>CM053770.1:653094122-653192195 GCA_028658325.1 Potorous gilbertii | reverse complement strand
ACTAATGGGGAGAAAATTTTGGAACGCAAAATCTTGTGAAAATGAATGTAAAAAGTTAAATAAATTTATTAAAAAAAAAAAACAAAAAAACAAAAAAAATATATAAAAATAAGGATCTGCTTGATTATAAAGATAAAAATAATTTTGCTCAAATAATATTTAATTTCACATGTCTAGACAGTCTCTTAGAAAAACATTAAATATCATATACTTTGATAAAGATTCAATTGGAAAATTTCATATTATAAATAGCATGTGTCTAGTAACTGTATTTCTTGCCTACAGTCTCTGGTCAATTTTCAAAGACAGGATGTTGTAAGCTGGGTGAGATATACCCCTCAGTGACAGTGCATGTTGTAATCCCTTAAGGTTTACAAGGTACTTTCTTCATAATTGGTGAATGAGATAGTATAAGCCCTGCTATTTCCATTTTATATAGGAGGAAACTGAGTCTAAAAGAAAATGAGGTAACCTGCTGAGGGTCACACAGAAAGTAGTGGACCAAGATTTCAAACCCTATCTTTTGGAAATGTGTGTGTGTGTGTGTGTGTGTGTGTGTGTGGTTATCTAGGGTGTAGGGATCACTGTGAAGAAAGCATTTCTTAAGATTTCTAAGCTGCTGAAAGACCAGAAGCAACACCAGAAAAATTGACATCTACCTGTTCCTACCTCCCTAGCACCTGAGGGAAAACTCCAGTCTTTCTGTTTTAGGTCACCTCTGCTCCTAACTCTATTTTCAATGCAACTTGATAGGAGTTCCTTGGGGTTTGTAGCTGTTTTTCTTTTGCTTGGTTTTGTTGCTTTTGCCTTTCTTTGTATCCCTGGCACTTAGCACAGTAGCAGGTAGTTAATAAATATATGTTGTCATTATTTATGGAATAAAAGAAACAAAAAATTTTTTAAAGTGAATATATGTTGCTTGAATGCTTTTCCTATGGCACCATGTTGCCTTTCAATTTATTCTATTCCTATTCGCCAAGAAATTTTCTTGAGGTCAGGGGTCATTGCCGCATTATTTTGTATCACCAGTACCTAACACCACGATTTTTTTTAGACCAATTCATGATCTCATTTGGTGTGGGAAACAACTAATGAGGAGCGTATCTCTATTGATGTTGGTTGACAACTGACTGAATGAAGCACATCGAGTTTAGGTGACTAGCCTAGGGCCATATATTTGATAGTGATATAAGGAGTTCTTGAACCAAAATATTCATGATTCTGTGGCCCGCTCTTAATCCACTCCATCCTACAAGGTCTCTCCCAATAGTTAATGCTTATTAACACCCATTAACAACAATAACAACATTTTCATATTTTCAAATACTTTACAATATCATTTTATCATCACAACAATCTTGTGATATAGGTGATTTTATTAATCTCATTTTACAGATGAGGAAACTGAGGCACAGATTTGCCCAGGCTTACAGAGGTAGTAAATCTCTGTGCCCAGATTTAAACTCATGCTTTCCCTATTCTAGGTCCAATACTCTGCCACTGTACCATAAAGTGACAACTTGCATAAGTAATTTCATTCAATTCCACATCTTTTTTTATTAAATGTTAGGCACTGACTGCAGGGAAGATAAAAAGATAAGTCAAATTTCTCTCTCTTCCTGAGGACTTTAATATCTCTTTTACAAAAACTTCAGTTCATGTATTTCCAAATCATTAAGATTTAAGGAAACAGCCTATTTGTAAGAACTACCTGATATATTCATTGTCAAGGTTAAGGTTCTTTAATAGAATAAGCTACACTTTGTTAAAAGCTGACAGCTTCAAAGGTACACATTTGCTTTAGAGGGTCACAGCTAAGAATCCTGAGTGGGTTTTGAACTTGGATTTTTAGACATTTTGATGCACGTGTCCCCTTATAGCTTTGGACTTAACCCAGAGCGCTCTCTTCCTACAATGCCTGGCCTTTCCAGATAATAGTTGCATCAGTTATGCTGCTAATGAATATATATGTTGAAATATTTATATCTAGCGGGCGTGAGGAATAGCTTATTAGAAAAGAAAATTCTAGATGACCATATTAACCTTCTATATCCAGCCATCCTCACTGCAGAGAGTAGTACAAGTGAATGACTGAACATGAGGCTAAGTAGTTGTTAAATTGGATTTATTCTGTGCTTGTTTTTGACTAACAGCCCCCTGCCTCAGTGGCTAGACAGGAAGCACTGATTTAGGTTCAAGCTTTGCCATTGGTAAGTACAGGCTGTGAGACTATGGACAAGTCTCAAACCTTCGTGGTTACACCTGACCTTTTGGACTCCAGTCAGTCTCTCTATGACATCATGGGGCAAGTTTTACTGATTTTCATAGCAAAAAAGGACCCAGTGATCAATTAGCCCAGTCCTTTCATTTTATAGATAGAGGTGGGTGTCAGAGGGTAAAAGATTTAGAAAGCAGGCACAAGGTAGAAAAGACTAAATTTGGAATAAGAGCATATCAGTTCAAGTCTTGCCTCTGTCAGCTACTACTATAAATGTGTAATCTTAGCCCCAGATATTGGAGAATGTGGCCATGACATCAGTACTACATGCTTTAGTTGGCTACTCTGAATCACTGGAGTTTGGGGCCTCTCTGTTTATGTCTTTTCAAAGATGGTAGCCAGGGTCAAGATCATTGATTGCTTGTGATACACATGGTGGTGGGAGTGGGAAGGCACTCTCCCAATCTACATTGTTTATCCCCACAAGTCTTCCATCTATATACAGAAAAATCTCACTCCTCCACTGTGATTTTATTGTAACTTATGTTATCTTAAATTAATTTTGTAGACAAGATCTCTTTTGTATGGTCCGTATAATGTTGTGTTTTTCTTTTTGGTACTTTACAGATTTCTTCAACTAGACAATCGCCTATGTGGATATAAAGTCCTTAAATAGGTCTCCAAAATGAAATGGCAACCAAGCTCACTGACACACCAATAATCTTTCTGTGGGGGTTGGTGAGGGGGGTTTGATTGGTTGAGGAGTTTAATCATCTTTATTAGAAGTTTAATCATCATGAAAAATGCTTAGGGTTTATGAAAACTAAATTTATATTGCTTGTTAGATGTTCATGTAACATCTTCATCTGGTCCGTTCTCCACCCTGTTTTCTTAAAATAATACAGGTATGAATCATGAAGCATTTTCAAAGTGATTAAAAGAAAAAAAGAAATTAATAGTCAGGTGCAGATTATACTAGGCATGGCAGAAAGTGACTCTAACAGTCAGGAACCACCAAGTTTATATCTTGCCTTGGACATTTACTAGCTATGGAGAATTCACTTGATCTTTCTCTATTTCAGTTTTCTTATCTGTAAAATAGGCATAAAAATAGTGTCTAGTTTCCAAGGTTGCTTTGAGAATCAAATAGATATATTTTGTAAAGTGGTCTACAAAACTTAAGTATTATATAAATGTTAGCTATTATGATTGGTTTTATTTGCATAAAACATTTGTCATTTTCCTTTTTTTGTTAATTTTGCCAATAGGGCAGAGTGTGAGGTAGTGCCTCAGAATTGTTTTCATTGGCAATGACACCACTTTCTACTGATCCCACAAACATTTCCAAAATGAAATGGTTAGCATATGAAAGACCATGCACCCTCTTTAGCCCTATATCAGTCTAGAAGAACATAGCAGCAACACAAGAATTCGGTGACTTGCTCAAATATTTAGTGGATTGGGCCAGCATAAACCACTAACCTTGATCAATCGAACAAAAAACAAAAAACAACTAAGAATCACAGAAACTGCCCTTGTAATATTTTTGGAGCTGGTCAGAAAGCTTTGAGAATAGGGCTTCAAGTTTCATGTTCCCAATCCAGTTCTCTAGCTACCAGACCATGGCACCATTTTCAGGATGTCTTTCATGGTCCAACCACCCTAACTCAATACTTGTGTTATTTTCATTGCTGACTTACCAGAAGCAGAGGGAATATTTCATCCCTCGACGAGATAGAAAAGCACTTTCATAAGATATTATACCCCTCTATTCCCAGCCTAATCCATCAGAAGGAGCAGAGAAATGTCTGAGAATAACTATCAAAACCATGTAAGAGCTCTGCGGAGTTATCTTGCCTGAATCTGATATTTCATTTGAAGTTCTGTTCACATCCTTTGAAATAAAGGTTCATGTTTTTAAATGCTTCTTTTCCAACTGTACCTGCCATTAAAACTTCCTAGATATTTGGTAATTAAAGCTAACAGGTATCATTACAGATACAAAGCCATGCTTCTACATGGATCCATTCTTTGGTTAAGCAGGTCCATTGAATTTCAGATCTTAAAGGGACTTCAGAGACCACCTAGTCACTATATTAACATTTTACAGGTGAAGATAATGACTATAATATTTTGAATAATCCAAGTTTCCATGATAAGCTAATGGTAGGGTAAAGCAAAAGTGTCAAACCCAAATAGAAATGGGAGCCACTAAGCCATATATAGGGATCCTTATGAATTTCAGGTCATATTTACTTAGAAAACTATGTATATTTGGTTTGTTGGCTTATTTATTTTGTTAAATATTTCCCAATCATATTTTTTATTCTTTTTAATTTATGAAATAAAACAAACATTTCATAACATAGTACAATAAAAAAGATGATTGCATGTGAAACTGCAAAGCTAGTATGCACAACTTGTTATTCCTTTCAAATATACAACAAAATTATCATGTAGATTTCTGTTTTCCTTCTTCCCCTTTCCCTAGAGATAACTACTATTAGACACAAATAGGTATGCACACACACAGGTGTATGTGTGTATATGTATACATGTATGTGTGTATGTATGCATATGCATGTATATAATATATATTCAACAGAAATAGGCTTGTGTATATATGTATGTGTAAAATCAGAAAGAACCGACAAATAGAAATATGTACAGAATAACTTTACATACATATGTAAATTTTTTGTATTAAGATAACATCTTTTTAATGTCATTTACAGTTAATTTGGATATTTATAATAGACAAACTAACGTATTCACTCAAAGTCATTCTTAAAACAATATTGATGTTACTGTATACAATATTTTCTGAGTTCTGCTAATTTCGCTCTTCATTATTTTGTGCATCTTTCCATTTTATTTTTTTCTAAAAACCGTTGACTTCATCATTTTTTGTAGCACAGTAGTATTTGATTCAGGCTGCACTCAGGTGTGTTACATGTGTACAGTCCATGGGCCACATACTTGACTCTTCTGGCAGGAGAGGCCTTAAAATCAGGACGTCATACTGGCATGACCTCCAGGAAACATTGCCTCACAAGGTCATACTTATAGACCCAGAAGGGACCCCAGAGACCACCTGGCAAAATTTCTCATTTTACAGATGAGGAAATGGAGTCCTAGGGAAATTAATTGACTTTCCCAGTGTCATACAAGTTCATCAGAGATCAGATTCGAACCGGGGTCCTTTAGCACTAAAATCCAATGCTCTTCTTATCATGCCAAACCATTATATTTTAGAGACCTGTGAAAATTAAGTATTCCATGAGACAACAGTCATAGCTAAAGGGCAAAGAACTGAGGCCTCGGTCCTCCCTTTCACAGTCACCACTGCTTGGTATCTAAGCTGTCCCTTAATACGTATGTATTCAGAACACACAGACAATAGCACAAGTGACATTGAGACAGATATAGAACAAGCCAAAATACAAAGACGGTAAAATGTTTCACGTTCTTTAAAAAATGATCCTAGAGTCATTTCTTTTTCTCACCCCAAATCTCCTGCTGCTCTCATTGGTAGTGAGATCTCTAAAGCGTCAGACAATGGGGATGGTGATGAATGACATTCACAGTCAAAGGTGTCCAGGGTAAAAAAAAAAAAGGGAATGCAAAAAAAGACAGTCTCACTTGTGTGATGCCAGTCCTGGATACAATAATCTTCTGTGCATGTACTTTCAAAGTCGGCTCTTTGGGGTTGATTGTTAAGCAGTTAACTGCTCAGGCTTTGACGTTTTCCATTCTTTGTTGCAGGGAGCTGCTGTTGAAAACATGCCTGGGTAAGTGTAAACTGAAGTTGTCCCTTAGTGAGCTTAAAGAAGTTAATTATTCTTTTTTTTTTCACACAGAAGAGTTTTCAGCTTGGGGTGGAGGAAGGAAAGCAGAGAACCCCATATTCAGGGAAACTGTCATTTCGTCCACTGATGTGAACATATATCTTATATTCATACAATTTCATTGAGGAGGTGGGATAGGGTAAGTTGTGTCAGACTCATGATTTGACTTTTTGATCTCCATAATTTCCAGTATAGGAATTCTCTCCACTAATGCAAATCAGCTATTCCTTTGCAAATCATTTGGGCACTGATTCTCTACCACTTATGTTTCACCTACCCCTTTGACGGTCTCGAGGAGTCAGATCCTTCAGGGAATTTTTTAATGCATAAAATTGAATAGAATTACAAAAGAGACAGATTATATTGATATGCAGTTATCAAACAAAAATATGAACACCTTTACAGATTCAAAGTTAAGAACTAATGCTTTGGGGAGTTGTCTCAGGGAAATATATGGATATGGATGTGGATATGGATGCACATGTGCATGTGCACACTAATATATGTCTATGTATATTGTATGTATACACACATATAGATATATGTGCACATGTGTTTATGTGCATGCCCATGTACATATCTGTGTGAATACATGTACACATGGGGATATGAATGATATGTATGCACATAAGTACACCTGTTCATATGTAGATATGAATATATGCATATGTTTATATGTTTGAAAAATAAACTATTCCTTAACTATATCAAAACCTGATGTTTACAACTTACGCTGTGTTTGCATATCCTTCCTTTTGTCTCATGGCACTGTGTAAAGGACACTGGGTTTGGAATCTAGAGTGCCTGGATACTAATTTCACCTCTGCTTTTTGCTGCCTGTTTCACCTGGAACATGTCTTGTAGAATTTGGGGGCCAGGTAGAACCAACTAGCTTCTCAGATCCTTTCCAGCTCTCAATCCATGCTTTTGGAATCACTTTTCTTTTTTCTCCTACCTCCTTCCTCATTCTATTCCCTTCCTAACAAGTCAGTGAATTAGAGGGACTGAACCAAAATATGTCACATGTAAAAATCCTTTGTTGTTTCGTTTGTTTTTCCATTCATTGCTTGTTTGGCTTTAAACAGCATAGCAGTCTATTTTTCTATTTTTCAAGCTGGAGTACTGTAGTGAGGAGTGCTTGGTTCCAAGTCTGCAGAAATCTGAGTTCAAATCTAAGCCTCTGATATTAAAACTCACTGCATCACTGGAACAAGTCATTAAAACCCTCTGATCCTCAGTTTCTTTGTTTGAAAAACAGGAATAATCATGCTATAGTCCCTCCCTTTAAAAAATTGCTTCTAAAGCTCATCTGAAATAGTTCATGTCCTACTCAGCTGTAGGTGCTTTGAAGGTACATAGAAATTGGTAGTCAAAATTCAAAGTAGACAATAATGCTTATGGGACTTTTGACTTTTTCTAAGTGAAGTCATTTGGCTTTACACACCTCATTGTGGAGGGTGACAGGATAAGGAAGAGGGCAAAGGAGGAAGAGGACCGTAGAATTACTGACAACTGAAAGAGAGTGGTTTGACTAGGCAAGTATACAAGTTTCAGACCTTGAAGGCAGTGATCTTTAGGCCTGGTATCTTTACTGATGCCCTCCCTGGCATGACATATTAGTTATGACTGTTAGTCCTGCAGTTCTTCAGTTTAGGCCACTTGGGCTTTTGCATACAACAGGATCATAAACCAGGATAGAAGAGGAGTGGTTTGTCACTTCAAGACATCTCATTGGTTTCACTCCTCTGGTGTCATATGTTGACTAGGAGGCTCCCGTTATCTGATCACATGGGAGATAGAAGTTTCTAGAGATGAAGAATCCAAAGAAAGAGGATTCAGGAGCCAATGGGTACCAAGCAAAGCAGATTATTTCTTCTCTTTGTATCTCCAACATTAGTAATGTCTTACATATAGTAAGTGCTTAATAAATGCTTGTTGACTGACTTATGAATATAGCCTGCTGAAAAAAGACTAGACCCTAACAAGCAGAGACTTTTCTGGGCTAGAATGGTATGTAATAGAATATGTGAATGTCACCTATCATTTTTCACATGAAGAAAAGGTACATGGACTTAACGAGTGAAAAAAGACAAATGGGTTAGTTATTTTATGACCTAAATACTGTGATCTTTTAAGCCTTTCAGAAAGTGAATCTATATTAAGTAGTGCAGGTTTGTTGTTTTCAAAGAACTCTTAAGAAAGTAACCTTCCCCCCAAATCCCACTCTAGTACAAAATTACATCAAAAATATTACAGTATTATAGAAGGACCTGCATCAATAAAATGGAAGTTTGACATATTATAAGAAAAAATCAGATACACTTCAATAAAGTCAACTCCCTGGAAAGAAAGGAAAGTGAGAGGTATAGAGCATGCCTCATCCACAACAAGTCATCAGAGACAATATGACCACATAATTCTCTGACATTACAGCTGTCTTCATTTCTACACGAGTGGTTTTAGGTACAAGTTAAAGTGGCAGCTTCCTCTATTGCTGTATTTCAGTGGTGCTCCAGATCTAAGCAGGCAGCTCTGGGGTTTGGAAGAGGATGGATGTGGTCACCAGTGAAATTTTTATTCTTCCAGCCCAGTCTTGCATACCTATATAACTGGGACCTGCTCTATATTTCAACAGACCAGAAAAGTTCTATACTCAAATTAAAAAAAAATTCTTACTTAGCACCAATATTTCTGTTCTTTGTACACCTGATTTATAGCCCCCAAAATGCAAGGTTTGTGCACTAACTGCAAATTTACTAGTCAATGAAGCAATAGAGGAATGAAGAGGTATAAATAACAGCAAAGCCATGAGCAGATATAAATCTACTTCTAGCTGCCTCTGTTCTGAGCTAGAAAACTTTAATGAGATTTGGGAGCATGTCCCAAATTTTTGGAAGTTGACATCAAGAAAGACAACCATGACCTTCTACAACCTGTCCCTTGGTGTAGTTGTCAAAAAGAAAAAATTGGGATGTTCTGAGTCAGTATTGAAATACTTGTCTTCTCTTCCATTTGATCTCTCAGGAAAGTTGACATCTCTCCTCCATGTTCTTCATGGAGAATGGAGCTACCTGTTTTGCTTCCTTCTGAACAGGTCTGAGCTGGACCATTGTTCTGTGGCCAGTTAGTCCGATTCATACCTAAAAAGGGGTCCTCATGATGATTTATTGACTTTACTATTCATATAGACATGTCTTGAAGACCTACAAAGAGGAGTAAGCCTCTACTTATATAGATTCACATTCTATTTCAGGCTAAATATATTGTAGGAAGTCGTTCGTTTGTCTACTTACATAGACACATAGCTTTTTGGTTGTCTTTTCTCCTCTGGCTTAAAGCTTAGATTCTTTTTAGCTCATCCCCATGGTTCTTTATCTTGCTCTTGACTAAGAAAGCTAGGCAAGTCAGGACTCTGTGATAAGGAGGGAGACAATTCCAGGCATAGAGTACAACCAGTGAAAACACACCAAGAGGAGAGATTGAAGTATCCAGTGTTACTGGCTCATAACATATGTAGGAGGGAGTAATGGGAGAAGAGAAGGGAATAAGCGTTTGCATACTGAGTGCTGGCTGAGTTGCATTAAAAACAGTGCAAATATTATCTCATTTCATCCTCAAAACAACCCTGAGAGGTAGGTGCTATTTTCAGTTGAAAAACCAGATGTGAAGTGATTTCCCAAAGTTCAGAAAGCTCGAAAATGTCTAAGGCTGGATTAGAACTGAGATCTTTCTGACTGTAGGCTCAACATTCTATCCCTTGGGTCACCTAACTGCCAAGAGTAAAAGAACACTGGAAAGATGGGGGAAGTTTATGAAAGAACTTTAATGCCAAGAAGAGAAATTTATATTTGATCCTGCAGGTGATATGGAGGAACTGGAGCTTTTTTGAGGGGGGGCAGGGAAAAGAAGTGACGTGTGTAGATTTGAACTTCAGAAAAAAATCACTTTGAGAGTTGAGTGGAAGATAGACTAGAGAGGGAAAGATTTGTCACAGCGAAACAGAAAGGTAGTAAAGATGGCACAAGTGTAAGGTGATGAAGGACTGCATCCAGATTGCTAATGTCAGAGGAAAGAGGTGGGCACATATGAGACATGTTATGGTAACATCCAAGGTCATTTGACAGAGAAGAGGTAAAATCAACAGGACTTCAAAACAACTGGAGATGGAGCCTAAGAGAGTGAAGAGTCTAAAATAATAAAATCTAGACTGATGAGAAAATTGTTGGAATTCAGCATAGTGCTCAGCACATAAATGGTGCTTGATGAGTGTTTGTTTATACCAATTTTTCCCCTTACTCTAGTCCAGGCTAACTGGTAGGATGGTGGTGCCTCTGACAGGATTAAGGAAATTCAGAAGGTATAGGTGGAGCAGGGAGATAATGAGACCCATTCTGCACATGGAAAGTCTATTTCCTGGAATCCAGTTCATTGCCAATATCTTCACCTCTATTTCCTTACCCTTTTTGCTTCCTACCAGGTTTGAATCTGAGGATAGATGAGAGTCGGAACAAAGCCCTAGAGGTTAGATGTAAGTTATACACTACTGTGCCTCTCACCTGAAGAAGAGGGTCACTGGTAGAGGAGGAAGTTATTTCTCTTGAAGATTGTCATTTGAGAACTACTGTTCTCAGATAAGGAGAAAATGAGGAAATATTGAGAAGGGACAGTTTTGTACAACACTAAGATACTTAGAAGAAATATACCATATAAGGTCAATAGGATATATTTATTAAATTTTTACTTTTTAATATAATTTTTATATTGAACATACAAACTAAGAAAAGAAAAAAGCCATTCTCATGTGACAGCAGAACATGAGTATAAAAAATATAAAGTAATAAATTCCCATTTCACAAAAGACTATATAATAAATATTATACACTGTATTCAAAGCTGTCCATCTTCTCTTTGCTTCCTTGTAAGTTTTCTTTTGTTCTCTGTTGCACATTTTCATTTTATTTTATTTTTCTTTGCCCTTTTCCACTCTTATCCCCAGAAGGCTACTATTAAGCACAGATATAGATAGAAAAATAGATAGACAGACCAGTAGATACAAACATATCTATATATATATATACATTTGTATATAGACATAGATATCTATAATCATATACACACATGCATTCATATGCGTATATGTAAGATCATTGTCTGCTTATTTCCACTCATTCTCTGTATTTCTAAAGTTGGATAACATCTTCCTTCCTAAGTCCAAGTCTTTCTATTTTTTTCTGAAATACATCAACTCATATTTCCTATACCACAGCAATATTCCAGTGTAATACTATTTAGTTTAGTTTAGTCTAAAACAATATGGATTAATATGGATGACATATAGTGTGGTTTCCCTATTTTTCTCTTTTGTTTAAATCTATTTTAGTTTTAACTTTGTCTGAGATCATGATTTCTAGCCCTACTTTGTTATATAATAAATTCTACTCCTGATCTTTATTTTGTGTTTGTGTGTATCTCTCATTTTTGTAAGGCTTCCTGAAGATCCTTTTCACATTCTAGGCTATAATTACTTATTCTTTATTTTCCTCCTACCTGTTTTCCCTTCTCACCCTATTTCTATCCTTTCTGACTCCTCTATTTTACTTCTATCCACTACCCTGCCCTCTTATTCCTAAACCTACCCTCCCTCTTAGAATTCCTCCCTTATCCTTCCCCCACCCTATCCCCCTTTTTATATGAATTTAGAAGATGTATACTCTTCCAGATACATATATTTTCCTCTTTATCCCATTCTCATTAAACTATATATGCTTAAATACCATTTCCTTATCTTATTCCTTCACTCTCTTCTTTCTTTATAAATTTGGAAAACTTTTATATGCTTCTAGATGTATATGCTCTTTTCTCTTTAACCCAGATCTGATGTGAGTAATGTTCTCTCTGCTTCCCTCCCTTATCCTCTCCCCCCTCCCTATTCTTTTATCCTCTTATTTCTTACTAAATTAAGAAGACTTTATAGCCTTTTACACACACACACACACACACACACAACACACACACACACCACATATTATTCCCTCTTCAAATTTATTCTTAGTGAGGGCAGAGTTCTTGAACTACCAGTACTCCTCCATCTAATTCCTCTGTATCAGTTCTTCCTTTGGCATCTCATTTACATGAGATAATTATGCCTTTTTGCCTTTCCTATAAGATTTTAGTTGTTAGAATCACATCATACTCAGCTCTACCCCCTATCTTTCTTTCAAATTACCGAATTACTAATGACAATCTTAGACATATGGTTGATATTTCCTCATGTGAAAAATAAATAATTTGTCCTTATTGAGTCCCTTGTAATTAATCTTCTCTGCCTACCTTATATTTCTCTTGGATCTTGTGTGTCAAATTTTCTATTAATTTCTGTTTTTCTTTTGCAATAAAATTATGAAAGTCTGTTAGTTCATCGAATGTCCTTTTGTTGCTGTAGCTGTTGTTGTTGAGGTCCAATAGACAAATTTTGCAAAATGGTTACAAAATATTGGATATTATCATAACACTGTAAGGATATTTATTGTAACTAGATACCTGATTACAAGCTACACCAGGAAATCATATTCAGATATCATCATTTTGGATGAATAGTGCCAGGAAACTTATATCATATGCTAGATATTGCTGAGGGAAGGAAAGAAAGAAGGAAAGGAGGGAGGAAGGGAGGAAGAGACAGAGAGAGGAAATAAGGAAAAACGGAAGGAAAAATGAAAAGAAAGAAGGAAAAATAAAGTAGAAAGAAGAAAAGAAAAGAAAAAGAAACAAAGAGGTAAAAGATGTGAGTGCCATCACATCTTTGTCATCATGAGTTGGAAAAGATGGGTAACACATGACTACTGAAAATTTGATCAGCTTCCAGATAGATGATAGACTTAATGAGGATTTTAATCCCCAAAGACTGAGGCATATCCTCATAATCCATATAGCAAATACAGAGAAGACTAAATTCATGGGAAGAATGGAATACACATACGCTTCCTAATCAATGGACTAATTCAGATGATTCTGTAAGGGCTACGTAGAGTTTCAGAACCAAGACTTACCCACAGTAAGACACACAGGAAGTAAGTAATTAGATGTCAGTACTTTGGTCCAAACACCTCATTGCCTCTCAAGTTCTAATTCTCATTTTGTTGTTGTTCTGCAGGAAGGGGATGGGCAAGTCACCAACTCATTTATTAAACACTTATTATACGATAGTACTGTGGTGAGTGCTGAGGAAAATCATGATCTTAATTAATAGCATTTATTTTGCCCTTTCAATTTTACAAAGCATTTTGCACAAATTATCTCATTTTATTCTCACAGCAACTTTGATAGATAATTATGCATCTAGTAGGTAGTTACAACTGTAGCAGGTAGGTCAGTTATGCCCATTTTACAGAGAAAGAAACTGAGCAAACAGAGGCTGTTTTGCAAATGGTCACAGCTGAGACCAGATTTAGACTCAAGATTTCTTGACTCCAGATTCATCTTTCCGAAAGACAGCTCCTACCCTCAAGGAACTTCTAATGGGGGAAACACATAAAGGGAAACTGAAAAGGGACAGAGGAAGGGGCAGGGGATAAAAGTTCTAAGAGGCAAGATAGGAATCCAGTGAAGGATGAAGGAGTGAACATGCCGTCCTGGGCGTATTCCTTATAATGGAGGGTACGAAAGGAACTATCAAAGCAAAAGAAGCTGCAAAGTGATATGATATTTCAGGGTAAGAAAGCTGCTTGGGAGCAGTGCACTGAGCATGAGAAGGCTGTTGGGTCACAAAGAAGAAAGAAGTCTGAAGAGTTAGTAGTGGATTGCAGAGAGTAAAGGAGACACCAAGGAGTAGTCCCTTTGGAAAATACACTTTCCTGTCTGATGGCCATGAGAGTCTCAGGAGGTAGGCAATACAGGTGTTATTGTCCGTGTTTTACAGGTAAGAAAAAGTAGATTTCAGAGAAGTTGAGTGACTTACCCTAGGTACATAGCAAACATCAGAAATGGTATTCAAATCTAGATTTTCTGACTTGACACTCATTGTTCTATCCACTATCATTCAATCAATCTACAAGATTTATGAAGTGACTGATATGGTGGTAGATGCCATGGCAAAGAGAAAATGAAGTCCCTGACCTTGAGAACCTTACATTCTATAATGAGAGACAACAATGTATAACAAGAATAGCACACACACACATATAATATACATATATATTTATTTCTGTTTTTATATCATATGTGTGTATATATATGGAGAGAGATCTGTGTCTATATAGAGATATATTACATGTATGGAAACATGTGAGTGCATGTACGTATATGGCATTACCATCAGCTTTGCTGTAACACCTTAAGGATTGTGGAACATTTCCATCTGATTCACAGCTGAAACCTTCCATAGGAGTAGTTTCTGCCATTAGAATAGGAGCTTTTTGAGGGCAAAGGCTGTTTTACATTGGTATTTGCATCATAGGGCTTCACATACAGTAAATGCATACTAAATTATCCTTTCATTCATTGTTTCATCTACCACTTTACGATTTGTAAATCGTGTTATTTCATTTGCTCCTTACAACAATCCTATTAAATACAAAATTAGGATTATACATAATTAGGATTTTAAAATACACCAAAAAGTAGTGGGATATAGGAAGGCAATGGCAGCTGGTAGGAGGGGAAAATCAGGAAAGATAACACGTATAGGATAGCACACAGGCGAAATTTTGTTTTTTTGTTTTGTCTTGTTTTTAATTAATTTTATTTATTATCGGTGTTCTACAATCACTACCATATAACTTAGATTATTATTTTTCCTTCCCCCCCCCACCTCCCTGTTCCCTCCCTGAGATGGCATACAATTTTATGTAGGTTCTACACATACATTGCTATTAAATACATTTTCATTATAATCATACTGTGTAGAAGAATTAAAATGAATAGTAGAAATCATAGAACAAATTGAAACGTAATACACACACAAAAAAAAATGATCTGCTACATTCTGTGATTGAATTCCATAGTTCTTTCTATGGATGTGAAAGGCATTTTGCGTTAGAAGACCATTGGGAATTTTTTTTAGTTCCTTGCATTGCTACAAAGTTCCAAGTCTACCAGAAAAAACTTTCGCACACTGTGGTCATTGCTATGCACAAGGTTCTCCTGGTTCTGTTCCTTTTGCTCAGCATCAGATCGTAAGTCTTTCCAGGCCTCTCTGAAGTCTTCCTGTTCATCATTTCTTATAGTGCAATACATTCATACACCATAATTGATTCAGCCATTTCCCAACTGATGGGCATTCCCTTGATTTCCAGTTTTTGACCACCACAAAGAGAGCTGCTGTAAATATTTTTGTACATGTGGGATCCTTTTCCATTCTTATGATCTCTTGGGGATACAGTCCTAGAAGCGTTAATGCTGGGTAAAAGGGTATGCATGTTTTTGTAGCCCTTTGGGTATAGTTCCAAATTGCTCTCCAGAATGGTTCGATCACCTCACAGCTCCAACAATGTATTAGTGTTCCAACTCTCCCACATACTCTCCAACATTTATTATCTTTCTGTTCTGCCATGTTTGCCAATATGATAGGTGTGATGTGGTACCTCTGAGTTGTTTTGATTTGCACCACAGGTTAAACTTAGAAAGAGACTAAACATTCTATGAGTTAGAGGCAAGGAAGAAATGTATTCCACCCATGTGGTAGTGAATTCTATGCCTTTACTTTGCAAAATCATGGTATGTCATGCATGAGGAACAGGGAGAAGAGTAGTTTGATTGAAACAAATAGTGATGGAAAGAGATTAATACTATTATGTATTAGGTAGAAAGATAGATTGATAGATTGAAGCCAGGCTATGAAAGCTTTTACCTGCCAACTCGAAATGTTTTTGATCCTAGAGGTAGGAGGGAGCCACGAGGATCTATTGACCAGGAGAGTAATGTATTCCTATTGATGAGGCATGGGCAGCAGCTTTATCCAGGCTCTACTCCTGATTTCTTCCTCGCCATCTAATTTTGAAGCTTCATCTTCCTTGATGACTCCAGGCCCATTGCAAGATCAAGTGAGGAAAGTCCCAGGATGCCCCATTCCTGGAACCCAAACTAATTTCCATTCAATCTCCCTCCCCAGCACCTAGAAAAGAAGTCAAGGAATCCTATCCATTTCTGTGATCTTACTATAGGTAACAGATAATAGGAACGGCCTAAAAGTACTGGAAAGAGCCCACAAAGCTCCTCACAGCTACTGTTTGGGAAGGTGCTGGAATTACCTGCAAGGCCTTGTACTTATCAAGTGACAGAGGTAATGGGTTGACAAATTATGATGCCCAGGTGTTGGTCTCACACTGATGTGAGAGAGAAAAGCTACTCACAAAAATTAGAAGCAGTGTGTGTTTTATCAGAGATAAGGAATGGGTCATTTAGCACCTTCCCTTCTGCTGTAGGACAGAATGACTAGTTACTCCCCCCTCCACCAGCACCAATCAAAACTACATCCATAACACAGTAAAAGTGATGGAATTCCTATCACCTCTGCTGTGTTACCGATGCAGCTTTCCATCAGCCATGTTTAGCCTCTCATCTGTTCTTCTCCCCCAGCAGCCCCCTGCCTCATCATCCTGGCATGGGTGGTTTGTAGTGACTACCAGCTGAGAGCCCCTTCTCCTCTTCCCTGACTCACCATCTGGCTCAGGTTCCACTTCAATCAATTTCTATTGGCTTTTTGATTTATACTAGAATTCAGGAGGAGAAATGCAAGACATTTGCTGCCACATTTGGCCGGGTCCTCCCACTCTCTCACCTGCCTCTTTCTGGAGCTGGAAAAGAGGAAGTTAACACACCTGGTGGATTTGGCCATGTTCCTTTTAACTTCACTGAGAAGCAGAGAGCTTTTCGGGCCTGCACCGTCCTATGCCATGCCTTTGCCAAACCCTCATGTCAGGCCTTCTTATCATTCCTCTCCCCACAATGATGTATCATTCTCAGAAACTGAGCATGTACTAAATACAGTCTGAACTGCTCTCTATCTGGACATCAGAGGCAGTACATTTCCATAAATATCTCAGAGTTCACTTTCGATGTCACTCTAAGGTTTGCAAAATCATACCGCAAACATTTATGTAGTGCTCAGTGTTTACTATGTGGCAGACACTCTAAGCAATAAGGTTATAAAGAAAAGAAATAATTATTATTTAATATAAATGATGATGACTATTTTCATTTTAGAGTCCTAACTCCCTGGAATTCTCTACTCTAACCAAGCAGCCTTTTCACCCAGGAAGAAGAGCCCTGCCTTGATTGATGAATTCCCCCTGAAACCACTGTCTTGAGGAAGTACAGCTATACTCACACCTTTGCTTTTTTCCTGATTCTTTAGACCTGTCCACCATGCCCCATCATGGCACCTCCTTTCTCCCCCTCTCCAACTTCTCAGCTCTCTTGCTTGTGTTGTCCTCCTCTGTTGTAATTTAAGCTCCTTTAGGGCAAGGGCTATTTCATCGAGTTTGCTTTTCTATTCCCAGTGCTAAGCATGTTTTTATTCGGTCATTTCAGTGATGTCTGACTCTCTATGACCCCATTTGGGGTTTTCTTGGCAAAGTTGCTGGAGTAGTTTTGCCATTTCCTTCTCCAGATCATTTTACTGATGGGGAAACTGAGGCCAACAGGGTGCAGTGACTTGCCCAGGGCCATATAGTTAGTATGTGTCTGAGGCCAGGTTTGAACCCAGGTCTTCCTGACTCTACACCAGGGACTCTATCCTCTATACTACCTATTGCCTATAGCAAGAACTGAAAAAATTCTTGTTGATTTTCCTTGCCTTGTTGATTCTAACAATATCCTGATTTTATAAGTGAGGAAACTGAGGTTCTGACAAGTAGAAAGAACACAAGACCTGGACTTAAATCCAGAGTTTGCTACTCCCTAGTAGCATGTTTTCTGGCAAATCTCTTAACTTTTCTTGGTCTTATTTTCCATACTAAAAAATGGAGAGTTAGGAGTCAGCTAGCCTATGAAATCCCTCCCAGCTCTAAATCCATGCTCCTTCTAGTTAGGCTAAAATCCAGGTTTTGACTTTAGATACCTATATGTCCTTTGAAAAGTCTTTCCATTTCACTTGACCTAGATTACTCATCTGTAAAATGAGGAGGTTGTAGTAAAATCAGGAATTCTTAACATTTTATTTGTGTGACAGGGAGCCCCATTGAAGCACTGGGTAGCACCATAGTGCATGGAACTCTAGGCCTGGAGTCGGGAAGATCTGAGTTCCGATTTGAAGTCTCGCTAGCTGTGTGGCCCTAGACTGGTCACTTAACTTCTGTTTATCTTAGTTTTCTTAACTGCAAAATAAGGATAATGATAGCTACATTTCAGGGTTGTTACAAGGATCAAATGGGATGTTTGTAAAGTATTTAGCACAGTACCTGGCACATAGTAGTTTCCATATAAATGCTTATTCTTTTCCTCTACCCCATTGGCAGTCTGCTGAAGCATCCACAGCATCCATAGATGATCTCTGAATAATATTTTAAATGCATAAATAAAACGCATAGGAGTAAGAAGAATATCAATTGTATTAATTATATTGAGATACTATTATAAAAAAAATGTTTTCAGGTCACCAACCACAGGTTAAGAACTCTCACATTAATTTGTTTTCAAGTTTGCTTCTGGTTCAAAATATCTATATGATTCTATTACCTGGATTGAGATCCGATCTCTACGATCTCTACTACTTGCTACCTGAGGAACCTTAGCAAAGTCTTGTAAGCACTCTAACCCAGCGTTTTCTCACCTATAAAACAAGGAAAAGGACCTCTATATTTTCTTCTAGCTCTTAAATCTGTATTGTCCTCAGTATTTGTGGTGAGCTGTAAAGACTTTTCTTCTGGATATTGAGAAGCATGTTATTTTAAGAAAACAAGTGCAGTTCATTCTATATTTACATTCCCAACTCCCACAGTAAGACAGTTCACAGCTACATTGTTATGAAAAATGAATTGAAGAAAGACATCTCAAATCACAGGATTTCAGACATCATAGGCCTTAGCCAAACAAGGAAAACTGCAGACCTTGACTCAACAACCCTAGGACATGATGACTAAGAACCCCCAAGGACTGAAGTGTGAATGACCGCTCCTAATCACATCTCTTTAATAACAACAGGATATTAATCTGCTATCTATCATGAATGTATCATTAAATCGGATACTGCTAACCTTATCCTGGTTAATGATCAATTAGGTTTTCCATTAGAAACCAATTCCAGAGTTTAATATATCAACATTTCCACTTATAATGAGTCTGGAATTATGCATACAACTTTTCAGTTCACAATTAAGATGGTCTTTTGGTTATTGCCATAGAACAAATGTTACCCTTGGTGTGTACCCTGTGTGTTTCAAATAGTATTTTCCCTCTAATGCCATAGACAGATGATAGATAGATAAATAGATAGATAGATAGATAGATAGATAGATAGATAGATGATAGTTATAGAGATTGATAGATATGGATACAGATATAAATTTGTGTGTATACAGAGTAAGAAAGAGAGAGAGAATCTACCTTACTATATGTCTCTATATATCTAACAGCATTAATAACTAAACTTCCCCTAATGTCGTCAGCTTTACCAACCATTTTGCAGTGAAATTCCTCTTAGTATGGAGGTGCAAATTTTATGACTTTAAAGTTGAGGAAACTGAGATTCAGAGAAGTAAAGGAAGTTGTCAGGGATCATACCAGTTGATCATAGATGTGGGAATTAAAATTTGGTCTCTGGTCACTTGACTCCAGGATAACGTTTTCCTTGTTCTCTGTGCTCTATGACTTGAATGGTTTTCTTCTCCACCTCTAACTCTTTCAACTTACGGTATTCTTGAAGATAGCTCCAATATAATCTCACGACTATTACTCCCTTACCAGAAGCTACCTTACATTCCATTTGTATATTTTGAATGTGTTTTCCTTTGTACATCTTGTTTCCTCTGTTAGTGTGTAAGTAAACTATTTGAGGGTGCGGACAAGTAAGCTACTTGAGTGTGAGGGCGATTTCTCCCTTTTCTTTGCTTCCCTAGCACTTAGCTCAGTATTTAGCACAGAGTAGGTACTTTATATAATTGCTGGTTGGTCGTATTTCACTATGCCATGCAGAAAACAGTTGCAAGTTAAGACTATAAACATTTATTAAAAATCATTTAAATGTTTTCAAAGTGAAATTAGTAAAAAATAAAATCCCTTAATTTAAATACATGTGTGTGGGGAAGTATAAAATAGAACACAATAATGTAACACATACTATGAATATATGTGTGTTTACATACATATATATATACAAACTGGCATTTACCAAGTAAAGGTTGGGATGACAACTAGGGCAAAAACAATGATAATGTAGGGAGACAGAAGTGGAAAGTAGCTAACAGAGGTTATAGCACTAGGCCTGGAGTCAATGAGATATGAGTTCAAATTGGCCTCTGGTACTTACTAGCTATGTGACCTTGAGCAAGGCACTTCACCTCTATTTGCCTCATCTGTAAAATGGGAGTATTAATACCCTTCTCATAGGATTGTTCTGAAGATGAAATGTGATTATATTTATAAGGTACTTAGTACAGTACCTAGCATATAACAAGAACTATATAAATGTTAACTGATTATTAGTAATAGTATTAGAAACAGGTCCTGCACATAAGCCCCACTCTCACCATCCATTGCATAGACCATCCAAGGACACAATATAGAAAGTCACAACAATAGCATGGAATGGCTTCGCCTGTACACACCTATATTTAATCCCACCTCCGAATGTAAAAATTAAGAGCTAGGAAAAATAAACTTCTATGATAAACTCTTGACGGTGAGTGTACCACAACTCTTACTGACATGATCATTTATAAAGCATGATCATTTATGAACGTGCCTACGATTCATCAATTTCCTCAGATCAAAATCCTGTTGAAATGAAACACATTTAATTGACCTGTGTTCTTCTTCACAGTTCAAGACTTTGAAAACAAATAATCCTATAGCAACCGTAGCTGAACTGATGTTTAGAAAAATTTCTCTTGCGACAAAGTGGCAACCAACTTCCACCGTTTCCAAATCCTTGAACAAGGAATGAGACAATGTATCTATTTTTTTCCCCTAATTCAATGAGGTATTTGATTTTCAACGACAGTCTCAGCACTGTATTAAAACCCTGTTACTAGGGAATAAAAGAAAATTACCTGTAATCCCCTTTTCTCAGAAAGCATGTTATTATAATGGATTTTGTTCCTTAGCCGGTCTTAGCAGCTGTCTAGAGAGAGCTCAGTTTACTGGAGCCCCTGGAGCTCCTTACCTATCTCACCAGCAGGTGACGCTTACCTTACCCTGGCAAAGGTGGCAAGGGTTGCTTCTCAGGCTTAGCTTCCAATAAAACACAAATAGCTTGTGTTCTAAATAGCCTGTCCCTGCTTCCCGTATTCAGGCCAGGTGTTGGATTTACTGGAACATGACTTGTGAGGAATATGTCTGAAGTCAGGCAGCTCTCTGAAAGGAATCAGGCTACAGATAAGGCTATTGTCTCGAGAAGGTAAGTTAAACAGAAAATCAAGCTTGTGAGTCATGGAGAACGTGAATCAAAATCCAAGATGATATCTAAATTGAGTCAGTGATGATAGTTCTTTTGACTTTCCTACTCACAACACTGAGTGCTGAATGTCCTCTTCTGATACTCTCTCATGGTATGGAAGTGAGACTTGTTTTTCCAACGCTGTGCAAGTACCATACAAGTTTTGACAAGTCCTTCAAACCTGAAAAGATTTTCAGTGCAGCCCCTATGATAAAACGTCTGAATGTCTGTCTGTCATTCAGGTTCCAGTTGAACTAAATCTGAACTTTGAGGTTTTCTTACAGGTGAGCTTCAGGGTGATCTCTCTCTCTCTCTCTCTCTCTCTCTCTCTCTCTCTCTCTCGCTCTCTCTCTCTCTCTCTCTCTCTCTCTCTCTCTCTCTCTCTCTCCTTCTCCCTTTTTGGCCCACAGGGACTTGCAAAGATTCTATTCAGAGGTCCTGGGTTCAAATTCTACTTCTGTTGCTTACTTACACATATGTCCTTGGGCAAATCCATTAGTCTTTGCGTTCCCATCTGTAAAATGACAAGGTTGGACCAGATAACTTCACAGCATGAAACTGATGCTCCTCTAAACCTCTCATCTGACCAAGACATTAAGGAGTTGTGACTTATGATGTTAATGGCAGCATGTCTGAGGAGGATTAGTAACGAATATGGACAAATTGAGTCTGGAGACAACAATACTCAGAGAGGGCATTGCTGATAGATGTCTCTGAGTTTTTTGAAGGGCTCTCATGTCAAAAAGGGATTAGATTTGTTCTGTTTAACTCCAGAGGACAAAATCAGGAGCAGCAATGGGAACATGGAAAGTCCATCTTTGCACCTAGATAATATCTAGGCTCGCTGTCCAGAAAAGCTGCCTAAAAATTATCACCTTTCTTAAAAAGGAAGGGGCTGCTTTGTGTGACAGGGAAGGGAAGTGGGACTTCCCCTTCCCTTTGGATGATCAGAAAAAAAAAGATTTGTCAGGTATGTTGTGGAGAAGGACTCTTATTCAGGTAGGGTTTAATTTTTTTTTCTGATTTTGATTATGTGATAAAAATGACATATATCCCTAAAGCAACTATTCAATTAATAAGCAACTATTAAATGCCAACTTTATACCAAGCACTATACCATATGATAGCGATCTAACCAAATAGTAATTGGTCCTCTCTGTGTCCTCCATTAACATTATAGCCAATCTGTACTCTCTATGCTCTATAGAAAGAAAGAAGGAAAAAACTTATTCAGCTTTCATGAAATCAGTATCATGAATGCTTATTTATTGAGTTAGTACTTTGTGTACAATATTTGTCAGGGCTCTCTGGAGAAATACATAAGACTTGATTCCTGCTAGTCAATTTGTTGTGGCCTCTTTCATAAGCAACGTGTGTGTGTGTGTGTGTGTGTGTGTGTGTGTGTGTGTGTGTGTGTGAGAGAGAGAGAGAGAGAGAGAGGGAGAGAAAGAGAGAGAGAGACAGAGAGAGAGACAGAGAAAGAGAGAGAGAGAGAGAGAGAGACTCTTCATGGGCTGAGTTGGAGTCTCTCTGTGTATATAGTGCTATAATTTCATCAATAGAGAGGAAAGGAACAAAGTAAGGAAATCGATCTCATTGTCTAGGATGTTTTCTGCAATTCACAATTCTAGAAACTTACCTGGGGCACTGAAGGCTGTAATGCTCTTGGCAATACACTCAGATATCTCAGAGGTGTGGCTGGGACATAGGTCTTCCTACCTCGAATAACAAACCTATATCCATGGTAGACAAAATGGAGAATTATTTCCCTCATTCTACTCTGAAAACCCACTCCTCATGATTCTGTGATCCATTAGCAGCTGCTGATTACATTTGGATCTACTATTTACTAGAAGCATCATAGTCCAGGACAAAATGCCTGGGATCAAGCAACAAAGGACAGAGATTGGAAGCACTTTGATTTTTAAAGCAGATAGAAAACCAAGCTAACAAACTAAAAACTGAGTTTATGAATTAATATAGTTGGGAGGAGAAAGAAAGTTCTTTTTCTTTCTCAGCCAGGAAGCATGGATGTCAAGGAAAGATTCAAGCTCATTAAAAATGAACTTGACTTGTTTGCTTTATCTTCCAGGGAGCTGTGCATTTTCTTATGAGCAGCTTTTGATAGTATTTATTTGAAACTAGACTACCTTGCTATGGTTTCTAACATTAAAGCCATGTATTTGTTCCATATGGCAAAGCAGAGAATGTATGTCTGCTCCTAATAATTATGTAAAGGTGCTAATTTAAATCAGATATAAACTACAAAATGAATTTATGACATCTTTTGTAAAAATGAAATCCATTTTACAGCCTTATGAATAGAAATATGAGCATTTTGTAATGCAGTAAACACTGATACATAGTTCTTTTGGCCATAGGAAGAAGAGTGAAAGAGACTGGGTATTTTTTTTAAACCGGAAGCTACAATTATTGACATCCTGAGATAGAGAGGAAGTGTGGTACACAGGAAAACAAATTGACTCTAGGATCTAGAAGAGGCAACTTCAAATTATTCCTCTGATATTGGGCTAGCTATACAATCCTTGATAGGTCACCTCATGTATCTGATATCGCTTTTAGTAATAGATCATTTAATAGGTAACTAATATATATGTTAAAAGGATGATGGCCCTGCCTCATCATCCATAAAGTGATGGGGTTAGCCTCAATCACCTCTGAGATCTTCTCTAATTCAAAATTTATGACCCTAGACTTTATGACCTATATGATGACTAAGGCAATTGTAGTATGCGGGAGGGGCAATTAAGGATTTTATTTTCCCTCTTAATAGTATTTTTTCCAATTACATGTAAAGATATTTTTCAACATTTATTTTTGCAAAATTTTGAGTTCCAATTTTTCCCTCCCTTCTTTTCCCCTTCCCCAAGGCAACAAGTCATCTAATATAGGTTATACATGTACAATTGTGTTAAAGATATTTCCACATTTATCATGCTGTGAAAGAATCAGAACAAAAAGGAAAAACCATAGAAAGGAAAAAACCACAACAAATAAAGGGGAAAATACTATGCTTTGATCAACTCTCAGACTCCATAATTCTTTCTCAGGATGTGTCAAGCATTTTCCATCATGAGTCTTTTGGAATTGTCTTGGATCATTGTCTTGGTGAGAAGAGCTGTCATAGTTAATTATCACCCAGTGTTGCTGTGGCTATGTACCATGTTCCGGTTCTGCTCATTTCACTCAGCAACAGTTTATGTAAGTCTTTTCAGGTTTTTCTGAAATCTGCCTGCTCATCACTTTTTATAACACAATAGTATTCCACTACATTTATATACACAACTTGTTCAGCCATTCAAATTAAGGATTTTTGATTTGTGAATGAGAGGTTAGCTTCACAAATATAGTTATTACTAATAGAAGTGTTGAATCTGACCTCATTGAAAATTAATCTTATTACATTATCATCCATGTGACAGATGCTGCTTTCTCAGTTTTGTGTATTTTCTTTCATGTGGGTCCTCAATAAGCAAAAGACATTCACGACTGTAATTTTAAACTGAGGTAAGGCTATCTAAGCTATAGAAGATAAATAAGGTATCCTGCTAATATGGAATCCGGGTAGATGGAGGAAGGAAATATTAGAGGCAACAGGCTATCGATGCTATTGTTTCCCTACAGAAAAGACCTGAAACATGCCAATGAAACTCAGTATGAATTAAGGCAAGGTTATAGATTGTCTATCTAAAACAGTAAATATAACCCACACTGAACGTTCCAATGGCTTGGAATTGGACTTGGATTCCAATGGTGGTTACTGATGGATTTTTCCTTAAGCCTCCTCAGAATATAGTATGAAACAGCTGTTATAGACCTCCTCAGTACTATAACTGGAAAAGAGTGTGATGAAGTAGCTGAGAAATTTCTGTGATGTATGATAGCGCTTGCATCTAAAGCAAATTTGTCTGTAACCTCCTGGGCTCACTGAATATTAAGATAAGGCAAATGGGATTGGCACTTATTCCCCTTAGTTCCTGCAATAGGACATATGGAAGTGATTGTAGCCTGAGACTATCACATAACTTAAAAAAAAATAAAGCTGGCAAGTTCTTGGGAAACTAAGCCAGTTGTTATTGCCCCTTTCTTGAATATCTTCTGGGAGAAAAGGTTCAATTCAAAGGAAAGAAAATATTGAAACATCTGTGGATGCACATGCACACACATGCACGCACACACACACATACAAATAAAGTTTATTGAGAGTTGATTTCTATATGTATCACACACACAAGGGAAAAAAGGGAACTTAATTGCTAAGGACTATTTCTGAAAACCCTAAACTCATACATTAAATTCAAAGGATTAAAAGTTTAAAAGAAAAACAGGAAAAGTTAGGTTCTAGACCTGCATCTGCCATTAATGTCTATGTGACTCTGGGATGGTTACCTAACTCCCCTTGTTCTAGACAATTCTCTTATCACTCTAAAAGGTAGACCAAGTATTTAAATTTTTTGAAGAAATTTCAACCCTAAGTGTTCCCTTTCTTAATTAAATCAGGGATCTGGCCACCCAAACTGTTTTCTCCCCATTTCCCCCCCTCAAAAAAAATTGGACAACTTATTATTAAACACTTTTAATCTACTGATAAAGTCCAAAACACAGCCAAGACTTATTTTTTCTCCTCTAGTGTCAAAACAAACGCCCTTAAACAGTAATGGGAATTATCTGAAGAAAATGCACTATGATGCTTAAAAGCACATGAAGAAAAGTAAAGAATTTGCAAAGCAGGGAGGTTTTGAGATGTTTGGGGCTGATAGTAGAGCTAACACAGCAGGCATAGAAAAGACACCCTTCTTTGGGAGGCAGTTCCAGGAACCTAAGGGAAATTTCTTTCTTTCAGTCTGCTGGTCAGAGCCATAATAAAGGTACCTGAGGGAGAGCTGTAATTTATATATTATTCCATAATGACACAAGGATATTGGCCCCCAAACAAGATGTCCTATGTGGAAGCAGTTGACTAGAAGAATCAGATGCTTTGATGATAGTGAGAATTGGGACAAGACATATTTATGCCGTAGATAAAGGTAGAAATTTAACTGCACTGTATTCAACTTGCAGGCCCCAGTGGGTATAACGCCCTCTCTGGGGTTTGGGGCCTTCCCAGGAACTCCTGTAACTTAACTTGTCAATTCATGTCAAGAAACATTTGTGAATTGTGTACTATGTGTTAGATAACGGGGGTGTAAAGATGAACACCAGAACTGCAAGCTGTCAAAAGCAGAATTGTCTGGCATTTAATACAATATGTTTAAAAGTGTTTTTGTGGGTTTCTCTAATCATAGTGTACCACAGTATCTACTTCATCTATAATTATTGACTCATGTTATTTAATAAAAGCCATTATTGTTTATTGGTTTATTTCTACTCGAGGCACTCCAGGGACTATAACTGCAGAGATCAACTATAAAATCTTCTGTGCCTTGGCATTCAAAGCTCTTTACAATCCAGCCTCAATTTACCTTTGGACCCTTATCAACATGATGTTCCCTTCAGGCACTTTTGGGTTTGGCTAAATTCTCCTTGCTGTTCCTCATACTCAGGTTCCCAAATTTGTGCCATTGCATGGACGCAATGATCTTTGAGATTGCTTTCAGCTCTCGATCTGTGACCCCTTTATTTCTCTCCAGATCCTTGAGACTCTGGAATTTCATTTCAGCCCTGGAATTTTCACAATGGAAACCTCTACTGTCTTTTGTTTCTTTCTTGGGCTAGGAGTTTTTGTTTTTGTTGTCACTATTAAATTGTTTCACTTGTGTCCAAATCTCTGTACCTGCACTTGGGGTATTCTTTGCAAAGAAACTGGCATGGAGGGGGGCATTTACCTTTCTAGCTCCTTTTACAGAGAAGGAAACTGAGGCAAAAAGTGTTAAATGGCTGATCCAGGGCCACATAGGTAGAAATCGTCTAAGGCCAGATTTGATCTTCCGTAGGCTTTTTTTTTCCTTAAGAGCACCACTTTTGAGTAGATGCCTAGGCCAGACATTCTTCATTCATCTCCAGGCTACACTTCTGGCACTGGGCTTCCCTGCCATGTCTCTGCATGGTCCCTCATCTCAACCATTCCCTCACTTCTTTTCAGGGAAATTTTTCAGGTATTTTATTTGTTTGTTGTTTCGAGTATTTTGTTTGTCTATTTTTTCTTCCCCTCATTAGAATGTGACCTCCTTGAGGACAAGAATTGTCTTTCTGTTTCAATTTGTGTTCCCAGATATTCACACAATGTCTGGCATGCAATAGATACTTTTTAAAATAACCAATAATAATTGTTCATTGACTTTTTGACTTGACTTTACCCAAGGACTAGATGACTTCTAGCAAATATTCCTTTTCAATTCCAAATCTTTCATCTTATTGAAACAAAAATAAAGAGAATTAAGGATTTTAAATGTGTAGGTTCTTAGGCAGATTCACAAATCCAATTATTATTGGATCTTGAATCCAATCTCAAATCAGATTTCATGTCTGAAATACATTACCTACTTCCCTTCTGCTTTAAGTTTACTGAAAGACAGCTCAAGGGCCACCTCCTACAGGTCTTTCCTGATTCTCTGCAGCTGCAAGTGTGCTTCCTTCCAAAAAAAAAAAGAAGGAAAGAAATTCCTGTATCTACTTCATATCTCTTTGGTACATACTTTGATATGGAAATGTTTGTCTCCTTTCATAAGATGTAAGCTAGGATGAGGAAATGTTCCAGTTTTGTCCTGAGATACCAAAAATCTACCACCATTCCTGATAGAAACTATGAACTTAAATACTTTTTGATTGGTTTATTGATTGACTTATCCCTACTTACCATTTTCCCTCTCTTCTAAACTCCCTGCAATCTGACTCCCAGCCCCATTGTCAAACTTAAATTTCATTCTCCAAAGGTGTCATTGATGAAGAGATCCATGGTAAATAAATGCCAAATCAAATGATTGTCAGATTTTGTCATTGCAATTTCTACTTCATTTCTTACAAGTCTCCTTTTCTTTACTCATGACCACCTTAGGTAAGACCCTCATCATTTCTTTCCTAGACTCTCTCAGTAGTCTTCTAATTAGTCTCCCTGCTTCAACTATAACCATACCACAGTCCTCAATGCATACATATGCCAAGTATGTTTCCTATAATACATCTCTCATCATGTTGCCCCAACCTACTCAGTAAGGTTGAAATATTCTGTATCATCTCTAGGATCAAATAGCAATTCCTCTGTTTGAACAGTTTGGCAACTTACTTAAATTATTTTAAAATTTTAAAATGAGGTCTAGAACAGTTGCATCCTTTCACATTTACTAATATGCCTTGTTTTCCCACAGCACCTCTGGCATTCATTGTTCTCACTTTTTATTATTTCCCAAACACTTTATAGCATAACTCAATGCCTGGTACATGGTAGGTGCATAATACAAATTTGTTCCCTTCCTTTTCCTATTATGTTCACCTTTTCTCCACAGAAACCTAGGATTGTATCCCTGGAACTGACCTATTGGTTGGTTGACATCATTATATCGGATCAAGGTATAGTGTGATCAACTGTGGCTGATCAGATCAATATGAGCTCAGAATTCTCCACCATAAGTTGGGCACACATAGTCCACATGAACATTCGAAGTAGAGATGTGCCTAAATTTGTGCATCTCATGTTTCTTTTGAGCTACTGCAATTCTCCTTAGCTCACAGAGAGTAGTGCCTTCTTTGATGTGGGTGTACCATGTTGGGCAGTCCTCTGTCAGTTTCTCCTATGTTTTACAATTGATCCCAAAGTTCTTTTGACAGACCTTCAGAATGTCCTTCAATCACTTCTTCTGACCACCATATGAGCACATGAGTTGTGAGAATTCTCCATAAAATAGTCTTTGGTATTTAGGCAAGTACACATCTGATCAGCCCATCAGAGTTAAGCTCTCTGCAGTTGAGTTTGAATGCCTGGCAGTTCATCCCAAAAAAAGGACCTCATTGTCTAGTATATTATTTCCCCAGGTAATCTGCAGAATCTTCCTAAGACAGTTCACATGGAAGCAATTCCATTTCCTGCCATGGCATACAACAATGAGGTCAGCACTATTGCTCTATGGACTTTCAGTTTGGTAGGCAGCCTAACATCTCTTCTCTCCTACACTTTCTTTCAAAGCCTCCCAAACACTGAGCTAACTCTGGCAATATGGGCATCAACTTTATCATCTATGTGCACATTGCTGGAAAGTATCCTGCCAAGGTAAGTGAACTAATCCACAGCATTCACATTTTCTCTATTTACTATAATTGATGGTTCAATGTAGTGCAGGCTGGTAGAGAACCTCTGTTTTCTTGGTGTTAATTGTCAGGTCAAAATTAGCACAAATGGCAGAGAATCAATCCCTAGTCTGTTGCATCTCAACTTCAGAGGCTGCATTGAGTGAACAAAAAAGAAAATTATGCACCAACTGTCCCTCCTTTTTAGTCTTGGCTTGCAGCCTTTTCAAGTTAAATAATTTTGCATCAGTGTGGCAGCTGACCTTGATGCCATTTTCTTCCTCATTGAAAGCATCTGAAAACATTGCTGAAAACATCATACCAAAAAGTGTGGGAAAAAGCACATAGTCCTTCTTCACTCCGTTGGCGACTGGGAAAGTGAAAGAGCATTATTGTCCAGAACCTATGCAAGCATGCTCTCATGGAACCAGTGTAGAATATTGACTAACTTCTCTTGACAATGAAATTTTGCCAGGAGATCTTTCACAAGCGCTTTTGACTGACAATAGTGTCAAAACCCTTGCACAGACTGATGAACATTGCACACAGATCCTTGCCAGACTACAGCTTCTTGGAGCCACAGGTGAGAGTTGGGTGAAGGTAGACACCAAATGTGGATGAGCAGCCCTGAAGAGGGCAAGCCCTCCCACCAGAGGTACTATTCTTCTCTAAACACCTGTATACTTCAGGGACTGACCCGTGCTCTGATCTGTGAACTTTCATCTTGTACTCATACCACATTTATAACCGTATCAATAAAAATAACAGCCCATCACCACATGACTGGACAAACCATTTGACCTCTATCTGTTTCAGTTTCTTCCTCTTTAAATGGGAATAGGTACAGCATCTACATTCTAGCATCGTGAGAATCATGTGAGATAGGTACAAGATTCTGCAAACTTTAAAATGTGCATAAATACTAACTGTTATTGTTATTGAAACCCTAATGTGAGGGCCAGTATAGTGTAACTGGGTAAGCATCTGAGGCAGGTTTAGGCTCAGGTCTTCCTTATTGCAAGTCAAGTAGTGTATTCACTGTACTACTCTATGCTGCCTCAATAGTACAGTGTCTAGAATGAGGGACTTAAAGACAGGTAGACCTGAGTTCAATCCTACTTCATACACTTACTCAACTATATAATCCTGTTCAACTCGCTTCACATCTTTTAACTCATCAGTGCAATGATGATGATAGCGGTAATCCTTCTGAGGGTTGCTGTGAAGAAAAAATGAGATAAAGCATGTAAATTACTTTATCAATGATTAAAGGCTGTAATTACTTCCTGTTATATTATTTTAAATTTAGTCATTTTTACCTTCCTGAATTCTCATGTCTCCTTCTCTCCATTCCCATAGCTACCTCTTGGAATTCTGCAATAAGTTTATGAGAGGTCATTATCAAAGAAAAAACTTCAAGGTCTAAGTGAGTAAATATCCTCAGGAGAATTTTAGAACTGGGTATCCTCAGTCTGATGAAGATGTACAGATTTTACATGCTCACCAGGATTCCTGTTTATGATGTTTTGGGTATACTCTTAAATGAAAATGAATGTCATCAGCAAAAATTTCCTTTCTCCAAACTTCATATTTTGTGTTATCTTTACCATGGCAAGTACTCACTCAGAGTGAGTACTTTAAGAAATACTAAAGATACTTAAAGTATCTTTAAGAAGATTGGACAACAACAGGTCCCTGCCCAAGCTCCACCTAATAGCTATCTTCTGGACCCTCCTGGCATACAGAGATTATCAATAGTAACTGTTTTCTTTCCCTCTCAGTTTGATTTAGTTATTTCTTTTCTTTTTTCTCATTAAATGGGCTACTCCCTGATTACTTCTTAAACAGGTCTATTCACTGAATGGGCCTTACCTCACTCTAAGTGAGTGACTTAGCCTAAAAAGACCAAGGTATTTGTATCCTGGGCATCTGCAGTCATCCTGATGAATATCTGGTCACTAGAACCAGATGGCTCAGGAGGGGAAAGTGAGGCCAGTCACCTTGCACAACCCTCCCTCACTCAAAACAAAGTCAAATGCAAGTCATGTCATCATTTCTCTGATGGCCTGGTATTCTTTGGCAATGAAGGATAAACACAACAACAACCGAGGCAAGTTTATTTTCTTCACAGAATCAGTGAATAAGTTGTTTTTCTTGTTTTTGTTTTTCTTCTTGTTGTTTCTGGTCCTCTCACTTATCTTGCAAGTTCAAGAAACTTACATCACACTGTAAATGAATGAATAAAAACCTCTCCAGCTGCTTCCCTCTACAGGTCTTTTCTTATTTTCTGAGAATGAACTAGACTTTTTGAAGCCCAATTCAAATAGTTTGCTAACTCTGTGTTGTCTTCAAGTGCACTTTTCTTTGAGTTTTGGTACAAGGGATGTTGTTTCAATATGAGCCTGAATGATCCTTGAAATGCTTGATTTCCTTGTACTAATAATAGCCACCTGTAATATCCCTACTAGTTACTAAAGTGTGTTTTTAAGGACTGCTGCTTTCATCATTTCCTTGGAGGAATGTCAATTCTTTAAAATCACAGAAATACAAACACAATGGAAGGGAGCAAAAAAGTATACCCATATAGTAAGAAATATATAACTCAAAGGATGGAAAGCTAAATAAAAGTATGAAAAGCTATTCGTTTTCAACTGATTTGGGTTTGACATTCTGAATCTGAGCCTAGTGGCATTAGAAGCACATATATATGATTATTGATGTCACAAATTTATATCATATAAAAACCATTGCTTGAATTAAGTAAATCACATTCTGTCATAGCAATCATCTCATGTAGGTTCTTCACTAATGATGGCTATCATTAGTGCCCAATGACTAGTTCAAGAAGGTATCAGACCTTACAGGGTAGACTGAAAGTGAGGAAAGGTGGACAAGGTGCCTCAAATAGTTTCTTCAATACTATAACTTTTCATCTGTCAACAGGTACACTTCTGTTTTCTCTTTTTTGAAGTTTATATCTTTTGGCATAGCTGTCATTTATAGAAGTCTGTCAAGTAATAGCTAGGAAAGGAGGCAAACTTGCCTTTCTTCTATTTGAATTGAGAGTGCTTCTAGTGATTCTGTATCAGAAACAATTCATATTCTTGATTTTAAATGTATGCTAATGGCTCAGCTAGGTGATTCAGCCTGGGGTCAGGATGATCTTAGTTCAACTCTGACTTCAGACACTTATCACCTGTATGACCCTGGTGAACTCACTTAACTAGGATTGCCTGCAAATAAAATAAAAGTGTGATAGTGAATATACTAAATAAATAAATAAAGGGAATGTTCACACTCATGCTTTTAACTTTTAAAATTGTTTTCTTATGGTTTTATTGCATCCAAATCTCTCCCCTACCACAGGGAGTCATCCTGCCTAGCAAGGAATATTTTAAAAAAAAACTAATAGAAGAAAAAATTAGCAAAAATAATCAATTCATTGGAAAAGTTATATGCATATATGTGTATAGATATCTATCTATATGTATATCTATCTATATTGATTTATCTATTATCCCATACATTTCTGCAAAGAAGATGGGAGAAATTTCTTCTCAAATGTACACTTATGCTTTTTATAATTTCATTTTATGAATAAAAGAACTGAGGCCCAAATAGGATGAACAACCTGTGAATAAGATGAAGAACTGGGAGTTTAGCAAATTTTTTTTTCCCAAATCCCACATCATTTCTGTTATGTATTAAAGTAGCTCCCATGATAAATCCATTTCTCCAAATAGATTGAATATTTCTCAAATACTTACTATGTACAAAGTACTATATTAGACATGAGAGGTACAAGGATAGATATTATGCAGACCATACTTTCAAGGAACTTATGATCTTATAAGAGGGAGGGATTTTCACAAATTATGAACAAAGGTGAATGAGATAAGTTAAAAGGAAAATTTAAGGAAGGATAGATGAATCAATTTTTTTTTGAGGGAATCAAGAAAGTCATCATGGAGGATATAGTCCCAGAATTTGGTCATCAAGGGAAAGAGATAATGAAATATATAGGGATGCAGACAAGTAGGATGCTGAGGATAGAGGGTCCACTCTAGTTACTACCAGTGGCAAGCCAAAACTGTAGAATGGAGAGTGACAGCAGGAACAGTGAGCAAAAAGTATACCTGACTTGTAAAATACATGAAAGGGAACAATATCAAGTAAAGTGTCATGAAACAGAGTTTAGCAGGCCTGGAAAGCAAGGATAGGAAATGTGATAAAAAGAAGATTCTAAGTCCCTTCATAAGAGGGCTTTTGGTATGGATAGTGTAGTGCTTCTCAATATGGCATTAGGAGTTAGGCAATTAATGTTTCTTTATACTTAAAATGATCATAGAATAATAAACTCAGAGATAGAAGGGACCTCAGAAGTCACCTCAGGTTTATTTTACTGATGAGGATGCTGACATCCAGTGAAACTGAGTTTTATTCCCCAAAGTCACACAGTCAGATTGTACCAGACCACGATTTGTAAGCAAGTCTTCAGACTATAAATACAGCATTCTTTCTCTGGTTCCTTGCTGCCTTCTTCAGTGAGGAGATTGATGAAAAGTCAGGGACAACTTTGCTCTGGACAGATTTGATCCACCTTGCACTAGAAAGTCATCAAGTTTGCATCTGGCTAAAGTTTCCAGTTTCCACTTGAGAAATGCATCCTCAGTAGTTTAGTTTTCTGGCCTCAGAAGATATGTTGCAACAGTCAGCACCAATTACGAAATAATCACTCATCAACCCTTTCATTTGCTCTGTTAAGACAAAAAAATACAACTAAATCAGTTGCTGCCACTCCCAAAGTTCTCACTTGGTTGTAAATTGTGACAAAATTGAATTCTGATAAAATGGTGGATTCCAGACCAAGGGAAATTCACCAAAAATCTATTTCACACAGGAAATGGAATTCTGTCTTTTTCACTGTAATAGGAGATGTTTACTGGTGGAGACCCTAGATAGAATCCATAAATAACTTTCTGATACAGCAGTGTGCTTCCTTATATTGTGGCATCCTGTGGCCACTTGGGGTGAATAGCAGCTGCTGCATGAAATGTAAGTATGCTCTTACAAGCCCCTCTTCTACCACAACATACTGCAGGAAGGATAAGCTTTCTCTGGGAGCACACTTCACACAATGTTTATGTGACCTCTCAGTGCATTAACGACAGCAGGTAAATTATCGGCTTTAGTCTAACAGATGCATTGACTTAGGGATGCAAAGAAAGTACACAGGGAACAATGGACTAGCCAGCTGTAGCATAAATACACCTATCATTAAACAAATGGACCTAAATGTTTAATTAACTTTCCCTCACCTTCCAAACAAGGAAAATTTTTAAAGTACATTTAGCCTTGTCTCTTAAGCCTCATCAGATAGCATTTAGTTATACCTGTATTGTATTGAGTTAATCTATGGTAACAAAACTCTGGAAGACTGAACCATTCAGGACACTTTGATAGATTCATGGACACTGTAAATCAGTGTAGATTACCATCTAAAAAATAATGGTCTACTTTGTGGGGCTCTTGTCCATGTTCTCCCAAAAGAATTCTACCGAAGGTTCACAAGTCATGTTGGGGAGGCATGAGAGATTCCTCTAGTTCTCTTGACCTTATAGGATTACCAAGAAATCATGTGGCTGTTGTTTATCTCTTATTTTTTTTATTTAAGGGACCCATTTATTTGTTTCTTGTCAAGCTTCTTTCTGATGATAATCTCTATGCTAATTTTGTCAAATTTATTTGGAATGTGCTACTGGCTGATCATTCCACCCAGGAGCCTTTCAAGTAGACTTACCAGAATATATCTAAGATAAAAAGGAAAGTAGTAAGAGCTCAACCAGATATAGCTTCCCTCAGCGAATCCAAACAAACGAATTGTCAAGTGGAAGTGAGACTTGAATTGGTTCTTTTTTATTTCTAGATTGAAGAACTAGGAACAGTGAGTGGAAGTTTCAGAGAGGAAATTAGGGTTGATATTAGGGAATATTCCCTAAAAATTAGATCTGTCAAACATATGATATAAGAAGGACAGTATAGCAGTGGATAGAGGGCCAGACTGTGAGTCAGTAATTCCTGTGTTCAAGTCATTAATCTGAGTATGTGCCTTTGGCTAAGTGACTTAAACTCTAAGGCAACTTGTAGAACAGTTGCTAATCTTCTTTGATCAAGGAAGCTTTCTTGCTGGGAGCACCCAATGCTGACAACTAGACCCTGTCCTCCTAAACATGGTATAGTAGTGGATTTCCCATCAGGGAAAGTTTTCAAGGAAAGACTGAGTGATTACTTGATTGAGCATGATGCAGTGAATATTGCAATTCTTGTGGAAAGTAGATTACAATTAAAATACAATTAGCCTCGTCTCTTAAGCCTCATCAGATAGCATTTAGTTATACCTGTATTGTACTGAGTTAATCTATGGTAACAAAACTCTGGAAGACTGAACCATTCAGGGCACTTTGATAGATTCATGGACACTGTAAATCAGTGTAGATTACCATCTAAAAAATAACGGTCTACTTAGTGGGGCTCTTGTCCATGTTCTCCCAAAAGAATTCTACAGAAGGTTCACAAGTCATGCTGGGGAGGCATGCCAATGTTCAGATTTTACTATTGCTGCTATCTTTTTCCTCAAAAATGCCTACTATGAGCTAGCAGGATATTATGCAGAGTTCTTCCTAACTCTGAACCAAGCAGGCTAGAACTAAGCAAACTACCCTGACGAAAGACAAAGTCTGGGAGAAACAATCACTAATAATCAAGTCAACAAGCATTTATCAAGCACCCACAATTTACCAAGCACTGCGCTGAGTGCTAGAAATACAAACATATGCAAAACCAGGGCCAGCTCTCAAAGATCTCACAATCCCATGGGTGGAGATGGCATATAGGACAACTATGACCACTTTGAATGATAATGAAGGTGAAAATGAGGATGACAATATCTAACATTTATATAGTACTTTAAGTCTTGCAAGATGTTTGACACATATAATTCCATTTGACAATTACTACATGAACATTTACAGTTACTGTTCTAGCTACTAAAATCACCAGAGCCATGAGTAAGGAAGCAAAATCATTCTCTTGGAATATTTATTAAACTGAAATTTAAATTAAGAAAAAAAACCCAAGGAGAGTCACTTTTCACCTAAGCATTAACCTCTTCTCTAAATAACTTCTTATCATTATAGTAAAAAATATCCCAAGTGGGCAAGAATGGAAAGTCACTTCCATCTCACATTCTTGTGTTTTTAAGTAGTAGCACAGCATATATTTTGTCATCCAGAGATATCTAATGTGTTTGGAGAAGTCCTCAAATGACTTTAGAACATGCCAACTTAGGAAACCGACAAAGGGAAGCAAATTGCTCATAGCTAATCACTCCTCAGAACCATATTCCTCTGAGGATTTGGAACAGAATCTTGAAAAAAAGTCTTATGAAAGTGTTAACAACAACTAAAATGCTTCAATAGATTGTGAAATTAAGTTGAACTATGTGATTAATCAATGAATTTACAACTTTTATTGAAAACCTACCATAAGCCAAGTACTGGGAATACAAATACAACCAATCACAAGCATTTATTAAGCAATTTTTGTTTGCCAATTTCTGCTATGAAAAAATCTTTGGTCTGAAGAAGTTTACATTTTATTGAAGTCAAATTAACTGGTCTATAAACATTTATTATCAGTTGTTACGTGTCAAACACTGTGTTAAGTGCTAGTAATACAAAGAAGGTTAAAAACATTCATCTCCAGAAATATACAGTTTATTAACATCACAGGCAAAAAGTAGTGTAAGTGAAATCCAAAGGCCTGACTTTGCTAGCCTCTACTTTTTGAATACCATTTATGAATTTTATCCATCATACATACTATGTAAATATAAGTATTCATAAATATATAATATACATATATATATATATATATATATATATATATATATATAAAGCTATGAAATAATAAGATTACTTAAGAGCTTCCTAAGTATTTCAGAGGAGCTAAGTGGTGGTGGAGAGACCTACTTTCACTGTAGAAAGAAAGGAAATCCCAATATATGACCTTACTCATATCAGACATTAATAACTGGAGACATGTCCATTCTAAATGAATGGAATATCCAGAAAGGACAAAGTAAGTTGTTGTTGTTCAGTCTTCTTTCAGTCATGTGTGTTCATCCTTCGTTATCAAAGAAGACCATACTATCAGAGAAATGATGATATGACTTGCGCTTGACTTTGTTTTGAGTGAGGAAGGGCTGTTCAGGTCACCAGCCTCACTTCTCCTCCAGAGCCATCTGAATCCAGGGACCAGATATTCATCAGAATGACTGGAGAGGACACAGGATGAGGCAATTGGGGTTAAGTGATTTGCCCAAGGTCACATAGCTAATGAGTGTCAAGTGTCTGAGGTGAGATTTGAATTCAGGTCCTCCTGAGTCCTGCACTGGTGCTCTATCCACTGCACCACCTAGCTGCCCCTTTCAGTCATATACAACTCTTCATGATCCCTTTTGAGGTTGTCTTGGCAAAGATACTAGAATGGTTTGCCAATTCCATCTCCAGCTCATTTTACAGATGAGAAAACTGAGGCAAAGATAAGTGACCTGCTCAATGTCACACAGCTAGAAAGTGATGCCAGATTTGAACTCAAGAAGAAGAGTCTTCCTGACTCCAAGTCTTGCACTCTATCCACTACACCACCTAAATGGCCCATTGGCAGCTCTCAAACCATTGACATCAGGGAAGCCTCTATTAAAAGCTAAGTCCATCTATCCATTCCATTTACATCTTTAGCACTCACATGACCCTACCAAATATTAGTTTTCATATAAGAAGCTTTTAGCAAATCCCTTCCTGACACGTTTATTTATTAGCTATTCTTCCTTCCTCAAATTATATTGTACTTAAGTAAATGTCTTATCCTTCCGAGGAGTAAGAAAACTCCTTGAAAGCAAGAAATTATTTTGTTTGTGTGGTTTTCTCTTTCCAGTCACTCATACAGAGCCTGGCACATAGTAGACACTGAATAAGTAATTGTTGAATTAAATTGACCGATTTCTTTTGTCAAATCTCTGCCTTCTGATGCTAAAAATATTCAATATTCATAAGATCATGGACTTAAAGCTGGAAGGAACAGTCAGGGTCATCCATGACCTTTAGAATTAACGTTATTATCTATAACACAAAAAATCACTAATCTCTCATTGTACAGATGAGGAAACTGGTTATTTTATGGTCTGCCTTTTTCTAAAGTCTAGCCCCTAAATAGAACTACATGTAAAGCCAGGACATGATGAAATCAGGTGTGTTAATACAAACCTTTAATTGAGTGGATTTGCCCCCGATGTTCTTCCTAACTCTATTTTTAGGAGATAGCAATTTGTTCTTAGATATTTTAATGCTAAGCCCATGGTCTCTAGCCTCTTCTTTTTGACTTTCTGATTCATGTTCTTGATTCTTGTACTTTCTTCTTGTCTTAAGTTTTGTTCTCACAAAGATAATATCCAGGGAGTTTTTTAATTATCCACGTTAATGGAGTGGAGTAGTAGTTGGAATAATATAAAATGGTGGACAATCCCCTTCAGATAAGCCTGTTACATTGTGGTCAAAGGCCTTAAGACAAAGAACCTATATAACAAAAATGACAGAGATGGAGCAAATAGGGTAATCTTCAGGAAGAGACAAAGGAAAGGAGTAAAAAATTCAGACACTTTCCTTTCTTTCTCTTTAAAATGATCTCTTTTCAATTTCTTTAATTGCACTAAGGGTGACAATGAGACTGATGGGAAAGCAACCATATGATACTAATTGACAAACAAAAGAGAAAGCGAGGAACTGTTCTTGCTGATTGACAGACAGTGAGCAACATGTATTCTCATTGTTTGCAAAGCTATGTTTCCACAGTGTAAAAGCAAGCACCCCGCATACACAGAAGGGCCTGCTATCACAGGTTCTTCGATCTTCATTTCTAAAAGGACAGCAACTTTCAAGGGGTCAACTATCACTTTAATCAAGCACATGTATTCACTTGTTCAGGGGGAAAAGTCAGCACCCTGAACTTCAGAGAAAATACAGAGAAATCAAAATCAACAGACATGCTTTCAACTGTCTGACATAAGCAATATACGCATCATGGATCAACAGACAGATCCAACTGTCTGACCATTTCATACATACATAGTTACCAGAGATGGAAGCATTACCACCTGGATTTTCAAAGCCAGGGAGCTCTTTAGAAGCTGCCCACAGTCTCATGTGGCCAAACAAACACTTCCAAAGAGTAGGTCCCAAAGTAAAACATGACCTGAGACTATTTACACATTTTTTTTATAGCCAGAAGGCATCACAACTCTAGAGGACCAGTACCTCATTAACAAAAGATGTAGGCCTGCCTACAAATCTTCCCTAATCAAATTCCTCTTAATGGGTAGGCCCATTAATGGGTGGAGAAGATCTTCCTATTAACAATAAGCAAAAATGCATTAGCAGTACACACAAGTCCAATGATGATCCGAGTGGTGCTTCAAGAGAAAAGCCTCCCTCCTCTCCTCGTTGAGACCACAATTGCTTGGCCATCACATTGCAGGGGAAGAATTGGAAAATTAAGCAAATAGATTTTTATGAAACTGTAGAAATCTGGATAGTTACTTTCAGTTAGAGAAATCATACCAGAAGAAGAAGATTGATGTGTGTATTCTCCCCCCAGAAGAAGCCACAGGTCAAAGGATCCAGAGAATGTTCAGTTGAATGTTGATTGTTCTTGAATGTTCAGTTTAGCAAGTGTAGAACTTGGGTGTCCTCATTTCATACTTTATGTCCCTAGAAAAGTCACTATTTTGTGGATCAGCTTTAACTAAAACACACAACCCAAAAGGCACCACCAATGTGTTCTCTTTCACTAGACAACCAGATATGACATTCATTTGATTCAAGCAGAAGTGATTTAAATGAAATAGCATAGAAAATAATGTATCAAGAGATAATGCTTCTCTTCAACAGGACATATGATCTCTCAATAGGTTGCCAGACTACCAGTAGGAATTTGTACGCATAGGCAGTGTAGGTCTCTAGAGAACACAGAGAGAATATACAAATTCAAGAAATGCAAGACAAAAACCTATTATAAGAAAAACATCAAATAACAATAATCAATATAGGAGACATTTGGCAGATGACAAAGGTATGGTCGGGAAAACTAAGATTTCATTGTTTCTGAGATTCCCACTTTGTAGGCATCATCTAGATGCTCTAGAACTCTATTAGTATTGATATCTCAATTCTATGTTTAGTTAATCTTCTCATCTTAGCACATCGCATGTGCTATGGATCCCATCTCTACTATAGTTAGTGCATCATATTATCTCTGTTGGGAATTACTGCTGGGGAATAAGAGATAGATAAAGTGACTTGTGGATTATACAATGCTGTGTAATTTTGGGCTGCTCTCGGTCATTGGGTTTCTTTCCCCTACCTGTTTCTGGCATAGCATAGGATACCTCTTGACCATCTTGGCTTTGTTCTGCTAAACAGAAGTGATTATACATTTGTTCTTATTATTTTGGCCTGACAGTTCTATAGTCAATAAGGAATGAGAAGGATGCGAGCCACCAAATTGAGGAAGGCCAGATGAACAATATTGCCGGACAAAGAATGTCCCACATCTAGATTAAACCTGTTATTTCATTTTTGTCTGGTGCAGAAAGGAAGCTTATGTTTCCAGACAACCTCGAATTAATGTTTAAAGAGTCTCTGTAAATTCATTTAACACCTTTTGGGAATACTATGCCTGTAAACACATTTCTAGGGGCTCTTACAAAAAGAAGTTTCATAATACCTGGGTAAAAGTTAGGTTAGTGGACATGACATAGGATCATGGACCAAGTTAAGAAATAGAAGAGAAAAAATCAGACAGCTAGGGGAACCTGGAGATAGCAATGTCATGAAAGCATACACAGAAAAGAGTCTCTAGGTGATGGAGAACACTAGTTTCAAATGTACAAAGAGCAAGAAGGATGAGAATTGAGGGAGTCTATTCTATTTGAAAATGAAGAAATCACTGGTAACTTTGAAAAGGCAAGCTGAAAGACAATGTTAGAAACTAGACTTCAGGGTATTTAAAAGAGACCAAGGGAATGTGAAGTGGAGGTTCCAAATGGAGATAGATTTTTCAGGGGCTTTAGTCATGAAATGGAAGAGAAGCATAGTCCATTATCTAGCAGGGAGAGTCAGATCAAGTGAGAGGTATATTTGCTTGTTTGTTTATTTTTTAAAGAGTGAGATATTGACATGCTCATGAGCAGCAGAGGAAAAGTCAGTAGATGGGGAGAGACTGAAGATTAGAAAAAGAAGAGTATGTTAATGGGAGCTATTTGCTGGAAAAAATGGATGGGTGGAATCTGGAGGGTACTTGGGAGGGGGTTACACGTCAAGTTCAAGGACCATTTTTTCACTTATGTTGGAGTAATGGGGATAGAGGAGAATATATGTCTGACTAATGTGAGATGAGAAGGAAGATTTCTCCTTGAATAGTTTATTTTTTTTCCTCGTGAAGTAAAGGTGAGTTCTTTCTTCAGTTAAGAGAGAAGGGAAAGGATATAGTTGAAAGCCTGAGAAGAGATGAGATGATTTGGAATAGCTGCTATGGAGAGAGGGATAATAAATCAATTAGGGAGAATTAGAAGATCTGCCTTGCTGCACTGCAGACCCAGGTGAGATTAGGTAACATAAATTTGTAGAGGAGCCAGGCAGGTTTGGAATTTCTTCCAGCTTTGTTCAGCAGTATGTGAATAGAGACAAAGGAGGCAGATGTTGGAAGAAATTCAGCGTCAAGAGTTGCCAAGGTGTAATGGGCAGTCAGACACGTGGGCAAGGGAGGATTTGAGAGTAGAGGGTATGTATAGTTGAATTTGTTCATTAAGGGGTCAATATTATGAGGGGAGGAGAGTATAGTCAGTATAGGGAAATAATAAGGGATAGAGAAAATTGAGGTCGAAATGAGGACAAAAAACAGAGGAAGAGTGATACATAAGGAAAAATGAAATGACTAAAGATTATAAAATAAAGAAAAAAACCCCTACCTAGCCTATAGTAAGTACAAAATGAATGCTTATTGAATTGAATTAAAATAGAAATACCTAAAGCTACATACATATAAGTTACACATAAAGACATAAATTTAGTTCAACGCCTATCTGTATGTATGTGTGTGTATAAATACACACACACTCACAATATACTACACACATATTATATGCATACCTATATATTTTCATTGCAATGTAATTTTCAAGCTAGTCATTTTTAAAAGTTTTCCAAGAGCAGAAATATGGGCATAGAATTTCAAATAACTCAGCAATTAATTTTGCAATAAGATAGATCTCATAATCTGCCATATAGCTATGACTTTCCCATTTATTTTCATTGCTTTTTAAACTGTAGCTGACAGGTCCTGTTTTATGGCTCGCAGATAAAAGCAGGTCAAACTTTTTCAAACAGCTGCCTTTCATTATTCTTCAAAGAGGTGCTTCCCTTTACCCTCATTGCTTAGAAATGGAATAGGGCACTCTGGTTTGGGGATTCTACCTATGGTTGGATGTGTTTAAAAAATAGACTGATTGTGGATTAGTAAATCTCTCTGTATCACACAGAACAAGACAATTCTTGTTATCTTGGGAAAGGCTTATTGCTAAGAATCAATATAAATTATCTGTGGCTTTACATTGCTTCAGAGTTAATTATGGGTCTCTGATTACCTAGCTCCATGTTTTTTGACTTCAGTCAATGAACCAAAGCAACAGGTAGGTATTTCTAGTTCTCGTGCAAATGTCAGTACTATAGGATACTAGTAAATGGATATATTAGCCTTTCTGAACAAAGCCCTGTTTATTCCCCTAAACAAATCCAGACCCCTACCTGCAGAAGGGGTGTGGGTCACAGCAGACCCACAATTAGAAAAAGTCAATCATTCCTGTCTGGTTTCTGAAGAATGACTCCAAGGAACCTGAAATGCAAGGAAAGAATGGAAAATGATCTCACAGCCTTCAGAGCAACCATTTCTCCCTATAATTTCTCACCAACCCTCACGTGATTCTGGGTCTTGAGATAATAGATGTATGAAATGAGTGAAAGTGGGCCAGACACGTTCATCTGATTTCATTACAAATAGCTAAAGAATGTTATCTTGTCCCAGAAATCACCTCATTTGCTAAGTATCATCCTTGGAAGGGAATTCCTAATATCTTTTTTTAAAAATAGATTTATTTGTTCCAAATTTGCACTGAGACACAGATTAGCAGAAGAAAGAAAGGCACATGCTGGATAGTGTTATTGAAAAGAAACTTTGTACTAAATGAGAACATTTGCAGAAGACATGATCATTAGCATTTTTATGAGCTTTAGGTTTCCATTATCTTCCCCTCTTCATTTCTACCATTGATAAGAAATCTTTCTTCTTGTAAATGATTGGTATTTTTTGCCCTCATTTGCAAGTCCAGAGTCTAAATCTAGATATACTTAGTACTGTCTACTACTAACTTTCCTGGGTCTCCCATAACAAAAAACCATTCATCTTTGAATTAGTAACTATAGAAAAAATGCAGAATAGGGAAAAGGATCTCCTTTTGGCTCAATTATTCTCTAAGTATATAGTAAAAGAAACCTCTGACATAGGGCTAGTCAGAAAATTGGGTCAGTATCTGCTTTACTTTGCTTTGCAAAGGTAGACAATGAATAACTGTTTTTCTGAAAAACAGAATTTCACCTAAAGTATAATAAAATGTTGGTCACTTGAGATACTTACCTTACAATTGAGGTTTATCATCCCTGTAATTTCACCCATGTGGGTTAACTCCATCCCCCAATGCAGATTATGAAACTTCTAATGTTTTAACAGATTTGGGGAGAAAAATTGACTGTCCCAGAGAGAACCCAGAAGTGAGGCTGCTTTTCCCAACTTAGCAATGCTGGTCCTTGGAGAACAGATGTACCGGCTTGTGATTGGGCCTATACTGGACCCTTTCTTGATTTGATGGGAACAGCCAGAGTTTGTGATTCACTGTCATTGCCTTTAAGGATCTCCTTTCCGGTATGATGAAGCATCACAATAGGATTTGATTATACACAGAGTTTGCATTAGAAATCAGATCTTCTAATGTCAATTTCTTTTTCTAATTTCTTTGATGATTTTGTTTCCCTCTACACAAATGTCACCCTCTAAGACTATGGTAGTTCCAGAAAATTAGTTACTATGATTGAACTTGGCATCAAAGACCTGGGTTTTAATTACAGGTCTGCTCCTTACTACCCATATGTCATATTACTTCTGGTTCCCTAAATGTTTAGGGTACACTAAGCTTTCTTCAGTCAGAGAACCATTTCTGGGCCCTTTTCAACAACCCTCCAGCAATTGTCATTCATATCCTGACTTGATAAATAACTTAATGTCAGTTCTCTTTGCATGCATGACACAAAGAGTTACTGTAATCCATTTCCTCCCTCATTCTATTTAAGGACCCAAATCTCTTAACCAAATGCTGACATCAGGGACATTACCCCAGCCCTGCCCTTCCCCTCTTATTGTATGTAGCCCACATTTTCTTCCAGGAAAGCATAAAAGAATCTAGTGTTGATAGAAAATAATTGACTATATTTGGAAACTCATTTATTCCTGGGGCCCAATCTGAAGTTTATAGTATGGCAACTGCAAATCCAGAGTTCTCTATCCATCTGTCCAACGAGCATCATGCAAAGTGAGCAGGTCTCATAATGCACTTTTGACATATATTAGAACAATGCATGCAGACTAATTTTGCATTTTTATTGCTATAGGGACCTTCTGGGTAATGCAAATTGTCACCTTCTTTTCAATTTACAGTTTCAGAAATACCTAGAGTACTCAGAGATTAAATGACTTTCCCTAGATCACAAACCTAGTACATAATAGAAGTGTGATTTGATCGCGTCTTCCTGGATAGTACCCCTCCCTATCCACTATACCACATCACACCAAATCACTGTTTCTCACAGCATAAATCACCTTATATTTCTTGACTGATATTGAATCATTTCCAAGATGATTAACTGGAAAGAGGAGCCTTAGTAAGTAGGTTCAAGGAAACATGTCTTTTTTACTGTGCTGACTGATTTCTTCCCTCCTCCCTCCTCCTTTCCTCCTTCTATTCCCCTCTGATCTTAGATGTTCCCATCGAAGCTTTGTAAAATAACAGAACGAGGAATAAGTTCCAAAGTTTCTCAGAAAAATGAGGCAGAGTGTGCTGATACATGGTATTTGGTAATCAGTTGTGTTTAAGCAATACCCCCGCGACCAAGGGGAGTGGGGGCTTAGCAGAGTTGTTCTTTTTTCTCTGAGTTTATTATATTCATTCTAAGATGCCAGTCACATTCATTCTAGCAGTTGCACTTTTGCCTCTCAGATACTGAGGCAATGGTTCTGTATGTTCAGGAAAAACCATGGGTGAAGCCATGGGTGGCAATCTTCTAGTAATAAGTGTAAATTCGGAACCTCTGAGTCACACTGTTCCTGGCATTAGGGGAGTCCAATAATCATGTTTAGCTAGAGTTATTTTTCATGTACTTGTTGGCATTTGGCTAGCCCTGAAGTCTCCATGCCCATCCATCTTCAAACAAAATCTTAATTATAGAACAACATCAAATAGCATATGCTGACACTGGACTGTGAATAATGAGCAAATCACAGTGACTTTGGGTCATGGTGTTTAACCTCCAAAATACCATATCTCCTGCTATAAGTGAATGGAAATGAAACATTAAGGAACTTTGGGATCATTTTCCATCTCTAAATATGCATGTTTGAAATGTATTGATCTACAAATTGGAAGACAATATTCAAATGGATGGAATGGAGTTTGGAAATAAACTACTATAGAGTTTTTATATCAGTTTTGTTAAAAGGATATCATTAATAGATATGTTAACTATAACCAGTGGATAAAATGGAGTCCTTTGACCTTCTTTATACAATTATAAGGGAGTAAGTTGGACACTCCCACCTCTATCAACAGATATGATTCTGGTTTCAAATACTTAAACAAAATTTTCTAAAACCCATGATCCCTTAAATATATGAAAACAATTTTATGTGGTTCAAGGTGAACCACATAAGGTTTAGTTTGTCTAAACTAAAAAGCTAACCATGCACAGGGTTAATGATGGGGGGTTGCTAACAAGAGGAACTTTGATGATTGTTCAGTTCGGGGTAGACTAGACAGATCCTATCATCTACATCAGAAAACAGTAAAGGGAGGAATACCATCAGCCTAGATGGGTTGTTATCCTTCCTCACTCCTGACCACAGCATTAAAGCTATGTAGGCCCAGTGGGAAACAAAAAAAATCTAGCTAGAAGGAGAGAGAGAGAGACAGAGAGAGTGAAAGAGAGAGAGAGAAAGAGACTGAGAAGAAAACAAACACAGATGAAAATATATGCTGGATGATAATCATAGCAAAATGGAAGCAGCCACAAGGATTGTACTCCTACATCTTAAAGAGAAGTTGTCGCTATGGACTCTAAAATGCCATCAATTCTCAGATCCCACCAAACTGCTAAGGCTAAAGGGGAATTTCATGAAGATTCTAAGAATGGAGAAAAGATCTACCGGTGTCAGGACTTCCCTTTATTTAAAATTCTAATTTATTTATTAATTTTTAGTTTATTTTGAGTTCCAATTTTTCTCCCCATCTCTCCTGTCCACTCAACCCAAGACAGTGTTCATTCTGATTACCCCTTCTCCCAATCTGCCCTCCCTTCTATCACACCCTTCCCTTCTCTTATCCCCATCCCCTCTATTTTCTTGAAGGACAAGATAGAGTTCTATATTCCATTGCTTCTATATCTTATTTCCCAGTTGAATGTAAAAACAATTTTTAACATTCGTTTTTAAAACTTTGAGTTCTAACTTCTCTCCCTTCCTCCCTCTCCTCCCATCCCCACTGAGAAGGATATATGGATATATGTCATACTTGATTAGTAATGCAAAAGACTTCCATGAAAGTCATGTTATAGAAGACTAAGTAAGTATATTTCCTTCCATCCTATCCTGCCCCGCATTTATTCATTTCTCTCTTTTGACCCTATCCCTCCTCAAAAGTATTTACTTCTAATTCCACCCTCCTCCCATTTGCCCTCCCTTCTATCATCTTACCATCCTCACTTATTCCCTTCTGCCCTACTTTCCTGTAGTGTAAGATAGAGTTTCATAGCACATCGAGTATGCATGGTATTCCCTTATTAAGCCAAATGTGATGGGAGTAAGGTTCACTTTTTCCCTCTCACATCCTCTCTCTTCCCTTCCATTAAAAAAAGTTTTTTCTTGCTTTTTTATGTGAGAGATAATTTGCCCCATTCTATTTTTCCCTTTCTCCTCAAAATATATTCCTCCCTCACCCATTGATTTTATTTTTTTAAATGTCATTCCTTTCTATTCAATTCACCCTGTGCCCTCTAACTATATGTATATAATTTCTCCAACTACCCTAGTACTGAGAAAAATCTCAAGAGTTGTAAATATTATCTTTCCATGTAGGAATGTAAACAGTTCAGCTTTAGTAAGTCCCTTATGATTTCTGTTTCCTCTTTACCTTTTCATCCTTCTCTTGATTCTTGGGTTTGAAAATCAAATTTTCTATTCACATCTGGTCTTTCCATCTAGAATACTTGAAAATTCTTTATTTCATTGAATGATCATTTTTTCCCCTGAAGTTTTATACTCAGTTTTGCTGGGTTTTGGTTTTAATCCTAGTTCCTTTGACTTATGGAATATGATATTTCAAGCCCTGTAATCCCTTATGTAGAAGCTGCTAAATCTTGTGTTATCCTGATTGTATTTCCACAATACTGAAATTGTTTCTTTCTGACTGGTTGCAGTAATTTCTCCTTGACCTTGGAGCTCTGGAAACTCTGGAATTTGGTTACAATATTCCTCTGAGTTTTCCTTTTGGGATCTCTTTCAGGAGGTCAGTGGATTCTTTCAATATTTATTTTACCCTCTGGTTCTAGAATATCAGGGCAGTTTTCCTTGATAATTTCTTAAAAGATGATATCTAGGCTCTTTTTTGATCACGACTTTCAGGCAGTCCCATAATTTTTAAATTGTCTCTCCTGGATATTTTTTCTAGGTCGGTTGTTTTTCCAATGAGATATTTCACATTGTCTACTATTATTTTATTCCTTTAGTTTTGTTTTATAATTTCTTCATTTCTCATAAAGTCATTAGCTTCCATCCGTTTCATTCTAACCTCTAAGGAACTATTTTCTTCAGTGACCTTTTGGACCTCCTTTTCCATCTGGCTAATTCTGCTTTTTGGGCATTCGTCTCATCATTGACTTTTTGGATCTCTTTTGTCATTTGAGTTAGTCTATTTTTAAGGTGTTAATTTCTTCAGCATTTTTTGGGTCTCCTTTAGCAAGGTGTTGACTTACTTTTCATGGTTTTCTTGCATCACTCTCATTTCTCTTCCCAATTTTTCCTCCATCTCTCTTACTAGAATTTCAAAATCCTTTTGAGCTCTTCCATGGACTGAGCCCAATTCATATTTTTTCTTGGAGGCTTTGGATTTAGGACCTTTGACTTTGTTGTATTGGTCTTCCTTGTCACCAAAGTGATATTCTATAGTCTGATTTTTTCTTACTTTTGTCTTCACGTTCTCAGCCATTTACTTGACTTTTGAGCTCTTTGCCAAGGGAGATCTCTGCTTCAAGTAGGGGTGGGGGATATACTGTCAGCCGCCGATCCCCTCACAAACTGCTCCATTCTCCCACAATATGTGGGTCTAGAGCTCCAGACATAGTCATTGTCTCTGCCTCTGCTACTGCTGTGGCTTCTGTGGGTTCTTCCTCCTCCTTCCCCCTCTGCTGCCCTGGGGCTGGGGCTAGATCACTTCACTCTCCCATTGGTTCTACAGACTTTTTCTACTGATCTTCCAATTTATTCTTAGTGTTTTGGGGTCCTGAAGTCAGGAAACGGCCACAGGTGCGAGAGATTCAGTTCCCCCAAGGCCTGCTCAGGTCCCATCTCTGCCTGTGTGACCCACACTGGACTGTACCCTGCCTCCTACGTGACATGATAGACACTTCCCGGAGATCTCACTGGCTGTTTTGGACTGGAGATTTGCTTTACTCCATCATTCTGTGGGTTCTGCAGCTCCAGAATTTGTTTAGAGCCATTTTTACAGGTATTTAACTGGGCATTCTAGAAAATGCATGCTATTACTCTGCCATCTTGGCTCTGCCCCAGTGTCAGGATTTTCAAGGGACCTCTTAGCTCTCTATATTCCCTACGGATGTGCCTCATCATCTTTTACTTCAAATTTAAGCTCACTCTCCCTTGAGATCTTGTATGTCCAAGGGGAAAATATGCCCTAGACTTCTGAGGAAATGTTTTGAGCTGAGTGATTTTACAATGGTTAAGTGGTGGTAAAGGCAAGAATGCTATTAGGGTATCCTAACAGTACTAACGATCTATCCCCTCAGTCCTAAACCCTCAACATTACTTTTAGAATGCTAAAAAGGACCTAGCAGTCAGCCACGTTTTGGGGACCCTGACCTATAAAATGGGGGTGAGCTTAGAAGGGGGCTGTATATTTTTTGTTCTTTAGTTTTTCTTCCCTGATCACCATTCTTGCTTGAATTATTTTACAATGGAGAAGACAGAGAGGGCAGGTATAAAATGATTTGATTCCAAATCTAATATAGTCCTTCACACATATTTTATCATCTGGCTAGCCCCCATGCCTAGAATCAATTCCTCCTCATCTATGCCTCTCAGAAATCTCCTTTAAAGTTCATCTCCAATGCTGCCTCCTCCTTTCCTGAGCCCTCAAGTGTCTACTGTCACTACCAATATGACCTTACATTTACTTTGAACACATTTTATATCTACTTATATGTTTATTGTTATTTTCCCCTTGAGAATGTAAGTTCCTTAAGAGCAAGGTTTGTTTTACTCACTTTTATCAACATATCTCCAGTACCTAACACTGAGGATGCCTAGCCCTTCATTGATACTTAATTAATGTCTTTTCATGTGTCCATTGATCCAGTAAGCATTTACCAAGTGTTGACTAAAGAATGGTAGTATACAAAGACATAAACAGAACATGTGATACATTTCATGAAAGTATAGTTGGTGTGTGTGTGCGTGTGTATGTGTATGTGAGTGTGTATGAGTGTGTTTGTACATGAGCAAGAATGTTAGTACAACATATACACAGATAATTAAATTCAACAAGTATTTAATAACTACTTACCTCACATTAAAAAAAAAACAAAAAACAACAAAAAAATGTTTCCCTACCTTCAAGGTAGGTACATTCTCTTCATGGAATGCAACATATGACAGAAAATTCAAATCTAAAATTAAAAAAATATTTTCAAGTATAAGAACCTGTGCTAAGTTCCAAAGAGGAAGAAAAAAAACAGATCTTCACTTGAATAATTTTTCATTCTACTGAAAAACAACATTGCATGCACAGGTAAATAAAATCAAAATGGATAAAGAATATATTCAAAGTCTTTTTGAGGGGAGGGCACAGTTAGGGGGGTTTCAGCAAAGGTTTCATACAGGAGGGGGCCCTTGAGCTATGCTTTGAAGAAAGCATCTGCTACCCCTGGTTCTTTTTTTTTAACCCAAACTGGGCCGTGGTCATCTTAAAGAAAAAAATATGTATCTATCCATTAATCTTTGTACAGTGAAGGGAGCTTCCAACCTGGAAGAAATGTAATGTTATATGGAAAGCCCAGTGTTAATGCATTTACCTTGAATATTCTCTGGCAGGTGTAAGCTGCAGCTTGTTAGAAGACTCTTGTGCAGCTGTAATACTCACAAAAGCAGATAATAGGAAGCTACAAGATGTCAAACCTAGCCTTGTCACTGAGGAACTCGTATATCTTTATAAGGTTAATTCAGGGCATCTATAATTCTGTCAGTATGGTGGCACATGAGTGTTTGGGATGCCGAGGACCATGAAAAGAGCTGAACAGCTCAAAATCCACCATCATTCCTCGGCCACCCTGAAAGAGTTATTGATGATGTTCTCTATAAAATCTTAAATGAGGAGTCAAACAAGTATAGATCTTCATCTCACATGTACTTGGGTAGGCCAAATCAAGGAGCAAGAATGTGATTTTTTTTTCCCTTAAAACTTATTTTTCTTTTCCTTTGTCAATGCAAGCAAAAGCTCACTTTTGCTTTTTTATTACTATAAAAAGAGGCCTTGGGTTGTTTGGAATATTTTAATTAATGATAGCTTCCCTCAGCTCACACCCTGGGGCTTTTTAGACAGAGGACATCATTTTAAAAATCTAAACAAAAAATAATTAATTAAAATGATTGTTGCAAGCCATTATCACAGTTATCGACTGGGAATATTCCAACACACAAAAAAGTGGGCAATAAAGCCACTTACTGGATTGTACCATGCCTGGGGAACTCTTCAAAAATCCCTCTGTCCCTAGCCAATGGCATGTTCTCATAAAATGGCTTGGTGGCATGTTTTCTGGAAAGAAAAAGAACCAAATATGTTCTGTGAAAGAGGACTAGCTGCTACCTTTTCAAGGAAAATTGAGTCTAACTTTTCTCCAGCTGCTTGTTAAATTCTTGTCTTCTATGGATAAACCTCACACGATTTCATAAGTAGGGAAAAGGTACAAGATTTACATGTATATGTAAAACACATATTTTACATATATGTATAAAATGTATAACCTTTCCTTACCCTACATATATGTAAAATCACTCATATATATATATACAATATATACACATGTGTGTATATATGTCATATGCATACATGTGTTTGTGTGTATGTGTTCATATGTGTATGTGAGAGAGAGAGAGACAGAGACAGAGATAGAAAGAAAGATTATTTTTGCCCAAATATTTTATCCTTCCAAGCCAATTCCTTTTTTATCTGGGATCTTTTTCTTTCCTCTTTAGTATTCTTGGGAACATTAAGACACATCCAGATATTTGAAGAACATTCACATATATTAAACTTGGTTTGTTTGGCACCTGAAGAGACCAGGAACCATGGATAGAGGTTTCAAAGAGATAGATTTAAACATTTTTTGGGGAGGATGTCCCACAATAACACCTATCCAAAGTAATATGGGCCTCCTCAGTATTGAGTGATAGAATCAAGGGCATTTAGAGTTAGGGTTATAAATGCACTCTTCACTGGAGATCTTCAAACGTAAGCTGGTTGCCAAGTGTCTGGGAAAGTGCAAAAAAGAACTCTTGATTGGTTGGGTAAGGATGGAAACAAGTGACTTCTGAATTCTCTCAAAAATTTATTAATCTGTAAAATCTTTCACTAGCTCTACTAAGTTAAGACATCACTGCCCCACCCCCACATCAGACAATCAAGAGCTACTCTTCACTTGCCCCAAGCTTCTCAATATTCCTATTTTTCCCTAGTTCCTTTTCATTTGATTTTTCTTGGTGGATGATAGTGCTTATATTTCCTTTGTTGTTGCCAATTGCATTGTTGTCATATTTGATCTATTTCATTGTGTATTCCTTAAAGATGGACCAGGACATCATGGTGGGGATGCCATGACATGCAAGTGAATTAGACTGAAGTGAGGGAGGGTTATGCAAAGTCACCAGTCTCACTTTCTCCTCTGGAGCCATCTGGATCCAGTGATTATAAAAGGAAACAAATATTTATTAAATATGTGCTATATGCCAGGCACTGGTCTAAGTTCTTTACAAATATTATCTCATTTGATCCACAACCTTGGGAGAGAGGGAGTATAACTATTTTCATTGTAGAGTTAAAGAAGCAAGAGAAGATAGAGGTTAGCCCTTAGGTAAAATGATACCTCCTGCCTGAAGATGTCATCGAACTTCTAAGCTGGAACTTATGACCATCTGTACTAAGAATTCCAACAATATATGATATCTTCAACAAGTAGTCATTCAACATTCCATCCTCTGATTCTGTATATTGGCCAAGCCATTAGACCTTCCTAGATTGGACAATGCTCTTTTCACAGTTTTTCAGTTGGGCTATCTTCTTTCAAAGCTCAATTCAAATGCTGCCTCTTCTAGGAGGTCTTCCTCATTCCTCCAACTCTTTGTATTCTTTTCTTTCTTTGAGGTACCTCTTTTTTGTTTCTTGAAAACAAAGAGTATGACCCCTGGCATAAGTTATGCTGTATCTTATGACCCTTTTCATTTGGAGAAATTTAGTGATTAAAATGTGCAGAGAAAATGTTTCCATGTAAAGAAAAATATTTTTGTTAATTATAAAGAGATGAAGGATTTTATTGCTATTGATAAACCATTAATAACTAATAGGAATTTTAAAAAAGAACATTGTTTCCATTTAAAAACTGCTTATATGTGTTAAGAAATGGTTTTAAGACAGAATTTAAATGCTTTTGGATAAAAAAATGAATTTTGGTTTAAATATAAAGATTCACTTCGCAAGTAAGTCATGTAGTGGATAGAACACTTGTTCAGGTATAAGGTACACCTGAGTTCAAATCTGACTTCAAACTGTGTGACCTTGGGTAAGTCTTTTAACCCTGAAAAAATTCAAATCTTATGAACAGCATAGAACAATGCCTTATTTTTGTGAGTACAATTTAATATTTTAAAAGGGTACAAAGATATTTATTTCAAATGAAAAACAAGTGCGTTAAAAAGAAAAAAGTGTCAAAGGATGCTGTACTTTGGTCCAAAAAGAGACATTGATCAGTTTTAAAGTCTTAGGAATATTAAATAATCAATAAACATTTATGAAGCACCTGTTTTGTGGTAGGCACTGTGCTAAGCACCAGGGTTCCAAAGAGAAAATAGACAGTCCCTGTCCTCAAGAAGCTCATAATTAATGTAAAGAGACAACAAACCAACACATATGGATAAGTAAACTATATACAGGATAAAAAAGAAATAAATAGGGAAGGCCCTAGTATTAAGAGGGCCTGGGGAAACTTTCCTGTAGAAGATGGGATTAAAGGAAGCCAGGGAAGTCAGCAGGCAGAGATAAGGAGGGAATGCTTTCCAGATATTGGGAGCAAGTAGAAAAAATGCTCAGAGGTGAGACATGGAGTGTCTTGTTTATGGCCAGGAGGCCAGGGTCACTTAGTTGAAGAGTGCTGGGTGAGGAATAAGTTCTAAGAAGAAGGAAAGATAGAAGAGAATTAGGTTTTGAAGGATTTTGAATGTCAAAGGAATTTGTATAGCAAATATGCTACTGGAGGCAATACACAGCTTTTGGAGTTTTTTGTGTGGGTGTTTGGCATGATCAGATCTGTGCTTTAGGAAAATCACTTTGATGGTTGAATGAAGGATGGATTAGGATGCAGAGAAATCTGAGGTGGACAGACCCACAGGAAGATTATTATACATGTCCAAGTATGAGGTGATGAGGGCCTGTATTAGTATGGAGGCAGTGTCAGAGCAGAGGAAAGGGGCATATATGAGACATAATGCAAAATTGAAAAAGATAGACTTTGACAAAGGATTTAATATGGAAGTAGGAGAAATAGTGAAGAGTCACGAATAACTTTTCAGTTTTAATCCCGAGAGGCTGAGAGGGTAATAACGTTCTGGAAAAATAGGAGGGGAGGAGGTTTTGAGGGAAAGACAATGACTTCCATTTTGGACACGTTGAGTTTTGGATGTCTACAGGACATCTAGTTTGAGATGTCTGAAAAACAGCTGGAGATGGAAGATTAGAGGTCAGCAGAGAGGTTGGGGAAGAACAGGTAAATGTATATAAGTTTATAGTGCACTAGTTTACTTCCATATACATGTTTTTAGCCAAAAGAAGTAAAACTAAAATATAAGAAACATAATTTAGAGCTTGAAGTATACACACACACATATATACACACACACAAATATACATATATACATATATTGGTGTGTATGTACATATGTATATGTAGCAGCAAGCTTCCTGGCATACACAGGAGGGCCTGCTGCACAGGATCTTAGACCTGCTTTTCTAAAGGAAAGCAACTTTTGAGGGGTTAACAATCACTTTAATCAAGCACATGTATCATTTCTTTAACCAATCACATATACCATTCACCTAGTTCAGGGGAGTCAATACCCTGAACTTCAAAGAAAACACAGAGAAATCAAAAGTCAATAGACATGGCTTCCTTTGCTTGACCATCAACAGATAGGTTCAACTGTCTGACCATAGTTATAAGAGAGAGAAGCACTGACATCTGAGTTTTCTAAACTGGGGGACTCCTTAGAGGCTTCCCAGAATCCTCTCTGGCTGAACAAACACTTCCAGTCAGTAAGCCCCAAGGTAAAACCTCACCCTCAGAGTATTTATACATTTTTCAGAGCCAGAAGAAAAAACCCTCTGACCCAGTGCCTCAACAGAAAAAAAACAAAAGGTACTTGGGACCCTTCTACAAAACCACTCTCCTAATCGAACTTCCCACAATAGGCAGGCCAATCAATGGGTGGGGAAGATCTTCTTTAATCACATCATTCAATCAGAAGCACTTTTAGTAAAACAAAAACAGCAGAAGATTTTACTTGCTTGCCATCACATTACCAAAGAGAAAAGCACCAACATCTAAGTTTTCAAAGTCTGGGACCTCTTTAACAGCTTCCCAGAGTCTCATCTGGCACATGAACCTTCTTTCAAAGAGAAAGCCCCAAAGTAAAGCTTCACTTCAGAGTTTTTCAGAGCTGGAGGGCACCATTTTTGCAATCTAGTGCCTTATTAGAAATTAACAAGATATCTGAGGTCTATTAATGGGTGGGAAAGATCTTTAACTCTAATTAACATTACAGTGTATTATGTATATCTGTGCATAGATAAATAGGCAGGTCAATGTAGCTATATATAGTCAGTCTCTAATTATATACGTATGGATAGATACGTATTTAATATTTTTGAGGACCATCAGTTTTACAGGGGAAATTTAGAGAGTTGTGACTTTTTAAGTAGAAGGTAAGTCACTGAGAGTCTAGAGATTCTCATTTAAGCTATTGAAATGTATATACACCAGTATGACATAGGAACCTACTTAAGGAAAAGAATTAAAGACACTAATGGAAGAAGTTAAGGAGAGAGGTAAAAAGCTGCTTTCTGTGAGCTTTGGATGTTAGAGGCAGTCAGTTGACCAAAGACTTCAGCTGAGTGGTTCCTCTTTTGGCAGAAGAGAGAACTGACTTCATTGGTAAAGTGTTTCAGTGATGGCTAATGCCCTTCAGTGCATTAGTGCCCTTTTCTATCTGAACATGGAAAGAGGTGAAGCTTATCAGAATGACTGAGATGAAAAAACAGGGCAGCTTTACAGCATGAGAAGCTGTGCAGGTCTCTGGCTTAAGGAAAACAATTATAACATAATTTGTCTGGAAGAAAGATCATATTGGAAGTTAGCATGAAAGATGTCTAGAAGGATAGGTGAGAACAAGACTGTGTAGGGGAGCTAGAAGAAAGAAGAGAATGCTAGTACCCTGAATGTGATCGGAAATTGAAATGACTGCCACTACCAGACAGATTTATTAGGAAGATTACTTTGCCATAGGATTGGGTGATGCAGGAACAAAACAAGAAAGATGTCTGGGAGAACATTTAGACCTTTATTTCAATAATTGAAGTGAAATGTAATCACACTTGAAGTATGATTTAGGAGAATGGAAAGAAAAGGACAGGCAAGGTATAGTGGAAGATCCATGACAACTTAACCACTGTGGTTAAAATGTTGGTTGTGATAAGTCCAGTCGATTATGACTCCATAGGTTCAGGCTGGATGACTGAATTTAAGCTCCCTGAGGGAAGAGGCTACTGTCAATTTTGCCTTTGTATTTCCAGCCCTTAAATTAGTGCCTGGCACATAGTAGGTACTTCATAAATATTTATTATTTGTTTGATTGATGTATGTATTCATTAGCAGAATGAGAGAAGTCAGTAGTTGGGGCAGGTTTTTGTGGGATAATCCCCAGTTCAGTTTTGGAAATTTCAGTCTCAGGGGACTTTGGGACACCTAGTGGTAACTGGAGGACTGGATTTCAAGACAGAGGTCCTTCCGTTTACAAACGTGTGTCTGGAATCCTTCTGCACTGAGGTGAGTATTAAAGCTGGAGGACTGGATGAGATCACCAAGGATAAGGCATAAAGAGAGATGAGGAGAAAGTCAGGATAGAGCCTAAGGGGAATATTTGTTGATTTGATTAGATTTAATTAGATTACATTAGATTCAATTTAATTTAATAGATGCTTACACAGCCTCTATCCCCTAAGAAATTACAACTAAAGTGAGACAGACTGACAAAACTATAGAGCACACATATGTTCGGGGCAGACAAAGAATAAAATCACAGAGCCACAGAGTTTGAAAGTGGAAGATATCTTAGCAAAGATATCACACCAAACTATCACTTCTATCTCTACCTCCTCCCTCCTGTTTCTCTGGCAGGAACTGGAAGTGGCCAAACCCACTGATTCTTCATTTCCCTGAATTTTTGTTCTCACATGAGTTGCTTGCCAGAAACCTTCACTTTTCACGAGATCTACGGCTTCTCAGTGATCTCTAGGGAAATACCACCAGGAATACCCCTGTCATTCCAAAATGTCAGTCTGCTTTAATTGTAGATTCCAGTTTATTCTCATTTAAAATGAAATGCTTTTTTCCATGCTGAAGTCATATCATAGAAGGGTCATAGAAGGAATCAAATTCCCTTTCTCATAAATGTTATCATGTGACATTTGAAATGTTTCTGGATTTTATCCAGAACAATTGTCAGAGCTTCAAAATCCATAGAAAGTTTCACACATGGACAGTATTATTGAGCTATTCTACAGTGTATCATGTTAGCAAAATATTTGATTCTCACTTGCATACACAATGCTGGCTAGAAGTAGATGAGAGATTACTTCATAGGGAAAGTGAGACAAAAGGAAGACTGGAAGGGGTTGGAAAGAAACAGGTAGACAGGACCAGAGCTGGAAATAGGATTTTTTCACTGGTAGCAAAAATAGAAATGTTTGACAGGGGTGTCTTGGCACAGGGTATAGAACAATGTGAAGGTAGAGATGATCTAGCAGTAGCCCAAGGGACAGTCCAACAGCTGGGGCAGTCACCCCAGGAGAAGGTTAACCCATTTTCAAAAGTGTAAAGGTAGTGTCCCTGAAATGGCTGAGAGTAGAATGGGGATAAGGAGAAAAGATATATTTCTATCTCTGTCTATCTCTATCCTATGTGTGTATGCATCTAAAATGTGCATGCATATATGTCTGTGTATGTACATGCATATACATGTATAAACACATGCATATCTATATGTAAACAAACACATACATATGTGTGTATATCTATATATTCATATAGGTGTGGCAGGTACTGTGCTAAGCCCTTCACATATTATTTCATTTTATCCTTACAACAAACTAGATAGTCAGGTACCATTGTTATCCCCATTTTACAGATGAGGAAACTGAGGCAGACAGATTTTTTAAAAACGATTTCTGAGAACCACAGCTATTAAGTGTCTGATGTCGGATTTGAACTTAAATTTTGCTGATTCAAGGCCTGGTATTCTGACCTCTGTGAAATCATAGATGATCCTGGGTTAAATCCCTAGTTTTTCCAGTCTAACATATAGCTCTGGACAAAAAACCAAGATCCCACCCTGCAGCACACTTGGTCTATTGAGCTTTGTGACCTCTATGTAATGCATCATTTAGGTTGATCGCTGTAATATTTTATGGTGTTTTTTTCTTTTTCTTTTTTTTTTTTGCCCACATTGAATGTTACCACCTGTAGTGAAAAGGGGGGAGGGAGCCCAGGGAGGGAGCCCACCCACATCCAGGGCATTCAAATGTGTCAAATCACAGTGCATTTAGTGGAAAACCTTTATTTTGGTGTATTTGCCGGTAGGAATGATTGAGGGGAAAGAGGAAATATCTAGCAGAGAAGAGCCTCAGTGAGTGGGAGAGAAATATCACAGAGGAAAAATGCAAAATTTTTCAAAGCATTAATCTGTGACAAGGAGGAAGTAAGTCATCTCCTTTGTTGTTGACACCCACACAGTCTATGACTATTCAGACATTTTCAGAAGATGATAAGGTCAGCAAGAAAAATCACAATAAAGACTCCCTCCAGAAAATTCCACAAACCCTACAGAAATGCAGTTATGGTTTCAATGCCATTCCATACGTCACATACCTGAAAAAGAAGTCACAGGGGTCAGCAGCTATTATTACAGCTGTCTAGAAATATAGACAGAGAATCCTTGGTGCAGTGGAAAGTACAGTGAATATTTAATCAAAGCACCTGAGTTCAAATCCCAGCTCGGCCATTTGTTACCTGTCTGACCTCATGTGAATGATTTTACCTTTCTGTCCCTCAGTCTCCTTATCTTGTAATTGTAGGCTCCTCAGAATATATAACTTCAAAGGTGTCAGTGAGCTCCAAACTTGTGATCCGAATGATTTAAAATCAAGATACGCAAAGCTGGGATTTGGGGATAGTTTGCATTAGTGTTTTCTCAGATCCATTATAAATGAGGAAAATAATGAAATTTCTGCCATTGACTGGTTGAACCTATCAATCAGTATCAGGAGAGTTGGTAATGATATAACAATAATTGTTCCTAGAACCCTATTAGTAGGACATTCATGCATGAAATCTTGTGAGTTTAGCACCTCTTTGGCAGTACAGGATGAAAGAGGCTTCCCTCTCACCGCCACACACACATATCCACACATACACAAGCACATATACATGTAAACATATACATATACACAGACATACACATATATAGGTATGAATGTGTATATGTGTGTATATATATACATGCATACACATGTATACATAGATACACACACCCATACCCACACATACACAAGCACATATACATGTAAAAATATACATATACAGGCATACATATATAGGTATGAATGTGTATGCGTGTATATATACACGCATACACACATATACATAGATACACACACACATACACACACACACACACACACACACACATACACCAAAAGCAGATACAAATTTCCCCTATTTCCTGTCAGCCTGCAATGACTCTTTTAATTGGCTGCTTAACCAGAACTGAGAATGTTCTGAAGGGTCCATTGCCATCCTCCAGTCCTCTCTTCCTACTGGCCTCTAGGTAAAAGAATGACTCCAAGGCCTAAAATGTTGTTGGGGGGAAATGCCCTTCTTACATTGAACCAAGTCATGATCTCATGATCTCCCAGCCAATCCTCTGTCTGGGAGACGACTTCTCTGTCCTCTTTCCTTTTGTATAGATCCATGTGAGACATAAAAAAGTGACTGCTATCATCAGTGATTTTCCTAAAGCACAGGACTGAGCATGTCATCCACTTACTCAATAAACTCCAGTGTCTCCCTATTGCCTTTAGTACCAAATACAAAATCCTCTTTTTTATAATTCAAAGCTCTTCATCATTTTCCCAGTCTTCTTATGCCCTGCTTGCCATATACCCTTCTATCCAGTAACACTATCCTCCTCTGGGCTCCAGACATTTTCTCTGACTGTCCTTTATACCTGAAACCTCTCCCTTCTCATCCCTGCTTACTGACTTTCCCAGCTTCCTTTAAAATCCCATCTTTTACTGGAAACTTCCCCAACCCCTCTTAATTCTAGTGCCTTTCCTCTGCTAATTATATCTTTTTATTCTGTACAGAATTTGCTTTAATCTATATTTGTTTGCATACTGTCTCCTCTATCAGATTGTAAGCTCCTTGAGGACAGGGTCTATCTTTTGATTCTTTTTTATCCTTAATGCTTAATGCAATGTTTGGCACATAGTAAATGGTTGTTGAATAAATGTTTATTAATTTACTGACTATTAATGAATTGACCCCACACCCCCCTTTAGCCTCTTAATAACAGAGTATCAGACATTAGAAACAGTAGCAGACTTGGTAGTAAACTGCTGAGAGGGAAAGAGCCATCCCCAGAAAGAAAAAATAAAATAGGAAAGAAAAAAACTTATAATTTATTGGACTGTACTCAGTCAAGGTGAAATGAAAAATAGCTAATGAGCAACCCTGTTGCAAAAGCCCAGTGAGGTTTGAATACTGGCATCTCAACCTGATTGTACTCTTTCAAGTATTCTTTATTGACTAGAATTAACTTTCTCTGTGGGAACAAGACTGCCAATTCCATAACTGATTCATGTTGGCACTCTCTGTACCTTTTCATTTTCTTTCCTATTGGGGAAGACCCCTTAGAGTAGATTCAAAAATAGAATTATTCCTCCGAAGTCTGACATAGGAGGAGAAAAAAGACCTTGGGAACCTAGTCCCCTTATTGAAGGGTTAAGGTAAACCTGGAACCATGAACCCAAGGCAAATCAATAGGGCAAGTTAAAGACAAGGATGAGCTAAGATTACCAGTTTCAGATACCTCATCTTAGGGGCTGTGGGGAGGAATCATGCTGCTATAACTCACTTTCACTTGGTAATCCTAGTAGAAGGAATATATTTCTGGTACTCATTCTAATAAGTTCTAGTACTCTCTACAACTATTGAGTCCTGACTATTTTGCTTTGACATGTAGCAAACAGCCATGATGACAAAAGCCATTAACTATTCATCAGAAATACGGAATGGAAAACAAAGAAAAAAATAATTAAACCATAATATTTCATTAATAAACCTGGAACATACTTGCCTGCTAATGTAAACAGTATATATGAGGGGAAATGGGCACAAAATGAGAAGACACTAGGATATAGGCACACAAGTAGTGGACATGTGTCCAGGACTCCTCTGAACTCTGGACTTCATACATGGATTTTTTTTTTTATCTCCTGTTATACTCTTCATCTAAAGATACTAATGGTCAAAGTCAGCTCTCTTCTGGGCCTTGCCAGTTTCTTTCTGGGTGAGTTGCCATTCTGTTGACTATTCTGTTTGGGACTCTCCTCTGGTGGACTCCTGAGGCAGTGTTTATCTCTTTCAGCAAAAGAGGACTCCAAAACTTGTCCATAAGTACTCTTTTGGAAAGGCAGAGTCTGAAGAATTTCTACTTCTCAGACAATACAGGGAAAGGTAATTAGCAGAACTTTTCCCCTCCACTCAACTCTTTCAAAGATCATTTCCCCTCTTTCAAGGAGCAAAGATTTTCTAAGCAACTGAAGCTAGTGTAAGTTCTGGGGTCTTATTGTGACGTGGTACTGAAGTCACTTCTTGGGCCCAGTTCTGATGACTTTTATAAGCCTATTTGATCAATCTATTATTTAAAGTAATTCTTGTATAAAATAACTCATCTCTGTCTTAACGTTGAGAAACCCAAATCCAAATATTTCTCTTAGCCAAGTCATAAATAAGCAACTGACTAGGCTTTTCATCACACCTTGGTTTTCTGGCATATGCACAGACCCCATCAGCTTGCTTTGCTGGTGCAATCTTCCCATGTGGAAGATACTAATGAATTTGATTCAAGTTCATGATGACATGTAAGAGAAGTGCCTTGGAAAGACTCTAACATGTGTAAACATTGCTTATTGTTTCTGCTAGCTAACCACGTGGGGAAGAGGAGATTCTCCGATTGGCTTCAGAGGCATTCAGAAGCCTTTTCAGGTCTATCTATTTCCTTTTTGCTTCTCTTCACATAAAGACCCCTATGCTCACAGGGTCTGATGAAAGACCTTACTGCAAGCTAAAGGGGCTTAGGGCCTCCTTCTCTGAGGTCCCTGAGAAAGAGGTTTTCATTCATGGTCTTTTTGTTCATTCTTTTCCATCTTAGAGGGAGAGAATGTAGTCTCTGACCTTAGTTGAGTAAGTCAAAGGAAAACAGGAATCAGAATCCAGCCCAGGCTCTACAATGTTCCAAGGACCAAGAAGAAATCCCTGGGAGTAATCTTTGGTTCCCAACCCAGAAGCAAGATTTACTCATGAGTCATACTTCATTCAGACATGAAATTATGGGAATAGTGAGATGTAGGAACTGAACTGTTTTGTGATATAGCAACAGAGACCTACATGATATAGAGAAAAGTATACCATAGAAGGAATGTTTGTGATTTGTTCTTGGTCTGTCTTTGAGGTAAATAACTTTTTGAAAAAAATAGCTAATTTTTGGTTAGATGAAACCACTGTATTAGTCATAAACCCCTAATAATTGTGGGATTGTATATGGGTGGCCAGGTGGCAAGTAGATAGAGTAATAAATAGTAAATAGAGCACTGGGCTTATGGTTAGGAAGACATCTTCATGAGTTCATATAGGGCTTGGCTAGCTGTGTGACCCTTACCAGTCACTTATCCCTGTTGGCCTCAGTTTCTTTATCTGTAAAATGAGCTGGAGAAGAAATGGCAACCGACTCCAATATTTTTGCTAAGAAAACCCCAAATATGATCATAAAGAGTCAGACACAACTGATAGCCTCAAAACAACACCAAAGATGATAGAGGCTTAATCCAACAGCATTGGACCTTGTGAGTGCTTCTCTGGAACTCTGAGGAGCCATGTAACAGACTTAACTCCAAGAGACAGTGCAAGAATATGCCTGTTGTACATAAAGTGAGAAGGTTAAACTTGATGATTTCTCAGGTCCCTTCTAGCTAGGAGTAGCTTTAGCATTTTAATATGTTTCATTTAGGAACTAGAGCTTTTGAATTATGTGCAATGATTTGAAGATATGAGAAAATACTGAAAGTTATATGCAGTAGCGCCACAGTTATTATGTTTGGTGTTGAACCTTTTTTGGTGCTGAATGGGCATTAAAAATAAAGAGCTAATAGTTGTATGACTTGACATATGTGACGATTTGGCTTTTGTTCAAAAAAGTCAAAGGAAAATTCACATCAGTTTCAACATAGGTCAGGAGCAGCCATCTTGAAAAGGTCAAAATGAGAATGCAGCTAGAAACAAATTCCTAGCTCAAGGTCTCCAGACTAAGAAGGTGTCATGCTCTTGAAATGAGTTGGAAGAGCACATATTTCAGAATTTTTTTTTGCATATAGCACATAGACAAAAATGTCAATAAACTAAGGATTTCCCACCACTTTCAGTCAAAGAGGGGATATTCTATTAGCCCTTGATGATCATTGCTTCATCCTTACTTGTATGATTGTAGACAAGCTACTTCACTTCTCATCATCTCGGGAAAATTTCTAAGACCCAATTGGATCGATAGATCATTGATGTTCATTGGTGGAATGAATTTCTAAACCCTATGCTAATTTTCCCTATGCTAATGAAATCACAGGTTTGGGGACCCTTATAAACTAAATAAGGAAAAAATATTTTACAAAACATTGTCCTCCTTTTTAGATTAGTATATTGTGAAATGCTATTAATTACGCTTGAACAATGGGCCATCTTTAAAAAAAATTATCCAGGGATGCTATTTTCTGCTTCTCGTAGAATATCACGGTTTCCAAAGAAATACAGTGCTAGTCATACAGCAAGAAACAAATGATCCAATGAAAAATGCCATTCAAGAAGTCTACATTCTAGGGAAGTGAGGGCAAATGTCAAGAAATCTATTTTGTTTGCTCTTGTTTAGAAGAAAGAAGATGTTGTTTGGAAATTTTTTGTTTTGGAGTCCAAACTTCTAGCTATGATGCTGCTTATTCTTAATTATTTCAAAGACAACAGTATTAACTATCTGTAATCTCAGGATCAGAAACAACCCTCAGTTGTTTTCTCATTCAACCCATAACTCAGTCAGTCAAGAAGGCCTTTTTTTTTCAACATCTACTATGTGTCAAGTACTATGCTAAGTATTAGACTGAAAGAAAGGCAAGAACCAAACCAAATCGAACATATAATGACAAAAACAATCTTCAGCTGTAAGGAGATCACTAGGTAGTGTAGGAAACAAGAGGTAAATCACAACTGACAAATAAGATACATGTGGGATAACCTGATAATCAATAGGAAGAAGGGGAGAGAGAAAAGGTTTCTTATAAAAGAGGAGATTTTAGTTGGAACTTGAAAGAAGTCATGAGGTAGAGATGAGAGGAGAGAGAGAATTCTATGCATTGCGGGTAAGAAGTGATGATGCCTAAGTCAAGAGATAGAGTCCTTATAAAATAAAATAAAAAACCAACAAGTAAGTATCTGATATATACTTCACATGGAATGAAACATAGCTCAACACTTCTTAAGTTAGTTGGTCCCACTTTTTCATAGCTCTACCAAAGTTTTTTTCTCTTTACATTGACCCTGTATCTTTCACTCTACCCCTTCTACCCACTGTTTTTAATTATGCCTTTTGAGGACAAGGAGAACCATTCACATTCCTCTTCCACATGATGAACTAGTGACAAAACCATCAAGAACAGATAGATGTTGTCTTCTTATCTTGGGTATAATTCTGAATTTTTTTCTCTACTTTTGTCCCTGGTATATATGGTACCAGTTGCACCAATAAATCAAATCAGGCTTACTGAGATCAAGTACAAAAAACAAAAGAAGAAGAAAGAAGGAAAGGGAAGGGAAGAGAAGGTAAGGGAAAGAAAGGGAAGAAAACAAAAGGGAAAAGAAAAGTCTTCCTATGTATTTGAGTATTTCTGTTCTACTACAGACCAGATATAAAGTCAGAGGATAATCACTTTACACAGGGAGCAAGTGTTTGGTATATCAAAAAGACATATACTCCTACTTGGGAATATATGGATTACTAATGGGGGAGCTGTAGGTCTATTTGAAAGCCCCTATTAGCATCACCCCATGGTAGAAAAGTGGTTTGCTCATCTTTCTGCTCTCTGGTCACTGACTAAAATCAAAATGTTTTCTCCCAAGAAACACTGAGAACCATTTCTAAAGTGATTATTGCCATTTTAAAGGCGATTCAGACCAAAGTTGTCAGCAGTTTCCTTGAACAGGTCTGTATCTGTCTTAAAAGGGCAGAAGGAGCTGAAGTGACTGGTTTAAGGAAGGCATCCTTTTAATGTGAAATAAGCAAGAAAGTTCTGTCTGCCATGTGTAATAGCAATCTTTTAGCCGGTAAATATCTGGAGACAAGAATATAACAAAGAATTATTAATGTGTGGGCTATTTTTTTCAAAACCAATTAATTAGATTCAACCCCTCTCTTGAAATATCTGCTCAAAGTTCCTTCAATAGAATGTTTCTCATTTAGTTCCCTTCAATCCACTCACTCTATTTGACCTATATTTAGAGCCAAGGGGCTCCAATGAGCACCTTGACTATGAGAACATTCATAGCAATAGGAGTGAGCATAGAGAAAAAAAGAGAAAGTAAGTGTTTAAATTGTGTATTTGTGGTTGAGAGGAGAAAGAATGACAGAATTTTTAAAGTCAAAAGAAAGGATCATGACCAAAACCCAGAACAACCTCATTTCATCTTATCAGTACATTCCTTCAAAAGCAAATGCTTCATCATTTAAGAAAAATACTGGACCCAATTTATCAATTTAGGGAATGTCAGGTAAGTGAATTCCTTTGTAATTCAGATTAAGACCTTCTCTGCAATTTATAGTTTTAAGGAGATGCCCATGTCACTGAGAGGTTAAATAAACCACCCACAGTCACTTATCCTTCATATGTCAAAGGTAGATTTTTTTGATTCATTTTCCATCCACCACTCCAGAGTGTTTCACAATAATTATACTTTTAAAATGTTATCATAAATGTATCCTATCTACTATGTTTTAAAAAATATTTTATTTTTAATTTATAGAATAAAACAATCATTTCCATAACATAGTACAATAAAATAGATGATTGCACATGAAATTATAAATCTCCTATGTACAACTTGCTATTCATTTTAAATATGCAACAAAATTGACATGAAAATTTCCTCTTCTTTTCTTTTTTTCTTCCCTCCCCTCACACTTCCCTAGATATGGCCACCTTTAGAGAAAAAAAAATATGCACATATATATATACATACATTTATGAAAAATTATTCTATGCATACTTCTATTTATAATTTCTTTCTCTGTATGCAGATATCATCTTTCTTTATATATCCTTTTGAAAGAAGACAGTATACAAAAACAAAAAGTAGGAGCCTGACTTCAAGAACCTTTAAACTGAGGGGGTTTTCCTTGGTGTCATTAATAGGAAAAATACAGGAGTAGGAAAACAATGTGACTTCACATAGTGAGAGCAAAAGGCCAACAGATGGACAGACTTGTACTCCACTGGTAAGCTTGCTATTTTTAATGTTCATAGCTCTCAGTAATAAGAATTTGGGGGAATGACTACTGCTTCCCATCACAGTGTAATATAAGCTCATTTTGCACCTATGCTGTCTGCTAACTGGCTATCCTTTGGCATGACTGTGATACATTTGGCACAGAGAGCACATAGACTGGTGGATAACAAATCATAGGATGATAAAAGAACTTAGAATGTTGAGTGGACCCCCTGTGGCAAATTTATGGGAGGCTATGGATAAAAGGGGTGGGAAAGTCACAGAGGGCTCAGTTTCATCTATAACACTAAAGCCTGACAGATCAAAGTCAAGATGGGGTGGCATAGGTGTGCTGTCATCTGAATTTTTGAAGGAAGAACCCATATTGATGAGATCACAGAACCATTGGGGTATTAGAGTAAAAGGGAGGATAAAGAGGGAAGATGATAGTTGACTCACCTACCTGCCTTTCTAATAGGATACAACTAAGAGAAAGAGATGACAGAAAAAAACCCCAACATTAAAATGCATGCTAAAACATGGAATAGGAATAAGAACAATATTTAAGACCTGTATAATGCACTCATTTCACATATCAAAGGAGGTCAAGGCATATATTTAAGTATTTTGTAGACTTTACAACTCTCTGTTGATGACAGCAATGATGTGATGGTGGTGTTTATAAACACCTCCCTATTTATCTGGGGTATAGCCTCATATGGTCAATGGAGATATAAACTCTGTAGGTCGAGAAAATGTGACAATGATTCCTTCAGCCACTATAATTCCACTAGAATAGATAGGAATGAGAATGATGCTAACTTCCTTTCATTACAAAAAAAAGTCTTTGCATTTTGAATGATCATCGAAAAGGCCAATTTATTCTTCAGGCAAGAAATGAGATACTATTTGTTTGTTTGCTTTTTTCCTCCTTTCCCTTTTCCCTTTCCGATTTCTGCCTTTCCCTTTCCCTCTCTTCTTTTTTGCTTTCCTTAGTCTTTCCTCTCCCTTTCCCTCCCCTCCCCTTTCCTTTCTCTCTTTTTCCACCCCCAATGCATATAACCTGATTTCTAGTAACTAGGGACTCCAAAGGTAATCAGGATTCAAGTGTGTTGAATATCACAACTGGGATTTACATTTAAATGCTTTAAAAACTTCCAGAGAAACCTCCTCTGTCTCCTTTAAAATGGTCCAAAAGTCTAATCACCAACTGGAGAGGATGCTGCTGCTCCTAGGGGTCTAACAGCTGCAGAGAAGACCCAGAGAACTCCTTTCCTGCCTCTCAGTAAATACCACTATTTTCTCTGTCATGAATGGGGTCTGGATCCAACCCAAATGTGACTGAAATCCGTGTCATTTGCAGGTCCTAAATATGCTAAACTTTATCCCTAAACACTTATCATCTAATGTTTATTTACCAGTTAATGGTTTATTTCATTACAACCCTGAGAAATGGGTTTCAGTTCCCTGCCATCCTACTAACCTGTAGTGTTCAAGTAAGTTTTGTTAAAGTCTTCTTAAAGTAAACTCTCTTTCCCTCTCTCTGTTTCTCTCTCTATGTCTCTCTTTCTCTTCTCCTTTTTGCCCCTCCCATCTGTCTTGTTCAGTTGTTTCAGTCATATCTTTTTGTGACCCCATTTGGGGTTTTCTTGCCAGTGATATTGGAGTGATTTGCCATTTTCTTCTCCAGCTCATTTTACAGATAAGGAAACTGAGGCAAACAGGGTGAAATGACTTAGCCAGTATCACACAGCTAGTAAATAACTGCAAGTGGATTCGAACTCAGGTCTTCCTGACTCCGGGTCCAGTGTTCTATCCTCTGTGCCACCTAGCTGCCCCTCTATTGTCTGTCTATTTTCCTATCTCATGCATCTATCAACACAAATATCCATATAGATATATGCACATACTATATATATATTATATATACATATAATATGTATACATGCATAATTATTATACTTGATGAATACACCTACATGTCCAATTCATAGAAAAGTCAGCTAACATTTAAGCAAAGAATGAATGACCACTTATTATCTATCATAGGAATTCCAATTATGCTTCTATGAAATAGGAATAAACCTATTGATTAGATCTATTATTTCCTTGGTGGAGAGAATTCCTAAGTGGGGAAACTTTGTGTAGTAATGTATATCAGCATCTTATCTGCTTCTTATATTCAAGGAATATTCTCTAGGTCACGTGGATGTTAAATTACTAGCTCAGATAAACACAGTCAGTACATGTTAGCGTATGTTTGAACCCAAGTCTTTCTGGAATTAAGACTAGCTCTCTATTTACTAAAACATGGTGCACATCAGCTAGCATTTTTGTGTGTCTGTTCTGCATGTGTAAAATCACATATTTAGAACTATGAAGTCCCTTAGAAATCATCCAATCCAATTCTTTCATTTTGTGAGTGAAGACTTGAACCCCAGAAATGTTTAATAATAATTACCATTTATTTAGCTATTACTATATAATAGACATCGTGCTAAAGATTTTATAATTCACAACAACTCTTTGAGGAAAGTGCTAACTTTATTCCCATTTTACAGTTGAAGAAACTGAGATAAACAGAGGTTTCAATGATTTGTTTGAGGTCACAAAGCTGGTAAGTGCCTGTTGAGGTCTTCCTGACTCCAGGTGAAGAGTTCTGGATGTACCACCTAGATGTTCTTGATTTAGTGATTGACCCAAGGCCGTAAAAGTAACAAATTGGAGAAAATGGATTGGAATTTGTGTCCTAGGACTTTAAGTCTAGGACACATTCACTGTAATAAAAAGAGGCAGTAGGGGAGTTGATGGATGACTCCCAATAAAGTAAGGATGTTTTCCAGTTCAGCATCTGACACATACTGGTCATATGACACTGGCCAAGATGCTGAAAGTCTCATTGCCTCAAACAGCAACCTAAAATTAGAAGTTGTAGAACAGATACTGAGCTATAATGAGAGGAACTTTTCTCACTGGGAATTCCTTATGCTACTGAAATCATAGACCCATTCTATCTCTTCCTGTCAAAAGAGTAAGGTTGGAGGCACCAGCTTCAAATTTACCTCTTTCAGTCATAAATTGGGTGACTATAAAAAAATAAATTAACATCTACAAAGTTGCCTCAATGTTCCCCTAAATGGGAATTATAATCGAGTTGGGGTGGCTAGGTGGCACCATAGTGCATGGAGTACTGATTCTGGAGTCAAGAAGACTCTTCTTCGTGAGTTCAAATCTGTCTTCAACCACTGGCTGTGTAACCCTGGGTAAGTCATTTAACACTCTTTGTCAGAAGGAAATGGCAAACCACTCCAGTATCGCTGCCAAGAAAATCCCAAATGGACTCATGAAGAATGGGACATAACTGAGAACCAACTTAACAGCAACGATAATATATTGAATAAGAGGATGACGAGAGTACCTACCTTCCAGGGCTGGTGCAAAGATCAAATGAATCATTGAAAAGTGTTTGCACAGTGCTTGGTACATAGTGAAAACACTATACAAATGACAGTTACCATCATCGAATCAGATCCTATATGCAAAGAACTTTGCAAACTTCGAAGTGCTGTCGAAATTAATTGTTTTATTATTCATATATATGCACGTACCATATATATGTATCTGTATATATATATATATATATATATATATATATATATATATATATATATAATAGTCTAACTTCTTAGATTTTGAGATTTGAGTTTTTGAAGTGGTAACAAATTTTATCTTTTTTATTGTAGCTAAACAGAAAGAAATAGCAATGAAATAAAATATTTAAATCACGTTCTATATTTTCAAGGCACTTTATGCATATTTTTTATTTGATTATCATAATTTTATAAATTAGTGTTATAACCATCCTCATTTTACAGATGGGGAAACTGAGGTTCATTGATGTGAATTGAATTTTCTATAGTCATACAGTAAATAGAGCAAGTGATGCTTAAACCCAGTTGGCTCCTGCCTCAAAGTCCAACACAATTTTGATTGTGCCTTGCTTGCTACCTCTCTAAAACATATATTTTATTTAACATTTAATAATTAAATGATGTGAGTCCGTAAGCCCTGTTCAGTGATTTTGGCCATTCACTAGTGGCTCCCTGGACATATCCGTAAGACAGCTGGAAGCATAATCAGTCCTATATATTAGTAACCCAGTTAGCTGATGGCTCATTGAACTGCCTTGTCCTTTTTCTGTCCTTGTCCCCAAAAAAGGACAAAGGAAAATACAATTTGGTCAAGCCCTGATAAATCAATAACTTAATGCAGTTAGTTACACTTACTTAGTGCAGTTAATATTAAGAGCTTGTAAGAGTCCCCTTGTATTTACTTCTTTTATTCCCACATCAGCCGTTACAGAACATTCTCATTTTCCACATGAAAGCCACAGGAGCCATTTCCTCCGCAGACCCAACAAACTGAGCACCAAAAGATTAAGTGACTAAACTGCCTAACGTTGGTTGTTTAGCTTTGCCCACAGGATTTAAATTTGCACTACACTGTTGAACATCCTAAAATAATTTAACCACATCCCAAACACTGCATAAAGAAAGTTGGTTCCATTTCTCGCCTCTTTAGATTGTGCGTCCAAAGCTATTTCTCCCAAATTAAATGCCATTTGGTTCACATTAGAATAATCAGGACAACAGGAAACATTAATAAGTCTGCAACGATAGCAAAGTTATTTTCTTTTCCGAATTGCACTAAATGGTGGTGAGATATTTTCGAGCAATGCCCAACTCCAATTGGACCTTTTTTCAAAATAGCTATGGTTACTCAACCCTGCTTAGCCATCTGATTTCATTTGGTGCCACTTCTAGACTTCATAAGACACAAGTGTAACAAGAAAGAGATGGCAAGGATATGACTGCAACTGGTCAATCTGACCTGGCTTTAGCTATAGCCAGAGGCAATCTCTCATCATAGGATGGTTAGGCTTGCTCAGAGTACTGACTCCTTGTAGAGCTCTTTTTCTCTGCATTCATCACAGAGATACCTTTGTGATGACACGTAGAATGTTTTGGGGTCATCATAAATGGGTCTCACTGACCTATTGTACAGCATGTACTAATGGGAGAAACAGAAACAAAGAGAGATCATCTATCTAATTTTCTCAAGGATGGAAATAGAAATATAGGCTACTTTCTGAATGTGGCCATTTCATGTAGTATAATTCCTTTGAAAAGAAATCTCAATATGAATCTTAGATCAATATCCACATGACATGATAAAGTTGAGATGACATCAAGATGCCAGGTTCTCTTACTCTAAAACAAAGTGAAGATTTTTTTTAAGGAGAAGGAGATATAATAAAAAACTTCCATTAACCACTGAAAAGAAAAAACTATATGTGGGAAATCATCTGGACTATCTCTAAGTTCCCTTCTAGCTTAAAGAATCTAATGACAAAGGCTGAACATGTGAAAAGTGAATCAGTATGATGTACATAAAGTATGCAGTTTCCATAATCTGGGTGAAAGCAACATTCTGTAATCAATTTTTCACTACTTGGTCGTCATCATGCAATTATATTATACAGTTATTCATTATTCACATTTTGATCAATTATTATAATGCCTCACATAGACTAAGTAGTGGACAAATGTTTTTTGGTGGACAATTATTCAGTTTTTATTATTTTTGGCAGAGCCCTAATAAATATGTATTTTTTTAACCTGGGCAAGTCACATGAAGGGAGGATGGTAGTGGCACATAAAAACTTATCTGGGATGCAGCCCTCAGGGATGGAGACATAGCTAGAGCATTTTACACTAGCTAATTTTAATGGCTGTTGTTGTCTCTTATATTCGAATGTAAATTCCTCACAAATAAGGATTGTGTCATTTATTGTATATGTCTCCAGTGCCTATAACACATAGTGGTTGTTCATTTATTTCAGCCGTATCTGTCTCCTTATGACCCTGTTTGGAGTCATCTTAGTAGTTAATGAAGTACACTGCCATTTCTTTCTCCAGTTCATTTTACAGAGGAGGAAACTGAGACAATAGGGTTGAGTAACTTATTCAGGGTCACACAAGTAGTAAATGTTTGAGCATGGATTTGAACTCAGGAAAATGAGTCTTCCTGACTCTAGGTCCAGCATTTAACTGTGTCACCTATCCATGACATACAGTAGACCCACAAAGAGTGCTTTCCAAAAAATTAGAATATCAGACTTTTAATAACTGTAAACATGTCAAGGATGGACAAAATATTTTTAAGACAACACAAAAAGTACATTCTTTGAAAATGTGACCCCATTTAAAATTATTTATTTTATTCCAAACTTAAGAAATTTAAAAACATCATCCTCTTGATCTATTGGTTGATAACCAAGTGATAAGTTCAGTTTATTCTAGACTGCTGACAGAATACCAATACTGGCAATTTCCTCTCAATTTCAGTGCCCAAGGACAGAGCTCCAGTAGCCCAGGCCTAGGTATAACTCTGGTCATCATCATGCTTGATGTGTTTTTCAGTTTTTGCATTTGAAGAACTAAGGTAGTGTTTCCCCAACATTTCTTCTATGCTTCCTCATTCCTGCATTGAGAATCTCCCCTACTCCCTCACCCTCACCATCCTGTAACAGTGTTGTACCATGTTTACTGTGCTACTGGGGTCTTTAAATCTGCTTTTACCTTTTTTACATAAGGACCCAGACAAAGGATAATATTCTTTCTGAGCCACTGCACACATGAGCAAGCTGTGAATTTGTCAGTCCACCACTTGAACCACTTAGATATTGTTCTAACCTACATACCAAGATGCCTTTTCAAAGTTAACAACTGTGATTTCTAACATCAGAGTGGTGTTTTTGTTTCTGCTGTGTGCTTTGATATTGGCAGGAATCAGTTCAAAAGAATGTGATGAAGCCTTCATTAGGGGGCTATGATTCTCATAGACTCTGGGAAAGCAGCCAGGGGAATCAATTGGTGAAGTATTCAAAGTGAAAGGTGCACCACCCTCCTTTACATTCACATATGCCGAAGCAGACTGCTGAGGCGGGGAACTAAAGAAGGTGCCTTGTCCTAGTCTGTGTGTCTGTGGGGTGTGTGTGTGTGTGTGTGTGTGTGTGTGTGTGAGTGTGTGTGTGTGTGTGTGTGTGTGTGTGTGTGATGCTCATGTGCTTCCTTTTTGCCCTCTCTGGGTAAATTGGACATCTCTTATTTCTTCACAGTCCCTAATACTTGCTTTTATTGCGTTGCTTTATGTGTGATAAGTTATGTTGTGCTGAGAGTCTACTTCAGGGCTCTGACAGATTTCTTTCACATTTCTGAATTCCTTAATCATGACAGCAGTGGGATGGGAAACGGGGCTGCAGAGAAGTCCAGGAGAGAGCAGTTCTGTGGGTACTACACTGCACTGGAGGACAGCTGTCCTAGAGATACTCTGCCAGAGTCAAAGGAGTAAAGAAGTTCATTCTCCTGGGATGTGGAGTTGACTTTTACCTGATTATTAGAAAGTCAGGACAGGTTTTAAAAAAAAGCAGAGGTTCATAAAGAGAGAAACTATCTTCAGTTTTCCTGGTTCCCAAGTCCTCCTGTTAATCCCCCCAGTTCCAGAGCCAGGCTATAAAATTGGAAGGGGGTGGGGGAAGTTAGCAAGTCACAGGGCCAATGCTGTCTCCCTCCACACATTATTTAGATTAGCTAATAAAGTCTGCTAAGCTTTTGAGAAACCAGTATCAGAGATCAGGCAATTAATTTTATCTTCATTTCCAATCTATAGCTGGTAATGGTTAGATTTCTTTCTTTCTTTCCTTTTCCCTTCAAAACATAGACTTTGGGAATACATTGAGTAAAATTATACATTTAATTTGGCCAATCATAGTTTGATTCAATAAACTTTAGAGACATGATGGGGACCTTGCCGTATGGAATACATAATATTGACTTCCTCTGTGGATCCATCAAATAGGCAGGTCTCACTGACATGGCCGCAGGGGCAATGGAAAACCTTCTCAACTTAATAAAACCACTTATTTACAGTGAATCCCCACACACATTATACACATTAGGCATATTTTAATGATTCATTTATATTGGATTCCCCCAAGAAATCAATGTTCTCTTTTAATTCCTTGTAAGTGGGTTAGAGTAATAAAGTTTTTGAGCTGGAAAGTTTCTTAGAGTTCATCTAACCCAACTCCCTTATTTGACAGATGAGAACTTGGCAGGTTTAGACAACTTGCACATGGCCACCCAGGATAGAGACAACTGAGGCCAGATCTTGGCCACAGTGCTTCATCTTGCTTTTCTGACTCAGGAAAGCCATGCAGTCAGTAAGACCTATCAATGAGTAGGATTATACATTACTCTGAGTTCTGAAAGTAAAATAAATGAAATGATATAACAGGCCCAATTTAGACAAATGAGCATAAACTGCAGTATTGGGTTATTATATTTAGTTAACCTTTCTTTATAAAAATTTTTAAATTTTTTTCTACTTCAAAAAGCATTTTATTTATTTTTAATTAATTAATTTTATTTGTTTTCAGTGTTCTACAATCACTACCATATAACTTACACTGTTATTTTTCCTTTCTCTCCTCTATTTCCCCCCTCCCTCCCTAAGCTGGCATGCAATTTTATATAGGTTCTACATAAATATTCTTATTAAATACATTTTCACCATAGTCATGCTGTATAGAAGAATTAAATTGAATGAGAAAAATCATATAACGAACCGAAACGTAATGCACACACACAAAAATGATCTGCTACATTCTGTGATTGAATTCCATGGTCCTTTCTCTGAATATGGAAGGCATTTTGCCTTAGAAGACCTTTGGGAATTTTTTTTAAGTCCTTGCATTGCTATGAAGTTCCAAGTCTACAAGAAAAAAATTCTCACACAGTGTGGTCATTGCTATGCACAAAATTCTCCTGGTTGCGCTCCTTCCACTGAGCATCAGATCATATAAGTCTTTCCAGGCCTCTCTGAAGTCTTCCTGTTCAATATTTCTTATAGTGCAATATTATTCCATTACATTCATATTCCATAATTTATTTAGCCATTCCCCAGTTGATGAGCATCTTCTTGATTTCCAGTTTTTGGCCACCATAAAGAGAGCAGCTGTAAATATTTTTGTACATGTAGGACCCTTTCCCATTTTTATGATCTCTTGGAGACACAGTCCTAGTATATTGCTGGGTCAAAGGGTATGCATATTTTTGTAGCCCTTTGGGCATAGTTCCAAATTGCTCCCCAGAATGATTGGATCAGCTCACAGCTCCACCAACAATGTATTAGTGTTCCAACTCTCCCACATTCTCTCCAAAATTTTTCATCATCCTGTTCTGTCATGTTTGCCAATCTGATATGTGTGATGGGGGTACTTTAGAGTTGTTTTGATTTGCATCTCTCTAATCAAAAATGATTTTGAGCATTTTTTCATATGACTATAGGTATCTTTAATTTCTTCCTCTGAAAACTGCCTTTCATATCCTTTGACCATTTATCAATTGGGGAATGACTTGTATTTTTGTACATTTGACACAGTTCTCTATATATTTTAGGAATGAGGCTTTTATCACCAACATTAGTTGTAAAACTTCTTTCCCAGTTTTCTACATCTTTCTGAATTCTGGTTGCATTGGCTTTGGTTGTGCAAAAAACTTTTCAGTTTAATGTAATCAAAATTATCTGTCTTGTATTTCATAATGCTTTCTATCTCTTCTTTAGTCAAAAATTCTTCCCTTCTCCATAAATCTAATGCACTCTTCTTTGCTCCACCAATTTGTCCATAGTATCAATCTTTATACCTAGATCTTGAACTCATTTGGATTTTATTCTTGTGTACAATGTCAGACATTGGTCTATGCCTAGTTTCCACCACACTTTTATCTAGTTTTCCCAGCAATTTTTGTCAAACAGTGAGTTCTTATCCCAGAATCTGGGGAACTTGGGTTTATCAAACAGTTGATTGCTATAGTTATTGACTACTGTTGAGTATCTAGACTATTCCACTTTTCTACCTTCAAACAGAAGGTAGCCAGTACCAGGTGGTTTTGATAATTGCTTCTTTATAATACAATTTGAGATCTGGTAGCACTAGGCCACCTTCCCTAGCATTTCTTTTCATTAGTCCCTTTGATATGCTAGATCTTTTGTTCTCCAGATGAATTTTGATACTATTGTTTCCAGCTCTAGAAAATAATTATCTGATAGTTTAATTGGTATGACACTAAATAAGTAAATTAATTTAGGTAAAATTGTCATTTTTATTATATTGGCTCATCCTACCCATGAGCAACTGATGTTTTTCCACTTACTTAGATCTGGCTTTATTTGTGCAAAAAGTGTCTTGTAGTTGTGTTCATATAGTCCCTGGGTTTGTTTTGGTAGGTAAACTCCCAAATATTTTATAATGTCTACCCTAGCTTTAAATGGAGTTTCTCTTTCTATCTCTTGCTGTTGGGCTTTGTTAGTAATAAATAGAAATGCAGAAGATTTGTGTGGGCTTATTTTATAACCAGCAACTTTGCCAAAGTTGTTTATTATTTCAAGTAGCTTTTTACTTGACTCTCTGGGATTTTCTAAGTATATCATCATATCATCTGCAAAGAGTGATAACTTAGTTTCCTCTTTGCCTATTCTAATTCCTTCAATTTCTTTATATTGTCTAATTGCTACAGCTAATGTCTCTAGTACCATATTGAATAATAATGGTGATAATGGACATACTTTTTTCACCCCTGATCGTGTTGGAAATGCATCTAGTTTATCTCCATTGCATATAATGCTCACAGAAGATTTTAGGTAGATACTGCTTATCATTTTGTAAAAAGTTCCCTTTATTCCTATGCTCTCCAGTGTTTTTAATAGGAATGCGTGTTGTATTTTGTCAAAAGCTTTTTCTGCATCTATTAGGATAATTATGTAGTTTCTGTTAGTTTTGTTGTTGATATGATAAATAATGCTAATAGTTTTCCTAATATTGAACCAGCCCTGCATTCCTGGTATGAATCCTATCTGATCATAATGTATTGTTCTTGTGATAAGTTGCTGTATTTTTTTTGTTAAAATCTTATTTAAAATTATTGCATCTACATTCATTAGAGAAATTGGTCTATAATTTTCTTTCTCTGTTTTGTCTCTCTTCCTGGTTTAGATATCAAAACAATATTTGTATAAAGAAAGAGTTTTGGAGTACTCCTTCTTCCTCAATTTTCCCAAATAGTCCATATAATATTGGAATTAGCTGTTCTTTAAATGTTTGATAGAATTCACTTGTAAATCCATCTGGCCCTGGAGATTTTTGCTAGGGAGTTCACTGGTGGCTTGTTCAATTTCTTTTTCTGAGATGGGGTTGTTTAAGTATTCAACTTCCTCTTCTGTTAATCTGGGCAATTTATATGTTTTTTAAAATACTCATCTATCTTATTTAGTTAAATTTATGGGCATGAAGTTAGACAAAATAATTTCTCTAATTATTGTTTTAATTTCCTCCTCATTAGAGGTGAATTCACCTCTTTCATTTTTGATATTGGTAATTTGGTTTTCTTTCTTTTTTTAAAATCAAATTGACCAAAGGTTTGTCAATTTTATTAGTTTTTTCATACAACCACCTATTAGTTTTATTTATTAGTTCAATAGTTTTCTTAATTTCACTTTTTTTGATCTGTCCTTTGGTTTTGAGTATTTCTAATTTGGTATTTAATTGGGGATTTTCAATTTGTTCTTTTTCTCGCTTTTTCAGCTGCAAGTCCAAGCCATTGGTCTCCTCTTTCTCTATTTTATTCATATAGGCATTCAAAGATATAAAACTTCCCCTAAAACTGCTTTTACAGTGTCCCATAGATTTAATAGGCTGTCTCATTATTATCTTGAATGAAGTTATTGATTATTTTTATGATTTGTTGTTTTAACCACTCCTTCCTTAGGATTAGATTATTTAGTTTCCAATTAATTTTGGTTTATCTTTTCATGGCCTTTTATCACATATAATTTTTATCACATTATGATCTGAGAAGGATGCATTGACTATCTCTGACTTTCTGCACTGGATTGTGAGGTTTTTATGCCCAAGAATATGGTCAATTTTTGTATATATGCCATGTACCACTGAGAAAAATGTGTATTCCTTTCTATCCCCATTCAGTTTTCTCCAGAGATCAATCATACTTATCTTGTCTAGAGTTTTATTCACCTCCTTAACTTCTTTCTTGTTTATTTTAAGGTTAAATTTATCAAGTTCAGAGAGGGGGAGGTTGAGGTCTCCACTAGTATAGTTTTGCTGTCAATTTCTTCCTTCAACTCCCCCAACCTCTCCTCTAAGAATTTGGATGCTATACCACTTAGAGCATAAATGTTTAGTAATGATATTGCTTCATTATCTATGGTGCCTTTTAGCAGGTTATAGTTTCCTTCCTTATCTCTTTTGATTAGATCTCTTTCTGCCTTTGATTTGTCTGAAATTAGGATTTGTCTGAAATTAGAATTACCCTTGCTTTTCTTACATCAGCTGAGGAACAATATATTATGCTCCAATCTTTTACCTTTACCCTGTGTGTATCCCCCCTTTCAAATGTGTTTCTTGTGAACAACATACTGTTGGATTATGGCTTTTAATTCATTCTGCTACCTATCTCCATTTTATGGGAGAGTTCATTCCATTCACATTCACAGTTATGATTACAATCTGTGTCTTTCCCTCCATCCTCTTTCCCCCTATTTGTGTTTTTAGTTCTCCCATCTCCCTTCCTCTCCTCAACAGAGTTTTCACTTGTCACCACCACCTCCCACACTCTTCCCTTCCCTCTTTCAGTCCCCCTCCCTTTTATTCCCCTTTATTCTTACTACTTCTTCCTCCCCTTTTAGCTTCCCCTCCCCTTTCTTCCCCATTCCCTCCTACTACCTATAGAGCTCATTAGATTTATATACTTAATTAAGTTTATATTTCCCTCTTTGAACCAAATTAGATGAGAGTATCTCTCAATGCTCATCTCCCTCCTCTCTTTCCCTCTGTTATAATATTTTAGTTAACTTTTCTTAAAGTTTCTCAAAATGCCACATTCAAGACCAATCAAGAAATGATGCTGCCTATTTATAATAAAACAGAGTTTCAGCAATAATGCCAAAAATAATCGCCAGCTTGAAAATATTCCATTATCCATCAAAATGCTGGTGTAAATATGGAATTTATGAAAAATTAGCATGCCACCAGTGAATAATGGATGAACTTGAAACTGCTTTAAATAGACTTTGGTAATCTGTTCCCTATGCAAGGAGACTGTTGTCTTGAGTACATTTAGTTCATGACATTGACCAACAGTTAGATTTAAGTCTTCAGTTTTCTGACTAAGATGCTAATAGAATATTTATTTTGTATATTATTTTGCATGCACACATATGTGTGAATCACTGATAAAATGTAAGATTCTTATAGTAGAGTTTTTTCATTTATTTTGTCTTTGCAATGTCAGCACTTAGCACAGTGCCTAGACCATTGTGACAGTTTAATGAATGCCTTTTGATTAATTGATTGAGTGATTGGTTAATTGATTCATGTATTAAGTGTTTTTCCTAAGAAATATTTCACTAAGTAGACTTAAGGTAAATTAAATAAAAGTAAGAGAAATATGAAAAGATTTAAAAGATTTTATATACGCACTGGAATCCTGAAGAAGAAAGTTTTAAGCAGAAGTGGATAAATGAATTTTAGATAGGAGATAAAGAATGAACAGGCAAGGAAGCATATCAGAATCAACATTAGACTATGAATTTGGTGATTTGGCTTCTAATCTGGTTATTAAGAATGCACCAACATTGCCTCTAGAGTCAGGGGGACTTATAGTCAGGTCTGACCTCATATACTTAATAGCTGTGTGACCCTGGCAAGTCACTTGACCCCAATTTCTCAAAAATATAGGAAAAATATGCCAATAACTATCAATAACTACTAAGTATATAAAATGTGAAAGTTATAATTTCCTTATACATCACCACACTCAAGGCATCTATGATTTTATCAACATGGGTTAGTTCCTCCTCCATCAAGGTACATCACAAGCGTTTTGTCAATGAACAGGCAAAGTATTAGAGAGTTGCCTGAGATGAAGAAAGGATAAGTGATTTTGTCCAGGGTCACATAGATACTCATTTGGAATATCATGACTTGAATCTAGGTTTTTTTGAATTAGGATAATCCTGTTGTTTGGTACATCAGAAAAAGGACTGTTGGGTGTGGGTTCAATTTCTACTTCCATTTCTTACTATCAAAGTAACTTTGAACTAAAAAATCACTTAGCCTCTCTGGGCCTCAATATCTCATATGAATAAATTAGAGAGTTGTTCTGCATTGCCACCTCCTCTATATTTCTAGATCTATAATTGTATGATCCTGAATCCCAGAGAAAGAAATGCTACATCAATCAATGAATATTTAGGCATTAGGATAGGCTCCAGGGAGAGGGAGAGGGGTTTATTCTGTGATTCAGTGGTATATGCAATTCCTGAGTGAGAAAACTCCATGTAAAAATGGAGATTATCACATTCTCTGAAATTTATCATCTTAGAGAGTGATGACCAGAATGCTGAGTGGTTAAGTGACGCCATGGGTCACAGTCAATATGTATCCAAGATGGAATTTGAACTCAGGTCTGCTTGGCTTCAGGGCAAGCTCTCTATCTATTCTTCTGTACAATTTTTCTCCTCTCAAGATACAAAGATAAAGAACGAAGCAATTTATGTTCTCCTAGAGTTTATACGTATGTGTGTTCATCCTTCGTTGCCAAAGAAGACGATGGTATCAGAGAAATAATGACATGACTTGCACTTGACTTGCACTTTGAGTGAAAGGGGGCTGTGCATGTCACCAGCCTCACTTCTCCTTCAGAGTCATCTGAATCTAGTGACCAGATATTCATCAGGATGACTGGAGATGACCCAGAATGAGGCAATTAGGGTTAAGTGACTTGCTCAAGGTCACACAGCTACTGAGTGTCAAGTGTCTGAGGTGAGATTTGAACTCAGGTCCTCCTGACTCTTGCACTGATGCTCTATCCACTGAACCACCTACCTGCCCCAAGAGCTTTTATACTATGAAGGGAAACAACACATGTAGGTAGCTATAAAACAAATTCAAGGTTATTTTGGGGTGGGAGAAGTAGAGTAATTAACCAATTCAATGAACCAATTAGAAGCATCAAAAGGGATCCAAGAGGCCTCATATACAAGGTGCTTGACCTAGAAAAATAGGAATTTGAAGACACAGGAGTCAATATGGGTTGAATGGAAACCATAGAATTTAAGGGACTTGCTCATGGTTACACAATAAGTTTTGCCAGCAACCAGCAGCATGCTCTTAAGCATGGGCTTTAATTTTCCTTAGGTTATGTTTTCTGTAGCTGTAAAATAAGGGTGTCAGAACAGATGATTACTCAGATCTATTTCAACTTCAAAAATCTATCATTCTAATTAATGAAGTTGAGAATAGAGTATAAATGCTAGTAGGGAAGCAGGAAGAAAAGATGAAGTAGAAAATCCCAGGACTGACAGTTCAGCTCAATAGCATTATTACAATGGTCTGAGGGTCAACAGATATATTCAAAAAGTGGCATCCCTGATTCTCTGCTGCTTGGCATATCAGAAGGACCACCTGGAACCAGTCTCTAGGAAGCTCAACAGTCTGCAGTAAAAAGGCCTTTTTAGTTCATTGTTCCCACAGTTCTTTGATTGGTCTTCAAACCAATAGGGTGACTCTTTTTTTTTGTTCACTTTCTTAGAGATACATTATTTCATAGATCACAGTTACTGAAGATTAAACAGATCCTTATTTCTCCCCCTAAATAAAAAAAACCACGTGGCCAGGATAAAAAGCTAGCCACAAAGTCACATAACTATATAACATTTCTGGATGTTATTCCTAAAGTTCTTCTTTTCAAGTCTCTAACCCTATGGAACAATGCCATCAGCCATATGATCACTCCATTTTATGCAGGATTGATTTAGTTGTTTTGCATTACATAATAAAGGCATCATCATAATGTTTTAAGTGTTTTTTTTTACATTCCTAGATTTAAAAAAAAATGAGTGGTTAGCCTATCACATCCATGTGTTTCAGGTTTTGCATTGCTATTGAGTCAATCAGCTTGACAGCTCTATTCTCACAGATGGTGATTTCTCTCTCTGCCTCTCCTCTTTTTGATTGACTTGGCATAAGCAATGACACAATAGCCTAGGCCAAAAGGAAGGCTTCTTTCCAGGGTTATTGTTTTGACTTTTATTCATAGTTAACTCTGTCTCATTGAGATCTTTCAATAAAAACAAAGCATTTGGATTGTTTTCAAAATAATAATGGCCCAAGGTGAAATTTAATATAAAAATCCATCTTTTTTTTGCAAGTCAGCAAAAAGAACTGAAAAATATTTAATATTGGGGAGAATGGTCAGGATGAATTTTTATGCTAGCACCAGGTCAGTGACTGTCTGATCCAGTGAATATATCATGCATTGAAAAAAAATCAAATGTCTTGAGGGTCAATTGAGACATCATAGGTGTGTGACCAATTCTTAGACAAATATTTCTTCTTTCCTTCTTCGTCACCATTGTTTTCAAAGCACTAAACTGGGGCACAGAGAAAGATTAGATATGATATGATCTGTGTTCTTTCCACTTTATAGTCTAGCAGAGGTATGATAAAACAGTAACAGGCTGCATAGGTAGCACTGATATGATGATTTGAAGTTGGTATAGCATTTGCCATATGTTAATTTCATTTAATTCTCACAACTCTGGGAAGTAGATTTTATTGCATTTAAAGAAGAAGAAACTGAGTCTGAATTAGTTTAAATTATTTGCCTAGGGATATAGATGTCTAAGACAGAATTTGAACTCCAAATTTCTGACTCCTAAGCTTACACTCTATCCCTGTGCCACCTAGGTGTCCAATTTTACATTCACTAAGATTTTTTAAGTTATAGAATGAAGATAGTCAGGGGAAAGGATATTGAAAAAATACTTCTTAGAAGAGTCAGCAATTGATTTGGACTTTCAAATTCAAAGGACATAGAGTGGGAATAGGGGCATTCTAGGACTAAGAACACTTGAAACAGCAGCATGGAGATAAGGTGGTAAAATAAATCTTAAAGACACAGAAGATTATCTAAGTTGAATCCCATGGACAAAAAATCCAACAGTTGAAATCAACATAGGAGGAATAGAAACTAAGTTCTCAAGAATTAAATTCTGAAGACAAAATGAAAAATAATTCCAAAGAAGGATGGGATAAGTTTTGTTGTTTTGTTTTTGTGAGTTTTTTAAATAGTTGCTTAGGCTAATATTAATGTTCATAGGACTCACCAACCAATTTAAATGTTTTTTTTTAATTTATACAGAAGATGGAAACAAGAACAGTTAAATATCTAAGAATATAGTTTTCAAAGAAAATATCTATTGCATTGATAGAGGGATTTCATAAGATGATGTTTCTATATCAACATAATTACAGGTCTAGTACTTATCTATATGTTTAGTCAAGTTCTATTGGAGAAGTTCTGTGGACAGCTGAAGATATGGGTCTCCATCTCAGAAGAGAGGAAAGGATTGGAGTGATAGTTTTGCATAGAAATGGTAGATGAATGAATGAGTATACATTTATCAAATGCAAAGTACTATGCTAAGTGTTAGGGACTAAAATGGAAAAGCATAGACCCGAAGGAACTGACAGAATAAAAATAGGAAACAAAATAATCTTTGTGATGATATATTGGTAGCCTTAGAAAACCAACTAAAAATAAGTTGAAACAATTAACAGTTTTACCAGAGTTTCAGGATATAAAATAAACCCACATAAATCATCATCAGACAATATAAAAAAGATGCGTGTCTACCTGCTGGCCAAAACCCAGAGATTATATGAACAAAAATGTAAAACACTTTTTCACATACTTTTTACATACACTATTTCAGTATATGATCAGTTTAGACCAGATAGATCTAAACAACTAAAGGAATTTTAGCTGCTCATGGGTAGACTGAACCAATGCAATAAAATGACAATTCTAATTACATTACTTTATTTTTTCAGGGTTATACCAATCACACTACCAAATAATTACTTGATAGTTTGGAATCAAAGCCTACAGGATCAGGGACCCTGAAGAACAGTACAGTTTCCCTTCCCATGGGAACAGAGGCCTTGAGGTAAAGTACTACAGATCAGGGGCCTCTCCTGAGTAAAGTCCAGAGTGAAGATGAGGAGAGCAATGACCACACCTCTCCACATATCAGACCATCTTGGAAGCCCCCAAAAATTCCAGCACCTAGAACAAGCTCTGAAAACAGCAGCACCAAAACTCCCAAACCTTGAGAGAGTGACAACCTTACACACACCAGGAACAGAGCCTTGGATTAGCATAAAATCTCAAATTAAGAAAAAAGCTGATTATAAAAAGCTACTACAGTGACAGGAAAGATAAAGACATAAACTCAGAAGACAACAATGTGAAAAAAGAAAAACAATAAGCAACACCTCAAAGAAAAAATGTGAATTGGACACAAACTCAACAAGAATTCATAGAAGAGCTAAAAAATTAGTTTCCAAAATCAAATAATACTGATAGAGGTAAATTAGGTAAATGAATGAAAGAAAAGGAAAAATATGAACAGATAAGCAACACATTACTAAAAATGGCACAAAAAACTGAAGAAAATAATATCTTAAAATGCAGAATTGACCACATAGAAAAAGAGGTAATAAAATTCACTAAAGAAACGAATTTCTTAAAAGGTAGAGATGGTCAAGTAAAAAAAAAAAAGATTAAAAGATCAGAGAATAAAATGATTCTTCAAAATTATAACTGGGCAAGCTAATGACTCCATAAGACATTAAGAAACTAGAAAACAAAGTCAAAAGAATGAAAATAAAATAAAATGTGAAATGTCTCATTTAACAAATGACCTGGAAAATTTATGAAAGAGAAATAATTTAGGAAATATTATATTTCCTGAAATCCATGATTAAAGAAGGAGCCTAGACATCATTTCTGAAGATACTGTTAGGGAAACCTGCTTCATCCTAGAATCTGAAGGCAAAATATAAATTGAAAGAATCCACCAATAACCTTCTGAAAGAAATTCCAAAATGAAAATTCCCAGGAGTACTATTGTCCATTCCGGATCTCCCAAGGCAAGGACAAAATGCTTCAAATATCCAGAAAGAAGCCATTCAAATATCATGGAGACATAGTCAGTAGCATACAATATTTATTAGCTACCACGATAAACTTTGGGGTGGGGCTTGGAATGATATTTTGGAAGCCAAAAGTACTCTTACAACCAAGAATAACATACCCTGTAAAACTGAGTGTGTTCCTTTGAGGGAAAACATACATATATTTTCCCTATTTAATGAAATAGAGGACTTTCAAGCATTCCTGATTAAAAATAAGTAGTAAATAGAAAATTTGACTTTCAAATATAAGACTCAAGATAAATATAAAAAGGTAGACATGAAAGAGAAAGCTTAAGGGACTCAATAAGATTAAATTGTTTATTTTTTTTCTATATGGAAAGATGAAATGTGTCTTCTGAGAACTTTACCTTTAGGGCAGTAAGAAGTGTTCTTCAAGGAAAGAGGTTGTGGGAATGGGTCAGCTATGTTGGGATGATATAAACAAACACAGAGAGGTAAGAAAGAGAGATATCCTGTGGCAAGGGGGGAAGCAAAGGAAAAGTGGTGGAAATTATCTCACATAAAAGGGATACATAAGGAAAAAGTTTAAACAATGGAAGGGGAAATGGTGGTGGTGATGTGGGCAATGCTCAAGCCTCATACACATTTAAATTTGTACAAAGAAGAAATATGTGTCTGTACACACATACATATATACACATTCACATGCATATAGAAACACATACATATACACACATCTATATCTATTTTGACCTATCTACATGTCTATGTCTGTCTATATCTATCTATTTATATGTATGTATATATATACTATGTAGTATATGAATATCTGTGTATATATACATATTCATATATACATATGTGTGTATCCCAATAGTGAAGTTGGAGGGAGAGGGGACAAGAAATAAAAGGGAGGGCTGGTAAAAGAAGGAATTAGTCAGAAGCAAAACAGACTTGAAAGGAGGGATAAGATAAAAAAAGAAAGGGAGGGATAAACAAAAGAAAATAGGATGGAGGGAAATGTAAAGTTAGTAATTATTATTTGGGATGAACTTACCCAAAATTTTGAAATAAGCAGAATGGACTAGAAACCGAAATTCAATAATATGTTATCTACAAGAAAAATACTTGAAACTGAAAGAGGTATGTACACAGAGTTAAATTAAGGGACTGAAACAGAATCTATTATTTATCAGCAGAAGTAAAAAAGGCAGTGATAGCAATCATGATTTTAGACAAAGCAAAAGCAAAAATAGACAATTAAAAAGGACAAGAGGGAAAATTACATCTTGCTAAAAGGAAGGGAAGCAATTACAATGAAGTAATATCAGTGCATAAACATATATGCACCAAATAGCACATCATCTAAACTCTTAAAGAAAAAGTTAAATGAACTGCAAGAAGAAATGGTAAAACTGCACTAGTGGGGTACCTCAACTTTCCCCTATTAGTGCTAGATACATCTAACCATAAAGTAAATGAAAAAGAAGTCAAGAAGATGAATAGAATCTTAGAAAAGTTTGATATGATAGACCTCTGGAGAAAACTGAAATGAAATAGGATAAAATATATTTTGTGTCAGCTTTGCATGTCACCTTCACAAAAACTGATCTTATATTAGAGTTTAAAACCTCACACCCAAATGCAGAAAAGCAGAAATATGAAATACATTGTTCTCAAACTGTAAAGCAATAAAAATACATTTTTTAAAATGGCCATAGAATCATGTGTTAAAATTAATTGGAAACTGAACAACTTAATCTCACAGAAGAAATAATTCAAAGATCCAATCATAGAAATAATCAACAATTTTATTAAAGTGAGTGGCAACAATGAAACGACATTCCAAAATTTGTGGGATACAACCAAAGCAGTACCCAGGGGGAAATCTTTATTTCTAAAGATGTACATCAATAACACAGAGAAAGAGTTGGGCATTAATTAATTGGCATTCCACCAAAAAAAAGTAAAAAAAGAATAAATTTAAAATGCCAATTAAACAACAAATTGGAGATCCTGAAAATCAAAGGAGAAATTAATAAAACTGAAAGTTAATATTCATTGAACTAATAAGTAAAACTAGATGCTGGTTTTATAAAAAAACAAAGCAAAAAAACTGGTTAATTTCACATAAACAAGAAAGAAAACCAAATTACTAATATCAAAAAGGAAAAGGGTGAATGCACCAACCACAAAGATGAAATAAAGCATTTATTAGGAGTTATTTTGCTCATTATGCCAATAAACTGAAGATCTAAGTGCAATAGATGAATATTTACAAAAATATAAACTACCTAGATTAACAGAAAAAGAAATAAAATTTTCAAACCTTAGAAAAAGATATTCAACATCAGCTGCCTAAGTAAAAAAAATCTCCAGAACCAGATGGATTTAAGTGAATTTCACAAAACATTTAAAGAACAATTAATCCCAATGCTACATAAACCATTTGAAAAACAGGTAAAAAAGAATCCTACCGAATTCCTTTTATGGCAAAAATAAGAAATATACCTGCCAAAATAAACCCTAGAACTATATGAACACAATTACAAAACATTTTTTTCACAAAATAAAGAGTGATCTAAAAAATTGGGGAAATACTGATTGTTCATGGATTTACTGAAGTGAGCAGAACTAGGAAAACATTGTACACAGTAACAGAATTACGATCAAATATAAATGTCAGTATTCTCAGCAATACAATGATAAAAGTCAACTCCAAAGAACTCATTATGACAAATACTACCCACTTCAAGAGAAAGAACTGATGGAGTCTGAATGCAGATCAAAGCATATTATTTTTTCACTTTACTTTGTATGTTTTTTGATCTGTGTTTTCTTTCACAATATGACTAATACAGAAATATGTTTTACATGATTTCACATGTATAACCTATATCAAAACTACTTACTTCCACAGAGAAGGGAGAGGGAAAGAATTTGGAACTCAAAATTACATTTAATGACTGTTAAAAATTTTTTTCATGTAATTGGGAAAATAAAATATGAAAATTTTAAAAGTACATGCAATTGGTAAATATTTAACAAAAATAATGTTTAAAAAATCTAATGATGATGCCTTTAATGGTAAGCACACAGTTAAAACACTGTTCAGGAATGAGATTGCTATGAGAGATAGAATAGAGAGCCCCTAGGAGAAAAAGTCCACAATAATTGTTTGGGATAAGAATTAGTAACCATTGAAAGAGCCAGAGAGGGAATGTTTAATGAAGTAGAGGGATTTCCCAGACAATTTAGAGCCTTCAAAGTGAAGAGAGGCAGTGTTGGGGGTAATGTACACATAACTGTAGCTAGAGAGGATAATGTCACGTGCATCCAAGGAGGTCTAGAACAATGAAATGATATTCATCGAATTTGTCAATTAGACCATTGATCACCTAAAAGAAAATAGTTTTAGTAGGTGGAAGAGGAAGTTAGATTACATTGAGTTGGAGAGGGACTACATTGGGAAGCACAAAGAATTAAATAACACTTTTGAAACTAAACTGAGCAATAAAGAAAAGGAAGAAAATAGAACCACAACTAAACAGAGACATAGAAGAGGGTTAAGATGAAAGTATTTTGTCTTTGTTTCTAGTTTGGTGTGTCCTAGCAGGTTTGTAGAAGTATGGAAAGGAGAGATTGGGGAGTAACTGTGAAGGGAATATTTTGGAATGAATGAGAGAGATAGGGGATGATTTCTGGAGCAACGAAGCGATGAGATGCAGGTCATGCAATAACAACAAGTAAGCAGCATTAGTTGGTGTTTAATTATCAGAGGTGAATGAAGATATAATGCATAACTAATGAAGATGACATGAAGATCGAAGGTGGCAGTTGAAAGTCATGGGAATATGAAATCTTAAGATTGTAAATGATCTCAGAGGTCATAGATTTAGACTTGTGAGGGAACTTACAGATCATCTAGTCCATCTACCTCATTTTACAGATGAAGAAAATGAGACCCAGATAACTTGCCCCAGAACACACAACCAGTAAATGAAAGATGTAGGATTTGAACTCAAGTTTTCTGACACGAAGTCCAGGGCTCTTGCTATTCATTGCATCACACTCGGTCAGCATCCATGTATTAAACATCTATGCTGTGCCAACACTGAGTTAAGTGCTAGACAAAGTCCAAAACAAACAAAAAACAATCCCTTCAAGAAGTATAAATGTAATGGAAAGACAACTGAATTTCTCAGGATTTTAGTCCTCTGGCTATCAGTTTCCTCATTTAAAAAATAACCTCTCAGATGCCTAAAAACCTAATACCAAGCTCTGGATTTGGAATCAGAAAGACCAAGATGTGAAACCTCCTCAGACACAAAATTAGTTTTATGCCCCTGACCAAGACCCTTAGCCACGATGTTCTTCAGGTTCCTCATTTGTAAAAAAAAAACGGAATAATAATATAGACTTCTGAGTCTAGAATGAAATAAGAACAAAAAATTGCTTTGCCACCAAATATTGTAAATGCAAACAATTCCTGGTGTTATTTTCTGAATAAGGAATTTGAGGCACACAGGGATTTAAATGACGTGCTCATAGTCACAAAAAATTACTGGCAGAACTGGGTTTAAAATATTTAGGGATTAAAATCATGTGCTTCTATCCACCCCCACCCTCTGCCCCAACCCAATACACTATACTATTGTCAGATGGTCCCAATCATCTTAGCAATGTGGGTAATAAGGAACCTCAAATCCGCTTGAGGAGGACTCACCCACACTCACATGACATCTCTGGGACTCTTCCCTTATCATCTGATCAAAGAACCATCATCACTTTTAACTCATGTTACTTTGTTCATCAGGCCAACCCTTTAATGATGGGGGAGTCCTAAATACTTCCTTTATATCATGGAATATATTATAAGATGATGATTAAAGACTTCAAGTTTCAGTGAATTTTTCTTCATCTTGTTCCTTATTCAGATAGAGGAAGAAAAAATGATCTAACCATGAAACATTGGTCTGTAAAATGATATGGGCTTGGCTGTCACTGTTCCTTTTAAGGAATTCATATCAGTCGAGGATCCTTAGGCATCTATTCTCTTTACATAATCATTGCCAATTTATGTATAGGAAGTTCTCTGGAATTCATCATTCTCAAATGAATCTTTCTGAAATGTACTGGGAAACTCAAATGAAGTGAATGGGTGTCAAACTGATTTTTTTTTCTTTTTGATACATTATAGCTAGAATTTTTATATTTCTTAACTGGAAGGAAAAAAGAAGTTCTAAAGTTGTCCTTCACATCATATCTATACCAGGAAAGAAATGAATAAGGGGGAAATTATCTGTAGGATTCAGGAAATGAAATTTTGCAGTAGAGGAGGAAGGCTTTGCAAATGATATTAAATTGCTACATATATTAATCTCATTCCAAGCATAATCATTTAACTCCATACTTAGTCCTCATATCTATTTTCTTTAATTCATTTGAATTCAATTCATTAAATATTTATTGAGCACCTACTAAATTTGGGGTGCTATTCTGGATGGTATCAATTCAAAGACAAAAATGAAACCGTCCTAACCTTCAAGAAGTTTCCATTCTACCAGAATGGAGTGATAGACAAGAAAATAACACTACAGTCCATTTCTTTAATATTTTACCTTTGGTTTTATGCATAATTATCTCATTTGGACTACTCAGCATCATTGTAAGGTAGATACCACAATAAATGATATTACCATTTAACAAATGAGGAAAATGAAGTTTAAAGTAATTAAGTGTACCAGGTTTACACAGGTAGTCCGAGGGAGAGATTTGGACTCAGATTTTTTTTTCCTGACTAATCTAGCTATAGTGTTGAAATCCCCTTCCCCATCACAGTCCAAGAAACTTTCCTTCAAGAATTCAAGAATCTTTCTCTACCCACCAACCCCAACCCTCAGACAAGATGTATTGTGATTGGCTACTAGTGGACCCAGTCTACATCATATGTGGCCATTTTTAAGATCAATGCTTAATGGTGACTCTTGTTAAATCTGAAACCTGCAGGAGTGAGTTAAATGAACAGAATTTCTTTTTTAAAATATTTGTTCTATGTCTTCAGCAACTATTTTTTTAGTTTCCAGAGATTCATAAAAGCATTTTGCTGTTCGTGTCAATTAGTAACAATTTTTTCTAGACAATAATTTCCTATTAGAATAAAAATAATACCCACATTTAATGACTACACAGTTTTCATATGAATGAGTCATTTGTTCCAAACACCAGATTGTTGATATGTTGGATTCAAACAGAATGTCTCGGAGAAAATCTTGGGTTTGGTCTGTGATCCAACACGCTAGAGATATCTAATTGTGGATGTTAACTAAATCTTTATGATACTCAGTATCTTTATTTGTAATCTAGAAATATTAATCCCTCCATCTTGGAGTCAGGAAGATCTGAGTTCAGATTCTGCTTTGAACATTTCCTTAGTTTTGTGACTCAGGACAAGTGACAACTTTGCAGTCTCAGTTTTTTCATCGTCCTTCATGAGGTCATGAACCTCTTGAAAGCAGAGATTTATTGTCATTGTTGCTGCCTCTTTTAGTGGCCCTAGTGATTAGCACAGTGCATGGCACATAGTAGGCACTTGATCAATGTTTATTGATTGAAAGTTCCCACTTTTTGAGGTTTTCATGACGATCAACTGAGAAAGAGGATGCAAAGTGTTTTACAAATCTTTAAGCACTACATAACTGAAAGTTGTTATTACATTTCCTAAAGCAAAATAGAATTTACTTTTATGCTTAAAATTTGGAAAAGATAAGCCGTTTACATGAAGTGAGACAGCATGATTTTATTGTCTGGATCTAGAAGATCTTAATTCCAAACCCAGTTTGGCTATGTATTACCTGAATGATCTTGGACAAGTAAATGAAAGTCCACTGGACTTAGTATCCTCATGTGTGTGTCTGTCTCTATCCCTGTGTGTCTGTATCTCTCTCTGCTTGTCTCTGTCTCTGTTCGTCCCTCTCCACTGTGTCTCTTCTTTCTCTTTCCTCTTTTTTTCTCTCCTGGTCTCTGTCTCTCTGTCACTCTTCTCTCTGTCTTTTATCTTTTTTCTTTTTTGTATCTTCTCTCTCCATCTGTGTGTGTGTCTCCCTCTGCCTTGTCTTTATACCACTCTGTCTCTGTCTTTCTCTCTCATGTATAAACATAGAGGTATGTAAGTATAAAGTTCGGTGACCAATTCACCATTTGTTTCATCTCTTTCCTGGGTTCCTCTATACATGCCATCTTTTATCTAATCCCTTTCAACTTTTGAACTGTAGTGCTTGATCTTTCAATTCTTGATCTGTAATGTAGACTATATTTTTAATAATTCACCTTCAGAATCAGCCTATATCTATCACTCACCTTCTTTCTGATGTCACCAACATTAAACTTCTGGTTTTCACTTTACCATAAATATTGCAGCATAGGTAGCTTTGGGAATTTATTTTAAGGTAGTTTTTAAAAAATTTTTCACACACACTTAAAATTTAATAATTAGATAAATATTATGTCTTATTTTATGACATGGATATTTACAATCTTCTCAAGGACAGCAATTTTGCTTTGTTTAAATATATGTGACTAGAAAAGAAAATGCACAATTTTTATAGGCTTTCTCTTATGCAACAGAAAGGACAACTCTCAAAAGGAAAACCTGTTTTTCCTATATGAATTTTCTTTTGCAACTGGTATATGACAGTTTAGGGAGTAAAAGGAATACTACCCTGTTGCATATTTACATTTATTGAGACAAGTCATCATGAGGTCATCTTTTGTCAGAATTGATCAGGAAGAGTTCAGGAACTTTTCTTTCAAGAGCTAATGTGTTAGAGATGGGAAAGAAAGTGATCCATGTCAAAGGTTCCAAGGCACCAAGGTGTAGTGGACAGATGGTTGGGCTAGGAATCAGGAAAAGCTGAATTTAATTTTGATACTAAACTTCCTACACTACCTTCTACACAAAAACCTTTTCTTCTTTCCTCATTCCCACCTCCTTCTCTCGCTTCCCCTCACAATACATTTTATTTATTTTCCTAGTGTATATTTACATTTATTTATATATGAATAAATTATATGTTCATTTATGCACACACATATATAATACATAAATATATATAACATCCTATGGGAGAGAAAATAAGTATAAATAAGTGTGTGTCTCTATTCCCTATTAAAATTGGAGCTACTTGCCATTAAGTCTTGTTTCATTCTTTGGATTTGAATTACCAGTACCTAGCACAATGCTTGGCACATAGTAGGTGCTTAACAAATACTTATTGATTATTTGATAGCTGTGTGATCAATGACAATTCATTTAACCTTTCCTGGGTCTCAGTTTTTTCACATGTGAAAACAGAGAACTGAACTTGACCTCCAAGATTTGTTCCAGCTCCCAGTTCTGTGATCAATGAAACAAAAATGCTCAACTTGGAGAAAAGACAACTCTGGGGACCATGATAACTGTCTCTGAGTATTTTAGAGTTATAATCTTGAAGTGGTGTGATATTTGGGCTACTTGGCCCCAGAAGGCAGAACTGGGAGCATTTTGTGGCCATTGTTAAGTCACATATTAGCCTGACATGAGGCCACACTCTTTCTAAAAGTAGGATGAGCTGTCCCCAGAGGTGATGTGTAACTTGAACTGATCATGGTAAAGAGTATTAGCAACTCAGGGCATCACAAAAAGGCCTCTGGAAAAAGTCCACACTTAGGATGAACCTTGAAAGTGGTGAGAAGTTCCAAGAGATTGAGGAGACAAGAGAATGGAGAGCCTGGGATGCAGCCTGTGCAAAGGCATACACTTGTTCTGATCCATAACTTCTAGGGTTGGAGAATTTTAGGCATTCGAAGGTATGCTGGGCTGCCAGAGTAGGGTAAACAAACAGCTCGCCTTCACCACTTCTTTGCCTTTGCTCAGAATCCTCTTTCCCTGTGCATGAAATTCTCTGCTTGTAATCCTAAACTCCCCTAACGTTACAAGTTCAGTTCAATTTAATTACTAAATCACTTCTGTAATTTTCTTTGTCTTTCTCATTTTCCATCTCTTTTTGTTTTCTTGTTTTTCTTTATTTCACTGTCTTTCTCTCTCACTCTTTTACTTTCTTCCATTCTTTCTCTCCCTTCCCTTCTTTCTTTTCTTTCCTTCTTTTTTCTCTCCTTCCTTTTTTCTTCCTCCCTTCTTTTCTTTCTTCCTCCCTTCCTTTCTCTCCTTTCTTTTTCTCCCTTTCCCCCTCCCTTTCTCTTCTTTCTTCCTTCCTTTGTTTCTTCCTTTCTTTTTTCTTTCCTTTATTTTTTTTACATACTTCTTTGCTTCCTTTTTTACCCCTTATTACACTGTATGTATCCACACATGACTCCTAGTAGAAGTCCTTTTCCTCCCACAGAGTTGATACAAACATTGCAATTTGGCTGGATGTGTGTTCTGGACTCAATTTTCTTCTACACATTTACAGAAAAATCATCTGTTTACAGAGAGCATTATTTTTTAAACCTACCAGCTGTGGGTCACAGAAAGATAATGGTCACTAGCATAAACAGATAACTTTCAATAATTCAGCTGCACAAATGAGCATTTACCATCATATTGAGTTATCTAGTGTGTAACTAGTCACTCTGGCTAAGTCAATCCCTCCTCATTAAATGTGTATTCTGACAACTTTATAGCTCCACCCCATTTTATTCTAAAATTATGGTAAAAAATTTATAGCACCAAAGTATCCCTCCCCCTACTCTTTTCCCCCTGGAATTTCACTTCAATCTGTCAATTTCAATGTTCCTGCATTTATATGATCAGCATGCAGTACTGGCAAAAAAAAAAATATGTAACATATTGTTTTTCTCCCTAAATGTAACTTAAAATTTAGAAAGAATAAAGTCCCTGAAAAAAACATTTCTCAAGACAATTGTAAGTAAAGCTCTGTGATCATTGTTTTCTTCAATATATGGAAGGCAAATATTATAACATATTATGTTTTGTTGCATAGTGTTGTGTTATGTTATCTTATATTGCATTGTATTATAGTGTTTTGTATCATATATCGTATCATATCATATATCACATAATATATTATATTTCTTATATTACATTTATCATATTATATTGTATTATGCTAGTAAATTATGTCATATTAAAGCATATAATATGTTATATTATGACATGTTATATTGTGTTTTATGTATTCACATATTTATATATTTACATAGATGTAGATAGACTAGGATATACTATGAGAACATGAACGCTGGGTTTGAAAACCAGAGCAACTAAGTTCAAGTCACATTTACCATTTATTACCTAGATGCCTTTAGACAAGTCATTTTGCCTCGCCATATTCTAATTTCGTCTCCTATAAAATGAGAGTGTTAGAGTAAATGGTCTCAGAGGTCCTTGTCAGCTCAAAATCTATGAGCCTATATATATATAATAGAGGCACACAAAGTCAAGTAAAATCAAGAAGCATTAATTAAATCACACACTCTATACCAAGCTCTTTGCTAAGACTGAGAAATATAAAGAGAATCCTTGTCCTAAAGGAAGTAATTACAACTTCCTTGAAAAAATAACATATTCCGGGACTTTATTCTTTCTAAAGTCTAAGTTTCATCTTGGGGAGAAAAATTTCCCATATGCTTTTTGTCCAACACAATATACTAACCATACATGATAGATAGAGTACGGAACTTGGAGGAACACCTGAGTTCATATCTTGCCTCAAGCATTTACTATCTATGCAATTCTGGAAGAGTTATCCACCTCCTTTTGCATCAGTTTCCTCACCTCTACCTAGTTTTAATGAAAGCCCCTTTCTTTCCCCTCCCCCATCCCTAATGCGATAAGCGATCAGATATAGATTATACATGTGCAATCATTTGTATATATATCTATCTATATCTATATCTATCTATCTATCTAT
>CM053770.1:653030500-653093622 GCA_028658325.1 Potorous gilbertii | reverse complement strand
ATCAGAGTTCTTAAGTCTTTCAAAGTTTTTGTCTTTACCATACAACTATCACTGAATGTGTATGTATTGTGTGTGTGTGTGTGTATATATATATATATATATATATATATATATATATATATATATATATTTCTCTCAGTTCTGCTCATTCTATTTTTTCTCAGTAGATACAAGTCTTCTTAGATTTCTCTGAAGCCACCCCCTTCATCATTTCTTACAGAGCAATAGATTTCTATCATAGTTGTATAACATAGCTTGGTCATCCATTCCTGATTGATGGGCACTCTCTCATGTTTCCAATTTTTGCCACCACAAAAAGACTTACCATAATATGTTGTACAGAGGAGTGGGGTCATTTCCTACTTCTTTGATCTCTTTGAGGCATAAACCTAGAAGCAGTATCTCTGAGGCAAAGGGTAAGTACTCAGTTTAATAGCCTTTGGAGCATAGTTCCAAATTGCTTTCAAGAAAGTCTGAATGAGAGAAACTTTCTTTACTAAATAGATCATGACCTTCTCTGCAATAGACAATCGTACAGGGCTTCTGAGAGCACAGAGAGTTTGTGACTCTCAGTTACAGTCAACAGGTGTCAAAGGTGAGACTTCAAATCATCATTTTCCTTATTCCTTACCTCCTATATTTTTGTAAATATAACTATAGACAAATAGACTTGCTCATGACAGAAATAAACACACAAACCAACACACACATGAAGACCGTATAGGGTAATCAGTAGTAGCAGCAGGAGTAGTACTGAAACATTCTTGACTTTGAAAGCAAAGGAATATGAGTTAAAATCTCTGTTGTAGTATTTTCTACATGTAAGAGTCACTTTCTTTGACAAGATTTAGATTCTTCAAGCATTAATATCCTCTTCTAATAAATGAGGGAGTTTTCCACAACACTCATAGTTGTGCTAGTAAATATTTAACAACCAGCTCTCCAGGAAAAAAATTGTGCATGCAATACACTTTTCCTCAAATCTATATTTTTTATCATTTTTGCCATCATAAATCTAGACAATCAGGATAACAATAAATCATGCCCTGATGTGTTACATTTGAAAGTTCCTGATGTTTATATCCTCACGTTGAAAATTTAACAATCAGCTCCCCTGAATCAGCACAAGTATACCTCTAATTGAAGTTAACAATCTCTAGGATCCCTTTTAATGCTCTATGTTTTAGGATAACACATGTATTAATAAAGAGGCAATATGGAACTAGTGCTGCACTTAGCATCAAGACTGTTGTTGTTTAATCATTTCCAACTCTTTGCAACTACATATAGGGTTTTCTTCTTAAAGCTACTAAAGTGTTTTGCCATTTTCTTCTCCAGTAGATTAAATCAAACAGAGTTAGTCAAGTGATTTGCTCAGGGTCACACGGCTAGCATCTGAGTCTGGATTTGCATTCAGGTCTTTCTAATGTCAGGTCCAGGATTCTCTCCATTTAGCCACCTAACTTCTTCTCAGGCGAACCAGAAGTTAAACGACTTGCCCAAGGCCACCCAGCTATTAAGTTCTTTTGACCAGATTTGAACTCAGTTCATCTTGATTCCAGGCGCAGTGCTGTATCCACTGAGTGACCTTAGCTGCCCCCAGCATCAAAATGCGTGGGTTCAAATCCTACCTTGGAACCTTGCTAGCTGTGTGAGCATGGTCAGTCCTTTAACTCCTTTGAACCTGTTTCTCCATCTATAAAATAGGGTCTGTACTTAATCAAAGGAGGATTGTTAAAATCAAATGAGATAATACATCTAAAATATTCTATAAATGCCAATTGTTACTACTTTTAATCTACACGTATTTATGACATATATAAATGGTGCCCCCCAAAAGTAATGGATACTGATTTCCCTAAACCATATACGAAATTTATCTCATTACTTCATAATTACATTCAATGCATTTAATGTATTTGTTCAAGTTAATTCACTGAGTCAACATTTTATAGAATCCCATAATCAAAGTCTTAGAAAGCTCTAAGGTCGAATAAACCAACCCGTTCCTGAACATGAATGCTCTCACAGTATGAGAATTCTTGAGATAATGTATACATTTCCTGTACCCCTTCCTAACTTCCCACCACCCGAGATGATCATTGCACCCCAGAACAACTCTACCTACTGGGATGGTGTGTGTGTGTGTGTGTGGATGGGTGTATGTATGTTTCTTATGTCAAGTTCAAATTTGTCTCTCTGAAACTGACAAGCATTATTGCTCGTTCTGCCCTCTGGGGCATCAATCTTTATTAAGTGCATATATTAGACATAGGGTACTGGGGAAGATATAAATAGGGCACTAATTCTCCCCTCAAGAAGCATACAGTTTAGTAGGTGTGACTAGGCATCCCCAGACAAGAAAAAGTTGAATATAATGCAAATTAGTTTATGATAAATTCAAAAGATAGGGAGCCTAGCTTCAGGAATAGAGAAGGGGACTCAAAGTCAGACGTATTTAGTGTTAAGTGCTGTAGCCTCTGATGCATCCTGGCTCTGGACTTGTCATTTAACCATTCAGTGCCCAAGTCAACAATGAAAGATTATGAAATACAGAAAAGATACTGACCATCCTTGGTAAAGAGAATTTTTTCTTCTCACAAGGAGTTCCCTATGCCAACAAAATGATATATTTTGTTCTTCAAAAATGCAGGAAAAAATATAAAATTCCATAAGATCATATGTAGCAGAGTTCATTTTCAGGTGTATCTTTGATTCAGGTGAATCAAAGGTTTGTGGGAAAGATAGCAATTGACTTAGACCTTAAATAATAGCTAGAGTGACAATGGGCAAAGAAAGGCTGGAGGAGGAAGGATGGAAAAAGAGAAGGAATTACAGGCAGAGGGCATGTGCATGAGCAGCAATAGTAGGGGTGAGAAATGGGGGGACATGTTCAAAGAATCATGCTCAGAGGATGGTGGCTAGTCCAGTTTGGCCAAAATGCAGAAACCAAGAAAGAAGGTAGTGGAAAGGTGGAAGGTGGTGAAAGAAAGGTACATTAGCTCCAGATTTTTAATATGCCAGATAGAAAAGATGATACATGACTGATAAGAGTTATGGCTAGAAGTGAATGAGACTATTTTTTGGATATCCTTTGTAAAATAAGTCCCATTACTTTATGACCCATTCATTCTCCTTACTCCGCAGTTATACTTCACAAATATCATTACTGGAAATTAGACGCTTGAGGTAATCTTGCTGCTTTCAACACCATTTGAATTGTACAATGGCTGGAACCATATAAAGATTAAATTATACAATTACACAATGCCTAACAATTCCATATATATATATATACATACATATATATATATATATATGTATGTATATATATATGTATGTATATATATATACACAAGCACATATCTGCCCCTTTCACTATAAAGTGAGGTGGGTGATAATATACTTTCTTCCCTTGCCACTTCACAAAAACAGCATATATATATATATATATATATATATATATATATATATATATGTATATATATAAAATCATTTCTAACTTCTAGGAGATAAGATATTCCACAATCCCTTTGTACCTTTAGAGAATTGTTCCCACAGTTAAAAAAAAAGACTACAGAAGATTCATTCTCTTTCCACGTGAAAATGGTGAGATGGCATCAGTCTGCTACTCACTAGTAATGGGTGTTAACAATTCATTACTGCACTAATTAATAAAATTTTTCCACAATAAAAAAAAGACAATTAAAATGTTAAAGCTGAATCTTAGCTAAAATCCAACACACTAAAGTTCTGCTTAGGTTCAATCTAATGAAAGTTATTGATTCGGTATTATTAAAATTGTGTTACTTTTTATGTTATATGAGTGAAGAAGAAAAAACAAACTGTCTTTTTCCCTCTGTAGAAAAAAAGCTACTTAGGACAATGAGTTATTACACAGTTTTAAACTCAGTCTATTATTGAACTCAAGTCAATACTGCAAAAGAACATGAAGCTTTTAGGTAATTGCAGCCCAGGTGTACAGCAAAAATTAGTGAAATGGAGAAAATTAAAAAGAGAGAAGGATATGAAGGGTTCGATTACATTTATGCTAGAAGACAATTAGAGAGAGTGGGGGAAGGCAAAATAATCCATGGATATGAATGTACCAGGAAGGGTTCTCTCAATTGCCGAGTGAGAACTGAGACTGTTCAAGGACAATGAAGCAATCAAAAACAAGCAATTAGACAGGTGGAGTAGAGGGTGTTTGAAGGAACTGTTAAAAATCCATCCTGCAGACTCTGGGAAAAGAAAAGGTAAAAGAAAGGAGCAAGAAATGCTATACAGCAAGATAAGGAAGGCATGCCCAGATAATGAGATTCTGCCAACTGTAGAAAAGCCCCACCCATGTCAGTATGAAAATCTTATAGAATTGCTAGAACTGATTGCTTCCCACATGCCATAATGAAGGGCTCCAAGAAAGACCCAGTTCTCAGTTGAACTTAATCAATTATCAGACTCGCTTATATGAGCACAAGGCTGAAATTCAAAATATTTCAACATACAACCAGTCTGTTCAAATACATTATACTCTTCTGGAAAATTGACCAATTATAACTTGTGGGAAGGGGGAGGGAAAAAATAACAACCACTGTGATTGTAGCTTTTAATAAAGTGAGAATGAAAAACTGATAAAGCAAAGGTATTTTAGTCATAAAAGCAAAATTATGCGAGAAATGGAAATATGTTTATATGTATGAACAAACATACTTGGAATACACAAACAGGCATTAGAAATATATTCCATATACAGTAATATAATATATTCCAAAAGTTCTATATTTTATCATATTTTTATGTATTATATATACAAATGTTTCTATATATGTGAAAATGTAAATATATGTGAATATAATATGTATGTAAAATATATATCAATATAATATACACTAATTCGATAATTTGTATCTATTTTATATTTATTTCTATATAAAATACGTTTCTGTGTAAAATATATACTAGTTTGATAACATATACATATTTTGTATTTATTTCATATAAAATATATATGAAAATTTTCACATATATATGTATATATTTCATATATGTATCTGTATGAAAAGTGTAATAAATATGAACCTTTAGAATCCTAAGTGACGAAAGAGACTTTGGGGCATAGTGGTCTAAATGCTGAATTTTGATTCAAGGAGAACTGAATTCAAATAACACTTCAGATAATTACTAGCTGTATAATAATGTGCACATAACTTAATCTCTATCTCTGGCATTTATCTACTTAATCAGATTTGTTTGATTTAAATATTACCCATGTATGCCCAAATCACACTTCCCTGCATTTGTCATGGGACAAAGAGAAAGTATTTCGAGCCATCAAAGCTCCAGATATATGGATACAAGAAAGCAAGCATAAAACTCAGAAGTTTAAGCTTTAAGAGTTATTTTGAATAATGAGACATCTTTGCCGTTGGAGTCACATACAGAATGTTGTCATACAATTAATACAGTTACAGCAGTGGTAGGTCTGAATTTATCCCATTGTGACCAGAGGAAATTTTCCATTTCCCAAAGTGATGGTCAGTTTCCACTCATCCTTATTTCGTGGGTTCCTGTGGCATCTTTCCTCCTCTAAGTAGAACCATTTCTCTCTAATCTATATTTGTCTAAATTTCCTTTGGCAAATTACTCCTTTCCAAGTATGAAATTGACATTAAGAAATACTTGAAATGAGAGAAAATATCAGTCTCTGCTTCAATTGAAAGTTTAAAGGTCACAAATGCTCAGGGGAAGGGGGGAGCACTCAACACAGTCTAATAAATAGAGTGATTGCCAGCCAAATGAGTGAATTTGCAACAAACGGGACTGAAAAGTATGATGGAGAACAACATCCTGTGAGCTGGGACATTTAACAGGGCAATATGACATTAAATTCTGGAGGGGGAGCTTTTTGAAAAATCAGTGAGGAGACTTGCGCGGTGGGGGCTGCAGCTGTTCATCAGTGTTTCAGGGAGATGTTCACCAGAATTTTGAACTCTGTCTAACGAGCCCCTCCAAGCTTGTGAGTCTCCTGTGGCTTGCCTGTTAGGCTCCTGTCTGGCAGAAAGGCTGCTGCTGCTGGGCTGACATTCATCACCGAGAGTTCTGGCCTGATCCTGCCACTCCTGGACTGGAGTGCTCAGTCAAGATCAGCATGGTGGAGAGGCAGACAGAGCCTGATTTGGGGATGGGGAGGGAGGTCCAGATATGGGATGCTAGAAAGTACAGTGGATTTCATTTTTTCCTCCTGTACTCTCTCACTCTACCTGCCTTTTCCCTCTCCATTTCCCGTTTTTACCCCTTGCCTTTCCCCTCTCTTTATCTCTTTCTTGTTCCCTCTTCTCTCATCTTTTTCTCTCTTTTCCCCTTCTCTTCTCATCTCTTCTCTTTCTCTCCTCTCCCATCTTCTCCACTCTTTCTCTCCCTATCTCTGTCTCTGTTTCTCTGTTTCTTTCTCTGCCTCTTTGTCTCTCTGTCTGTTTCTCCTTCTCTAGTTATTTCTCCCTCCTCCAATAACTTCTTCTCTCTTCCTTTAAATCATAAGAAGGCTTTTCAGCAAATGTTCACCAGAAAAAAAGAGACAGGTAAAATTCTTTCCTGAAAGACAAAGGATTGCTTTTTAGTTGATTGATGTAGGTGGGCTGTTATTATGAAACAAAAATGATGCAAAAAGAAAAGAAAGAAAAGCACATCAATGAAATGTTAAAGCACACACAGAAGGAAAAAAGAGAAGTTTAGAATAGAATACAGAAAAGAAGGGCAATTTGTTGATGTTAATATTTCCTTAAACTGTACATAACAAATTCATAATTTGTGTACAATCTTCTTTTTAATTCTTTGTATATTAAAATGTCCATATTGTTAAATTAATCATTAAACAGACCAAAGTAAGAGACCAGCCTAGGAAATTGAACTGATGTAGCTTTGAGTTTTCATGCACATTGACCAGTATTTGCATTTTGAGCATCTCTGAATCAGTCAATCAGACAGCCCCAAAGACCTCAATTGCTCAATCTTGTTTAATGCATTGGACATATTTCCATCCTCGATTCTATTAAAGAAGTTGCACAAGACAATAGGGATAGGGACTTGAGAACAGAACCAGAAGACCAAGGTTTCCTATATTTGATACTCCTAAGGAGATCATTTAACCACCCATATGAAGTTTTTGGTCACTGTCAGTTACAAAGGAGTTACTATTCTCTATCAATAGAAGTAGAGGATATTTACATATCAGAGAGGCTAGTACCAGAAGGAATACAGTCCAGGACCTAGGAAAATAAACACAAATGATTATTAGCTCTATTTTTTTTTAAAGAAAATCAATCATCCATTTTACACATTTTTGGAAATATATTAACAAATTGAAGGGTATTCAGATGAGGATAACCTGGATAGTGAAAAACCTTAATTTATATTCTATGGGATCAGTTGAAGGAGCTGGGGACATTTAGCTTAATGAAGACATGTAGCTGGAGAGTATGATAGTTGTGTTCCAGCTTTCACAAGGCTCCTGTATGGGAGGGGATATAGGTTTACTTTGCTTGGCTCTTAAAAGAAGGCCTAGGAGCAAGGAGTAGAAATTTTAAAGAGGCAAATTTAGGCTTCACAAGAGGAAAAAGGGAGAAAGGATCTTGACCTGTGAATTCATTGAAACAAGGAAGCCTCCTGGAAGGAAAGGAAACCTGACCAATGAAGATGTACACCCTTATCTGCAACTTTTTCACCACTGAGCTCCCTAGAGCACTGGAAGGTAATGGTACTTATTCAGGGTCACACAGCAAGTATGAATCAGAAGCTGGCCTTAGAAACCATGTCCTGTTGCCTCTAAAATCATCTCTCTCTCTCTCTCTCTCTCTCTCTCTCTCTCTCTCTCTCTCCTCAGATATGTTTTGTGAAATTTAAGGCTTATCGTGCAAAACTCCTAGGTGACAAGGGAATCAGATCAAAACATCATTGGGAACTGCCTAACAAAACGAATAAGTATACAACACAACATAGCTAATGTTAATTGATATGTGCCTTTCTAAGTCAATATGAAGCCATTGGGATCTGTTTCTGAGTTTGACACCATTGTCCAATTCCACTGCTGTCTTCCATGAGGAAGAAAAATCTCCTATTAATTATAAATGGCCTTTTCGGGAAGATAGAAGCATCCTCCCTTCCCTAGAAGTCTTCAGACAAAGGTTGGCTCACCACTTGTCTCATTCTGTTATTGATTAGACTCGATGTTCACTGATATCCTTTCGAACTGTTTATCTGGAGTTCTGTAAAACCGATTCTTTGAGAATGGTATTTCCTGACCAGCCTAAAATGGGAACAGTCTAACCCAAATATTATTTTTCTCTTTCTGTAAAAATCCTGCTACTGCCCTGTATGGTGAAAATTTCTCTATCTGTAGAGAAGACATAAAAAGGAAGAAGCCATACACATTTTGATAAACTTAAGTATCTGTGGAGGTGGAAGTATGGGGGAACATAGAGTAGGGTGAAGGGAATGTTACAAAGTAGTTCACTCTTTCTGTCTGTTGAATAAGTGAAGTCAATTTGCAAATGACACATTATTTGATTTGTTTGCAGAATCCGAAACCTTCACCCATAATGTTGCCTGTAGGCATAATTGCAATTTAGAAACATAAGTCAATTACCAAGTACATGCTGGTGAAATTATCCAGTGCATTTTTGAGGGGTGCAATTGCTCTCCTACATTCATCTGTCTTGATGGAAAACAAACAAATGATATGCATGTTAGTATAAAGGGACCTGGCAAAATCAGACAACTTCCTCTTCTCTTCAAAGACTTCACAGAATGACTGAGAATATTTTGCTTTCCAGTCTTAAAACCTTGCACTCAAAAAATTTGGGTTATGCCTAGAAACAGATAATGATTCCAAGTAGTGTTTATCAAGTTTCTCCAAGTCAACTAAACTGAAATTGGAAGGAAAGAAATAGAAATTGAATCTGTAATTTCATTGACTGTAAGTAACTCCCTCTACCGAGGCAGACCAGCAACTTCTTTGTGTTTAGTGCCTTTGAGCCACCAAGAAGCTAAGAGACTTGCCCTGAGTCACATAGCTACTACCTGACAGAGATGAGAATTATTCCTGTATCTTCCTTGTTTCAAGGCCAACTATCTATTTTACTACACTCTCTCTCTTAATGGAATCAGAGGTTAATAAAAAAATAAGTGTTGAAGTGGGAAGAGCATGGATTATGAATCAAAAGACCAAGGTTCAAATCCTGGATCTGTTATGAATATCTGAGTGACTTTGGGCAAGCTAATTAACATCCCTGGAACTCAGTTTCTATCCACCAACAAGCATTTACTAAGTGTTTACTATAGATAGACACTTATGCTAAGCTCTGGGGTACAAATAAAAACAAAAAAAGATAATCCCTACCCTCAAGGATCTTATATTCTAATGAGGAGAGGGAGGTATTCCTTCATCTATAAAATATGGGAGTTGAATTAGATGACTTCTGAAATCTCTTTTTGCTCTAAAAACTTATGGTCTTTTGAGTATAGAGAAGACCAAAAATTCAGCCAGTCTTTGAGTTTATTTCATATGAGTTTAGGTCAAACTGAGGATGTTTAGGCTGGAGAAGAGATCATACGTTCATATATCAAGAGCTGAAAGGGATCTCACACTTCATCTACAAATATTTCATTTTAGAAATGAAAAAACTGGGATGCAGTCAGGTTGATGACTTACCAACAGAATATGTATCAGAAAATCAATTCAAGTTTCCTAACTCCCAAGGATGTCCATTTCTCACTGTAATGTGTTACAATGGAATTGCATTATGATTCAATGGGGGGAAGGCATCATGGATGTCTTCATGTATTAAAACTGGGTCTTGGAGAAGAAAGGAAGGACTTCACTGCTTGATCCCCAAGGGCAGAATGGGACACAGTGGGTTGATGTTTTAAGGAGGTTGATTTAGAGGCTATGAAAAGAAAAGACACTCATAATGTGAACTACTTCAAAGGAGAATGGGTCACCTAAGGAGGCAATGGGTTCCCTCTCTCTGAAAGTCTTCAAACAGAGACTTCATGGCCATATGTCAAATATTTTCAAGAGCAGATTCTTGCTAAGGCACAATTTGGAATAGATGACTCTTGAGATCTCCTCCAAAGCTAAAACTGCAAATTTCTTTGATTCTGTGAATTTGTATAAAATTAAGAACTCTGAATCGTTTGTTAAAATCTAACTTAGGACATGTATTTAATTTGCTATGGGAGAGGGAAAGAGGAGAATTTTTTTATCAACTGATCTGTCACCCCATTAGCACCAGTGCTCCCTGTGGCTCCTCGCTTTCCACCTCTTACACTTACTCTGGGATCAACACCTCCACTACTGAAGAAAAAGGTATGGCAATCTATGTCCCCCTGGACCCAAACACCCTACCCTAGCCCCTTCTGCAACATGTTCTTTTTTCTTCCTTAGAAGGTAGAGTCATTGAGGGCAAGACTTCTCTCATTCACATTTGTATCTACCAGGGTGCCCAGCGCTCTGGACAAACAATTGGTTGACACCTTTGCAGTTACTGTCTTATTGATACTTTTCCAATATCTTAATTATTATTTTAAGCAAATTGGATGTCAATCAATGAAGTGAGTTTTTTAATTTGTGAGTTTTCAGTGTTGTTATTGTCTTCAATAACAGCATATCAGTGTTTAGTTTTGGTTGTGAGTAACGTGTTCATAAATGAATGCTCAGACAGAAGGGCTTCGAGGATGAGTCTCCTGCCATGGGATCACAAGATCGTAGAGCCAGAAAGAATAGAGGAGACCATCTAGTCTGATGCACTCATCTTGCAGATGAAGAAACAGAGGCTCAGGCAGATCAAATCCCTTGCCCAGGTCACATGGTTAGAGAATGCAGAAGATGGAATTTTAAGCAACATCTTCCTCAGCCCAATTCCAGGATTTTAGCCACTACACAGTTCAGTTTTTCATTTATCTGAGAACCAGCTTCAATTTGGAGAGAATGATGAGGCAACTTAATGATGTAGTGGATAAATGATAGAATGAGAAAGTCAGGAGGATCTGAGTTCAAATCATGCTTGCCTCTGACTTTTGCTAGCTAGTGATTCTGGTCAAGTCATTTGACCTCTGTCTGCCTCAATTTCTTCATCTGTAAAATCGGAATAATAATAGCACCTGTTTCATAAAGTTGTTGTGAGATAACCAATGGAAAACACTTTACAAATTTTAAAGTACTATACAAAAGTCAGTTATTCTTATTGTAATCCTGACTGATTTGGGTTGGAGGTAATGAATTTGAGGGGCCCATAACATGTCAAAGACCTCCTGAAGGTTTATTAAAGGGCTATATTTGGTAGCTAGCAGTAGATAAAGACCTAGGCCTGGAGTCAGGAAGACTCATCTTCCTGAGTTCAAATCTTACTTCAGACACTTATTTAGTTGTGTGAATTTGGGCAAGTCACTTACCCTGCTTGCCTCATTTTCCTCATCTGTAAAATGATCTGGAGAAGGAATGACAAACTACTCCAGGATCGTGGCCAGAAAAACCCTGAACAGGGTTGCAAAGAGTCAGACACAACTGAAAATGACTAGACAACATATTTGACATCAAAGAGTCGTGACTTTAAAACTAGAAGGGACCTGAGAGCTTCGCCAGTCCAACCTCCTGTTACAGATGTGGAAACAAAAGGGTGTGATTTTTCACATCACACAGTTTCATTGTCAGGCACCTTTTGAACACAGTTCTTTTGACATGAAATTCAGGATTGCACTATTAGGAAAAGGATTATCTTCCAAATTGAGGTGACTGATTCTTGAAGTTTCAGATATTGCTGAATTGCTAATCCAGGGTACATTTTTAAAAAAGGTAGAAAAAATAAATTTTTTATTAACAGGTCAGACAGAGCAGCCACCTAAAATAATGAAGAAATGAAGCTCTAATTTCTTATTCAGAACAGATGAAAGATATCTTCACCAATGTTTTTTTGTCCTCATCTGCTTTACTGTACTCCCTCCCCCTACATACCCCAAACCTAAATAATCTTGGCTGGAATGAAGAAGACATTTCATTGTTAAGTCAGAGAAATAAAAAGTTGGTACTGTCTGGTTTTGCATTAGAAAAAGAATAATGAATGATGATAGAAAAGTCAATACGACATGAGAAAGAGCCGCTAAAAGTCAAATGAAGAACCCTCACAGGGGGGACAATGTTATACTTCTAAAGCGTGTCATCTCTTGGTCTCATTTTGAGCAATTTAGTATTATTATCAGAAGCTTTGCTCTAATGTCCCCTAATATAAACCCAACAACTTCTGGTCTCCTTCTTCAAATAAAGGCACAAATTAAATTACATTTCTGGAAGATTCTCCAAATTTTACTTATAAAAACATGTCTACAGGCAAGCACGACCAATTTTATGCCTGGTCTTCCTGTATTTCTGTAAAAGACTCACCTACAGTTAGCAGCTCATTTTGAAATACCTGGTGAAGCAGATGAAAAGAAAAAAGTATATGAAAGGTTATGTATAAAAATAAGACAGCTCCATAAGGATAACATTTACCTCCTGTGAGCACACACACATGCACAAACACACAATGCACGTGCATACCTTTCATTCATACTAAAAATGATTTACCAAGAAATGAGCTATTCACTGATAAGAGACAGGATGATACTATCTTCTCCAAACTCTTGAGGAGCAGAGACTTTCACTTTTATCTTCATATCCCTGGTACTTAGCACACAGCATAAGGCACAAAATATGTGCCTCATAAGTTCTTGCTGATTGGTTGATTGATCTGAGATCCCTTCCAACAATGAGATCCATTCCATGGTTATCTGGTAAATACACACATATATTTTATATATAGACAAAATGCGCAAATGTATGTGGAAATAACACACATATGGGTATACCTACAACTATATATTAGTACAAATAAATGTATACTTTCATATACACATATATACCTCTTCCATTTGACTTCCATTCTATTTCTCCTTTTTCTTTGATGACTTACCTTTCTTTCCTCATACCTCTTCTTTGATGACTAAATATGTGCTTTCCTCAAAGTTCAATAAATCAAGAAATTCCAGAGTTGGAAGAGCCTTCAGTAGTCATGTATCCCAACCCATACCTGAAGAACCACACTCAGTCCTTAGCCCTTTGTCTGTATGTGCCCACAAGCCTCTCCCGGAAGGTTCTTCCAACCACTTTTTGAGCATAGATCTCAACAGCTTGGCTTCAATCTTTCTCGATACTTGTCTCAAATCTCTGAGAGATCCTTTTTCATATCTCCAATGCTTATTGGAAATTTCTTCTTTTTTTCTTCAAAGTCCTAAAATGCCCATAAATTAAAAGTTACAAAGTCAAAGAGAGTCTGCTATCTCCTCAAACAAACTTCATTTAGAGGCAACATAATGTGAACAGATTTGGAATTGAGACACGTTCCAATTATGGTTGTGACCTTCATGAAGTCATTTTATCTTTTTTTGAGTCTTCACTCCTTCCTCTATTAAAAAGGATATAATAACAATTGACCAGCCTATATCACAGGGTGGCTATGAGGAAATCACTTTTCAAATCACAAGGTGCTAGGTTAATATCATTGGTCATTTTTCTCCTTTCTGCTACTGAACTACTTTTGGGTGTGTCACTTAATATATCTGAGCATCCCTTTCTTTATCTTTTTCAATTGACAAATGGGCTAGATGATCCGTAAAGACCCTTTAAGCTCTTACAGCTATGGTCCTGTGATGGATCCTAAAGCCAGCTTACTATCTTAGTTTGTATTATCTTAATCTTTAGGACTCTATCCATCAATGACCAGATTACTCAAACTTTTTGACCCATAATCAATACCTATTGAGTCAATAATTGAAAAAGTATAACAAACCAGTAGCGCCTGTGTCTCATTGTTGCCCTCAGAGTTTTAAAAAAGGTATAGAGAAAGCCTCCAGAAATTTAAATGTTTTTATGGTGGAGGAACAAGGACAAGAATTATCTAGAATGAGGACCATGGACTGATTGCAGATTTCACCAGGTAAGGGAATACCCACATCCTATGGTTCAGTTCTGTTCCTTTCAGTGTAAACACACACACCCACCCACACACACACACACACACACACACACACACACACATACATACACATATACACACACACGCACCTATTAAATACATCTATGTATAGGTTTGATATTATGAATAGATTCCTACCTCAGAACTGGGAAGATGAGTTCAAATCCTACCTCTGGCATTTCCTGGCTAGGTGGCCCTGGGAAAGTTCTTTAATTCAGATGAAAATTTCCTTTACAGAGCTTGGATTTCTAAAATTATCAACTTATTTGATAATATAACTGTTTAAACAACACTTAAATGAATATTATAGTTTTTAAAAATGAATAAAGTTATTCTCAGTTCTTATACTTCTAAACTTCTCTACATTATTTATTACACCCATTGATGCATTTTCTAAGGACAAAGTAGTCGTTCTCCTCAGGGCAAGTCATTTCCTACTTCAGTGCCTGAGGTATATCTTTACAAAGTTACCAACAAGATACCCAAAAGAGGCAGTGTGGCATAGCAAATGGGGTCTAGATTTAGAGTCAGGAAGATATTTTGTTTGTTAAGTTGTTTCAGTGGTGTCTAGCTCCAAAGTAAAGCAATAACTTCTGTGTGATTTTCAATTTTGTTTCCACAATCTGACTTCATATCAAAAGATTTTCTAGTTCCTTCGCTCCGCACCCCCAGCCCTAGACTGGATCTCCCGGTCTTGCCCTGAATGAAGGTGCAGAAATTATTCATGGACATGGTCCCAACACTAATAATCATGGAGGAAGTTGTTCGAGGTGTTCAGAGTGAGAACTAGCACCTCTAATAGGAGGGCTTGCCAAGCACTTTTAAGGCTGCTCAACCATTTTTTGGTGTCTATGTTCAATGAAGTCTCACCTGTAGCTCCAAGAAGCTGTAGCATGTTCAATGACCCACACATCAGTGTTCATCTTGTGTTCAAGGGATCCGTCAACCTCAACCTTCCCAGTGGTAGGGACCACAAGTATGTTACACTAGGCCTGTCTGACTGTACATGGCCTTTAAAGAAAATGATATTAATGGAATATTTTTCTTTGTTCTGAAGGATGAAATCTGCCATTTCCTACACTTGCTTGGAATTTTAGTGGAAGAATTTTTAAAGACCTGAAATTGACCTCAAGCAATTAGTTGAGAGGAATATGAAATATATCTATTCCACTCTAAGGGTTTTCAAGGATTCAGGTCTGTGTGTTCTCAGTGAAGGACCTGAGAGATGCATCTTCAGTGCCTTGAGTTTTCATTTAGAAACAGAAATTACATACTTCAATTATATACTCCAAGCTGAGTAAATTTTTTTCAATTAAAAAACCTCAACTCTCCTTCATTAGTGAAATTGAGGCAACATATGAGTATTCAGAGCATGAAACCTTTATGGTCCATTATTTCTTTATCTTTTTAAGCTTCTAAAAACATGGAGCCTACTGGAGTACTCCACTTGGGAATTTTCAGTGGTTCCTTCCACTAGGAAAAATTATGACCTATCCCATTTGGTACCCAAAGTACTTGGGTACTTTGCAGTTGTACTCTAACCTTCCATTCTAGGCTTATTGCATTCTATGTCTCATCCAAATCATCCTACTCATTGTCCCCAGTTTATGATATTTCTTTCTCTGTCCTCTGTCCCTTTCCAAATACTGTCCTTTAGGCCTATAATCCATCCTCATCTCCTCTTCTAAGACTCCTAATCTTTCTTCAAGGATCAACTCCAGGGCAGTTCCTACAGGAGGACCATAATGAGCCTCCACTGCCCATAAAATCACCTTATATAGATTTGGTATTTACTTGTCTACATCCATATTGATTTCTTCCATTTAGATGTGAACATCTTCAGGGCAAGTTGCATTTTATCTATTTTTTTTAACCCCATTACTTAGCTAGCATAGTGTCTCACAGTTAGTATACTCTTAATAGATTATAGGTTGAGTCCTTCTAATCTAAAACTTTTATCGATGAGGAAACTAAAGCTGGAAGATGACTTGACTCCCTTAATGTCAATGAATGATGGTGATGGTGAATATAACACTTCCTGATTTGCAAAATGTGTATGACACACGTACTTCATAGGAGAACTAGGCTTTGAGCCTGGTTCCTCTCACTCCAAATATAGAACTTTTTTTACTGTACTATTTGTGAATTAATTGTTGAAAAGTGAACGATGATATTTACTACAACACTTTAAGACTTGCAAAATGTTTTACAAATGTTATCTCATTTAATGCTTACAACAACCCTATGAGGTAGGTGCTGTTCATATCTCCATTTTACAGATGAAGAAATTAAGTCTTCAGAAAGTAACAGAGATTTGCCTGTGTTCATTCAGCTATTCCAAGGCTGAGGCTAAATTTGAGTGAAAATTTTGTGGATTCCACTTGCTGCACTTTACCTACTACCTTCCTAATAACACTCCCCTCATTCTATGAACACTAGCTATTCCCATTTTTAATTTAGTATAATTTAACTTTTTCTTCAATGACTAGGAAAGGAAAAAAATGAAGGTAAAAGTGACTTGCTATGGGTCACAAACCATGTAAGGATGTTTAGAAGGCAGGATTCTTTTCACAACACTGTGTTTCCTTCTAAAAAGAACTTCATAAATGGTGTTGCCATTTTGTGGTTTGTCCTTCATTTCTGAAGGGGATCAATGGTATCAGGAGGGTGATGTCTTGACTTGCAACTGAATTGAAGTTAAGTGAGGCAGAATTATGCAAAATCATCAGCCTCTCTCCTCCAGAGTCATTAGAATACAATGGTAAGACCTATGCCCAGATGACTGGCAATGGCTCCATCAGATGCAGTGGGAGATCTTGGCCTTTTCAAGCTCTTTCCCAGGTCTGTTTGAGCAACGCCCACTCAGTAATTAAAAGCTAGGTAAAAATTGAAGCATGAGGACTTAGTTTGCCTTCATGAAAGAATCATTCTGGCAAGGGAAGACCCTCAGTTTCTGGCCAGAACAGAAACAATTAGTATTTACACTCACTCTGAGCCATCAAAACCCAAACAATGAGCATCATAAATGCTGGCTGAATGTTGAACCTCATGGTGAAATAAAACACCAATCAAGAGACCATACCCACATGCAGAGAAAGTCTACTTTTATATAGGAAGACTGGTGGAAATTGAGCCTCAAGCCCAAACTGAACCAGTGAGATTCTCCAAACACGCATTACAGATGGAAGTAGCATAATGTTTACAACAACATATAATTTCACTCTTCAATCAAAATGCTTTCCTTTCCAAGTTTGGGAGAAAACAAACAAGTTTGGTTCCATTTTAAGTTTTCCCATCAAAGTTTCCCACAGTTCAGGGAACAGCTTCTGATCTTTAGGCAAGTCCCCAATCCAACATTCAGTCTTGAAAATGTCCTCAGGCGAATAACCAAGACATCTACAATTGCTGAGAAGTTCAGAGGGACGATATGATGTCCAATCTTTTCTGGAGGGTTTTTTTCCATCTACCATAGTTCTTAGCAGTCTTTTAGCAGCACTGATTTTTTCTATTAACAGCTCATTTTGTGGAGTAAGGGATATTATTCCCCATATCACAGCTGGCATTTTCAAGTTGGTAACTACCTGCATATTATCTTGAAATGCACTCTTTTGCAAGCAAACAAAGAGCCTTGATCCTGGCTGCTATTCCTGGAATGAGCAAACTTCTCTCCGGGTAAGTATTGACTTTTCACAACTCTTGCCACCAGGTGCAAATTGTATTTCCATGGTTGCTTCTGTCTGGGTGAGGATGGTCTACTCAGTTGATCTCCTGAGATCAGGATGAAAAATCCTTTTGGTAAAAATAAAGAAATAAAGTAGCTTTGGGTTTAAAAGAGAGCTGTATGGAAACTCACAAGTCAATGATAATTTCAAAACAATCCTTCAATTCCTGTAGATTCATTGATAAAAATACTGCATTAAAGGAGTTGTTTAAAAGCATAAATGATCTGGTACATGATCAGCTGTATGCCTTCATTCATGAAACCATATGATGGTTTCTGTGAAAGCTTATTTTAACATTTCTGAGTTCTTCAATCACTACATTATCATATCATAGTAAATGGTTAAAGTGTATCTCTCTAGGTTCATTTTATCTCTTCAGATTAGAGGATAGTAGAGTTAAATAACAGGTTCTGAACGTCTTTAGTATCATGGGGCCCCTTTGGCATTCTGGTGAAATGCATAGACCTTTGTAGCACCACCATGCTATTCAGAGCAGCCATGAATATGCCAACACAATTCTGAATCACGAAATACAACAGATGCTCCACATGGAAGACAGAACCAAAACATCTATTCAGACACCAGAAAGCCAAATCCCAACACCAGAAAGTCAAACCAATCATTGTAACAAAAAAATCTATACACAATAACAGTGCAGAGGGCAACACCATCTCCAAGCTTTCTCTCTGGTAGGCTTCCCACAAAGAAGTTCCCTTAAACAAAATAATAAACAAGTTCTCTTCACTCACACCAGCTGCTGCCTGCTTTCTCTCTCCCTCAGTTCTGACTAGTCTGACCAATTTCCTCTCAGTTCTGCTCTAGCTCTGCCTCTTCTTGCTCTACCCCTTCCTGCTTCACCTGTTCAGCAAGCTCCTCCCACCACAGGCTCCCTGTGACTCAGACTTCCATGTGACTCAGAAACGTCATATGGGCCTGTTAATGGATGGGAAAGATCTTCGCATTAAGAAACAAAATTACATTAACAATAAGCAAACATACATTATCAATACAACCCTTCTCAGAGAAAAGTGGGTTTTTTTAAACACAAAAAAGCATAACATATGTAGGAAAACTAAGGAAGAAAATTACATTACAATACTATTTTTAAAGACAAGTTAATGGACCCTAGGTTAAGATTTCATGATAGTAGAATTCAAACTGGTAGAATTAGTTGGTCCAGAGCCTAATTATTAATGGTTTAGTGTCAACTGGAAGTATGTCTCCAATGGCAAATTGAAAGGATTTATGCTTAGTCTGTGCTGTTGGTCATTCATAAAAATCTGGCCCCATGGGGGACAACTGGGAGCACGGTATGCATTTGTAAAGAAATTCATTTAAGTTTAATGTCAAGGGGAAAACAGCAAAACTTAAAACTTATGAAAAATGAGAGCTGTTCAAGTCTATCCTCATTTGATAGCCTCCTATATCAGTCCCCCAGCCTATCAGAGTTGCTGCATAGTTTGAATACTTGGCAGTTCAGCTCAAGCAAGGACTTCAGTGTCTGGTACCTTACCACGCAAGGAGGTCCTCAGAATCTTCCTATGACAGTTCAAATGGAAGCAATTCAGTTTCCTGGCATGGCACTCATAGAGTGTCCATGTTTCACAGGCATATAACAATGAGGTCAGCACAATGGCTCTGTAGATCTTCAGTTCGGTAGTCAGTCTAATGCGTCTTCTCTCCCAAACTTTTCTTCGGAGCCTCCCAAACATTGAGCTATCTCAGGAAATGAGGGCATCAACATCATTGTCAATATGTACGTCCCTGGAAAGTACATTACCAAGGTAAGTGAACTTATTCACAACATTCAAAACTTCTCCATTTGATATAACCAATCATTCCAGGTATGGATGGTGTGGTGGTGGCTGATGGAGCACCTGTGTGGTTTTTTTTTTTTTTGGTGTTAATTATTAAACCAAAATTAGCAAAGACAGCAGAGAATTGATCCATTCTTTGTTGTATCTTTGTTTCAGAGGCTGCATTGAGTGTACAATCACCTACAAACAGAAAATCGTGCACCAACACTCCCTCCACTTTGGTCTTGGCTTGTAGCCTTTTCAAATTGAAAAATTTGCCTTAGGTATAGTAGTTGATCTTGATGCCATGTTCATCATCATTGAAAGTATTTGACAACATGACTGAAAACATCATGCTAAAAAGCATGGGAGCAAGCACCCAGCCCTGTTTCACTCCATTGGTGACTGGGCAGACACTAGAGCATTGTCCATTATCCAGACCCAAGCAAACATGCCATCATGAAATTGATGTACACTATTGATGAACTTCTCTGGGCAACCAAATTTTGACATAATTTTCCATAAGCCCTCATGACTAACCATGTCAAAAGCCTTGGTCAGATCTACAAATTTTGTGTACAGAATCAAGTATTCAAACTATGCTTCAGAGAGCACAACTCCAATGGGCTGGCCATGTCGTTCGAATGCAAAATGTACTCTTGCCAAAAAGACTATTTTATGGAGAACTTGCATGGGGCTGGCAATAACATGGTGGTCAGAAGAAGTGATACTGGGACCCTCTGAAGGTCTCTCTCAAGAAATTTGGATTTAACTGTGCAACATGGGAGACACTGGCACAGGACTGCTCAGCATGGCATGCCCACATCAGAAAGGGTGTTGTGCTCTTTGAGCAAAGCAGAATTGAGACAGCACAGAGTAAGTGTAGGATGCACAAATTTGAGATATCCAAATACCCCAAATGTTTAAATGCATTATCTGTGCCCAACTTGTGGTAAAGCATTCCGAGATCTTATTGGGCTGATCAACTACAGTCAGACACACTGAAATTTCATTTTATCATGGTGATGTCATTTTGGTCCTCTTTGAAGATGAAGGACAACAACCAACCAAACCAAACCAGACCATATCAATCCCCTATTTTGTGTCTAATCTCCTTGAGAAGTCAACCTCCAATAGATATCTTTAATTCTTTCCTTCTCATTCTTTTTTTAATTCTCTGCAGTCTGGATTCTGATCTCCTTGTTCTACCAAATCCATTCACTCCAAAGTCACCCATGATCCCTTAATTGCTAGCTCTAATGCCTTTTCTCAATCCTCATCCATCTGGATCTCTCTGAAGCCTTTGTCACTGTCAATAACCCTTTTGTCCTTGAGACTCTCTTTCCTCCAAATTTCTATGACACTATTCTTTCCCGATTCTACTTTCACTCCTTTGACTCATCCTTTTCTGTCTCTTTTGCTTGACTCCATCAAGGTCCTTCCCACTATTATGGGATCCCCCAAAGCTCTATTCAGGACCTTCTTCTCTTCCTGATTTGTTCTATTTCATTTGGTGATCTCAATAATTTCCATAATTTCAAAGAGCATTTCCATGCAATAACTCTGGCAGTCCTCTGAGAGTCTAACTCTGTAATCTTCTTGTCCAGTCCTAACCTCTCTCCTAAACTCCAATCTCATATTTCAAACTGTTCTTTAGATATCTCACATTAGATGTCTCACATTATGCTGTCCTTTTGTGCTCTGACACTGCAACAACCCTGGTGAAGGCCTTCATCTCCTAACTCCTCAACTATTCCAAAAGCCTACTGTTTGGTTTCCCTGCCCCAAGTCTCTCCCTATTCTAGTCTGTCCTCCATGCAGTTGGAAAATTGATCTTCCTAAAATGCAGTTCTGACCATATCTCCTCCCCCCACATTTCCATCTCCTTCGATAAAGATTTTCCTATTATCTACAGGATCAAATATAAAAGCTCCTTGCTTTCAAAGCCTATCATAACTTGTCTGCCTTCTTCCTTTACAATTTTTTTTTGTTTATTTTGTTTTGTTTTGACCTTACTTATCTCCACATTTTTGTGATTCGGTCACACTGGTTTGAGATAGCAAAGTGGCATTGTTGATAGAGCACCAAGCCCGAAGTAAGAAAGATTAGTCTTCATAAGTTCAAATCCAGTCTCAGACATTTACTAGCTATGTGACCCCAGACAAGTCAATTATCCCCGTTTACCTCATTTTTCTTGTCTATAAAATGAGCTGGAGAGGTAAATAGCAAACCACTCCAGTAACCTTGTCAAGAACCCCACCCAAATCACAAAAAGGGATCACAAAGAGTCAGACACAACTGAAAAACAACTGAACTGAATGCTGAACAAGACATTCCATCTCCCAACTCAAAGTATTTTTCCTCCCTTTCTCATGCCTAATATTCCCTCCTCATCTTCACCTTCTAGCTTCCCTGGATTCCTTCGAGTATAAGCTAAAGCCCCACCTTCTTAAGGAAGTCTTTATCAATTCACTTTAATCTTAGTGTTTTCCCTGTAAGATTATGCCCAATTTATCATGTATACATCTCCTTTGTAAATAATTGTTTGAATGTTGCCTTCCCCTTGAGGCTGTGAACTCCTGGAGAGCAAGGATTTATTTGCCTTTCTTTTTAAGTCCCAGAACCTAGTGCAGTGCCTGATAGATGTTAAGTGCTTAAGAAATGATAGTTGACTGACTGAAATGTAAAATGACTATATTTAGAGGTGATGGGTTTCTTTTCATTGGAGGTCTTAAAGCAGAGGTGGAATGACACCTTTAAATTACCATGAGGATTTAAATGTTGAGATCCCTTCAAAAAATCTTAATTCAGTAATTTTGTGATTTTGCAATATTGATAAAGGCCTGCCATCATCCTCGTCAAATCCGCAAATGACTCAAAGCTGAGACCAGCTTTGGACAGTCATTATGTTAGATGATAGTCCAGATACCAAAAGACCTTAATTGTCTAGACCATTGCTTAATTTAAAACAGATGCCATGACATTGGAGAACATTTTAAAACCATGCACTCAAAATCAAGGAATTGATTTCCCAAGTACTAATTGAGTAGACAAAGCTAGGAAACATTTTACCAGGAAAAAAAGTTCTCATTGCAAAGCAGGGAAGGAGGGATAAGATTAATAGCTACCAATTGCATATGAATTGTCAGTTTTACTTGGCATTTCCGAAGGCTAATAATTAGGAGATGGTCCATTTATACTCTTGTCTTGTCTGGTCACATCCAGAATCGAATTGAATTTAGGACTGGCTACCACAACTTAGGAGGGTTAATGAAGAATAGTCAAACATGGATAAGAAGGATGGGGAATGACCTTTAATCTATATTGTGTATGAATCACATGAAGAATGTTAGCCTGGATAAGAGAAGGTCTTTAAGTATTCAGAAGGCCATCCCATTTTATTGAGCCCCAGAAGGGATAACCAACATTAATGGATTGAATTACAAAGAAGGCAGTTTAGAACTGATGTCAGAAAACAAAATTAGAGGCATAAAGAACAAAAAATCCAAAACATTCTAAAGATGAGTGAAATCTAGAAGTGAAATGGGCTGCCTCAAGAAGTAGTGGGTTCCTATTAACTGAATAGCTTTAATCAAAGATTTGATGATGAATGCATGTTTTTGGCGGTTTGAAAGGATATTCCTTTTTGGTTTGGAGTAGGACTAGATGGGAACAAGAGGTCTTTTCAAAACAGGTTTTCTAAGTTATGAATTTCCAGAGGGCTATTTATTTTTGTTTTATTTTGTTTTACATTCTTATCCTTATTCTCTTTGGCTGTTATTATATCTGATTTTTTTTCTTCCAGGAAAAGACAGGGAACTAGGGGAGAAATTAGATTTTTCACCTCTTAGAAAGTTTCAAAGAAAATTCTTCCAGTAATATTTCCATTCTAACTTTCCATGTGATGTGAAGATTGGGCCATTGAGAAGATTCTCACAAAATCATTTCTTCATAATAAAGTTCAGGGTTATTTTTTTTCTTAAAGGTATTTCATGCTGCTTAAATCTAGATGGGATTACAGATACAAATTATATATATATATATATATATATATATATATATATATATATATATTACGGATATATAATATATACACATACATATATGTATATATACATACATGCATACATACACACAAACATATGTATGTATTTGTGTATTTGTATTATTAAAAGCTAAACGAGGAAAGAGCATCTGGATGATCCATGATTGTAATCTCATTCCATGAAATGATCTCCCTTTTCCTATTACTTTTACTTCCACAACTGGAAGAATATTTACCACCCTATCTACTCTTCATCCCATGCCCCCTGCTCATTTATATAATCTTTGCCAAATGTTAGCTGGAACCCTAATCAAATAGCTTCCCAAGGCTTACCCTGATGCTGTCTCTTAGGAACCTATTTTCTGAGTTTCCAATGGATGCTTGGAAACCCTCCCTCAGAGGGGCTGAGCTGCCTTGAGTATTTTGGCCTTCTCAATCTGGCTATGGGCACAAAACAGCAAGAAATGTGCCCAAATGGGCTGTTTTGCTTCTGTATCTAAAGGATGGCATCCATTTTAAATACATTTCCTACATGCCAATTAGCGTTGGAATTAAGCCAATTCCCTCAGAAATAAATGTGATGTTTCCCTGAGAAATTCTGCTCCCAGTAAATCTCTGCCCCATCTTTCACGTTGGCACTACAGGAAAATGAGATCCTAACTCCGCCTCTGTTTGTTAGTACACCAAGAGAAGGAATCATTGAAAAGTCATTTCTAACAGTTTTCCTTTGGGAGCCAAATCTCGTAAACTCGGTATTACTAGTATTGGCCATTAATTTGTACTGCATCAATTGAATTTCTAGCTACTTGGGGATAAAATTAAACTTCCCTTGGGCAGGGCTTATAAGTAGGAAAAAACAGACACTTCCTGTATGTATTTGATGCATCCTAAGAGATTTCATTTATACTTTTTTTGAAGAATAGGAATAGAAGGGGTCAGAACATTGGATTTCATCTGAGGAGGTAATCTCAGGTGTACAAAATTCATCCACCAATGAAATCTAAAAAGACTAAAAAGTGACTTTGTTCATTGTACAAGGTATTTTTCTAAAAATTGGTCAAATTATATTGTTGTAATAATTAAAATGTACAGTTGTTTCATCATATACACTCCAACAAAATCAGATCAGATGACTCTTTTATCTGAATTGTATTTCACACTTACACCTTTGGCAGTTTCTTGGTTTGTATCCATTTTTCCAGCCTATTGCTATCATTTTGAATATTATTTCTGTTTTTATTTTTAATTAGCTACTCCCTCTCCTATTCCTTCTCATGCCTTGAAGTCCTCAGCACACTTCCTGAGAATGCCAGCTATGTCTTCATTCAAGTCATTGATTAAAAAAAAGTAGAACAAGGCAAGTGTAAGATGAATAAGCATCAAGTAGATAGTCCCACGGCATGTGTACAGAGGCAAACATTTAAGGATGGTATCAGACTGTTAATCAACACATTGGGGGTCTGATCTGTTAGCTTTGCCCATCTGCTAGGATATGATGACAGCATTTGGCAAATGTCTAGTTGAATAATAAAATATGGTTTTCTATCATCTTTACTGGATCTATCAGTATGGTAAACCTAAGAAGCTATACCTCTCAGAACTGACATGGATAAAATAAAAGACAAGGCAAAAACAATTCTTATTTTTATTTGCATGTACCAGATTTTTCAAAATAAAAAAACTCTTCTATATTTTTTTATTCAACAAATATGTATTAATCACATTCACATGTGACACAGTGCTTCAAGGATATATAAGCTATGACCCTTGCCTTTAGAGATCTCACATTCTAGAAGGAAGATATAGATAAAGCTAGATATAAATATATCTGTAGATAGAAAGGTAAAGATAGTGATAGATATATCTATATATAGAGAGGTAGAAACAAATATAGATACATTTATAGATAGAGGTAGAGATAAATGTAGATATATCTATAGATAGGTAGAGAGATAGAGAGAGACAGGTAGACAGAGAGACAGACAGACAGACAGATAGAGAGATAGGCAGATAGATAGATACATAGATACATAGATGGATGGATGGATGGAAGGATGGATGGATGACATAGTTATAGCTTAAGGCTCTTATGTCAATGGCACCAAATAAACGCTATAGACCTTCAGAGATACAGCATCAAGAAAGACTTAATTCAACTGCCAACTTCTTTTTCTGATCCCTGGGGTGTTGTGTCTCTCTCTGACCTAAATTTATTGTGAGTCTACTTATTCTTTCCTTGTTATATTCATCCAATAGAATGTAAACCCCTTAAATTCAGAGACTATTTTGTTTTGGTTTGTTTGCCCAAGATGTAACATGTCACACACAGTAGCTAGATACCTGATAAATACTTGTTGAGTAATAGTGGACTGGAGGGTAATCATTCTCTTTTGTAGTAATCAATAATCATGGCAGGCAGCAATAGGTGGCATTTGAACAAGACCTGAATAGTATTTCAATAGGCAGAGGTGATGTGTGTGTGTGTGTGTGACATTTCAGACAAAGAGAATTCGTTGCACTAGGTGATCATCACATTGAGTTTCAAATAGAATTTTGCTGAAATCAATAGGCTGTTATATTTGCTGAAATTGATGGGTTCTTATACCTCACCATTCCCTATCCCCATTCTCCCATTGATGCTGTTTTCCCACCCCTAGTTGTGGGGGAAAAGAGCTGAGAAGTGAACTTTCAGCAAAACCAGTGGGTCTACTCCCATGTTTTCCTTTCTTTTACCACCAAGCCCTAAGGGGCTACATGTTTGTCTGAGCAAGCTGTCATCCAATTAGAATTTACTGCTAGAGAAGAAGCTGAGAAAGTTAATCCAGTTCCTTCAAGGCATAGTTAGAAAGGAAATATGAATCTTAAGTAGTGCACTTTACTTCATCAACTGCAAACCAAGGGAGGCAAGTTAGGCAGGGAGAAGGAAGGATGATTTTAATGGGCTTATTTTCATAGGGAAACCACTGCACATACGATGCAGAAGTAATTTCCTTTCCCTGCCCAGAAACAGAAAAAAATGAGATGCAGAAAAAGAATTGCTGCTAATGTACACATACCTTCTTTTTCAATCTCTGTCTATCCTCCTATTTCCTCTCTTCCCTTTTCTTGAGCTCCCTTCTCTCCTCCCCATTCCAAACCAAATCCTCCTCCCTCTGCTCTTTTCCACTCTTCTCTCCCTTCTTTTCTCTCCTCTCCTCTCCGGTCTACTCCCCTCTCCTGTCGGGCATATAGTAAGTGTATTCCCTCCCTCTTCCTCAGGGTGCTTTGCTACTTCAGCTAGGTTGGTTTTTCTACCATGTAGGTGGCAGATGACTGAGAAAGCTGGCCCCATGATAAAAGATTACACCTTAAATCAGTCTCAGAGAGGTAACAGAAAAGTTCTGGCAAAGAACTTTATTTCTTCCCCTCTCCAGCAGAAAGGAGAGAACCTAAGAAGTGAATATGGGGTAAGTGATTCCACAGTCCCCAGGATACACAGACCTATTATGATTACATAGCAATTACCCGATTAATGGATATCTGCTTTATGATCAGTTCTTTTCCACTACAAAAAGTGCTGTTATGATTATGTTGGTACATGTAAGAACTTTCTCTCTTTTTCTTTTTCAGGAGACATGTCTAGGACTTTTAGCTCCAAGTGAAAGAGTGAGCATTAGTTATGCCCAAGAGTTCTTTTAAAGGGGACACATTATAAAATTTGGAGGAAATAGACTGGGAGAAAGAAGTAAGGACTTCAAGAACTGAACAGTTTCCTTGACTTTAAATAAAAATATTCGAGGATTGCTGGCCAAGATGACAAAGTACAGCAGAAACTATCCTGAACTCTCCCACATTCACCACCAAATGCCTATAAAATAATGCCTCAAAATGAATTCTGGAGTGGAGGAACCAACAAAAAGACAGGATGAAACAATTTTCTAGTTCAAGACAACTTGGAAGGTCAACAGGAAAGGCCTGTATCACCAAGATAAGAGGTAAGCACAGTCCAGCACAGGCAACATCCAAGCAAGCCAACAGTCAGGACCCAAGTCCTAAGACAGCCCAGTAGTGCGACCCCATGGCTGTGAGGTGGGGGTAGGGAGATTACAGAAAATATCTGTAATAAAGCACTCATAGAAATAAAAAATTGAATTTGTAGAAATATAAGTAATTTCTCAATTGATAAATAAGTTGGTCAGATGATATGAAAAAGCAATTTTCAGATGAAGACATCAAAACTATCTGTAGTCATAAAATGTTCTAAATAACTATTGATTGGGAAAATATAAATTAAAAAAACACTCGGAGGTACCACCTTACATCTATTAAATTGGCTAATATTAGAAAGAATAAAAATGATGAATGTTTTAAGAGATCTGGGAAAAGACTGGTTCACTAATGCAGCTTTGATGGAGTTGTAAACTGATCCAATCAGTCTGGAGAGCAATCTCCAACTATGCCCAAAGGACTACCAAACTATACATAACCTTTGGTGCAGCAATACTACTTCTAGTTCTTTATCCCAAAGAACTAAAAGAAACTATTTGTACAAAATATATTTTTAGTTGCTTTTTTTTAAATGACAAAGAATTGAAAATTGAGGGTATGTCCATCAGATAGGGAATGACTGAAAAAGATGTGGTACATCGTTAAACTGAAATATTATTGTGTTATACAAAATATGAGCAAAATGATTTCAGAAAAACCTAGAAAGACTTACACAAATTGATGCAAAATGAAGTAGGCAGAACCAAAGGAACATTGTACACAATAACAATAATATTGTACAATGGAGAATTGTGAATCACTTGGCTCTTCTCAGCAATTCAATTATGCAAGACAATACCATAGGACTCATCATGAAAAATACTGTCCACCTCCAAAGAAAAAGCTGTTTGAGTCTGAATGCAGATCAAAGTACCCTATCTTTCACTTTATTTATTTATTTTGGTGTGTTTTCTTTCACAATATGACTAATATGGAAATACGTTTTGCATAATTGCACATACAAACCTTTATCAAATTGCTTTCTGTCTCAGGGAGAGGGGAGAGGGAACTAAAAAATTTTAAATATATCATATAATTGGGAAAAATAACCTTATTAAAAAAAAAACCCTAATCTCTACAAGTGCTCAGCTGGATTCCTGGGCTACAGAATTTTTTTTTTCAAGAAAGCAAAAAGAAAGGAAAGAAACAATCCCTACTATCAATGATCTTTAATTTTATCAAAAGAGATGACATGTACACATAAGAGTAAACAGAGAATGATGTACACAAGGAATAAATGTTAATTAAATTTTAAAAAGTAGTCAGGAAATTAGCAAGAAAATTCTCAACAAGTTAGGAGATCACAAAAGACTTTAGATAGGAGATGATGTGCTACATCTTGAAGAAGAGAGGGGGTAATAGATAGACTGATAGATAGATATGTGTGTGTACATATATTTTTAGTGTATGTGTGTATATTTAAATATATGTATATATTTTATATGTATATATTTAAATATGTGTATGTATGTGTATATATTTAAATATATGTATATATTTTATGTGTATATATTTAAATATGTGTATGTATATGTGGTGTACATATATAATATATCTTATACATGGCATGTGTATCATATACATACATGCATGTATATATGTATACATATGTGCGTATGTTTATCTCTCATGATACCTGGCAGAGCACTCCATATATCTTTTTGAATGAATTATGGCAGGAAGGAAAATCTAAAACATACATTTTATATGTGCATATAATATATATGCCTAGAAATCTGTAAATATTATTGCCCATTTTAAAGAATGTTTATCTCAACATTCATGATAATTGTTGTTTCTATAATTAACGACAAGAACAGGAAATGAGTTCTTTCCTCCTGGAATTTTCATCATTCCAAACAGGATTAAAAAAAGGAAAAAAGAGGTAAGGTATCCAAAATAAACTAAGAAATACATATAAATAGGACAAAAGACATAGAATTGTGTTTATCCTCAGCCAGACCTGGCTTCATGGGTTTATGTCAAGTCCTGCCTATTAAGAATTTCCCTAGATACAGGAACTTGATGTCTTCCTTTAGACCCCTTGTGGGATGAGGTCCAGTGGTACTTCGTGTCCTTCTTCACAACCCTCCTCCTTAGGCAGGAGGTGGGCATGTATTTTAGCACCAGTCTTCCTTGATTCCCTCAAATGAAATTGAACAGTTTCTCTTTGGATCATCTTAGAATCTTTGCCTGAATGCTCCTTTGCATTGATCCCAATCACCTTTGTAACATAGTAATGTGTATGGGTCTTCCTCCTTAAAAAATTGTAAATTTTTTAAGAGCAGGGTCCACATCGTATCTATCTTTGTGTCCTGGTACCTACTGCGGTGCTTTGCCCATAGTAGACATTTAATATATGTTCAATCTAGCCAGAGAAATTATTTCATAGTAGGAGCTTCTTTAAAAGGTAAAGGGAAGAATGCTACATTTAGAAACACTAGCTCAGCTACCCAGCTCTGCAACTGACTACTTGTGTTATACTGGACAAGACAATCAACCAGTTCAGTCTTCAAATTTTTCCTTTCTAAAAGGAAGTCTGTAAAAAAACAAAAATAGAATAGATACACAAAGATCCTTGTTCAACATGCTCAACATTTAAAACTAAAAGCTATTGTTTGGGATGGAAAAAAAAGTAGAATTGCTCCCAACACAAGTCAAGCAAGGATTCCTCTTCACCCCACCATTATTTGACCTACTTCTAGAAATGGTAGCTATGGTAATAAGACCAGAACACAATCAAAAGTATAAACATCAGCAATAAGGAGATAAAATTACTCCTATTGGCAGACAATATGGCATTAAAAGATATGGCAGTTAAGAAACTAATAGAAGTATCTCCTCTCCACAGATTTACTGTTCCTTCCCCCTTTGATTATAGTATATCATTCTGATGAGCTGCAATACAATGTATATAACCTTGGGAGACAAGGACTGACTGGACTTAGAGATCGACAAGGAGGCCAGTGAAGGTACTAAAGGGAAATCCTTGAGTTAAGACTTCCAGTGTTCAAGGAGTTATGGTTTCCACGTTTTCCACACTATTTGTAACTTTAAACTTCCTTTCCCTTGGACTATGTAGATATTAATAGGAAATTATGTCCAAGATTGATTGGGAAGATTGAATGTTTTGTATCAATTGTTATTCTCATACCATCTGTGTAAATAACCTTTTTCTAAATACTGTTTAATGCTAGTTGATTGTCAACTGAAAATCTGATTGGAAGCCTACCTGTAGGGATTTGAACCAATGATATTAAAGAATTGCTTCTAAATCTTCCCACTGTCCTGGAAACCTTAGGTGAAGATTCAGTCACCCAGTTCCAGGAACTAGACTTGTTCATGGAAGTGGATTTGAGATACTGAGCATACATAGGCTATTGGTCTAATTTCCTCACAGCAAGAGTCCTTGGTGTGCTGTGCTGTATGTGTGTGTGTGTGTGTGTGTGTGTGTGTGTGTGTGTTCTTCTATTGATGTTGAATTCAGACTCAGGATGTCCAAGTTGAACCATTTGAATCTGAGTTAATTTGGTTACCTCATTGTAAGTTCTTTGACAGTTGAATGACTGATCTCATGTTGCTCCTGTCTATTATGTTTTTAATTCTGTGGTTTCTGAGAAGGAATATTACTCCAAGGAAACATTGAAGAGTTGTAGTTCTTAAAGAGTACACTTCAATAACTATTAGAGATATTTCAGTGACTGATGCTGTGAGAAAGTCAAGCATTTCACATCCACAATCAAACAAGAACAGTTACAAAGCACAAAGAAAAATGTGGTTGAAAAATTTTTTAAAAAGCACCAAGTGTTAACAAATTACTGCTTTAATTAATTCCCTGATGATAAAAAAAAACCTTCAGAGAGAGACAGAGACAGAGACACAGAGAGAGATGACAGCTAAAGGGGGGTTGTTATTGATTACTTGACAGTACTTCACAGGCTTTCTGAACTTTCAAGAATAGTAAGAGCAGTTAAAACAAATATATTTGCTGTGGTGAAAACACTACAAAGGCTGAAGTACTGAAGAATGCAAAAAGGAAATTCTTACTGATGAAATTTCATGTTTTCACTTAGGATTATACCCAAACCATGACCTGAAGAAGTCAAGATGAGCTGTTCAAAACAGGTACTGAAAACATCCTTTCCAACAAACTATCTTGATAATTTTTACTTCATTAGGTCTAGAAGTTTTGATGGAATGATGACCTCTGACAATGTGTTATTAATCTGAGAAGCATAATTTTTCCTGAATCACAATTCCTAAATGGAAATGAAATACTACAACATGATCTGAAATGCCACAGAGCATGAACGTTTGGAAAATTCATCATAGACATGGAGGTTGTGATTCTTGGCTTGTGATTCATCTGCTTTCAACCCTCTTTAAAATCTATGTTGTCATTTAGTTATTAAAGCTAAACAATATAAAATAATAATATAATATGATATAAAAGTTCAACTTGGGAGAAAATGGACCATTCATCAAGAATATACTTCATAATAATGTGATGTGTGTTTCCATGAAGAATCAAAGATTATGTGTCAAAACTGTGAACCCAATGCCTACTCATGTAAAATAAGTTATTACTGCAAAAGGAGGAGGTATTACAAATTTAAAAATTGTAAAGCAATAAAAGGCTGCATGTTTTATTGTATGTCAATAAACAATTATTTTATTTTCTCCTAGTTAATTCAAGTGCCACAATGTTTGACTAAGTAGCAGGATGCAAAACTATTCCATAGAAATCATCAGCAAATCTATATTGTATTAAGAAAAAACTGGGAAGAAATGTTAACAAAAGGAATTGCCTTCAAAATAACTACAAAATTCATAGCATGTTTTAGGGGTTAACCTATAAAAGATTTACATGAACAGAGATAAAGGTGCATACATAAATAGAGAAATTTTTGGAAAGTCAATATAAAAATAAGACAATAGTCCCTTACAGATTTAGTACCATAACAATCAAGTTACTGAGTTAACTTTTATACCCAGACAAAATAATAATAAAAAATCATTTGAATGAAACAAACATATAGACTCTCAAGGAAAATAATAAAGAAGATGTACAATGGAAGAGGATAGAGAATTGTCAAATGTGGAGTTTTTATTTTGTTTTCACCATTTTATTTTAAATTGATGGAATAGAACAATAATTTTCATAACATAGTATAATTTTTAAAAATATAATTACACATGAAACTACAAATCTGTTACGTACAACTTGATATTCCTCTTAAATATATAATAAAGTTAAGGGGCAGCTAGATGGTGCAGTGGATAGAGCATCAGTGCAGGACTCAGGAGGATCAGTCATCCTGATGAATATTTGGTCACTGGATTCAGATGGTTCTGGAGTAGAAGTGAGGCTAGTGACCTGCACAGCCCTCCCTCATTCAAAACAAAGTCAAGTGTAACTCATAGCATTATTTCTCCAATGGCATGGTCTTCTTTGGTGGCAAAGGATGAATACACACACGTAATAAAGTTATCATGTAAATTTATTTTGGTTTTCCTTTTTTTCTTTCCTCCCCTTTCCCTCTACCCTAGAGATGGCTACCATTAGACACAAATACGTAGACATAAGTAAGTTGATTCTATGCATACTTCTATTTGTCAGTTATTTCTCAGCATCTTCCCTCACATATCCTTTATAGTTAATTTGAATACTTATCATAGTCAAAATGACTTATTCATCAAAAATTTTTCTTAAAACAACATGGCTGTTATTGTATACAATGTTCTCCTGTTTCTTTTTATTTCATTCTTCTTTATTTCATGCAAGTCTATCCGTGAAATAATTTTATAAGGTAAGAGTCATAGAATTTGCTAGACACCAGACAAAAAAATAGATAATTAGATCAGAAAAAACAGAAGGGCAAGAAACAGACTTCCTGCAGAAGATGGAATATAAGGTGGGTCTTGAAGGAAGCCAAGATTTGTAATTGTGAAGGGTGAACATTGCAGCCTATGAGGCTGAGACTTGAGATGGTGTGCATTGCGAGGAAAGCCAAGTAGATGATTGTGTGTGTGTTTGTGTCTATACATATATATGAAATCTCTCTCTCTCTCACTCTCTCTCTCTCTCTCTCTCTCTCTCTCTATATATATATATATATATATGTTTACATAGTAGATACAAATATAGATATAGATAGATATCTATCTACTACATATATAGAGTAGATAGATATAAATATAGATAGATATTTATCTACTACATATATAGAAGATATAAATATAGATATATATCTTCTACATATATATAAAAGTCTCTCTATATATGTAGTAGATATACATATAGATATAGATAGGTATTTATCTACTACATACAGAAGATATGATATACATATGTATACATATACATATATATATATATATATATATATATATATATTATGTTTGTCCTTCGTTGCCAAAGAAGACCATGACATCAGAGAAATGATGACATGACCTGCACCAGTCTCACTTCTCCTCCAGAGTCATCTGAATCCAGTGACCAGATATTCATCAGGATGACTGGAGATGACCCCGGATGCACTGGGAGATCTTGAACCCTTTAGGCCAAGGCCTTTGCAGGCACGCAATTAGGGTGAGGCAATGCCCATTCATTGAATAGGTCTATTTAAGAAGTAGCCAGGACATAGCCCCTTTAATGAGGTCAAGAAAAGGAAAGACGTCGGGCTGGGAGGGAAACAGCAACAGTTACTACTGATAATCACAATATATATGTAGAGAGAGAAGAAGAAAGAGAGAGAGAGAGAGAGAGAGAGATCATCAGAGTAGGAACCTATCTTCCTCCTCCCTCATTGCTTCTTAAGATGTCTTTGTCAAAGAGAACAACTTTCCAAATGAAGGAGAATAAGTCCTTCCTTGTGAGTACATGAATTATCAGGCTCGCTGAGGCCTTGATAAACCAAGGAAGAGATCAGGAAAAACAGGTATGATCAACTGAGGTCCCAACTAAGCATTTAATTAAGCAATACCAAAAGTAGTGCCAAACTAGAAAGCAAGATACATACCAGAGAAAATGATTCTTCCATACATAATCAAGAACTGACCATGTATCTCATAGAGAAAAAAAAGTTAAGCTAGTACAAGACATTGCAACTATTCATCTACCTAACGTGGGATGGTGAGAATTTACTCAGTTTTTACTATTTTTCCTCAAAGTTTATCCCATAATTTGTTTTTATGTTTTATTATGGGGGAAGGGAAAATAGTAAATAAAAGTCAAACATTTACAGCGAATTTTCTGTGTGTGGTTCAATAGCTGGATCAAACTTCCTGAGGCAAGGCCCCAAACTCTTGGAAATTACATGATTTATAGAGATCTTCAAGCACAGCCTAGAAATGGTATATAAAAAGGCTGTGGTCAATAGTGCCATATTAATCATAAAAGCGTCGACTTGCTGCAAGTATTAAATAAATTTAACTTTTATAGGGTCTCCTACAGTAATATCCTTCAGGGATAAAATGCACTCTTTGCCTTAGCTGTTACACTGAAAATAACAGAGAGAGACAGAGACAAAACAGAAAGACAGACTGAGAGAAAGGAAGAGAAAGACATTAACACAGAGACAGAGACAAATATAAGGAGAGGAGAACAGAGAAAGAGAGGCACACAGACAGAGACAGAGAGACAGAAACCAATAGAGACAGAGTCTAAGAGACAAACTGAAAAGAGAGACAGAGAGAGAGTCAGATTCAGGAGATACAGGGGTTGAGAGACCAGAAAGAGATGGAGAGACTCAGAAAGACAGAGAGAACCTGCTTTGTTTAAAAAAGAAGTACAGAAGATACATAATCTCCACCATAAATAGGCAGCAAGGTAGCTAGGGGTATAGTGAATAGAGCACTGGATTTGGAATCAAGAAGCCTCATCGTTATAAGTTAAAATCTGGCTGCAGACACTTACTAGCTGTGTGACCCTGGACAAGTCATTTAACCCTGCTTTTCTCAGTTACCCATCTGTAAAATTGAATTGGAGAAAGAAATGGCAAATTACTCCAATATCTTTGCCAAGTAAATCCCTGAATGGGATCACAGAGAATAAAGACAAGACTGAACAATAAAGCTGAATACTCAGCAAGTTTCATTTGAAGAATTCCTATGTTTGCTCTCTCTCTCTCTCTCTCTCTCTCTCTCTCTCTCTCTCTCTCTCTCTCTCTCTCTCTTTCCCTCCCTCCTTCCTCCCTTGGTTCAGATATTTTATTTTTAAAAGAATTAAGATCTTTCTGAGTGAGTTGCTGACAGGTCGTCTGAAGAGTCTTTCAGCATATCTATATAGACAAGAGGAAATGGCAGATTTGAAATCTCCAGCAGTGACTACAAGAAGTTTTATGGAGTGCTACATGTACTCCTGCATCCTCCTGCAAAGGTTTTGCTATTTTGCTCGTCTTTGTTTCTGAAACTTATTTTTCAGAACAAGTAAGGAAGGAGGAAAAGAAGGAAGGGAAGGAGGGAGGAGAAAAGGAAGGAAGGAAGGAAGAAGGAAGGAAATTTACTTATGTCTTTTGCTTTCCACGTTTTTACATCTTCACCATTTTAAGCACAGTATTCACACTGAACCTTCCCTAATAACAAAAATACATTTGAAACAGTAGAATAAAACCACTGGACAAAGTGTCAGTCACATTATGTTCATCATTCTATTTCCATAGACCCCCCCACCTTTCCATAAAGAGGGAAGTGTATATTTTATCTTCTGTTCTCTGGAGCTATGATCAATCATTGCAACTTTTTTTTCCATCCATTACCTTTCATCATGTTACATTGTTGCTTTCGTGTGTTATCTTGGTCAATTTCGTATACATTGTCTCTGTTCCAGCTCCAGTCTTCTAATGCATCTTCCATTAGTGAACCTGCCAAAAAGCAGGGAGAGAGTGAAGTGACAATATGTGCCTTTTAGATTTGTCAATGTACAGATATGTTTATTAATGACAAATGACCTACATAAATGACTTTTGCACCACAACCAAAGACCAAATGCGGGGAACTGGCTACTCAATCTAGCAGGAAAGATTTATGGAGTGCTGACCATGGTACATTGAGGCAGTGTATTGCCAAGGCAATATTCACAGCACTGATGGTGACTGAATAAGCCATCATAGTTCTCAGTCGCAAAGTATTACAGACTCTCTCTCCATGTAGAAGGCAGAAGAAAAACATTTAACCAAATTCCAGAACCAGAAAGCAGGATCTGTCATGATGACCTAAGAGTTAATAATCATAATCCCTGTAGGGGGCAAAACCTCTGCCAGGGCTTACTAGGGACCTTGAGCCTTGCTGTGTTTGCCTTCCTCTCTCCTCTGTGCTGATCACCCTCACTCACTCTTTCTCTCCAGGTTCTGCTTCCCACTCCCTGTTCTATTCCTTGCCTATTCAGCAAGCTCCTCCTACCACATGTGTCTTAGGCTTCCAGGTGATTTAAGCAGATCACATGGGCCTATTAATGAATAGGGCTCTGGTCCTGAAGTCAAGGAAACTTGAGTTCAAATCTAGCCTGATGCTTATTAACTGTGTTAACCTGGCAACTCCCTTAGCCCTGTTTGTCATACTTTCCTCATTTGTAAAATGAGTTGGAGAAGGAAATGATAAACCATTTCCGTATCTTTGCTGAGAAAACCCCAAAGGGGGTCATAAAGAGTCAACTGAAATGACTGTGTAACAACCATGGACATTTCACTGTCTGAGGCACTATGCCATCTCACTTGATTCTCAAAACAACCCTGCAACGTAGGTGTGACTATTTGTTCCCATTTTAAGATGAGAAAAGTGAGACCAAAAAAGGCTAAGTAGCTTGACCAGGGTCATAATTTATAAGTGTCTGAAGACAGATTTGAAGACATGTCTTCATAACTCTAAGTATAGTGTTCTATATCCATTCTCATCTCACTGAAAATTACCACCCAAGAAACTTCTTACATGATTATACATTAATAAGTCAAAATAAGATACAAGGTTGAAGATCCCTTAGAAGAGAAATTGTGCCATAGTGGATTTACTATTAAACTTAGAGTTAGGGAGAATGGATTCAAATCTTGCTTACGGCACTTAATAGCTACATGACTATGCACAAGTTACATGGAAAACATCCCAAGCTTGGCTAGAAACACAGGTTACAATAAATATTAGCTTCTCCATTTTACAGAGGAGGAACTCCAGAGTCACAGAAGTCAAATGACTGTTCTAATTTGTGGAGAGAGTGCTAATTCAATGCTTGATAACTGAATGAGGAATAGAATTGGTTCAAGAACTTAGCAGAGTAGACTTGCTTTCCTGAATATGATTTATGTAATGCCACTCTCTCTTTGGGACTGACTACCTACCTGTAGAAAGATAAAGAAAGATTCTTAAAGCTGTGGACCTGTAGGGGAAGTCAATCCTACAACATGTCCTTAATTTCTTATTTTCCTTAATTTAGAGAGTTTCAGATATTTCCCACTGGGTGAAACTGGACTTCCTAAATAGAACCAAGATCTAATCAAATCTGATCTCACCTTACTCCCATCTAAATAGCTCATTCACTTTTCTGATATATTCTAATCTATAAAACCAATAATTTCTGTATACTATTTGTTTAGGTATGAGTTTACTCTCTTTTCACTATCTGTGATGACCTTTTTTTGTAATCAGTTTGGTGGGAAGTTAAGGCTGCAGGTATAAGCTAAAGGTAACCCTCCCAACTATAGAGGGCAGGCAAGAAAGCAACTTTTAGTTTTGAATCTACTTTAGCCATAGATCGGTAATATTTAATGTGGTAAATGGAAATAATTCTAGTCTGGTATATTCCTGAAAGAGGAGGAAGAGTACCAAGCTAGAGGTACCCTGGAGTTTGCCTGATCTACCATCAGCTGCTCTATTGGCTTTCTCTCCTTGCCTTATTCTATCTATCAATGCCATCTGGGAGCCACATTAAAGATAACCAATGTGAATATACTTATCTTTCATGGATAGCAGAAACCTTTCCAGTAGTAGTTACCTTACTGTCTAGTTGTAGGTAAAGTGCTGTATAAATGTCGTTACTATCAAGAAGAATATAGAATATATATATATATATATATATATATATATATATATATAACATATACATAACAGTCTTACATCACCAACTCTCTATTGGACATTTCAAATTGGATGTTTGTAAATATCTCAAACTCACCATGCCCAAAATTGATTCATTATATTTTATTCAAATCTCTCCCCTCTTCCCAACTTCCCTATTATTGTCAAGATTACCCCCTCCACCTTCCCAAGTCTCATAGACACCCAAGTTTGCAACTTTGGTCTCATTCCCAACTTCTCATGCTATTTTATCCCACAATCCAATCTGCTGCCAAATCTTTTCATTGAGGTCTTTACAACATGTTACTTCTCTTCCTATAGACTCCCTTCGTTCCTGCTGTGGTAGTCTTCTAATTGGACTACTTGTCTCAATTCACTCCTCACTCCAACTCATCCTCCATTTAGAAGCCAAAGTCATTTTCCTAAGTGCAAATCTGACCATGTTGTACACACTCCATCCCAACCCTCCATCCCTGCTACCTCAGTAAACTCTAATGACTTCCTCTTGCCTCCAGAATCAAAGGAAGGCCTCTGCTTGATATTTGAATACTTTATAACCTGGTTGACATCTTTCTACCTTTCCAATCCTCTTGGACTTGATTCCTTGCTATATATTCAACAGTTCAATCATGTTGGCCTCCTTAATGTTTCTCTAACATGGCTGTCTATCTCCAATTCCTAATGCCCTTGAACCCTCTTAACCGGCACTCCTAGAATGCTCCCTCTTCTTACTTCTACCTCTTATTTCCTCAAGATTCCTTCACAAAGGAATTCACCCAAAGCCCACCTCCTTTAGGACATCTTTCTTTCTATGGCTCTTCCCCAAGGATAAGGCAAGAAGGATTTATTAAGGGTTTAGACAATAACCAGCACTATGCTAAGCACTGGAGATATAAATATAAGCCAAAGGAAAGGCAGATCTTGTCCTCACAGGGATTGCAATCTAACAGGTGAAGGTAGTACACAAAAGAGAACTGAGAAGGGTTGGAATCCCTCCTTCTGCCCTCTTTGGGTAACACTCTGGTGCTGATATTCAGAAAGTCAGAAGCACAACTGGGAGGGAAATGAAGGTTTTATAGCCTGGACCTCTCCCCAAAATATAGGAAATGGGAGGAACTCACCAGCAGTAAAAGGAATTAGGATGGCAGAGGGGTGTTCCAGTAAGATAGGGCCACAGGGGTAGATGGGTATTCCAGGCAAGGGGGCCCCAGGAGCTAGGTGAAGTTCCAAGTTTTAGCTGCAACTGAGCAGTGATGTTGAAGTCCAGAAAGTCAGAAGCACAGTCAGGAGAGGATCAAGTTTGGCCAGCCAGGGCCCCAAAACAGAAGGAACTCATTAATGGGAAGAGACAGGCATGGTGCAGGGATTTTCTTGGATAAAGGGTCCATAGAGACTAAAAGATGTTCTCTACTGATAGTGCTTTGCCCTCTGAGATTACCTCCTATCTACTCTCTATAGGCTTTATCTGTACCTAGTTATTTCCATATTATCTCTTCCATTAGAATGGGAGCTTGAGAGCAAGGGATGTACTTTTGCCTTTCATTGGATCTGCAGCACTTACTATAGGGTCAGCACATGGTAATAAATCCTTAATTAATGATGACTGGTTGCTGCAGGCTTATTGTTTCTGTCTCCAACACATTTCTGAAACATGTTCCTCACAAGGCTTTTTCAACTTGGTTTGGTCTGACTTAAATATTTGAAGATGGCACAGTGGATAGAATAGTAGATTTGAAGTCAGGAGGATATGAATTCAAATTCTGCCTCAGATACTTACTAACTTTGTGACTTTGGACAACTCACTTAACCTCTGTCTGCCTCAATTTCCTCATATGTAAAATGGAAATCATAATAGCACCAACCTCATAGTGTTGTTATAAGGATCAAAAACGCAAAGCACTTTGCAAACCTTGTCATTTGCTTTTCATTTCCAAAAAGGGCCAAAGATATCATAGGGTGAGGCTTGACGTGTATGTGAATTAGATTTAAGTGAGGCAGAGCTCCACAAAATCATCAGCTTCACTCTCTCTTCTAGAATTATCAACATCCAGTGGCAAGACAAAAATGAAACCTTAAAGCACGATATACATGCTAGCTACAATTGTTATTTATTGTAGAAGTAACAGTAGTAGCTACAGCAGCTCTATTGGTAACAGTAGCCACGGTGGTAATAATGGAAGTAGCAGTAGTGGTGGTGGTAGTAATGGTGATAGTGATGGTAGTAGTGGTGGTGGTAGTAGTAGTAGTAGTAGTAGTAGTTGTGGTGGTAGTGGTGGTAGTAGTAGTAGTAGTTGTAGTAGTGGTGGTGGTGGTGGTAGTAGTAGTAGTGGTGGTGGTGGTGGTAGTAGTAGTGGTAGTAGTAGTAGTAGTAGTGGTGGTGGTGGTGGTAGTAGTAGTAGTAGTAGTAGTAGTAGTGGTGGTGGTAGTAGTAGTAGTAGTAGTAGTAGTAGTGGTGGTGGTGGTAGTAGTGGTAGTAGTAGTAGTTGTGGTGGTGGTAGTAGTAATAGTAGTAGTAGTAGTAGTGGTGGTGGTGGTCGTAGTAGTAGTAGTAGTAGTAGTAGTTGTGGTGGTGGTAGTAATGGTGATAGTGATGGTAGTAGTGGTGGTGGTAGTAGTAGTAGTAGTAGTAGTAGTTGTGGTGGTGGTAGTAGTAATGGTAGTAGTAGTAGTGGTGGTGGTGGTAGTAGTAGTGGTAGTAGTAGTTCACCTATCAGGAGGATGAAAGTATTCAAATATAGATAAAAAAATACTTAGATGTTGTGTACATTTTTACATGAAGTTGTTTAGCAGTATTTACTAACACATATTCTATATGTAATTCAAAAATTCTCACTTTTACTCCATTAACTTTTACTCCAGTAACTCAGTTGAGGCAACTAGAATTTCATTCCAGGGCAACAAAATTTCAGGGTTACTGAAAACCCTTGTGAGAACAAGAAGAAAAAGAACACAATAGATACCTGAATTTAGCTTTTGGTGAAGAATAATTGGTTGAGATAGAAAGCTGCCACATGATCCATTTCTCCCCCTGGCTCTGATCACATACTACATAAAATAAAACTTAGGTCATCCTTTCCTGCTCTTTCCACCCACTCAGATGGTCGTGCCAGAATCAAAAGGTTAGTTATAGCTCTTCCTTGGTAGACAATTGATGAACTATTTTATCATAAAAATAGGACCTCCTGTGATTAATTTACAACTATTTTTTGCAAAAGTAATTTTGATATGGCTTCTGTAGTTTCAGTAATGATGTAATTTGGTTTTTGTTTGAATTGTCCTTGTGTGTGGCATGTAAAAAACATCTGTGATTCTATGAAATAAGATACTACTCCTGTCCTCAAGGAGCATATCATGTAGCAGAGATTAACAAATGCATTTTTAGTGATATCTTTACATGTTCCAATACATCCTTTCCTGTTCCCACTCCCAGTGAATCATTCCTCATAATAAGAAATAAAAAAAGAGGGTAGGGGACAGTTTAGCAGAACTGAACAACACTTTGATAAAATCTGACATTCACACCCATATTCCTCCACCTCTGCAAAGCAGGAAATCCCTCTGGAGGAGAGGGGCAGAGGGGGCAATGTAATAGTAATTGTTATTGATATCACACTTGGAACTGACATTAATCATAGGCAACAAGAGGAAATGTGCCTACAGCAAGTGAAATGAGAGCTGAGCTTCCTAGTAGAAATGGTTGACCTTAATGTAGGCAACCACAGGGATTCGACTTTGTGAGGACTGTTGTAAGAGAGCATGGTGAAAAACTGAATGTGAGAGGAAGGAATAATTCCATAGCCATGAGGCAGGAGTCCATGAGACAGGGAGAAAAAGATAGAATGAGTCTGACACTGGCACACAGTCCCTAGTAATTAGACAGTTTGAAATGAATACAGCAGTCTCTCATTTTAAAGAAGACCTTCCATAAAGCCAAAGTCCCTGCATCTAACAAGTGAAATGTTATTTTTAGCTCTGTCCATTAGTTGTTACTGATGTTATTTTCTCATTTGTGAAATGAAGAGGTTCGATGTTATTACAGTCCTAACCGTATAATTCTAAAATCCTATAAGCCCTAAATTGTCAAATAGCATCCACATAGAGAGCCCCATTTCCACAAGAGGCATCACTAGTGTGTGCAGCCTTAATGAAGTGGGTTTATTCTGAAGATCAGAATTTTCTTCAATCACTACAGAATTAACCAGAAGATTCCAGTTCTTGGTGGTCAACTGACATTTGTCTCATTCTCTGGTGCTGTAGTTATTGGCCAAATGATCAACACTTCAGTTACTGCTGTTTTGTTCCAATCATGGTCACCTTATTAACAAGGTTATTGGTACCATCTTCTTTCACACTGTTTTCTATTTGTGTGGTGTTTTCTACTAATAATTCATCAATCACAGAAATAGAAGTTCCTGGGTCATCCATCCCCTTCTTAAGCTCAATTACGGATGAATCTGGTGCTGGTGAGGAGAAAGCAATCACTATGGCCAACAAGGTAGAGAAAATGAAGGTCTGCCTGGTGCAAAGTAGGATGGGGAAAATGTATTTTCTATTGTATTTCTATGAAATTCTTTTTGCATCCAATTAGGTAGACAGACAGATAGACAGATAGATAGACAGATGATAGATAGATAAATAGATAGATAGATGTACAGTCCAGAGGACCAGAGAAAAATATTTCCAAAGCCAAAGAACTAGTCAGTAGCAGAGTTGTTTTTGACCATATCATCCACCTTCCAATCTGCTGCTACATACTGCCAGATACTTCTTAATCCCAACATGCCACTAAAGCCCTTTTCCCGTACTCTAATACTTCAAGGACTTGCGATTGGGTTGGCCAGTCCTTTAGTCCATAAATGCATTTACCTCCAGCCCCTCCACTCCACGTTCTTCATTCATTCAGAGATCGCTGCTCCTCATGTTTTGCACTGGCTTCTAGAGTAGCTTTGGCTGAAGAAGAAAAACAATATCACTCCCCATGGCCAGTGCCCTCCAGATTTAGATAGGATGATCCCGAAATGAAAGACATACAGTTCATCCCTGGGTCTGAGCCCAGCTTGGTAGGTAGGGTCTCTACATGCTTCACTAACATAACTTTTGAGAGGCCAAACACATGTGCATACCACGAAGAGACATAAGAGAAGGACTTTCACAAAGGGGTATGTAGTAGATATTTTATAAATACTTATGTAATTGAAATGTCCAGAGAGGTCGGAGGACAATGAGAGTCCGTTGACTTAAACGCTAAGAAGGAGAATGTTTGAAATCGGGTGAAAGAACCCATAGCATCAAATACTGCAAAGGATGGGGAGAAAGAGTGCTCATTAAAGGACGTGGATTTCAATAATTGGGTTCTTTGTGTCCCTTTAGGTATCAGCTTCAGTAGGATAAGTGGAGTTGGTCACGTGTAGGGGAGGAGTAAAATAGATGGATTGCCCAATTGCAAAGATTTCCAAAAATCTGAGTAGTGAGCAGATATTAAAGAAATTGAAGGCTGAAGAGAGGAAGGAAGCAGTAGTCACCAGGGCTAACTGGAAGAAATTAGACAAGACAGTCTATAGTAAAATGCTAATTGTTGGGTCTGTACAATAATCGCATCAGGATTTAATGCAACTGAAAATCCCAGGTGGTTCATGCTACAGCCTAGTCAGTGAAAAGAATGCTGGACCTGACTCAGTATCTCAAAGACTTGGGTGTGAATCTTGTCCAAGACATTTACTAGCTTGTGTCTTCCTGGCCAACCCTCAACATTTCTGGGCTACAATTTTTTCATCTATAAAATTAGGGTAACCGTATCCCTCAACCCACAAGATTGTTAAAACTATGGAATGTTATGATGCATGGGAGAAAACGTTGCAAATTTTAAAGCGTTATACAAATGTCACAGTTATTGTGAATGTTGAAGATTCACCGACAATCAGTCATGGGAAATTTCTAGAGCACTCTCAAATATGGCAAAGCACAGTTATTGGGGTGTGTGTGTGTGTGTGTGTCTGTGTGTGTGTGTGTGTGTGTGTGTGTGTGTGTGTGTATCATGAGGCCAGGAACAAGGCTGACACTATCACTTTACCCCTTTTCTCCATATTGGAGCGTGATGTCATAAATTAATTGACCTATCAATCAATAATAATTAATGTTTGATATGAATTAAGTGCTAGGTTTTTGTTGGTTTTTTTTTTTTGGGTGTGTTTTGTTTTCTGGCCAGAACGAAAATGGGCCCTGTTTTCAAGGGAATTGTATTCTGATGGAAGGAGACATGTAAATGACTTGGTACATACAAGACACACACATAGAGTAGTTGGTTGGGAGTAAACCTTACATGAGGCGATTAACCAATGCATCTAGGTTCTGGTCTCTATGCTGCCTCTAGCTAGATATGTGATCTTAGGTCAGGATCTCTGGGAGCAAATGATAAGAGGGCAGGAGCGAACTTGGACATGTAGTTTGGAAGTCATAGGGAATGATGCTAAATATTGCTGAATTTGGATCTTGCCAATTTTACAGGTCAAATGGAAATTAAGTGGACTCATAATATGTGAAAAGGGTTTCCTTTAATTGAGAAGTAGTATGCAATAGTGGACTGAGTCAGGGAGATGGCTCTTTAAGCATTGCCTCTGACACATAGTGACTGTAGTACCATAGGCAAGTAATTTGTATTGGGAAAACCACCATCCCCACCACCACCACCACCACCATCATCATCATCCAAAGAGTTTTCAATCCACATTAGTGGAGTGAGTATTCACACTGGGAGTTTCCCACAGGTAAAATTACAATTCTGGACAAAATGTTATTTCAACATTTCTCAAAATTCTTACAACAAGAAATTGAATAATATTAATCTGATTGAGTTATGTAGCTCCGTGATAGAAATTCTTTTCTAGGATACAATAGGATGGAATATTCATTTATTTGGTATATTTACCCTTTGAATAATCACTGAATTTTAGAATTTGAAGGGATCTCACTAGTCCATCCATAGCTCAATAGAATTCCCACTAAACTAACAAATGATCATTTCAAAGATCTCTAATGAGTCAGAGTGTACCACTTCTTAAGGCAGTCAGATCTACTTACCCAAAGCACTAAAAGTTGCAACATTTTTCCCCTCCTGAAATTGAGCCCAAATTTACTTCTTTTAACTCCCCCTCACTGTTCTCTGGAGTCAAGCAGAATGTCACAGGGGGGCTATGCAGAGAGAGCATGAAAAGATTCAGTTGAAGCCATGGGATGAGGGGTGGAGTAGCAGCTGGTAGGAAAAGATTAATAAAAGAAAGAAATAAACATTTATTAAGTTGTTACTATTTGTCAGGCATTGTATTAAGATCTTTTAAGTCATTAGCCCACTTTATCCTCTCAACAAGACATTACCCCATTTTACAGTTGAGGAAACTGAGTCAAATAGAGGTTAAATAATTTACTCAGGGTCATACAACCAATAAAATTCTGAAGCTGAACTCAGCTCTTCCTGTCTCCAAACCCAGCACTCCATGCTGCCTGGAGAGATAAAATGCAGTTTATGCACAGCAAGTAAACCATCTCTATCACCTTGTCCACCTTCTCTCTTTAGACTGTGATGAGAACAGCCCTGAACCAAACTGAACTAGTAGTGAAGGTCTCACCCAGAATGTAACTTTCAACCACTGCCTTCTTGCCTTCTATAGACCCTTTCTCACTTTTGTCAGCTCAAGTCAGAACAAAGAGATATGTAGCAAACCAAATTCACAATGATGGCGGTCATGACTGTGAGCATTCTGTCACCAGGGAGCCACACGGGTGGAAGAAGACAATTTAGAAAATACTCCATGTGCACCAGAGAGCCTACTAGAAAACTCTGTCTCCTTTCCCTCCTTCCGCATGAGTCTTTGCGCTATGCACAGATGTTTTCTCTCAGACTTTCATCTTTGCTTCCCTCTGTGACCCTTCCCCTCACACTGATTTTGTTTTAACTTTGCTTGACTTTCAGTCTCAGTCTCCTGACTTGACTGTAACTAACACCATATCCCTGTACACAGATCATCCACTTGAAGATGATTGTTTTACACCGCCATCTGAGAACCACCTCCTCTCCTGACCCAGACAGCTACCACTCCCTATTGTATGTTTAGAAGAGGGAGAGAAGGTCATAGGCTTCTACACAGAAACATCTGTTTCAGGGCCCATTCTCCTTAAGCAGCTCTCTAGCTTTGGGTAGGATTTTTTTTTTCTTATTGTTAAGGCAGAATTACTCATGATTTCCACAGAAACAAGTGTTGGACTCAGTCAACATATCCGTAGTTGATCAAAAGATCCCAGAATTAGCTCAAGATAAAAGGGACTCCAGAAGCTATCAAGTAGGGGGAACAACGTATATAGCTCATTGGATCTGGAGTCAGGTAGACTTATGTTCTAATATGACTTCAGACACTTGCTAGCTGTGTGACCCTCAGTTTCCTCATCTGTAAAATGACAATAGTAGCACCTACCACATCAGGGTTGTTGTGAAGTCTGAATGAGATAATGTGTACAAGGCTTTGCAAATCTTAAATATTTAGACCTGGAAAAGACCATAGGTGCTATACAGTCCAACACTGTCATTTTACAAATGAGAAAACTAAGGTCTTGAATTGTAAAGTGACTACCAGTATATTGTCACATAGGTAGTAGGTGACCAAACTGTAATTTGAAAACATATCTTAGGACTCCAAATACAACATTTTTTATACTGTAGCCTCTTTCTGAATACCTCTGTGAGGGGCCCCGAGAGACAAGGAGATACATTCTTTTAGCACTCCCTCAATGTAAAAGTTTTGTGATTTGGGACGCATAACAAACTGGCCCCAATCCATATATAATGTGACTCTGGATGGACACCCTGGATATCATATAACCATGAGGTGAAGAAGAGGGAGAAGGATTTCCTCTGGGTAGAGGGTCTGCTTCCCATTCCAATAGTTAGCACCTGATTCAAATTTAAACAAGGACTCTCAATACAGGGCCAGCAGATGGTGGCTCATGCCAACACTAGATTACCAGGCTCCATATGGGTTCCGGAATGGGACAGCTTTTGGGCTGAGGTTTTCATTAGGCAAATGAAAGCCAGAGGATTTCATTTCACTTCAAAGGTGAAGGGCCCAAAAGCAGTACATCCTGTCACACTGAGAGGCAAGGACGTTATTAATAGCTATGATATACCAGAGCGGGGGACCAGAATGCAAAATGTTTGCCAGTGGATTCCTGGAAGTTCAGTGGAGACTCGGAGGGCATGCCAAAGATTGTTTTAAATTTGAGGGACAATCCAGATAATCCCCAATCTCCTGACAGGCTTTCAACCAAACCAGAGCCACCACCATTGAGCTGGTTTTAAGTCAGCCCATGGTTGGAACAGTCTATAAATGACAGGAAGCTCAAGGTTTATGACCCAGAAACTTTCTCTGCCATTTAAGGAAAGCATAAAAAGTGATGTCATCACCTTGAATATGAACACTTAAAATTACTTTTGTCTTTATTACTTTACAAGTTTTATTTTATCTCCTTTTCTTGACCCACCCACTCCCCATGAAAAAAGAAAGAAAATCAAAATTATGTTAAGATATAATAACTGCTAACATTTATATAGCATTTTAACATTTGCAAAGTGCTTTACATATATTAACTTATTTGTCACCACAACTCTGGGAGGTAGGTAATGTCATTATCACCATTTTACAGATAAGGAACAGAGATTAAATGATTTGTTCAGGGCCACACAACTGTCCGAGGCTGGATTTGAACTCAGGTCGTCCCAAATCCAGATCTATACCTTTATCCACTGTGCCATCTATCTATGTCAATTATTCCTAGGCAAGCAAAGCAAATTTATTCCCTTGTCAGAGCCAAAAATGTAGGTCTCAATCTGTACCTTGAATCTACCACCTCTTTGTTAGGATGCAAGAGAACCTGCATCCTCAGTAGTCTTCAGGAATCATCCGTGATAAAGGTATTGAACAGAGTTCTAAAGTCATTCAAAGTTGATTTTTTTTTCAGATTTGCTACTATCTGCATTTGAACAGGAGATCTTGTATCATGTCTCTCCAGTAAAATATAAACTTTGTGAAGAATTTTTTTTTTAACTCCCAGTGCCTAGTATCCAACCTGGCAGATACTAAATGTTTTATTTTAATACCCTCATTTATTTGCATGATAATCATAGATTCATAATTAAGGACTGGAAGGTACCTCAGAGGTCATCTAGTCCACCATATTTAGTTTACAGAAGAATATATTTTACAGAAGAATTCAATATAAGGTATACATGTGTAGCTATGCAAAGCACTTCCATAATAGTCATATTGTGAAAGACTATTACTTCCCTCCATCTTTTCTTGCCCCCCCATTCATTATATTCTCTCTTTGACCCTATCCCTCCTCAAAAGTGTTTGCTTCTAATTTTCCCCCCCCATTTGTCCTCCCTTCTATCATACTCCCACCGCCATTTATCCCCTTCCCCCCTTCTTTCCTGTAGTGTAAGACAGATTTTCTTACCAAATTGAGTGTGCATGTTATTCCCTCCTTATGTCAGATGTGATGAGAGTAAGGTTCACTTTATTCCTCTCACCTCCCCCCTCTTTTCCTTCATTGAAAAAAACCTTTTTCTTGCCTCTTTTATGTGAGATAATTTGCCCATTCTATTTTCCCCTTTGTTCTCCCAATATATTCCTCTATCACTCCATTTTATTTTTTTACATATCATCCCTTCCTATTCAACTCACCTTGTGCCCTCTGTCTATATGTATATAATACCTCCAACTACTCTAATACTGATAAAAGTCTCAAAAATTATAAATATTGTCTTTCCATGCAGAAATGTAAACAGTTCAACTTTAATAGGTCATTTATTGTTTCTCTTTCTTGCTTGCCTTCTCATTCTCTTGATTCTCATATTTGAAAGTCAAATTTTCGATTCATCTCTATTCTTTTCATCAAGAATGCTTGAAAGTCCTCTATTTCATTGAATAACCATTTTTTCCCCTGAAGTATTATACTTAGTTTTTCTGGGTAGGTGATTCTTGGTTTTAAAAAAAGCTGCTTCGATTTCTGGAATATCATGTTCCATGATACCCTTTGATACCTTAATGTAGAATCTGCAAGATCTTGTATTATCCTGATTGTATTTCCACAATATTCAAATTGTTTCTTTCTGGGTGCTTTCACTATTTCCTCCTTGACCTGGGAACTCTGGAATTTGGCTACAATCTTCCTAGGAATTTTCCTTTTGGGATCTCTCTCAGGAGGCAATTGGTAGATTCTTTCAATATCTATTTTACTCTCTGGTTCTAGAATATTAGGGCAGTTTTCCTTGATCATTTCTGGATAGATGATGTCTAGGGTCTTGTTTTGATCATGTCTTTCAGGTAGTCACATAATTTTAAAATTGTCTTTCCTGGATCTATTTTCCAGGTCAGTTGTTTTTCCAATGAGTTATTTCACATTGTCTGCTATTTTTTTCATTCCTTTGGTTTTGTTTTATAATTTCTTGATTTTTCATGAAGTCATTAGCTTCCATCTGCTCCATTCTAATCTTTAAGGAATTGTTTCCTTCAGTGAGCTTTTGGATCTCCTTTTTCATTTGGCCACTTCTTTTTTAAGGCATTCTTCTCCTCATTGACTTTTTGAATCTCTTTTGCCATTTGGTTTAGTCTTTTTATAAAGTGTTATTTTCTTCAATATATTTTGTCTGTCTTTCAGCAAGCAGTTGACTAATTTTTCATGATTTTTTTGCACCACTCTCATTTCTCTTCCCAATTTTTGTTGTCCTTCTCTAACTTGATTTTCAAAATCTTTTTTGAGCTCTTCCATGGCCTGAAACCAATTCATATTTTTCTTTGAGGCTTTGGATGTAGGACTTTGACTTTGTTGTCTCCTTCTGGATATATGTTTTGGTCTTCCTTGTCACCAAAGAAACGTTCTATAGTCTATTTCTTTTTCCAGTTTTTGCTCATTTCCCCAGCTATTTACTTGACTTTTGAGCTCTTTGTCATGGTCATTCTCTATTTCCAGTGGGGGTGGAAGGTGTACTATCAGCCCCTCAATCCCCCCACAATCTGTGGGCCTAGAGCTCCAGAAACAGTTGCTACCATTGCCCCTGCTGTGGTTGCCATAGGCTCCTCTACCCCTCCTTGCCCTGGGGCTGGGACTGGATCACTCTCCTATCTTATATAGGTTCCACAGGCTTTTTCCACTGACTTTCCAATTTGTCCTTGGTGTTTGGGGATTGTGAAGTCTGGATAGTGCCACAGGTGTCAGAGATTCAGTGCCCCCAAGACTGCTCAGGTCCAGACTGTGCTGTCATGGCCCAGACTAGACTATGCTCCACTCCCAGTGGAGCATGACAGATGTTTCCCATCAATCTTCTGGGCTGTCTTGGAATGGAGATTTGCTTCACTCTGTCTTTCTGTAGGTTCTGCAGCTCCAGAATTTGTTCAGACTCATTTTTTTTTACAGGTATTTGACTGGATTTGGAGGGAAAGTTCCAGTAAGTTCGTGCTGTTATGACACTATCTTGGATCCACCCCTTATTGATGATTTCTTAAGTTTATAATTAAAAATCATTTTGAAACAGGTTTTAAACCTGTAAAACATCAAACACATATGTTATTCTTTTCCAGCATGTCATGATTTGACCTGTAGTGTTTTAGAATACCACGAATACACACAATTTTACTTCAATATAGAATTTTATTGCCCTCAAAGTTCTCACTGGGTAAAGTTAAATGGTTTGTGTCCTACACCCTATACATGGTGGATGCTCAAATATCAGTCAAAAGTTTCATATTTCTGGAAAACAAAAGGGGGACAAAGAACGCATTTCAATGCATCTTACCAGTCTCCCCATAAGAGGGACGTAAGCCATACACTAAGAATAAATTCTGGAGCCAGAAGTCAAGGACAAGATGAAACCAATATAGCTTGGAGAACTTTGGTAGATCTGTGATCTCATTGATGTGGATATTCTCTCCAACAGATCTAATTTATCCTTTACTGCTCATTACAACTGTTACGGGTGAACTCTCAAAATCCTCTACAGGGGTGTTGCTGTCACATCTCTCATGATCACATGGGTATTAAGCAGACACATGGACCGTCTTGTCCTTTGATTTTTTCCATAACTCTCATTAAATAACTGGTCAGTATTCTCCACCTACCTCAGGTGTTAACATCTTTCTGATGATATATTTTGTTCTGCTTTGCTTGAACAAATTCTCATTTTGAATGGATTGTCTACCTTGAATCCGCCATTTCCTTTCTTGTGATACTCAAATTGAATTCTTCAGAAACTGTGAGTTTCAGCCATGTGGCATCATTAAAAGATTCTTTAGAAATCGTAGGGAACTCCAGATGAGAAGATCAGCAATTGTTGTAAGAATTACAGCCTTAGAGGTTTGCCTAGGGCACTAGGAAGGATTATGTGATTTTCTGAGGGTGACAGAGTCAGTATGTATCAGTGGCAAGCCTTGAACCTACATCTTCCTTACTTTGAGATCTCCTTGTTCAGTATACTACAATGCTTCTTGTGGAGAAAATAATAACTTTCAAAATAATTCTTTATTTCAGAGAGAAACATGGCATAGGGAGACACTCAAAGGCTTTTTCAATGAAATATAAGCTCTGGTTAGAGCTATCATTCTACGACTTCAATCCCAGCTAAGAAATATAAAAAACACATCCCCAATAAACTGTCCAATGGTGATATATATTATTTGGCCATAGCAAGACAATGAATATAAACATTTTTATATTTAATGAAAGAAAATACCTTAATGTAAGTGCAAGTCAGTACCATCACTTTAATCTCCAGAAATGAGGTCTCACTAGAGAAATGTGATTAGTTAATCTTGTCAGAAAATAAGATAGCCAATGTAAGAAGCTGGTCAGATCATAGGATCATAGCTTCAGAGCTGAAAGAAACATGAGAGAACTTCAACTTCAATCCCCTGCTTTTGTAGATAAGGGAATTATGGCCTCACAGGGTTATAGATTTAGAATCAGAAGGGATTTTGGAGGCTACCTTGTTACTAGGTCATTTAATAGATGAGGAAACTGAGGGCAAGACTACCATGTGACTTTTTGGAGATCACACAGGTAAATGGAAGAGCTAGAATTTGAAATCAGGTTTTATGGACTCCAAATCCAGTGGTTGTTCTACTGGTTGTTGTTGTTTGATGTATCAGTTAGTTTTTTATACTTAACATTTTCCTCTATTATGTTTTTCCTGTAAAAATCACAAATAATCTCATCTATGATAGGTGACTTGGTACTTGGCACTACAAAAGAAAGGTGAAAAAATGATCTTTAAGGGGGCTGAGGTTTTTAGGTTTCCCTGTTATAATGTAATCCCTTGTGGGAGAGGGGTTAACTGAATACATATATGTGTTTGCCATTTCATATATATATATATATATATATATATATATATATATATATATATATATATATATACACACACACATATATGTATGTATATATGTATATATAAAACACATACAAACACATACATTAAAGAAACTAGAGTTGTAGAACACTACCTTAAACTATCTATTCAAAAGGGAAACAAGTACATAATTCTTCTGCCAAAAGTCAGACAACATGAACTAGTAGATGGTCCGTTGGAATAGGTTTAAGCTTTTTCTAAATTTTTTGACGGCTTGGTGCATGGAAAGTGACTTTCCTCATGACTTAATAAGTTCACTTGTGCCTAAACAGAGTGTGATCCCATTGCTGTTGAAACCTAGGGCAGTTTCATACAGAAAGACATATAACTTCTGATTGGGTGAGAATCTTCTGTAACAGCAATGCTGATTACCTGAATGTGTGGAGAAAGGGTACTTTGAAAAAAAATTGGAAAGAAGCAGTCCAGAGAAGTAAAGATCAAATTCTGAATAACATACTGAAGTTGGAATTATTTTGGGAACCAGACCCTCAGTATAACATTGGACTTCTAGCACCTATCAACCTTAGAGCCCAATCAGTGGATCTGATCCTTCCATTCCCATCAAGATTATTCTTTTCTTAGTGGAACTGAGGCTTTATGCAAAGAGCATTAATTATCAGAATTTTTTCACTTACTTGTAATCTGTACAACTTCTCTAATTTCTGATTATCTGCTTTTGCTGATAAAGTTTTCCTGAGATATTTGTGAATGTTATTTTTATGACCAGAATTTAGTGGGAAAGATCCAAGCTGGAGAGATTAAACTTTTACACTTTCCTTGTAAGTGATTGGGGAAAGTGGTTTTTATTCTGAATTCTTGATTGATGTGTGACAGAGTGATATAATTAAAGAAGATTCCCACGTTGGAGATTATTGTTGTTTGTCCTTCATTCTTGAAGAGGACCATGGCATTAAGGAGGAAATGTCTTGACATGCAAGCAAATTGAATTTAAGTGAGGGAAGGCTGTCACCTTTGCATGATGGAGAGAGGAAAGTGAAGGAGAGATTGCCCATCAAGGAAGTGCAGAATCTTAACTTCTTCTCCACTGCTAATCTGCTGGTCATGTTAACATATCCCTTCTCTTACTCTCTGCAAAAGTGGAAATTTATAAGTCTCCCTTGGAAATGAGGTGGGCTAGATCCCAGATCAGATATCTATTCATGCCAGGAGAGAAAGTCATATTTATATTCTGTGGTGACCAACTATAGAGACTACTGGAGTTCTAAATCGACCACATAAAAGACTAAAGTATAAAGATTAAATAATGAACACATTTATTGACATTCCATATTTATAACACTTTCATGGTCAAATATATCACTCACTTTCTACTTCCCAAATAGTTATTTTGATAACAAATACTTTTAAAAAAAAGACTAAAAATCGCTTCAATACCAACCTATCAGAGAAGTCTAGTAATTATGTAGTGTTCCATAACCATAATCATCCAAATTGACAGATAAAGGAGGGACATATGTTCTTGTACTTTATTTTGGAGACCAAGACAAGTCATTAGAATTTCATGATGTGTCCAGGTTCTCCTAGTTTGGTTTGTTTTTTGTTGTTTTTTTTTTTTTGCTTTTTTTCTTGGCAGTTGTTTTAATTGTTGTTTGTGATGTTTTTCTGGTCCTGTGTATTTAAGTTCACACCAAGTCACTTGTCTGTATGATAGGTTTTAAAATGGGAAACTGTATAATTGAAGAATGATGTTTTTCTGGTCCTGTGTATTTAAGTTCACACCAAGTCACTTGTCTGTATGATAGGTTTTAAAATGGGAAACTATATAATTGAAGAATATTGTATTAACAATTTCCACCCTCCCAAATCTTCAAAATTTGTCAGTAAATTCTTCTTGAACCTCTTACAAACTAGCCACTCTGTAGAGACATTTTGTATTTAAATTCTTTACATCTTTAAGTGAGATGCTCCTAAAGAAGGGCATTTTTAAATAATATATGATATATATATTAGTTATTGTATATATTTATTTATACAGAATTATATACATATATTATCTTTTCTCTTTTGTATTTCTTTCTCTCTGTATATGTATGTACATATATGCATGTGTATGTGTATGTGATATAATGTTTCAATAGATATGATGCATACAAATAAGGATCTATGTATCCATATATACATGTGTAAGTGCAAATGTAGATATACGTATAGAGATATACACATCTATACATATATGTATTTGTTACAGAAACACAGTACCATATTTGTAAGCTTTTTTGCCCTCACAAATAAGTCCTGTTGAAACAAATCAGATTCTGGGATGATAACACAGCATAAAAAGGGAGTTAGGAGTGAAGGTAGTTATATTGATGGGGCAGAAGCCAACATAAGGAAAAGGACTGCCAGCTCCTCCTCCTCTTCCTAGGAGCCCCAGATGAAGGAGGAGTAGTTTGTGATTCAGAGGGACAGATACTGAGTCAGATTTCTTTTCTTAGGTGATTAAAAGATGAAGTACAAAAAGTGTGATATTGGCAGAGAATCAAGACAGATTACAAAGGGGGCACATGGAAAAAGAAGAGTCCACTAGAAAAGATTTTTTTTTCTTCTCTTGTAAAAGAGCCAGGGAATAGCTATAGCATAAGTGCTTTTATCTAAAAAGAAAGAAATGAATGCATGTAATTTCTGGGTCCCTGTAATAGCTCAGCAGCCAATGTCTGCTTCGGCCTCACAGAATGGGCTTACGACCTTGGCAGTCTCCTTTTATCTGCTGGCAATCCAAATACCTCAGCTTATACACTGGGAGACAGTCAAAGTAGGAGATATCCCACCAGAACTGGGGAGCAGTTTTGGGGGTGGGAATGTGATGATCTTCCTTTCTGGTCTCTTGGTACTCAAATAGTGATGAGATCACAAGACTGTGGAATTACAGTTGGAAAAGACTTTAGAGGTCATCTAGTCTAACACTATCATTTTGAAAAAACTGAGACCCAGAATTGTGTGAATTGACCAAGTTCCCACATTTATATTTAGTGGCAAATAAGAGTCACACTTAGGTCATAAAGTCTTAGAATTAGAGCTAGAAGAGATCTTAGATGCTATTTAGTCCAACATCATGATTTTGGTGACGAAAAAATTTAGTCAGTTATGTTAACTGATTTACCCAAGGTCAAACTACCCAAGGCAGTAAGTGACAGAGTTGGGACTCAACATCCTGTTCTCTGACTCCAAAGGTAGCCCTCCCAACACTACAGCCTAAAGTATCCAATTCTAAATAAGGAACAAGTCACTGAACTTCAGTGTTCAAAGAAGGGTTAGCCTAAATGACCTCTCCCAGCTGAACATTGATGATTATATGAAGAGAAATAAACTTTTTTGTAGGACATATTTTGATTGACCAAAATGATTCAAGACAAAAATACCAATTCTGATTCCAAATTAAATATTTTTTCTACTTGTATCAAATGAATTTAAAAATACAATTTTATTGGTCTCTTGTTTTTTTCGTCCTGAATTTATCCCCATTCATGCCCCCAAAGAGCCATCTATTATTGCATAGCTATTTTTTCAAAAGAAGAAATAGGGTGAAGAGAAGAAATTTTCTACCAACCAATAGAAAGGTAAAAAATTGAAAATATATTCAAAATTCCCCATGTCTTACTAACTACCTCCATCTCTGCAAAAGATCAGGATGAGGTGTTTAATCGTAGCTTTTCTTTGGAGTCAATCACATGCTCAATAACTTCACAGCTTTTATTTTGGACTCTATTCTGGTTGTCCTTGGCATTTACATTGTGCTCATTGTGTGTATTTCCTGGTTCTGCTTACTTCACTGGGCATCAGTTTATGCAATCTTTCTCTGTATTTATCTTACCCATCTGGTGATTAAACTGCGACCCAATGAGGGCAAGGAATCTGTCCGAAGTCAAGCTTGGTAGGCAATAACTAGACATTGAGAATGAATTCTTTGATTCTGCTTATAAATGTCATGCTATGGGGACCCTACAGTGACCATTTCATTCTACAATGACATGGAGAGTACACTTCTCAAGAGTGAATAGGAAGTTTACTTTAATAATTGCATCTCTTTATTTGGGACCTGTTATTTTATTGATATACATTCTTTATATTAAAGTCAATGTAGCTTGAACTATATTCAGACAAATGGGAAGGAATTGGGTTTCTGATTCACCCAGAAACATGTTGATTCTGCCGATATTTAATGATAATTGGATTTAAAAAATGTGAACTTATCATATTGAATAGTTACTATCTATGATTCATATCATGTTTCTTCAGAAGCAGAGAGACTATAAAGTGCTTGGCCACCTTCAATAAGTGTACTTATCGGTTATTCCCTTAATTATAATTTTATGTCAAGATAAGCCCTTTGAGCAAGTACAAGGCAATGCTAAGGGGTTCTGTGGAGTCTGAGTTCTTTCAGTGTATGTAAAATTGAAATGAATTTATAAATACAATTTTATTGATCTCTTTTGTTTTGCATCCTTAGATTTTCCCTTACATTTCTCTCCCTTCCTGACCCCGCCAAAGCCATCTGTTATAACATAGTGCTATTTTTCAAAAGAAGAAATAAGATAAAGATATGAACTTTTCTACAAAACCAATCAATATGTGAAAAAAGAAATGATACTATAGTTAATTTTTGAAAACTGTTCCTGAAGCACACATCTAGATCCAAGACACATGAGTTTAAACTAAAAACTAAATAAATAACAAAGCTAAATTTTTTCTCATTTGAATTTACATCCAATTTAATCCAACAATTATATTAAGCATTCCTTTTCTTCCAATTACTGTATAGGGGCAAGGGAGGCAAAAGAGAACAATGTAACAGTCACTGCTCCCATGGAGCTTATGTTCTGTGGGTGCAGGGATAGCAGATACATGGATCCTGGGGTCTACTAACAACACACGTGACAGGAAAGGTGTCATGTAAGAATTGGTACTAGAACTGCATCTAATTTAAAAACAATCATAATTTTTTCTTTACATCTCATTCATTTTCAAATATATGCCTCCCTCCAAATATTCTTCCGAATTCTGTACCCAGGGAAGCATTGCTTGTAAGACATAAATAACAAAAAAAACACAAAAATTGGCTTAGACAAAGTAACCATCCCATCACCCTAGGCCGACAGTACATGAAATTATTTCACACTCATAATCATGCATCTCTGCAAAGAAGGGAGAGAGGTACATTACCTCACTTTTTTTAGGCATGCAAAGTTTGGTATTATAATCATATGGGGTTCAGTATGAGGTCTTTGTTCATTTCACTTACATCACTGGATCAATCAATAACCATTTATGGAGCACCAGTTGTGCGCTAAACCCTATACTAGGGAAACAAAGGCAAAAAAAAAAAAAATGACACAATCCCTTCTTTCAAATTCATGATCCTGTCTCGAATTTTGACATTCTTTCCACGATACCAGATTGCCTCTCTTACAATGAAATTTTAAATGGAGACAATTATAAGAAAAGTTTATTTGTGTCTGTAATTTTATTCCTTTATACATAATTTAGGATGAACTTAGCTTTTCAGGAAAAACCAAAGTGGTGGAAGTAGTGTCCAATTCAAATAGAAACTGGGGCCATGAAACCACACATGAGGAGTCCTATGAGCCACATATGGACTTAATTTTAAAATGTAACACTAGTTATGTTTTATTGTATTTTTATTTATATCGTTAAATATTTTCCAGTTACATTTTAATCTGGTTTGGGCTGCCCTCCAGAGTGCTCCAGGTCATGTATTTTCCACCTCTGTTCTAAAGTATATGAAGTATTCCTACTGATGGCACTCTAAAACTATCAATTTAGTGTTAAAATCTTTTCTAAAATTAGCCAGTTTGTATATTCAACAAAACAAGTGTCTCAAAAGATGATTTAATAAGTAAATAATTGAATGCCAAAATTGTATTGATGGAAACAGGAGGTCTCCATAATTAATCTACAAAGTATTTGATTAGTATGAAGGGCAGTTATTTCACTAACTCCTTTATATTAAAACTATGGCAGTCTAGAAAAAATATGAGCTACCATGGATTGAAATAGAATTAGATGTTGTAAAGTATTTTGAATTAAATCAGTTCTATTGTATTAGATAGTCCTCTAAGTGGTGTCTATTCAGAGAGAGAGAAAGAAAGAGAGGAAAATCTGCATAATATGAGTTTCCTTCCATAGAGGAAGTAGATTGTCAAATATAATTTCATGAGACCTATGGAGTATGATAAACCATGACATATTTTGATTATTTAATTCATTGATATCATGGGGTCATAGAAACCCAAGGAATCTTAGGATCCATCATATCTTAACCATCTCACTTTGCATTTGGGGAAACTGGGGAACTGAGAAGTTAAATAACTTGAAAGAGAGGAAATAAGCATTCATTACGTATACTACAAAGCTTCTTCTATGTTCTAAACACTGTGCTCAGGTTTTTACAAATATTTACTCATGTTATTCTCCTAACAACTTTGGAAGGTATGTACTATTACTTTCCCCATTTTACAGTTGAGGAAAATGAGGTAAGGAGTCAAGATAATGGAGGAGGGACAGCATCCCAGTGCAACTCCCCCAACATTTTCCTTTAAACATCTTTAAAATAATGAATCAAATCAAATTTAGAGCAGCAGAGCCACCAAAAGACTATGGTGAGACATTTTTCAAGTTTAACACAACTTAAGAGGTCAGCAAGGGAAATCTGTGACAGTGGGATTGGGATCAGTCCAGAGTAAATGCAGTGCCAGCATGAGCAGAAGGTCTTGGAGGTTGCTCCAACAGAGGCAGCAGCAGCTTAAGGAGCTCTCAGCTCAGGGGATCAGACAACTGTTCAAAAAAGAGAGTTCAGGGACTCTTTGCTGATACTGGTTGCAGCTGGCACACATTGGCATCTGTATTCTCTATACATAGCTCTGGGTTGCAGTTCCAGCATGGAAAGGAGGGCTTGCAGTCATTCACAAGGGAACAAGGGCCCTGGTCCCAGTTCCAAGGCAGAGAGGAGCGGAAGTGCTTATGATTAAAGGAGAACATGGGATTATTCCTGAGTGAAGGCCAGAACGTAGACCAAGAGAGCAGTGACCACACCTCTCCCTATGTCATACCACTTTGGGAGCACAAAAAATTTGCACACTCGCAGAACTAGCTCTGAAAACAGTAGTATATAATATACTTGAAGCTAGGGGAAGGGTTTTCCCATCCTTATGTGAGCAGAGTCAAACTTTAAGATAAAATTCAAAGTCAAGAGACAAGCTAGAAAAAACAAGCAAGCAATAAAAATAGTACCTGACCATAAAAAAATTATTATAGTAGCAGAAAAGTCCAAGATGCAAACCCAGAAGACAACAAAGTGAAAATAGCTACAAGCAAAGCTGCAAAGAAAAAAAAACAAATTGAACACAAGCACAAAAACAACTAATGTTAAAGAAAGATATAGGTGTAATAGAAGTAAAAATACAAAAAGAAATGAGAGTGCTGCATGAGAATTATGAAAAGAGAATGACATGCTTGATAAAAGAGGTGCAAAAATTTACTGAAGAGAACTCCTTAAAAAGTAGAATTGTCCAAATGAAAAAAGAATACAAACTCCAACTAAAGAAAATAGTTATGTAAAAATTGAATTAAGTGGAAATTAATGACTCCTTTGGACCTCAAGAAATAATAAAACAAAGTCAAAGGAATAAAAAAATGGAAGAAAATATGAAATATGTCTTCAGAAAAAAACAACTGATCTAGAAAATAGACAAAAAAACAACGTAACTTAGAAATTGTTATACTATCTGAAAACCATGACCACATAAACAAAATAGATCATATTTCAAGAATTTATCAAGGAAATCTGTCCTACTATATTTCTTGAGGATAAAAGTGAAATTAAAAGAATCCACTGTCACCTCCTGAAAGAGAGCCCAAAATGAAAATGTGCAGGAATATTATAGTCAAATTCAAGAGTTCTCATGTTAAGGAGAAAATATTAAAATCAACCAGATAGAAACCATTCACATACTATAGAGTCACAGTCAACATCCCATAAGATTTAGCATCTTCCACATGAAAGGAGCAAAGGACTTGCAATAGCATATTCTGGTAGGAAAGAAAGTTAGAATTACAACCAAGAATAACCTACTCAGAAAAACTATTTCCAGAGGAAGTAGATATTTAATGAAATGGAGGACTTCCAAGCATGCCTCATGAGAATGCAAAAGCTGAATAGATAATTTGAAACTCAAACTCAACAGAAGTGTAAAAATGTAAACAGGAAACATAAGGGACTCAATACTATTAAACCGTTTACATTCTTATATGGGAAGATGATTATGCATAACTCCTAAGAAATTAATTATTATTAGAGCAGTTAGAAGGAGTCTACATGGAGGTGAGCTGATTATATTGAGAGGATCTCAAAAACAAAATGAAGGGGTGAGAAGGAGGGATGATACACTTGCAGATGGGGGAAGGGAGAGGTAGAATGGCAATTTTTCTCATCAGAAAAAAGAATACAAGGAAGAATTTTTATAGTGGAGGGGAAAAAAGGGGAGGCAGGGAAGTCTTGAACTTCACTTTCATCAGAATTGGTTCAAAGAGGGAATGAGAGAGAGAGAGAGAGAGAGAGAGAGAGAGAGAGAGAGAGAGAGAGAGATCTTACCTAACAAGGAAATAATATTGTATAAGGGAAAGAGATTAGAGAAAGAAGGCAGGGGGGAGTGGAGGAGGGGGTGTTGCAAAGAAAGGACAAAATTAAGAGAGACAATAGTCAGAAGCAAAACAGACTTTAGAGAAGGGATAAGATAAAAGAAGAGAGAAAAGGATGAACAGAAGAAAATGGATTAGAGGGAAATACACAGTTATCATAACTATGATTTCATATATCATAACTCACTTTCTCTCTTCCCTTCCTCAAATGGCAAACAATCTGATATAGGTTATATATGTGCAATCATGTTAAACATATTTCCACATTATTCATATTGTGAAAGAAGAATCAGAAGAAAAGGAAAAGAAAAACAAAACAAAAGGTGAAAATAATGTCCTTCACATCTTCATTCTGACTCCATAGTTCTTTCTGTTGCTGTGGATAGTATTCTCCATCGTGAGTCTTTTGGAATTGTCTTAGATCATTGCATTGTTGAGAAGAACCAAATCAAAATCTATCATCACAGTGCTGCTGTTATTGTGCATAGTGTTCTCCTGGTACTCATTTCACTCAGTTTCAGTTCATGTGAGTCTTTCCAGGTTTTTTTTCTGAAATCTGCCTGCTCATCATTTCTTATAACACAATAGTATTCCATTACATTCACATACCACAACTTGTTCAGTCCTGCCCCAGCTGAAGGTCATCCACTCAATGTCCTAGTCTTTGTCACCACCAAAAATAGTTGCTATAAATACTTTTGTACGTATGGGTCCTAAAACCCTTTGTTTTATTTCTTTGAGATATAGATGTACCCTTTGACCCAGCAATACCACTACTAGATCTGTCAAAGCAAAAAGTAAAGTGATATGTATGTACAAAAAAATAGCAGCTCTTTTTATGGTGGCAAAGAACTGGAAATGGAGGAAACATTCATCAACTGAGGAATGGTTGAACAAGATTTAACATATTATTGTGATGGAATGCTATTGTTAAAAGAAATCATGAGAGGAATGATATCAGTGGGGAAAAGATGGGAAGAACTAAATGAAGTAACGCAAAGTGAAATGAGAAGAACTGGGGGATCCCTCTACACAGTAACGGCAACATCGCAGTGATGATCAACACAAAAAGATTTTAATTTCTCTGATAAGTGCAATGATCCAAGACAATACTGAAGAATTCATAATGAAAAATGCTATCCATCTGCTGAGAGAGAAGTGATGAACTCTGAGTGCAAGCTGAAGTATAATTTTTCACTTTTTGTGATAGGATCAACATCATATATATATATATATATATATATATATATATATATATATATATATATATATATATAT
>CM053770.1:652806549-653030000 GCA_028658325.1 Potorous gilbertii | reverse complement strand
GGAAGGGATCATATCTTAAAAAATGAAGTTAAGCAGTGAGAGAGAAATGTATTGGGAGGAGAGAGGGATAAATGGAAAGGGGCAAATTATCTCTCACAGAAGAGGCAGGCAGGAGACTTGTTAGTGGAGGGGAAAAGAAGGGAAATAGAGAAAATCATGAAGTTTACTCTCATCACATTTGACCAAGGAAGGAATAAAATGCACACTCATTTTGGTATGAAAACCTATCTTACAATACAGAAAAGTGGGGGAGATGGGGATAAGCAGGGTGGGAGAGATGAAGGAAGGGAGGGCAATGGGAGGAGGGAGCAATTTAAAGTCAACACTCGGGGAGGGACAGGATCAAAAGAGAGAATAGAAACAATAGGGGGCAGGATAGGATTGAGGGAAATATAGTCAGTCTTACACAACACGATTGTTATGGAAGTCATTTGCCAAACTACACAGATATGGCCTATATTGAATTGCCTGCCTTCTCAAGGGAATGGGTGGGGAAGGATGGATGGGGAGAAGTTGGAACTCAAAGTTTAAGGAACAATTGTTGAGTATTGTTCTTGCTACTAGGAATTAAGAAATACAGGTAATGGGGAATAGAAAGTTATCTGGCTTACAGGACAAAAAAGAAGATGGGACAAGGGAAGGGAGGGATGAAAGAAGAGAGGGCAGATTGGTGATATGGGTAATTAGAATGCTCAGTGTATTGGGGAGAGGGGAGGGGACAAATGGGGAGAAAATTTGGAAACCAAAATTTTGTGAAAATGAAGGTAAAAAGTTAAATAAATAAATTTATTTAATAAAAATAAAAATAAAGACAACCTGACTATACACAAAGGAAAAACCAAGTAGATGATGAATGTTTGTTTCCCAGATTATGACTTGAATCTTGATGGAAAACCCTAGAACTCAACCATCTATATGTTAATTGGGAATAGAGAAGAATATGTGTGCAAAATAAATTGAATCTAGAGTTGAACTGGAAGAGACAGTGAGCTAGAGTGCTTCCATGATATGGCAAAACTTACCTCTCTTGGATGAGACTTCTATCAGAAAAATTAGCTACCAAGATTTTCCTAGGTATATGCCATTTCTAAACTTAACATTATTAATTTTATTTTTGCCAAAAAGTTAAATTTTATATAAACAAAATAGTTTTCTGATTCTCTTTATCTCTTGTTTAATTAACATTTTGTTTTTCAAAATGATTTTTGGTTATTGCATTTCTCTAAAATATATCCCTTTACTAATTATATCAATTTAATTGGCATTAAATTTATAAATTAGTTTTGTTAAAATTGTATTTTAATATTGACACAGTCCAATCTTGAAAAATGAAAACCTCTCCAATTATTTGTCTCCATTTATTTCTTCAAAGATTATTTTGTTAAATTTCATGTGTGTCATGGTAGCTTAATTTCCATAAATTTTTACACAGTGTAGTTATTTTTAAACAAATTTATACAATTATCATTTCTCACTATTTTCTGATAGTATGGGGCAGAAATGCTAATGATTTGTGTGTGTGTGTGTGTATGTGTATTCGTATTGCATTTTGCTACTTTGCTGAAGTTATTACTCATTCCTAGGTTTTTACTCTTGATTCTCTGTGTTTTTTATGCTATATTATCACATCATCTGCACATGAGGATTTTTTTTTCCCTTAAGTTTCAATAACATTTTAAGAAAGGGATTTTTTCATGGTCCAATAGTCAGATCTTATATAGTTATTAATGGCTTTCCTTCTGAAGTATCTATCTTAGATTCAAGTCTCCTACTAAACAGATTGTTTGAGTAAAGAAAGAATTCAATCACAAGAGAAATACCTCATATCTATATGGAAAAATGGTCATAGTGGCTTTAAAATTCATAAAATAATACCATCCCACAACCATAATACCATTTGTGTTTGTTAATGTCAATGAAATAACAAAGGAGAAAGGAAAGATTGTTAAGCAGTGAGAATTTTTGAAATCAATCACAAATTCCATCAGAATCAATTCCATCAAAAATCATTTACTGAGTCTCTCCTACGTGAAAAGCACTAATGTAGTTCCTGGGGGGAAATAAAAATAGACTTAAGAAATGGTTCTTGCTCTCATGGAATTTGTGATATAGTAGAGAAAGTTATGATCCTGTGAGCAAAACCCAGATTAGCATTACACTTAACATTCTTTAATTTTTAAAACCCCTCTTCAAATTCTAGTAGACTTGCTAAAGACTAGGGTTGTCACTTATCTCAGTTCCATACTTTCACAGACCTATATCTCTTAAAATACCTGTACATTGTACCCTGCACATATAAATTCTTGATAAATGTTCATTGAATGAATGAAATCCTTAGAAACACTGAACCTATGGCTCTCATTATAATTCTATGTTATCCTTCTGATGTTTCCTATTTATGCTGATATCTGTCCACAAATAACTTGATTTGACAAATAATTTATAATCAACCTAAGCTCATTGTCATGGACTCTAGGTTGAGATCATAGAAACATAACATAAAATTGACTGCTTCTAAGACTGAAGAGCTAAATTATACTCAGTACAGTGAAAGTGGTAGTAGGAATGTGTTCATAAAATTTGAAAATCATAAATATCCCTTGAATAATTTATTTACTCATATTGCATTCATTTAAATTATCTCTTGCAAATAGAATTTTGTGAATGAGATTTGATTCACAAGTTTCTGAATGTACTCTAAAATTTACATATCAATCTCATTTTCCTTGATGATGAACTCCAAATTATTCTTATGGCAAATGTCTAAACATTTTATTGAAAAATGTGTCCAGTTTTTGGACACAGAAGATAGATACTGATTATATTGCACCTCCTGCTTCCAAAATTATGAGACATTGAAAGATAAGCATGACAAAAACATCTCGACTATGAATCCCTACTGGTTGTGAACATCTGAAACAATATTAATACAGATCTAGTTTGAGTCAAAATATGCATTCTAATCACATACTTATTAAGCATCTACTATGTTCAAGGCATTGTATGAGCTGTGACAACTGAATTTTGGTGGATATTTTCTTAACTTCCCTTCCCTGTTTTTCAGAGTCACAGAATCTTACAGTTAAAAGAAGCTACAGAAAGTCTGAATTGTCATTCCCATTTGGCCCTTACAATAAGTAAGTGTGCATCCAACTTCTGTTTCACAATCTCTAGTGGTGGGGAACTCACTATTTCCCTCCTCACACAACCCATTCTCCTTTTGCATGCCTCAGATTATTAAGAAGTCTTTTCTGAGACTGAAGTTAAATCTGCCTCTTTACAATTTCCACCCATTACCCCTAGCTTTATCTCCAGAGATCAAAGAGAAATGTCCAATTCCCTGTACTTTATGACAGTTATAATGTACACATACACACACACACACAATCACAGAATCTTCACTTCTACAAGGTAAATATGTCCTAGTTCCTTTAGCAGATGGCCATATGCTGTAAGTTTGAGATCCCTCAACATTTTGGATGCCTTCTTCTAGATGCTCTAGCTGGTGAATTTCATTCCCTGAATTTGGCAGGCAGAGAACAACAGCAAAGCCAAAAATATTTCCATGGAATTGGCATTGGCAAGGTCACATTTACTTCCTTGATTACCATATCATACTATAAAATGATTCTGAGCTTGCCATCAACTAAGACTCCCAAATGTCATTCAGATGAACCACCATTTCACCATTCCACAGGAACAAAATGCAGGTTAAATGGGTGTTGGTCTATTTACTTAGTAGATTTTTCCTCCTATTTGGTCTGGATGGCAAGAAATTAATTGAGGGAAAGAAACCAAGGTATAAGTAGGAGTATTAAAAAATGGTTTCACATGTGAATTAATTTGTTTTGGTATAAGGAATTGCAAACACTGCATATTCTCAGAAAGATGATCAGGTTATCAGAATTGTATGGGATACCAGTGGCCGTCAAATTTATCTAAGCTATGAACAAGAAAACTCTTCAATGTACTACATGATGCTTATCCAATTTTTAGTTGAAGAACTCAAAAGAGGAGGTGGTGACCTAAGCAGTAACTTTCCTGTAACTTTCCCACATTCACCTCCAGACAACCATAAAAAAGCAGCACAAAACAAATTCTGGAACAGCAGAAAGAGCAAAAAGACAAGGCAAAATAATCTTTGAACCCAAGGAACTTGAAATATCAGCAGGAAAGGTCTGTTTCACTTGGATGAAAGCAGAATGCTGTCCAGGACAGGAAGTGTTCCAGTAAGCCAGCAGCAAGTCCCATTTCAGAAAACCAGGAAGAGCTCTTGAGCCCCACTGTTGCAGAGCAGGCAAACACCAATATCAGGAGCCCAACTCCCATGTCAGTCAGCATGGCCAGGGGACAGGGAGAACTGCCACTTGTTTCAGCTTAGCCTTGGGCAGACAGGGAGCTGTTAGACAGTCACATGCTTCAGGGAACCACAGAAACTCCACTGCCCTCAGCACATGCTGAACACCACCACTAAGATCCAAGATTAGCACCAAGTAAGCTGCCAGACTCCTATGGGCTGCAGAGTGATGGTCACCCTCCCCCCCACAGTGTGTAGTCCCTGACACAAGAAAACTAAGACAGTGATCCCACCACCCTGGGAGAGTCAAAATTGAAAAGAAAAGGAAAAGGCCCCCCAAAAAAGATAAGCAAAAACCAAATAAACAAAAACATAATATTATCATAGAAAATTATGGTGACAGGGAAGACCAAGACACAAACTCAGGAGAGGACAACAAAAGTGAAAAACCCATGGACAAAACCCCAAACGTAAATAGAAAGTGATTTCAAGCCCAGAAAGAACTCATGGAAGAGATCAAAAAGGAGCTTAAAATCATATAAGACAGGTAGAAGAAAAAATGGGAAAAGTAATGAGAGTGATGCAAGACAATTATTAAAAAACAAAGAAAAGAAAACTTTTGGACTTGACCAAATGGAAAAGAAGACACAAAAATCCACTGAAGAAAACATGTCCTTAAAATGTACAATTGCCCAAATAGAAAAAAAAGTACAAAAGCTAATTGAGGAAAACAACTACTCAAAAGTTAGAATTTTGCCAATAGGAACTAATGACTCAGTGAGTCATAGGAATAAATAAATCAAATAGAACAGAATAAATCAAACAAATTCAAAAGAATGAAAAAATAGAAGAAGATGTAAAATGTCTCATGGGAAAAACAACTAAGCTGGAAAAGAGATCCAGGAGAGACAATGTTGGAATGATCAGACTCTCTGAAAGTCATAATCTAAAAAGGACCTGGAAGGCATCTTTCAAGAAATTATCAAGAAAAACTGCCCAGATATCCTGGAACCAGAGGACAAAATAGACATTGAAAGAGTCCACCAATCACCTCAGGAAAGCAATACCAAAATAAAAAAATCCAAGGAATGTTATAGTCAAATTTCAGAACTATCATGATGGTCAAGGAAAAAATACTGCAAGTGGCCAGAAAGAAAGAATTCAAATATTTGGGAGCCACAATCAGAGTTATATACAGGACATAGAAGCTGAAACATTTAAGGCTCCAAGGTCATGGAACACGATATTCTGGAAGACAAAGGAGCTAGGGCTACAACCAAGAATCCCCTAGTCAGGGAAGTTAAGCATAATACTTCAAGGGAAAAAATTGTCATCCAATGAAATAGAGGGATTACAATATTTCATAAGAGATCACTAAAATTAAACCAAAAATTCGATCTCCAATATCAGTACTCAAGAGAAGTATAAAAACATAACAAGGGAAAAGAAAACTTAAGAGATTTGACGGAGTTAAACTATTTACATCCCTGCAAGGGAAGATAATACTTTTAGTTCTTAAAACTTGTACCATTAATATAGCTAGAAGGAATATACATGGACATAGGGTACTGGTATAAGGTGAGGGAAGGACATGAAAAAATAATTCAGAGATGAGAAAGAGGAGTGCAGAAGGAAAGGAGAGGTAGAACAGGGTAAATTATTTCATATGAAGAAGTGCAAAAGATCCATTAAAGTAGAGAATATGGGAGGTTCAGCAATGGGCATCACTTGAATCTTACTCTCATAGCATTGCCTCAGAGAGAGACTAATATATACTATCAATTGAGTATAGAAATCTATGTTGTCTGACAGGGAGGTCAGAGGGAAGGAGATTCAGTAAAGGAAGCAGGGGAACTGACAAAGGGAAGGCAGATTTGGAGAGATGGTAGACAGAAGCAAAACTGCTGAGGAAAGAAAGGATAAAAGGAGAAAGAGAGGATAAACAGCCTGAAAAATAATATGAAAGCAAAAACACAGTAATTGTAACTGTGAATGTGAATGGGGTGAACACTTCCATAATACGCAAGCAGATAGCAAAGTGGATCAAAAACCAGAATCCTACAATATATCGTTTACAAGAAACACACTTGAAGCAGAGAGACACACCAAGTAAAGTTAGGGAGCTGGAGCAGAATCATATTGTGCATCAGGTAATGTAAAAAAAACCAGGGGTAGTAATCCTCATCTCAGACAAAGTAAAAGAAAAATGGATTTAATTAAAAGATATAAAGAAAGAAATTATATGTTCCTAGTAGATACTGTAGATAATGAAGCAATAGCAATACTAGAGATATATGCACCAAGTGCTGTAACATCCACGTTTTCAAAAGAGAAGTTAAGGTAGTGACAGGAAAAAACAGATAGCAAAACTATACTAGTAGGGGATTTCAACTATCTCCTCTCAAAACATAAATCTGACACAAAATAAATAACAAAGAAATTAACGATGCAATTAGAATATTAGAAAATTTAGATATAATAGAACTTTGGAGAAACCTAAATGGAAACAAAAAGGAACATATCTTTTTCTCAGTAGAACATGGCACCTACACAAAAATAGACAATGTATTACAGCATAAAAATCTCTAAAGAAAATGTAGAAAGGCAGAATATATCGTATGTAGGTAGAAAAGACAGAATACTAAATGACCATAGTAATATGATAAATGAAAAAATCCAAGGTTTTAAAAAAACCACATTATTTGACAAAAACTAATAGGAAAACTAGAAACTAGGTATAAACCAACATCTCATACCATATTCCAAGATAAGGTCAAAATAGGTGCATAATTTATACAGAAGGGGTGATATCATAAGCAAATTAAGAGAGTATGGTATAGTTTATCTGTCAGATTTATGGATGAGAAAAGAATTTAGGGCCAAAGAAGATACAGAAAACATTATAAAAGGTAAAATAAATGATTTTGATTATATAAAATTACAAAGTTTTTGCACAAACAAAATCAATTCAACCAAGGTTTTTAAAAATGGGGGGAATTTTGCAACTAGTATCTTTAATAAAGGCCTAATTTCTCAAATACACAGAGAACTGATTAAAATTTATAAAAATACATGTCATTCCACAATTAATAAATTGTCAGACAATACGAATAGGCAGTTTTCAGACAAAGATATCAAAGCTATCCATGGTAATATGAAAAATGTCCGAAATCTCTATTGATTAGAGATATGAAAATGAAAACACCTCTGAAATGTTTATACCTTATACCTATCAGATTGACTAATAGGACAAAAAGGGAAAATGTTGGATGTTGGAGGGGATGTGGGAAAACTGGGACACTAACACACTGTTGGTGATGCTGTGAATTGATGCAACCATTCCAGAGAGCAATTTGGAACTATGCCCAAAGAGCTATTAAACTGTGCATACCCTTTGATCCAACAATTCTACTACTAAGTCTATATCCCAAAGACATCTAAAAGGAGGGAAAAGTACCTCTTTATACAAACATATTTATAGCGGCTCTTTTTGTGGTAGATAATTTTAAATCAAAGGGATGCTCATCAATTAAGGAATGTCTAAGCAAGTTGTGGTATATGATTGTAATGGAATATTGTGCCATAAGAAACAAGTAGGACGATTTCAGAAAAACATGGAAAGACTTTCATGAACTGATACATAGTGAAGTGAAAAGAACCAAAAGAATCTTGTTCACAGTAGTAGCAATATTGACTGATAAAGAACTGTGAATGACTGAGCTCAGAGATCATTGCATTGCTGAGAATAGCTAAGCTAGGGGCAGGGAACCGAGGGCCTTAAGGCCTCATGTGGCCTTCTAGGTCCTTGAGTGTGGCCTTTTGACTGAGTCCAAGTTTTACAGAACAAGACCTTTTATTGAGAGAATTTGTTCTGCAAAGTTTAGATTATTTCAAAAGGCCACACTTGAGGACCTAAAGGGACACATATGGTCTTGCACTTGCAGGTTCCCTACCCCTGACTTAGCTATTCTCAGCAATATAAGGATCCAAGACAATCCCAAAGGATGAATACTATCCATCTCCAGAGAAGAAAGAACTAAGATTGTTTGAATACAGAATGAAGCATACTATTTTTCACTTTTTCTTTCATTTTTAAAATTTTAACTGAGTCTTATATAAAATGATGAATATTGAAATGTTTCACATAATTGCATATGTATAACATATATTTGATTATGTACAGTCTTAGGGAGGGAAGAATAGATGGGAGGGGAAAAGAGAGGAATACAATTTGGGACTCAAAACTTTAAATAAAAATGTTAATATCAAAAAAATAAAACCTCTAAGGTGCCACTTCACACTATCATAGAGGCTAATATGATATAAAAGGAAAATGATAAGTGTTGGAGAGGATGAGGGGAAATTGGAACACTAATGCACTGTTGGCAGAGTTGTGAACTGATTTGTAACCCTTCTGAAGAGCAATTTAGAACTATTCTCAAAGGGCAACCAAACTGCTTACCCTTTGATCCAGCAATACCCCTACTAGATCTGTATCCCAAAGAGGTTATAAAAGGGAGGAAGGACCTACATGTGCAAAAATATTTATAGCAGCCCTTTTCATGGTGGCAAAATATTATAAATTAAGGGAATGCCCATGAATCAGGGAGTGGCTGAAGAATGTAATGGAATACAATGGTATTGCACAATAGTGCAATAAGAAATGATATTCAGACAGATTTCAGAAAAACCTGGAAAGATTTTATGAACTGATGCAAAATGAAATGAGCAGAACTAGGAAAATGTTGTGTATGGCATCAGCAACAATGTATGATGATCAATTATGAACAGCTCAGCCCTTCTCAGCAACACAATGATTCAAGTACAAAGGAATCACAAAGAAAATGCTATCTGCAACAAAATAACGAATTGATAGACTGAATACAGATTGAAGCATATTTTTTCACTTTATTTTTTTCATGTATTTCACAATTGTGTCTAATATGAAAATATGTTTTACATGACAGTACAGGTATAACCTATATCAAATTGCCTACCATTTTCAGAAGAGAGGAGAGGAAGGAGGGAGAAAAATTCAGAACTCAAAATCTTGCAAAAAGAATTGCTAAAAATTTTCTTTACATGTAATTGTGGAAAATACTATTAAAGGAAGATCCCAAAAGAGGAGGAACTCATGATTATTGAAAGCTCTGTTTGAAAGTTGCCCCTTCCATTCAGCCCCTTTGACACTTCTATCCATTATTCCTATTTCTGCATTCTTATGTCAAAAAAACAGATATAATTCCTCTTTCATATGAAGTCTTTCAAATATTTTTTAAAAGGCTATCATGAAATTCTTCCCTGCTTCAAAATCTTCTCTTCTCCAAGCTAAATATCCACAATTCCCCCAGTTAATTCCCCAGTGATTCTCATTCATTAGTAATTCAATCAACTCAACTAACTAACATCCTCTAATGCAGGAAGTGTGAGCTCTCAAGAAGAAATCATCAATAGAGAATGTCACTCTGAAACCTAAAGGAGAGTAAATGAAGAGGAATAATGAGAGAGAACATATAGTGAGTTTATTTAACCTCAGGAAGGAGCAGGCCACTGTGTGAATTTGGTTTTACAAACACTCAGGAAACCCTATGAGGCATTGCCCAGGTGGCTGAGGAGGACTCCTGCCCCAGCCTTGATTCCCTAAGTAGCTTGACATACGTAAGAATCACTGTCTGTTGAGTAGCTACCTTGCCTTCCCAGGATATTACTGGAAAGACCATTGACATTATGCAGGTTCTCTTCTCTCCCTGCATTTACTGGATCATGGATTCTATTCTCAGAAGGATAAATCAATGTATTCACTTCCCCGGAGAGAGGAGACATCAACAGGAAGTCATGGCAGACATGTCATATTGTGTGTTCCCCACAAGTACCAAATGCTTTGGACACAAGTACCTCTCATCCCCCCTGCTGTCAGTAATCCCTTCTCCCCAAACTACAAAGTCTTTCATGGCATCAGAATGCAGGTGCAGCACTGCATACCATTATTTTTTTTTAATCCTTAGGCATTCATCTTTGATTACAGAAGTTGAAACTTGAGAGCTCTGGGGAGGTTTGTTCCAAGGCAAGCACAACCTCTCCTGGCCCTTGCACAGTGTGCAGCTACTCAAAGGCATCCTGGTACATTATCAGCCAGCGCCATTTCCCCACTCTCTCTGCAGGTGATAGTGCTCAGGCAGGGCAGAGCTGCCTAATGGGTCTGGTTTCACAACCTCTGATCCCCTCAGAGGAACATTATGATGCCGCACAAAGGCAAACTGGAACAGCCCATGGATAGTCATTTGGCATTTTAAAACTGTACTTTTGTTTCCTAGATGAAGCTGAAGGATCTTTCCTTTGCTCCTTTGAAAGAGTCTGTAAGAGACAGACCCTTGGGATTTTATGGAGCTGGTATTGAACTTGGGGAATCCATTGTAACTTAAATCAATCAATAGTCCATCAGATCCTAGGTCTAGAACTGAAAGCACATATGTTTTAAGTATTTTATTTTAAAGACTAGGAAACTGAGGCATAGAAAGGTTGATTGAACTGAAGTCACACAGTGATGAATTGGAATTTGAACTTAGGTTCTTTAATTCCATATCTGTAACTCTGTCCACTACAATATATTTAATCAACCAACAAGCATTTAGTGAGCATCTACAATGGGTCAAACGCTGTGTTAGGCACTGGGGAGAAAAAGGCCTAAGTGGAACAGGTCCTGTTCTCAAGGGGCTTATAATCTATCAGGACAGAGAGCATGCACATGTACAATACGAGGAACAAGTAAGTACAATTTAACTTAGGTAGGGAGGGCATTGAAAATTGGGGAGGGGACCAGGAAAGGCTTCATATAGAAGTCTTCTTGAAGGACTAAGGGATTCCATGATGTAGCAATGAAGAGAGAATGCACTCCAGGAAAGAAAGGGGGAGCCACTAAAAAGACATTGAAATGAAAGATAAAATATTGAGTGCAAAAAAATAGCAAAATGGTGAATTTAGCTAAAATGTAAAGATAAGCAAAATAGTCAGGAAGACCTGAGTTCAAATTTAACCTCAGATACTTACTAGCTGTGTGACCCTGGTTAAGTCCCTTAATCTCTGTGTTTCAGTGTCCTCATCTGTAAAAGGAAGATAGCAATAGCACCTAATTCCCAGGTTTGTTGTGAGGATAAAATGAGATTATATTTATAAAATGCTTAGCACGGTGCCTGGCACACAGTAGGAGATATATGTGTTAGCTGTTACTATTTTATTATTAACCTAGAGGCAGCAGAGTGTCAATGGAGTTCATTGTTTAGGAGTCAGATTAAGACAAAGAAAAATCACTTTTACTATTTTGTGGATAATGGATTGGAATGATAGGAGACTTGCTAGGAGAACATTGGAATATTACCACAGGAGGTGAGGATCTTAAATAAGGTATAAATGAATAGATGTTGATGTTTAAGAACTGAGGAAGGGAGGTAGAAATAACTAGATTTTGAAGTTTATTACTCTCCAATTGCTAAATGGTCAAAGGATATGAACAGGCAGTTTTCAGAGGAAGAAATTAAAACTATCTATAGTCACATGAAAAAATGCTCTAAATCACTATTGATTAGAAATAGGCAAATCAAAACAGCTCTGAGGTACCATATCACACCTATCAGACTGGCTAACATGACAGAACAGGAAGATGATAAATGTTGGAGAGGATGTGGGAGAGATGGAACACTAATTCATTGTTGGTGGAGCTGTGAGCTCATCCAACCATTCTGGAGAGCAATTTGGAACTATGCCCAAAGGGCTACAAAAAATGCATACCCTTTGACCCAGCAATATCATTTCTAAGACTGTACCCCCAAGAGATCATAAAAATGGGAAAGGGTCCCACATATACAAATATATTTATAGCAGCCCTCTTTGTGGTGGTCAAAAACTGGAAATCAAGGGCATACCCATCAATTGGTGAATGACTGAATAAATTGTGGTATATGAATGTAATGGAATACTATTGTGCTATAAGAAATGTTGAGCAGGAAGACTCCAGAGGCCTGAAAAGACTTAGATGATCTGAGCAAAAGGAGCAGAACCAGGAGAACTTTGTGCACAGCAAAGACCACACTGTGAGAGTACATTTTTCTGGTAGACTTGGAACTTCATTGCAATGCAAGGACTTAAAAAAAAATCTCTTGATCTTTTAAAGCAAAATGCCTTCCACATCCAGAGAAAGAACTATGGAATTCAGTCGCAGAATATATCCGATCAATTTTTTGCTTGTGTATTACGTTTTGGTTTGTTATATGAATACTCCCATTCATTTTAATTCTTCTGCACAGCATGACTATAGTGAAAATGTATTTAATAGAAATGTATATGTAGAACCTATATAAAATTGCATTCAATCTCAGGGAGGGAGGAGGAAGGAAGGGGGAATGGAGTGGGAGGGAGGGAAACAAAAATCTAGGTTTTATGGTAGAGATTGCGGAACACTGAAAATAAATAAATAAATTTAAAAAAAGAAATTTATTACTATATGAGAAAGGGAGAGTGAAGTGTTGAAGGAAATGAAATGCCAAACAGAGATAGATTTTGGAAGGGGGAACAACAAGCTTTCTTTTGGACAAATTGAACTTGACAAACCTATGAGCTATCCAAATTAAAATGTCTAATCAGAAGTTGTTGACATGGGACTGGAATTCAGAAAAGAGACTAGAGAGATGTGTGTGTGTGTGCATGAATGTGTGTATGTATATATGTATGTATAATTACACATAACACACTTTAAAGTTTTGTCAGCATCATGAACATTATCTCCTTTATTTTCTTAAGTCTAGACAATCTACAAAACAATAAACTAAGGCATGATCTGTGGTTTTTCCTATTTTCATGGAATAAATGTTCACAATGAACATTAAACAATTGGCTCTCATGAGCCAGTTCAAGTTAATTCTAGGACATCTTCTGATCTAGATTGTAACCATCATTGTGTGTACTTGAGGTGAAGTAAGGAGTCAGTTCATGGTATTTGAATAAATCAAGGAAGTAGGAGGTTAGGGTGTATGAAAGGGAACATAAAATATCTTGAAATCTCCTCCTTGGTGAGTAGGAATTGGTAGGGGAGGAAGATAGCCAGGTACTGAACTCACTGTCAAAGCAGAGAGAATAATGTGGAGGCAGGGAGACCACAATCTTGAAATTCTGGCCATGCTTGTCTTCCATTTTCTGTGCTTCATACTTCCACTAAAACAAACACCTAAGAGCAAAAATCAATCAGTAATTAATCAATCCACCTAAGGTGACAATAAACTCAGAAAATTTGGCAAAGATTCACATAAAAACAGCAAATCATTGGTGATGACATCCAAGCATGGATGAAAAGGAACAAAAGACATTTCATTTTTTTGTATCAACGGCACACCATAAATGCTCAATATAGTCTTGCCAGTTTCAGAAAGTGAAGGGAAAGTAACTGAACTAGGGATTTAAAACTGTTTAAAACTGTTCTTCTCTTCCAATCTGTAGTTAGTAAAGAGAAATATAAAATGCCCATGAGTTCAGTGCCTATATAAGCATTGAATAAAAATGCCCATGAGTACAGTGCCTATATAAGCATTGAATACTCAGGAGTCAGGTAATTGAGATTCAAATTTGAACTGATGCTTACCTATAAGACCTTTGGGATGTATCAATCTCCCTTACTCTCATCAATAAATGAAGGATAGACTATGTGGTCTCTGCGTTTCCTTCCTCTTCTAAATCCGTTATGACCCTACAAATCTACAATCATAAAAAAACTTTATCAGCTTAGCAAAGTGAAAGACTGACCTCCAGAATCATTCTTTTGAAAAATGGGTTTTTTTGTCAATTACTCCACTGTTTTGAGACAAAAAATCTGAAGGACAGGGAAATAACTTTGGGGGTGCTTAACTTATTAACTCTAAACTCACTCTAATTCAACCAATATAAACCATGATAATTTTATGTCCTTATTAAATAAATGCCATGTGCAAGGCATTCAGCTAGGAGTTGTGGGAGAAAAATAGGGCATGACCCTTTGCCCCCAAAAAGCATATAATTTAGGTGAGGAAACTAGACATTTAGTTACAAGGCAGTATAACATCATGGATAGAATAATGGACGTGGAGTAAGGACAGAAAAATTAAAATGCTTCTGATTTCATAGGGTTTCCCTGAGAATTAAGTTAGATATAATCTGTATTTAAAATGTGAGGGGAGGTTTTCAAAGTCCTTCCCTCACAACAATCCAAGGCAATGCCCACAAAATGTTATATTAAGGCGTCATTTGACTGGTAACCTCAGAATCAGAAAGATCTCCTTTCAAGCCCTGTTCCTGCCATATTGTTTGAGTGACTCTACACAAATGAATTCAGGTTTCAGTGTCTCACACAACTAAGACTATAGTTGCTGAATGTTGCCAATCTACATTGGTATGGAGGGTGTTTGGTCACCAGGAATTTTCAATACCAATAGAATAACAAGTGAAAAAAAAAAGAAACAAATTAGCTCTTATTAAGTCATAAATGCAGGGGAAGTACTCTAATAAGGCAATTATGAAAGAGGTGCCACAAGTCAACATGCAGTTAATTTCTCTATAGTGTATACATGTGTTGTGTTTATAGACATATCTTATTTCATTTCTCTATGAGTTCACAAGTTACTTGAGGGCAAGGTCCAAATATGATTTCTCCTCTTCTTCATTCCCTACCTATAGTAAATAGTATAATGCTTTGCATATAGTATTCTTTCAATAAATGTTTGGATAATTGAATTGTTTAAATGAATCCTGAGGATAGGGATCTCTGAACTCTGGAATTCTCCCACATACTTGAATTCAGAGAGGAGAGAGGACTTGACTTGCCCAGTTAAAGACAGGTAGAGACTTGATAAGCAGAAGGATTTTCCTAGTAGGGAGAAGAGTGTGAACAAAAAGGGGGAATTGTAAGAGCGACAATGCGACTTCTGGATAAGGTCATGGAAACCCTTCTAGGATTGCATTCTTTTTATGGAAAATAGAAAAGACCCAGAGACTGAAAGAAAGCAGACTGTGGTAACATAAGAAATTTAACAGTACTGAAAAGTCATAATCCAGAACATTACTAATATATTTCCAATAGTTCCTAGATATATCTTTGCCACAAAAATTGGAATGTGAAATAAATTGCTGAAAATAATTCAGACTGGTCAAAATTTTTATCCAATTTTCAAGCTTGTATTGGACTTTAATGAACAATTATAATATCTCTAATAAAACTATTAGAAGAAGATGGAATTTGCTCTGTTAAAGAAAAAAGTCTGACAAATAGCAATTTTGTTTTTGTCAAATGCTTCCCTCACAACATCCCTGTGATTGCAAGGGTAATTAACCCCATTTTACAGATGAGGATACTGACTAATCAATGTTAGGCATAGGAATTGAACATTGGCCTTCTGAACCAAAGTCCAATGCTCTTTCTACTATCATATTTTTGTTATCACACTTAGCAGTGACACTTTCAATTTTCACTTTTTCATACTTATATTCCCTCCTGTATTCTTCTGTTGCAGAAAACGTGTCCAGTAATAGTACATTCCTCCCCTTGAAATGTTTAATTTATTCCCGGATTTGGAAATCCACTCTTTCCTTGAGAGAATACCTCAAAGAGAATCAGTACATCAGATAGATTCCTGACTAGAATAAGAGGATGGAGTATGAAGACAACCTTTGATCTTTACTTCCCAGGTGACCTTGGACAAGTCACTTAAACTCCTTGGTTTCAGTTTGCTCCGCCACAAAATGAGGGAACTGAAGCTGATGGCCTCTGAGATTCCTTCTGGCTTTATGTCTATGATTACATGATCTTATGAAAAATACAAACTGTAGCTACCCCTATCTATTTCATTGTGAAATCACCATTTCCCAACTGAATAGATAAAAAATATATAAAAATACATTCTTAAAGCTTTTATTTTAGAAACTGGCACCAAGATAGAACCAAGGGGAAGGGGAAAAACAAAAAGTTTGCTGCTCAATTCCCCTTACCATCTTAATAATTACTAGAGTTCCAGTTCATAGGAAGTCTCATGTTAAACATAACAATAAAAAATACCTTAGACTTTCATTGAATTTTGAAGCCACAAAAGCATCTAGGTTGTAAATAATAACTGATGGATTTTTAAAGCTGGAAATAAATTCAGACATCACCTAATACAGCTTCTCTTTTTACAGATGAGAAAATTGATGGTCAAAAGGCTATAATCTGCCTGAAATTATACAATTAATTAATGAGTGATACCTAGAGAAATACCTTTTCCTCCCCCATCCTGAGGATAAGGGGAGGCCTCAAAGAAATCTTTCCATTAATTCTAGGGGAAAAGCAATGGTGGACAAAGAATTTTTACTCATTTAGTCTAGAGTTTTAAATGTACTATCCCTCTTGAACCCTTAGTTACTTCCCACTACAATTAGAGTGTTAATTGGGCAACTTCTCAATTCACATATTTTCAGACAAATTTCTGCTAGTTTCATCCCAGTTATGTGTGTGTTCATCCTTTGTTACTGAAGAAGACCATGACATCAGAGAAATGATGACATGACTTGTACTTGACTTTGTTTTGAGTGAGGGAGGGCTATGCTGGTCACCAGCCTCACTTCTCCAGAGCCATCTGAATCCAGGGACCAGATATTCATCAGGATGACTGGACATGACTCAGGATGAGGCAGTTGGGGTTAAGTGACTTGCCCAAGGTCACACAGCTAGTGACTGTCAAGTGTCTGAGGGGAGATTTGAACTCAGGTCCTCCTGACTCCTGCACTGGTGCTCTATCCATTGCACCACCTAGCTGCCATCCTGGTTGTAGGTCTTCATTAGATTAAAGAAGAGTTAAGAGGATACTATTGTAGTATAGTCAATGCAAACTGAGGGCCTAAACCGAGGAGGAGATTGTAGGTAAAGCAAAAAGAAAATAGATGTGAGAAATGTTAGGGAAGTAGAATTTATGGGAATTGTTAAGTAGAAAATTATCTATTCTCTTAATTGTCTGTTCTCTGAATTTAGATTTATGTGCATAAGCATCTATGCACACAGTCTAGAGCAGTTAAAAGGACTAGGATATGAGTTCAAATCTTATTTTCTACTTTTTACCTATGTGACTTTGGGACTCATTTCCTTATCTTTCTAGATTTTATTTTACTCATTCACAAAATGAAGTAATCATATTAGCTTGGAGTTCTTAACCCATGGTTCATGAATTTTTAAAAATATATTTTATAGCTATATTTCAATGTAATCCTATATATTTGTATGACATATATATCATATTTATAGAATACATTTATACATATATATATATATATATATATATATACAATCCTATATATTTTATTCACTTAAAAATGTTATTCTATGAAGGATCCACTGGCTTCTCCAGACTGTTATGTGGTCTAAATTCAGCTCTTTTACTGTTTCTATTGTATTCTTTTTCAGTCATATCCGACTTTGCTTGATCCCATTTGGGATTTTCTTGGAAAAGATACTGCAGTGGTTTACCATCTCCTTCTCTAGCTCATTTTACAGATGAGGAAACTAAGACAAGCAAGGCAAAGTGATTTGCCTGTGGTCACACAGCTAGTAGGTGTCAGAGGCCAGATTTGGACCCAAGATGTTGAGTCTTCCCAACTCTAGGCCTGACACTCTATCCATTATGCCACCCAGCTACCTCATATCTCTAGAACTATAAAGTTATATCTTTCTCCTACTATTAAATCTTTTCCTTATCAGTTGAATCACTTGTGCGCAGACATGCAGTGTTTATACCATTGATTGTTCTTGCTTAATGTGAAATATAAACACAAATGGCCAGCCATGTAAACAAGACAGTCGGACACATAAGACCTCGTAAGTTCCCTAAAGCTGACATAAATATTCTCCACCTGTGTCTCCAATTTCCAAGAGCAGAAGAGACATTTCAATACAGTTGTTTCTGAAATCGCAACCTTTGTGGCTGGTCTCCTTTCATATCCTACCCTCTCTCCCTCCTTCAGGAACACACAAACATCCATCATTCCTTACAAAAATCACAGGTACAGAGGAAACCAGAAACAAGTGCTTGTTCCATCAAAGGCAAATCGTTACACATTAAATAGAAGGCTTTGGGATCAAAGCTCTAGCGTCATCTAGTCCAAATCCCCTCTCTCATTTTACAGATGAATAAACTGAAGCCTAGGGACATTAAGTGACTGGTTTCAACTCACACAAGGAGTATAAGCAAGAGTCAGGATTTGAAACCAGGTTCTCTTGCTCCAAAGCTATGATTCTTTCCACTATGTTGAACATTCTTCATTTTCAAAGATGATCAATAACTTCATAGGTTGATATTTCGACTTGTCTGCAAATTGAATTCTAGTGAGGCAGAGCTGCACAAAGCCATCAGCCTCACTTTCTTTCTGAGATGTCTAAGTCCATGGAAAGAAAAGAGTCCAGTGATTGTCTAGGATGCAGTGCATGATCTTGGCATATTTGATGTTGATCAAACTCTAAGCCCTCCACAATCTGCTTTAGTCACCTTAATGGCTGTTGGAACAAATTGTTCTCATCTGACAGTTCCCTGGGCTAAGATCTTCACATGCTAGGAGTAGACTTAACTTAAGTATTCCTTAACTCACAGATGGGTTTGAGGATTGTTGGCTATCCTCTACATGGTCTAGCCCATCTGCCAACATGGTTTTAATGATGTATGGCCACTGTGCATTCTGTAGCTTCTTGGAGTCATAGGAAGATCTTTTACTATACCACACAAGAAAACTCAAAGTTTTCGTGCATGTGTCTGGAAGCTTCTTTCTTTGGTATTTGTCCAGAGGTAGAGATGAAAGAGAACTGCGGTGAATTTTTCCCTTTCTTTCCTCCAAGTGTATCCTCCAATGGAGCAAGACAATTCTTTGCAGAATAGGGTGTTAAATCAATGAAGAATAAACTCAAGGCATTTCATCATTACCATATTTCCCAACAGCTTTACTCAGCAATGGGCAACACTGCCCCATGTCCCTTAAAACATTGATGAATTAGGTGACAGTTCTGCGCCTGCCACCATGAAATTAATCAGACAGTGTCAGCTGCTTCTGGGACTCTCCACGGAAGGAACTCCATGGCTGCATGATGGGAAGCCCCAAAGACCAGACGCTAGCATGTCCCCAGATTCTTTACTTCTCTTTATTGTTGGAGAAATGGCCTTAAAGAGAAATCCCCTTAAAGAAGTCAAAGAATGTAAAGAGCTTTTCCCTAAGAAATATAAGGAACCTCTGTCAGAAAACTGCACAGTCTATTTGAGTGGGAATAATTCTGAATCTCTTTTCTGTTTATTTCCTTTTGAATTTACATTCTTAATCTTAGTGGGGAAGAACAAGGTTCCTCTGGCATTATGTTAGATAGAGATTCGGAGAGGCATCTTGACATGTCAGATAGAAACTGCCCTTGGAGTCATGAAGACATGAGCTTAAGTCTCTCTGACACAGGCTGGCTATTTGACCCTGGAATTTGCTAAGCCCTCAATGATGCAGTCAATTCTCTAAGTTGATAGGTTGCAGAGAATAATAACTAATATTAGTTCTCCTTAATATAATGCTTTAAAGTTTACAAAATGCTCTACATACATTAACTCATTGGATCCTCACAACAATCAGATGAGGTAGGTGCTCTTACTATCCCCATTTTACAAATGAGGAAATTTATTAGCTGTGTGACTCTGGTCACCTCAGAGTGACTCTACCAGGGTCACACAGTTATTCTGTCCAAGTCAGGACAGTAGGGAGGTGGAGAGAGAGAGAAGGAATAAACATATGAGATTTGTGATTTTATATCTATATCTATGTCTACATCTCTCTCTCTCCCTCTCTCTCTCTCTCTCTCTCTCTCTCTCTCTCTCTCTATATATATATATATATATATATATATATATGCAAACATGCATGTACATATATTATATCATATTTATTTATGCATATTTGTATATGTATGCTCACATATACATATATTTATTTATTTGCATGTATATTTCATTTGTTTGTTCATTTGTTTATTTATTTATTTTTTTCCCGATCTTTTCATTTTGTGTATATATAACTCCAGGGCTTAGAATAGTACCTTGCACACAGAGAATGCTTAATTGTATGCTTGCTTGCCCATTTGTTTGATAGAGACATTCAAGAACAAAAGAGTTTCTCCATAGCAATATAACATGGTCCAAAGAAGGTTATATTGGAGTGAGAAAGCCTGAGTTTGAATCTTGCTCTGTCATTTACTTTTTGGATAACTTTGGGCAAGTGACTTCATCTTGTTGGTCCTGGTTCCTTTTCTGGGAAATGAGTGGTTAGGAGAAGATGATGTCACAAGCACCACTTACCTCTAAGGATATGATCCTTTGAAGGCCTTCTGTGGATTTTTTTAGTTGGATTTGGAGTGAATCTGTCATTTGTTGTTTCTCTTGCTTACTAAACTAGGAAAGTATCTTTTAGTTTTTATTTTCCTATAAATCCTAATCTCTTGCAAATAACTGTAACACAAAGTTGAAACTCAACCCACCTAAATCATCAGAATTTGTTTATATGACCGACAAAGCCCAGTTGCAAGAGAAAAAAAGAGAAATTCTATTTCAAATAACTATAGACAATATAAAAATTTGGAAATATACCTGCCAAGACAAACCCCAAAACTATAGTGAAGACAATTACAGAACACTTTCCACACAAATAAAATCAGGCATAAACAATTGGAAAACCATTGATTGCTCATGGGTAGGCCTAGCCAATATAATAACAATGCTGATTCTACTTAAGTTAATTTATTTATTTGGTGTCATACAGTAAAACTACAAAAATGTATTTGATAGAGCTAGTAAAAGATAAACAAAATTCAACTGGAAGAACAAAAGATCAAGGATATTAAGGGAATTAATGGAAAAAAATACAAAGGAAGGTGGCCTAGCAATACCAGATATTATAAAATAGCAACCATCAAAACTTTCTCAAAGTGACTAAGAAACAGAATGGTGGATCAGGGGAATAGATTATGTATACAAGATACAGTAGTCAATGACCCTAGTAACCTAGTGTTTGATAAACCCAAAGACCCCAGTCTTTGGGAAAAGAACTCCCTATTTGACAAAAATCACTGGGAAAATTGGTAAACAATAATACATAAATGAGGTATAGACCAATATCTCACACTGTGTACCAAGATAAGGTCAAAATGGGTGAATGATTTAGACATAAGCGGTGAAACAAGCAAATTAGAAGAGCAAGGAATAGTCAACCTGTCAGATCTGTGAGGAGAGGAAGAATTTATGAGCAAACAAGAGATGGAGAGCATTATGAAATATAAAATAGATCATTTTAATTATATTAAATTAAAAATCTTTTGTACAAAGTAAACCAATGCAAACAACAGTAGAAGGAAAGCAAAAGGTTGGAAAACAATCTTTACAGCAAGTATTTCTGATAAATACCTCATTTCTCAAATATGTAGAGAGAGTTGAGTCAAATTTATGAGAATACAAGACATTTCCCAAATGATAAATGTTCAAAGTATATAAACTGGTAATTTTCAGATGAAGAAATAAAGCTATCTACAGATATATAAAATGCCCTCAATCACTTTGATTAGAAAAATTCCAATTAAAGCAACTCTGAGGTAACACCCCAAACCTATGAGATTGACTAATATGACAAAAAATGGAAAATGATAAATGTTGGATAAGGTGTGGGAAAACAGAGACACACATTGTCCGTAGTGTTGCAAACTCATCAAGCCATTCTGGAGAACAATTTGGAACTACGCTCAAAGGGTAACTGAATTGTGCATATTCTTTTATCACTACTAGATTTATATCCCAAAGAGATAGTAAAAGAGGGAACAGGACCTATAATATATGCGCAAAAATATTTATAACAGCTCTTTTTTTGATGACTAAGAATTGGAAATCAAAGAGATGACCATCAATTGTGGAATGGCTGAACGAGCTGTGGTATATGATTGCAACTGAATTCTATTGTGCAAAAAAGAAATGATGAGCAGGCAGATTTCAGAGGAAACCCTGGAAAGACTTATAAGCACTGATGCAAAGTGAAATGAGCAGAATCAGAAAAACATTGTACACCGTATCAGCAATATTGTGCAATGATCAGCTGTGAAAGACTCAGTCCTTGTCAGCAACACAATGATCCAAGACAAATACAAGACTCAGGAAGGAAAATGCTATCCACATCCGGATAAAAAACTGATAGATTCTGAATGCAGATTGAAGCATATTTTTGTCACCTGTTTTATCCTTTTTTGTATTTTTTTCCTTTTGATATGTTTCTTCTTTCCCAACTGTAGCTAATAATGAAATTTGTCTTACGTGATAGCACATGTATAACCTATATCAAATTGCCTACCATTTTAGAAGAGTGGAAGGGAGGGAGAAAAAATTTAAAGCTCTAAATCTTATAAAGATGAATGTTAAAAATTGTTTTGATATGTAATTGGGAAAAGAATAAAATATTGTTAAAAGAAAAGAAACTTGACTCAATTGTGAATAGATGTGTCCCTGAAGGACAAAGGAAAACTCTTCCAACCCACCCTCTAAACATCCCTTCTCTCTCTGTCCCAAAGGGTCCTACTGACTCTCAGACCCGAGCTTTCCCAGAAGAATTTATTTTTGTCCCTCCACTCCAGGCATTAATCACTAGATATGTTATCTGTTGTTTTCTTAGTCACCTGTCTGTAGATTCAGATGCGTTTCAGCACCTCACCTAGAAATGATGCAGCTGCTTTTTTTGTAGCCTCTTTGCAACATGTAGAATGCCAGAGATTACCTGCTTTAACTCTATCTATTGTTACTCCACTGCCTCTTAGTTCTATTTTTCGTTTAATGTGCTTTGAGCTAGTCAGATAAAGGAACCTATAGAACTTCAAAGTCTGGTATTATTACTGAGCATCAGAGTTGTCTCCCTTCAATTCATCAATGAAATGCTGGTCCATTGACTGAAAGTTGTCTTTTTTTTGAAGTGTGCTTCTATCACATCATCAGGGTATTATAAAAATATTAAAGTTCATCTAGTGAATTGCAGACTGTTTTTTGAATGCTGGTGCCAATCAATCCTAACAAGTTAATACTCCGTGTTAAACAGCATTCTAGGGTACAAATACAAAGATTGAAACAATACCTGTCTCAAATATTTTGCCTTTTAAAAAGGAAGAGAGCAAATAAGTATATAAATATGTAGGGAATAAACAGAGAGCACTATACAAGTAAATTTACATTGAACTACAAGGTACATACATTTTCCTAAAAGGCAGTTAAACACAGGGCAGCTAGGTGGTGCAGCGCATGCATCACCAACACTGGAGTCAAGAGGACCTGAGCTGAAATCCAAACTCAGGTACTTACTAGCTGTGTGACCCTGGTCATTTATGAGGAATATCTGGTCACTGGATTCAGATGGCTCTAGAGGAAAAGTGAGGCTGGTGACCTGCATAGCCCTCACTTACTCAAAACAAAAGTCAAGTGCAAGTCATGTCATTATTTCTCTGATGGTATAGTCTTCCTTGGCAATGAAGGATGAACACGATGACCCTGGGCAAATCATTTAACTTAACTCTGCTTGCCTCAGTTTCCTCGTCTACAAAAATGAGCTGGATAAGGAAATGACAAATCACGCCAATATCTTTATCAAGAAAACCTCAAATGGGGTCACGGAGAATCAGACACCACTGAAACAACTCAACCATGAAGTTAAACACAAAGTGATTAGGGAAATATGGCATCACCAATTGGAGGGATCAGTAAGGCTTTAGGTTAAGAGCTGGACTTGAGCTTCTCAAAGGAAGAGAGGGATAGTATGAGGTAGAAATGAAAGCAGGAGGATCTTCTAGAAATGTAGGATTGTCCACTGCAAGGGTATGGAGATGGGAGATAGAATTATCAAGTTTGTGTTAAGCAAATATTTGACAAGCACTTATTAAGCACCATAGATAACACTGGATCATTTTTCCTCCCTCAGATTAAATGGGGTTTAATGTATCCATTATTTTCTCTCTCTAAAATAGTTAGGCAAAAGGCAAGAAATACCTTATGCTATGGATATTGACAGTGGTCATCAGTGTTTTTCTCAAATTTAAAAGGTCAAGCACAGAGCCAAGATGGCAGAGTAAAGGCAGGGACTCACCTGAGCTCTCCCCTAAACTCCTACAAATACCTTTAAAAATGACTCTAAACAAATTCCAGAGCAACAGAATCCACAAAACATGGAGTGAAACAGATTTCCAGCCCAACACAAGTTGGAAGGTTGGCAGGAAAGGTCTGTTGCAGCAAGGTGAGAGAGGAATGCAATCCAGTCAGGCTGCACTATCTTAACCTGGGCCTCAGGAAACTAGAAGCAAATCATGGGAGTGACTGAATCAGCAGCTGAAGCAGCAATGGCTGCTTCTCAAGTCCTCAGCCCACAGATCATAAGGGAGTCAAACAATGAGTCAAAAAGAAATTACAGGAGTATTTTTGCTAGTACTAAGGCAGAACTCTGTTACTTTGCCATACTTGGATCCAGTGTGCAGTCCTGGGAAGTAGTCCCAGTGTGAGGAAGAATATTAGCACAGCAGAGCTTGCAGCTACAATGGACAAGGGGATCCTCCTCACAGTTCCAAGAGAAAAAAGAGCGCTTGCGGTCACTCACAGACCTGCACAAAGACCAAGAGAGTAGTAAATATGTCTCCTTAGATCATACAACCTTGGAAAAATGGAAAACTTACAGGTCCTTAAAGGTATCTCTGAAAAACAGGTGCACAAAACTCCTGAAATCTGGGACAGTGCACCCTTCACCCTGGAAGCAGAGCTCTATTTTAACAAATGGTTAAAAGTCAAGTAATAATCTGGAATAATGAACAAGAAATGGGGGAAAAATTGATTATAGAAAGTTGTTATAGTGACAAGGAAGATAAAAACACATATTCCAAAGAAGGCAAAAATCAAATCACCTATATCCAAAGCCTCCAAGAAAATTATGACTTGGTCTCAGGTTATGGAAAGACTCAAAAAAGATTTTGAAAATCAAGTAGAAGAAGTAGATGAAAACTGGGAAGAGAAATGAGTGATGCAATAAAATCATGAGAAAAAAGTCAACAGTTGGATAAAGGAGACACCCCCAAAATACTGACTCCAGTAATGCCTTAAAAATTAGACTAGGCCAAATGTCAAAAGAGGTCCAAAAATCCAGTGAGGAAAAGAACACCTTAAAAGGCAGAACTGATCAATTGGAAAAGGATGTCCAAAAATTTACTGAAAAAAATCATTCCTTAAAAATTAGAATGAAATAAATGGAAGTTAATGACTTTATAAGAATTCAAGAAACAATGAAACAAACCCAAAAGAATACAATGTGAAATATCTCATTGGAAAAACAGTTACAATTGGAAAATAGACGGAGGAGAGATAATTTTAAAATGATTGGACTACTTGAAAGTTATGACAGAAGAAGAAAAAGAAGAAATTAGACATCATCTTGCAATAAATTATCAAGGAAAATCAATCTTGGCATTCTAAAACTAGAAGACAAAATAGAAATTGAAAGAATCTACCAATCACTTTCTGATAAAGATCCCAAAATGAGAACTGTCAAGATTATTATAGCCAAATTCCAGAGTTGCCAGGTCAAGGAGAAACTATTGCAAGCAGCTAGAAAGAAGCAATTCAAGTATCATGGAGCCATAGTCAGGATAACAAAAGATTTAGCAGCTTATATATTAAAGAATCAGAGTGCTTGGAATATAGTATTCCATAGGGCAAAGGTCCTAGAATTATGACCGAGAATCACTTACACAACAAAACTGAATAGTTTTTCGGAGGTAAAAAAAAAACAACGAATATTCTTGATGAAAAAAATAGAGCTGAATAGGAAATTTGACTTTCAAAGATTCAAGAGAAGCATAAAAGGTAAACAAGAAGGGGAATCATAAAGGACTTAATAAGGTTAAACTGTTTACATTCCTATATGGGAAGATGATATTTGTAACTCATAAGACCTTTTTCATTATAAGTATACTTAGAAGGAGTATATGTAGACAGAGGTAACAGGTGTGAGTTGAATTTGAAGGAATGATGTCTAAAAACTAAAATAAGGGGTGACAGAGGAATGTATTGGGAGAAAGAGAAAGGGAGAGGTAGGATGATGTAAAATATCTCACACAAAATAGTCAAGAAAAAACTTTTATGGTGGAGGGGAAGAGAGGGAAAGTGAGGGGTAGTGAATGAAATTTACTCTCATCAGAATTGGCTCAAAGAAAGAAAAACATACATGCCCAATTGGGTATAGAAATCTATCTAACCCTAGAAAAAAGTTAGTAGCTCGAGAAAGACTGAACAAGTTGTGGTATGTGATTACCATGGAATACTATTGTACTATAAGAAATGATGAGCAGAAAAACCTGAAAAGATTTTCATGGGCTGATGGAAAGTGACATGTACTGTGTACAGCGTAACGGCAATATTGTAAGATGATCAGCTGTGAATGATGGCTATTCTCAGCAATACAATGATCCAGGACAACTCTGAAGGATTTATGATGAAAAATGCTGTCCATCCCCAGAGAATGAACTGATGGTGTCTGAATACAGATTGAAGGATTTTTTTACTTTATTTTTCTTGAGTTTTTTTGTCTATGTTTTCTTTCACACATGACTTTTATGGAAATGTTTTGCATGAGTACACACGTATAACCTATATTGAATTGTTTACTTTCTCAGTGGGGGAGGGTGGAAGAAAGGAGAGAATTTGGAATTCAAAGTTTTAAAAAGCAAATGTTAAAAACTGTTCTTATAGGTAATTGGGGAAAATAAATTTAAAATGGTCACAATAAAAAAAATGGTCATCAGTATCATTCACTATGAAAGTCTAACTTATTTTAATCCTCTTTGAGACATCACCATGACTGTAACCACTAGAATAAACATACTGAGATGGGGCCTTTATGGATCTCCAATATCTCCAGCAATAACAAAGTTAAAAATAGTTGCTTAGAAGCTGGATGTGGAATACTCTGCCTGTCCCCTAACTAGCTCACATTGGTAGAGATATAGTTACCCAAATCAGTCATGAGATTTAAGGGATTCTTTCCACTATAAAACGAAGGAGGTTCTCTTTATTTCATACTCTGGAGCGCAATCAATCACATGGACAAAACAGAAGAAGGCTATTTTCTGTTCTTTCAAGGGAAGGCAGACTCACCGGGTTCCAAAGGTATTCCTCCAAGTGCTTCCATGGTAGACCCTAAGCATTACTGCATACTCACAGAGACAGCTGAGATAAAGCCTTGGGACCCAGCAGGAAGATAATTGACCAAAAATACGGGAACTGATTTGACCAGATGAAATAAGCTTAATTTTAACTATGATAAATTTCTCTATTACTTTCTGATTGATGACAAGAAAATAGCATCCTAATCATTCTCAGTCTCCTTCCATCATCATTTCTGGTATCCTCCCAAAATCAGTAGTCCTTCAGCTAAACTTTAAGTCAATTCTCTTTTAGGCTGCCATGATAAAGTAGCAGTGATTACTGTCTGAATCTGTTCTGTTGTAAAGTTGAGTCAAGAAGGAGCTAAAGATTAATTTTAATCTTTATTAAAATTTTCTTTTTTTCTTTACTTTTTCTTTTTATATTCTTTCCTCCCCCACCCCTCCTGTCTCCATACGCCTCTCTGTCGGTCTCTCTTCCTGTCTCTATCTATACATACCTTTGTCTGTGTCTCTCTGGATCTCTCCATTTGGAGACAAGAGTTTCATTTGGACTCATAGCCAAGCAAGGCCCTAGAAGCCTAAAAGGTATCAATCCATCATAGCTATCTTTATCAGAATAATTTGTTAATTGTCAATTTTTTGGTGAAGGATTTATTAAGATTATATTTTCACTATGAAGAAGTCATTTTGGACTCAGATTCAATCTGCCTCAGATTCAATCTGGCTTGCCAGCATTAGTGATATAACTGTTCAGATTTCTTAAGAGTCCAGCCAACATGGCGGGTCTTTAATAGACTTTGTATTAAAAAAAAAAAAGAAGTCATTTGGATAGAGTTGTATGTTTGTTGTTGAGATCACAATTTCAGTGGGTAGTAATCCAGACAGAGTATTAGATTTGGAGTAAATGATCTAAATTCCAATGTTTCCTTAGATACCACTTATCTGTGTGACCTTGGGCAAAAAACTCACCTTTCTGAGCCTCAGTTTGTTTCTCTGTAAAACAAGAGGAAGGGAACTTGACATCCCTTCCAGGTCTAAATATATGACTATATGATGCTCGTGACTTAATAGTATATTTGCAATTATATTAAGTATACCTCTGATAACTCCTGCATTTCACAATCCCCATTAAATACTTCTCTTCATCAAGCAAAGTTTTATAATACGTGTGTGTATGGCCTTTAGTTCTGCCAGCATTCTATGTCCAAGAGCTCAAAGACTCTAGAAGTCCTGGACCCTAAAAGATTTACAGTACATCAGGCTTATTAACACTATATTAGAATTGTAAAGACACCAATGACAAATGTGTATGGCACTGAGGTTGGTCAATGTAGTATGAATAAATAAAATGGTGAAAAATTATATACATATGTATATATATATATATATGTATATATGTGTGTGTGTGTATATACACACAAATAAATGAATTCATTTTTTTGTTTGTTCATTTTTTATTGGTTTATTTACTTATTAAGCTACTCTAGGTTTTTCATCACTTTGAACACATATCTCCATCATTTCCACCTGATGCTTTGGCTGGAAAACCTAAGTCAATTGACTACATTACAAATAAACCCATCAATTATATGTTTCCCAGATCAAACCTTCATTCCTTGACTAGTGTACTCCTTTACACATGTTGTTTCCCCCAAAGAGAAGGCAAGGTTCTTAAGTACAGAAACTGTTCCTCTTTTATATTAATGTTCTCCACATTTAGCATGGTATCTGGCACATAATAGAAACTTAATAAATACTTTTTCATTTTTGAAAATTCATTCATCAATTTATTAATTAATTCCTTCATCTCTAGCTTTTGTTGGAAGACCTCTTTTAAAGACAGGAAAAATGATAATAAAGTTAATTCCAAGTGATCACAGTGATGCTTCACATCATGCAGATCTCAGAGTAGGTTTTTATCCAATTACCAATACTCTACATGTTTCCATAATATTGGGTGTACAGGGATTCACAGCTCTGCATGTATGTATCTAACGCTACCAGTGTGGTCACATAAACCTCCTGAAGCTATACCAGGGGATTGTTATGGAGATATGAACAGATCTAAAAAATAGTGTTTCCAGTAAAATTTGTAGGTGTGATCAAAGTGGGCCAGTGGAAACAAACCTGTACCTTCTGCCCAACTCTGTCATTGACTTGATTTGTGATCCTGACCAAGCCATTTAGCTTCTTTCATTCTCAGTTTCATCTCTTATAAAATACGGCCATGTCACTTACCAGAGAGGATTGTGCCAGAATAAATGGAGTGACTGATTCTTCAAATGTCACTAACTCTGTCTGTAAGTCTGCAAGCATCCTGATCCCTATTCTGTGTGTATATGTTCACGTACAAGCATGCGTATGTGTGTGGTGGGTGCAGAAGGTCAGTAGTATTATCTATCGCACAAAAGCATACCATAAGCAGCCTCAAGTTCACTAATATGGTGAGATTGCCCTCTACACTGCTAAGGAATATCACTATAGAGTTGCTTCAATCATTTTCATATATTCTCTAGGCTGGCCATCTTTGAAAGGGACCAGAGCCCAGGGAATGCCCACAATACAAGGGCAGTAATTTTGCAGGTGAGCACAGAGAAGCAATATCCACCTTAAGAGAAAGCTGCCACACACTAGCTATGTGCCCCTAGAAGATAAGAGAGAACCCATGATTGCTAAAGTTATCACTAACACCATAATCACTGTCAATGCCAGTGGAATACCTCAAATGCCTAAGTGCATCACAGGCAGTATGTAGGCAACAGACATAATCCTAGGATGGCACAAGGTAAGACAATGCTGCAACACCCCACAATTGTATAATGCGTTAAAGTTTACAGACCACTTTTTGTGCATTATCTTACTTGATCCTCACTCTCACTCTTTAAGGAATTTGGTGTCATTTTTTTTTTTACATTTTTTTTTTTACATCTTATAGATGAAGAAGCTGAGACTTAGGGTTAAGTGCTACGTCTCACTGACTTGAAGCACTCTAAGAAGTATGTACTTCAAGTTGAGATGGAGATGGAGATATTCAAAAGAAATGCTTCAAAAATTGGACTAGTCTTATTAAGATTACACCTTTCCTTTGGGCAAATGACATTAGAATAAGGTTCAAATGGATAGTCACAGACATTCACCAAGTACAGTGACATACATATATAAACATATACATATGTATATACATACATTCATGCATATGTGTGCATATATGTATATATGCATGTATGCATGTGTATATATATACATATATATATATATATGTATATATATACACATGATAGAGATGATGGGAAGCAGTTTTGAGAGTTTCATATCCACCCTGAATAGACCTATGAAAAGATTTCAGTTCCTGTCCAACTCAGGAAGATTATCCCAAAGGGTCAAGGGTTAGAATTGCTTGCAAGATAACCATTGGATGATTATGGAATCCTTGGACCTAGTAGGTCTTAGCAAATAAGTGCTGATTGAATGGATTGAACATAGAGGCAATGCGAACAAATCACATGACTTAACATTTGGATAGTATCACGTTTAAAACTCATTTGACAATTGTGCTTTCCTCTTTATTCAATAACCTTTTTATTAAACACCTAATGTGTTCCAGACATGGCGCTAGGTGGAGAAGAAGATAACATGACCATACATCAGAATATATGCTCCTTGAAGGTAGGGATGTTTTTACGTTTTCTTTGTGTCCTCGGGGTCTAGTACAGTTCCTGGAAGGAAGGTGCATCAGTAAGCACCCCCACATACACACGGGTGAGGGGCAACATGGGGAGTGCTACCACAGGTTCTTTGATCTGCTTCTCTAAAAGGAAAGGCAGCTTTTGAGAGGTTACCAATCACTTCAATCAAGCACAGGTATCAGAGAAAATCAAAATCTAAATTTCAGAGAAAATAAAATTCAACACACAATGCTTTCAAACTGCCTGACCATTAACTTACGTACATCTTTACCAGAGAGGGAAGCATCAACATCTGGGTTTTCAAAGCAGGTGGGCTTCTTAACAGCTTCCCAGAGTCTCATATTGCACACAAAGCTTCTTGCAAAAACTAAGACTCAAAGTAAAACTCACCCTCAGAGTAATTTAAGTGCTAACTATGTGCACAGATGGACTGTGTCAAGTACTTTAGAAATATTATCACATCTAATCCTCACAACAAGTTTGGGGATTCACTAATATGAATCTCATTTTACAGTTAAGGAAACTGAGCATATGTGTTTAAGTCATTTATACACAACTAGTAAGTGAGTCTGGATCTGAACTCAGGCCTTCCTTTCCCTGCCAGTAACAAAGAAATCTCTTAATAAAGGCTTACTGATTGTTTTTCTGATGAATACAGTATAATTTCCCAAGATGTGTTGTTAGCATCTAGGGGAATCAGGGAAAGTATCATATGGAAGGTGGTCTATTAGTGAGCTGTGAAACACTGGGAATTCTAAGAGGTAGAAGTGAGGAAGGAGTATGTTTCAAGTATGGCACCAAAAAGCGGAGCAGGGGATTATTTCAAAATTCGAATTTTAAAAGAGGTTTAAAAGATGTAAGTAATACAAACACTCAAAGAAAACAATACCCCTAACTATCCTTGTACCTAAGACAAGTCATTTCACCTCTCTAGGAATCACTTTCCTCATCTGTAAAATGAATGGTTGACCTATGCAATCTCTAAGGTTGAGCAGATGTAGTTGAGATGCAGGGAACCAAGGAGTGAGAGTTTAATATGTGGGGGATAGTCAGCAAACTGATTTAATTCTGGTTAGCTGATCATATGAATTGTTATCAGAGTCCTATTTCTCGTTCATCTTTTTATCTCTTCATTTCAATAAATGAACAAGTTGAAGAAGAGAAAAACCTCTTTAGCCAGTTGAGAATCTTGTGGTTACTTTACATTACTTGCTATTTCAGGTGAACTTCAAATTAATAAGGTTTTATTACATTGAAATGTTGTTAAATCTCATTAGAAGGTGCTGGATATTTCATATCATTTTGTATTGTGAACTTCTAACATGCAATAATAGAAGTCCATTGAAATATTAAGAGGGTAAATCAACCAAGTATTAGATGCCTTGGAAATTCAAGAATTTTCAAGTACTATCAAAATTCAATGCCAAGGCTAATGCTAAAGAATACTGTGAAATAGATAAAACTGGACTTCAGGGCCCTTCACCTTCTTTTAATCTCATTTGGAAGTAGTTTCTCTTCTCTAAAGAAAGACGTTCAATGGTCTGATATTAGCTTCGGGTTGTCTAGTGTTATCTGATGAATTGTCCCAGCTAGTTATACAATGCCCCTCGCTCAGAACAGTTCTCATCTTTCCATTGAAACCTGACTTTTCTTTGGTCTCATTACTCCAGGGTTTGGCAGAGCTATAGCTACAATTTCAGGTCCCCAACATTTACAGAGAATAAAATTTAAATTGATGTTTTTGAAAGATCAAGAAATTTTAAAAATCATAATATTTAAATCGTTTAGCATTTTTTTTTCCTTCTATCGGGTAGACATTGTCAGGAAAACATAGATAACGTAGGAAGCTATTAATTGATACACTTCATTTTGCAGTTCAATACCAAGAGAGTTCCTACTTGGCCCCCTCCACCTTGTTCGTAGTCTTTTAGTGAACTGTCTAGAAGCTATCATATGGTGCAGAGTCTCTATCTCTCTGTCTCTGTCCCTCTGTCTGTCTGTCTGTCCCTCTGTCCATCTCTCTGTCTCTCTCTCTCTCTCTCTTTGTCTCTCTCTTTGTCTCCATTTCTGTTTCTGTCTCTGTCTCTCTCTCAAACACACAAATACACACACATTCTCTCTCTCTCTCTCTCTCTCTCACACACACACACACACACACACACACACACACATGGTGTCAAAGGAGTGCTTAAACAACATACAACTCTCTCTTGTGACATGGTAGCTGCTTTCTATTTTATCTCTTATTATAAAATGCCTTAACCTAGGTACAAGTGTGGGAATATGGAGCCTTACAAAGGACTGGTCAGTGAATCAGTCAATATGCATTTCTAAAGTTCCTAATATGAACCAGATGTTTTATTAAGCAGTAAGGATACACAGAAAGGAAAAAGACAGTCCTTGCTATGACTGGGGTGTGTGGCAGGGGTAACATACAAGCAACTATTCATGAACAAGACATATGGGATAGAATGGAGATCATTGCTTGCAACATGAAAGAAGTCAGCATGTTGAGCTGAGGAATGAGAGAATCACTGACAAGACAGCAGTCAATGAAAAAGTGGAGAGTCAGGAAATGGAGCATTGTGCTTAAGAAGAACATGGAAGCTGGTATCACTGAATCAGACTACTTTGGAGGAGTAAAATGGAAGAGGACTAGAAAGGTAAGAGGGGGCCCAGGATATAGAGGGCTTTAAATGCCAGATAGAGGATGTCATGTTTGATCCCAGAGGTAATAAGGAGCTTCTGGAGTTCACTGAATAGGAGGAGGGGTGGTCAGATGTTTGATTTTAGGGAAATCACTTGGATAGCTGGATGGAAGATGCACTGAAGCAGGGAGAGTCTTGAGATAGGGAGACCAATAGGTAGACTGTTTTAAGGCTCCAGGAATAAGGTCATAAGGGTCTAAGTGAGAGATGTTATGAAGATAAAATTCAAAAGGACTTGGTAAGGATTGAGTTTGGGGGTGAGAAACATAGAAAGGAGTAGAACATGCAACTAGGTTGCAAGCCTGGCTGACTGGAAGAAGGGAATGAATATGTTGGTAAGTAGCAGGGAAGCAGCCAATAGAAATGGAAGTTAGATGAAAGAGAAAGGATATCCGAGAGTGTAATCTGCTGCACAAGATGAGGTGGAATAGGACGACTCATGAAGAAGGGGCTTGCCTTGTGGCAAACTGATAGGCATCTGTGACATCAAAATATTGAGTTGATTTTTAGTCCTTAATATTATTTAACCACAAAATGTTTAATGATGAAGTGAGATACAATACAGGGAATGTATCCTGAAAAGCTGGGTAAAGTACCCTATCCAAAATGTCTTAGGATGAGGAATATGGTTAAACCAGGGAAAGCATCAAATAATCCAACTGCCTCCAGAACATCCCTACCTGCATACAATATTGTCATGTTAGTTTCAACATGTATAAAGTAGAACTGATTATACTGTCCTCTTCAACCCTCCCAACTCTAATCATCCAGGTTTATAACTTCACAATCACCCCTAATTCTTATCTCTCCCTTTATCATATGTGATTAATATATTAATATACATACTTATTATATTTTAATATATTCACATATATGTCACATATGCCAATTAAGAAACACAAATATTGTGTAACTGCCATACATCATATTCTTTCTGAAATACTCATAACCTTTATTCTGGATTACTATTAGTAGCCTATTAATTTTCCTGCTTCTCCTGGTTTCTCCCTTCTTTAATTCATTCCACTGGTTATACTGTATAAAAATCCAGGATAAGCTGTTTGAAGGCAGGGAATGTTATTTTTATTTTCTCATCCTCTCTGGGCAAGAGAGGATTTTCTCATGTCACTCTGGGCAAGTCACTCAGTGCTCTAGGAAGTTGTTATACTTTCAGAGAAAGTCCTGATCTACACTGGTAAGAGTTTCCTTATCCAGGAGATACCAACAACATAGAAAACATTGATCTTGTTCCTACGCTCTTTCCATCCCTGAGGCCCGGCATAACATCATGCACATAGAAGGCCATGTTGGTTGAGTTGATTTGAATTCACTAGAATCTTTTTTAAAAAGTTTCCTAAAACATCATATCTGTAACATATAAAGAGAGAACTAAAAGGAGAATTTGGTGTCTTGCAAAAGAGGTGAATAAAATAGATTAAAATCTCTCCTCTGCCTCTTTTCCTGAGTTGATTCTGACTTTTGCTCTTTTCCCTGGCCTTCTCCTGGCTCATTTTTGAGTTTCAGGCAGGGATGGTGAGTGAGTGATGTGGAACAAATCTGCGTCCTTCACTCTCATCCTCCAATCTATCCCCCGATTTTTTTTGTTCTTCTGAAGGCTCAGTCAGCTCTCTTTAGCTTTCTGAATAAGATGTCTCTCTTTATTTCTTCTTTTTATTCCACATTAAACTTCTCTTCAACTGCTCCATAAATCTGACCATGCTTTGTGTAAAAGGTATTGCAGCAGCCCATGCTTCAGAATACAGAATGCCTGTAGTTCCTTAGAAAATGAACTCACCAGCACTTTTCAGGAATCACAAGAGACCATCTTTTTCCCACAGAACTGAATGTTTTTTCCTCTTATTTAATTCAGCGAAATGTTTTGACAGGCTATTAGAAACAGATGAATGCTATACTTTTGGTATTAAACAATTTTTAAAAATAATTTTGCTCCAGCATCACAGAGATATTTATCACTTGGCCATGTGCTCTGGCATATCCTTGTTATGGGTCTCTATATTCATGGGGAATGTGATAAAAATTATGTCCAATGTTAGTTAATATAATAACTTGAATAAAAAATTAGCAAGTAGAAATTCTATTAAAGTCTTCATCACAGAATCACAAGCTCACATAGTAAATGCTGGAATAGATCATAGAGATCATCAGGTACAATGCCTCCATTTTACAGATAAGTAAACTGAGATACAGAGAAATTAAATAAATCACCCATGATGGCATAGCTAGTCTGAGATCAGATTTGAATCCATGATTTCCTAAGTCCAAGTACAGTACAGAGTCCAAGACAACTGAAATAGCCTCCTGACAAATCTCCTTACCTCCACTTTTTTTTTTCTTATCCATCCTCCTACTCATCAGGTTAATCCTCAGTTCACTTAAATAAATAATATTAAACATCTACTCCGAAACAATCAAAACAGCCCCTCTTCTCAAGAAACACACATATAGTCTCATATCCTGAACCACAGAAATATTCCAGCCTCATATTGTGCAGTGATTTTAAATAGTCTAAAAAAATATTGATTAAAATTGCTGACACATAGTGGTTCCCCTACTTTTCTCTTTTGATTAAATAACTTTGACTGAGATCATGATTACCACCCCTGCATTTTATTCTTAATAAATTCTATTCCTAATCTTTTTTCTGAGCAGTTTATACCACTGCTCAGGAAAAATTCATTGCCTCTCTATTGCCTATATGACCAAGTTCAAATTCATTATTGTAGCAGTTAAGGTCCTCCATAATTCCCTAAATACCTTACCTGTCTAACTCTTATCTCCCCTAGTTACATAAATGGAGCTCATTTTTTTAGTCCAGCTAGTCTCACATGCCCCTAAACTTCACTTCCTACCTAAATGCACTGTCTCAGTATCCTCTATGATTGTTTGACTTTAATATATTCTTCAAGACTCTGCTCAAGTTTCACTGTAAAAAAAATGGTAACTTCATCAATTAATTTGATTAGCAAACTTCCAACTTCTCTCCCCCAATTTTGGAATCCTGAGTTACCACCTGCCTGGATGAAAATCCCTCTTTCCCCTGCTACTCACCTCTTTTGATCTCTTATGTACCTTAGTGCCTGTTGATAGCTTAGACTTTACAAAATCACTCTTATCCCATCTTCCACTTCCATCATATCCTCTGGAAATTTCATTTCGCAATATCATGACTTCCCTTTACCATACATTTCTTCCTCTCATAAGACATCTTCCTATACATTTCTAAGTCCACCAGTTCATCATATTCTGCACTGCAGGAATATTCTAGACTTATATTGTGCAGTTATTTTAGATAGTCTAAAACAATATTGATTAATACTGATGACATATAGTGGTTCTCCTACTTTTCTCTTTTGATTAAATAGCTTTGTCTGAGATCATGATAACTCCCCCTGCTTTACATTTCTAATAAACTCTATTCCTAATCTTTATGTTTATGTTTATCTTTTATTCTCCATCCCTCCTGACTTCTCCACTTTACTTCTACCAGATGACTTGTCCTCTTATTACTTAATCTACCTCCCTCCAAAGATCCCTTCCTTATTCTCTCCCCCCATCCTTTCCCTTACCCTCTTATTTCTCTCTGAATTTAAAATATGTTTATACTTTCCAAATAGTATAGTCTTATTCCCTAATTATCCCATTTCCATTAATCTAGTCACGCATCTATACCCTCTCCTTATCCTATGCCCTCACCCTCTTATTTCTTTATTATTTTAGAAGATTTTTATTCCCTTATAAATGTATATATTGTTCTCTCTTTAACCTAGATGTGATGTATGGTTCCCTCTAAAAATCCCTCCCCTATCCTCTCTCCCCTCCTTATTCTCTTAGTATTTTATTTCTTTCTGAATTTAAAAGACTTGTATACCCTTCTAGATACATATGTGTTGTTCCCTCTTTAATCCATTTCCGATGACAGTAGGGTTTCAGTACTACCTACTAGCCTTTCCCATAGAATTACTTTGTGTCAGTTCTTTCTCATTTGTATAATTACTCTTTTTGCCTTTTCAAAATGGTTTTACTTTTTAGAATGACATCATACCCAGGTCTGCCCCAATCTTTCTTTGGTACTGCTTCAACTACTAACAACAGTCTCAGAAGATGGTTTACATTTCCTCATGTAAAAAGTAAACAGTCTGTTTTATTGAGTCTGCTGTAATTAATTAGTCTTTGATGTGTGCCTTACATGTCTCTTGGATCTTGCATGTAAAATTTTCTTTTAAGTTCAGGGTTTTTTCCAACATATTCTGAAAGCCTAGCAATTCATTGAATATCCATATTTTCCCACTCAGGATTCTGTTTAACTTTGCAGGGTATATTTTTGATCACAATCCCAGTTCTTCATATACATACATATATATATATATATATATATATATATATATATATATATATATATGTATGTGTAGTGTCCATATGTATGTATAGTGTCCATATATATATATATGTATAGTGTCCATATATATATATATGTGTGTGTGTGTGTGTGTGTGTGTGTGTGTGTGTGTGTACATATATATATATATATTTATTTATTTATTTATATGTATAGTGTCCCAAATCCCGTGATCTTTTAGTACCACCCCTGCTAGGTTCTGTGAGATTTTAATTGTGGCTCTAACATATTTGAATTACTCATTTCTTTTTGCTCATAATACTTTTTTTTTTCCTAAGGCTGTGGTTTCAGAATTTGGGTATAATATTCCTGTAGGTTTTCCTTGTAGGACCTCCTTGAGGTGGTGATTGGTGGATTTTTTTTCTACTTCTTCTTTCCCCTCTTGTTCTAATACTTCAGGACAAATTTATTTATTTCTTGTATTATTCAATCAAGATTCTTTTTTTTTTATCATGACTTTCAGGTAATCTGATTATTCTTATGTTTTCTCTTCTTGATCTCTTCTCCAGATCAGTTTGTTTTTCTTATGAGATGTTTCACATTCTCTTCTATTTTTTTCATTCTTTACGTCTTGTTTTATTATTTCTCGGTCTCTTATAACTTCAGTGTTTTCCCCTTGTCCAGTTCTAATTTTCAGGAATTTTTTTCTTCCTCAAGATTCTGGATCTCCTTTTCTAATTCTTTTCATAATCTTGTTTTTATTGGATTGTTCTTATTTTTAAAAAATCCTCAATTTTTCTCATCTGATTTTTGAAGTCTTTTTTTTTACAATTCTTCTTTGAATTCTTTTTTGGCAAGTGATATGTAATGTTAATCTTTGGAGTGTTAGAGGCATTTTGTTTGTTTGTTTGTTTCAGTATCTTCCTCTGAAGATGAAACCCCCAGTCTTCTATTCCCATAGTAACTTTCTGTAGTTGGGTTCTTTCTCCTTTGCCTACTCATTTACAAAATTGTAGCAGCTTATTACTGTAATCACCTCTCATCCTAGGTCATGGGAGATGTTTCCTCTGGTCTCAAATCCTCCTTTAGTTCTCCCCTGTGGTCTGAAACCAAAACCAAGAACAGGCGAGCATGATTTCCACACCTGTGGTAGCTCCAGATTTGATTTATTTTTATCTCATCATAAGCTCCTTTGTTTCCAAACTGCCCCGCTCTCACCCCTAGTAAACCTCTTATTGGTTTTCATTGTAACCTCCCATTATTCCAGTCATCCCTGTCGTTCCATTTCATCAGCCCAGCTGTCTCCACTTTCTTATCTTCATACTCTTGACCCGAGAGTTAACCAGTTCACATGTATGTCTTCTATCCTTATATTATTCACTCCCACATAATAGCTCTGCTCATGTTTTGCCAAATTTCAACTCTGTTACCCTTAATATCTACTTTCTCTCCTTCCATTTGTGTTCTGATGAATATAATAGAATATGTCATATAATCCTTCTAACTGGGTCAACTACAAACTTGTTTTATGCAACCTCAACTGGACCATCGCCACTGTATGATCATTCTTGCATTGTTTCGTACTGATTGCCTATCACAGTATCCATAAAAGTTTTCAAAACCTCTTGTTTCCTCAACCCTGCTACCACACACCTCCACATTTACCTTCATGTAGGACTTTGCCTCCTACAATACTGCAAAAAAATACTTCTCCAATGTAAACTCACTTTTCTCCTGACTCTAAAACTCATATATGTAATATTAATAATCTGCTTTAACTATCCTTGCCCATACTAATCCCTCTATTTTGTTGACCCATTTCTCTTCAGCTTCTTTATACCCTCTCTTAGTTACCTCATTAGCTCCCATGCTTTCAATAAACAACTCAACGCAGATAATTTGCAGCTACATATCCAATATTACTCTCTCTCCTCAACTCTGCCACTACATCTCAAAGCAGGTTTTCACCTGTTCTACTGTTAGCATCTCAAACTCAACATGTACAAAATGAAACTCATTAAGCACTTAATCAATCATTTTTGATTGGTTGATTCCCCTCAAAAGCTAACCCTCTTCCAAATTTCCATATTTCTACTGGTCAGCCAGGTTTGTAATCACAGTCATAGTTAACTCTTCTTTCTCAATAATTCTGTACCCAATCATTTGCAAATAACATTCATTCTACTTCTTCAATACTTCATTTCCTCATTCTCTTCTTTCTGTTCACAAGGTCTTCAATACTTTTCACTTTCAAATCATAATTTCATCAAAGCACTGCAGGAGGAATTAAAAGAAATAAGGACAAATTATAAATTTTAAGGATCATAGGATTTGGGACCCCATGGTCCTTAAAGATCACCCAGTCATACACTATTTTCTAGACGTTCTCTGTTCTCATTAGCTCTTTAGAGAGATGTAACAGAGAACCATGAAAAGCTAACTAATAATATAAAGGTACATGTAAATGCCAGAAGTATGGTATAGAGAGTGACAAAGGAATTCAGAAATGTCACTGTAGGTTGGAGGGATCAGAGAAAACTTGGAAAAATATTGAGAAATTTAATTGCCCTGAAATACAAGCTAAGATTTGGACAGATGGAGTTAAGCAGAAAGGAAAGCATTCCCTGAAGAATATTATAAGCAGTCATAACAAAATATGAGACTGTAAGTTCCTTGAGGAGACATTTGTGTTTCATTTTGCCCTAATCTCTGAGCCTGGTACCTTTCATGTAATTATTTTAAAATATTTGACTAATTGAAATGAAAATGAGTGGTAGGTTCCTTCTGCTTAGAGATTTTCAACCAGAATCTTATAATGGGTATGTCGTAGTGGGGGTTTCAACAGCTCTGGGAGAGAGCATAGTCCTGAAAGTTTTGTGGAACTGCCTCACTTGAATCCAATTCACACAGAGGGCAAGACATCACACTGCAATGTGATTAACCTCTTCAAAAAACAAAGGACAAACAATAGTCCTATTTTATGATTTAATAATCTAAGACCAAAAAAGGTTAAATGATTTGCCTGGGCTCATCCTAACTAGTAATTATCTGGTGCTGGATTTGAACTCAAGTCTTCCTTACTATACACCAAGTACTCTATGCACTAGCATAAGTATTCTTCATTACTTCCATCAGTGCAGTGCACATATGATACGAATTCAAAGTTTGACTTAATTTCTTTTTATCAGCTATTTGCTCATAAGGTCATAGATTTAGAGCTAGAAGGGTCCTCAGAGGTCAAATAATCTAATCCCCTATTTACATTTTATTTTTACATTCTAGACAATGTGTTTCTTTGCACAAGTCAGAGTTTGTAAACTATGTAAGGAGAGAGAATACAGGCACACACAGAGACATAAACAACTGCATACATACACACATATAGAGAGATGTTTTAGATTAAGCTTACAGGATAGTAAAGTTTATCTATTCTAAATAAGCATATGTGGTTTGATTTAATTTGAATTTTTATTTCAATATTTTCAGCTGTATTATACTTTTAGCTGGAGCTAGCTAGTGGGAGCCTATTGTTAAACTTTCAGTGCAAATACTGAACACCTTGAATATTCTCAAACACTACAAATCAAGGCTTGATTTGTTTTGTTGATTGTCTAGACTTAAGAAAGTGATGGAAAAAATCTTAATAATGCAAATAAAACTTAAAAATGTTTTATACCATTTTTGCAGATTTGGTTGTTAAATATTTATTGGCACCCTTCTACCTAGGGCACCGCCCTAGGTCAGACCCTCAGCCAAGACTACTGCACCAGCTGTCTAAGTAATCTTCTAGCCTCAAATCTCTCCCCTCTCCAATGCAGCCTAAACAAAGATGCCAAAGTGGTTTTCCTGAAGTGTCATTTGAGCATATTGGCCCTTACTCAATAAACTCTAGTTTCTCCCTGTTACTTCAAGGATCAAAAATAAACTCCAGTGATTGGCATTTATTTCAAGCTCTTCACAAGTGGCCCCAACTGACATAGGAGTGATTGATCACATTCAGATGGAGGGAAGTCTGATGGAGTTACATGTCCTAGATCAGAAGAACAGAGACTTAGAGCTGAAAGGGACCTTAGAGCCCTTCAAATCTACCCCTCTTTTCGCATAGCCTTATTACAACTTTCTACCCTCCATATCTGCTGTAGTCTGCCCAAACTGTCTTTTTGTTTGCCATCCTTGATACTCGATATCACGCCTCTGTTAAACTGCTCTGACTTTCCTATTCCTAGAGTTTATCCCCTCCTTACCTTTGTCTCTTAGAATCTCCACTTTCTTTTTCTTTTTTAGAAAAGGTTTATTTTATTCTAAACTTATGAAATTAAACAAGCATTTCTATAACACGGTAGAAGAGAAAAATGAAAGATTGTACATGAAACTGCAAATCTATTGTGTGCAATTTGATATTCCTTTAAAATATATATATATATATTTATATATATTTTATATATATATATATAAATATAAAACATATATATATATATATATTTAAAATTAACATGTAATTTACTTTTTTTCTCCCCTCACCCTAGAATGGCTGTCACTAGGCACAAATGTGCATGTATGTATATATATGTGTGTCTCTATGTATCTATACACACATATAACTATACACACATATATATTTTATACATATATATATGCATGTATGTAAAGCTATCCTAATATACATCTATTCACCAGTTCTTCCTCTCTATGCAGACAGTGTCCAGCAGTCATATGTCTTTGTAGGTATTTTAAGTCTATATAATAGTAAAAATTACTCAGAGCAACTCTTAAGGCAATATTGTTGCTGTATACATCATTCTCTTGCCACTTTCCTTCAGAGGTCAGGTTAAATACCATCTTCTATATATAGCTTTTCCTTATGCCCCCCCCCTCACATCTATTAGTACCTTTCCTCTCCAAATTACCTCCTGCCTAGTTTGTAAATATATTCAGTAGCCTTATAAATGTGCACATTTTTTTCCTTGCTGTTTTGTAAATTCCTTCACTATGGTGATTTTGGCTTTGCATGCCAAGCACTTAGCACAATGTCTGGCACATGATGTTGTTGAGTTGTTCAGTTGTGTCTGACTCTTTGTTGATCCCACAGGTCACCAATACTGTCCATGAGATTTTCTTGCCATTTTTTCTCCAGTAGATTAAGGCAAACAGCGGTTGAATGACTTGCTCAGGGTCACATAACTAGTAAGTGTCTGAAGGCAGCCTGACACATAGCAGGCATTTAATAAATGTTTATCGGTTCATTGATTTGACTTAAATCATAACTAACTCCTACCGAGTTATGAGCAGATATACATATATACAAACATTCATTACAGACACTTTACTATTTGTTTTTCATTGGGGTTTATCTTCCTGGCTTTGAAGGAGTTATCGGGCTTTGACCTACGAATTCTGACAATCAGATGAAAGACAGAGTTAAAATCCAAAAGCTCCATCCCTTCCCACCCTTCCGTTCTAAGAACAACCCGTCTGTGTTTATTGTTTCTCCAGAAGAGAGTGAGTAAGAGCAGAAGTATGGAATGATGATGCCAGGTGGTCTAGCATCCTAGAGGTCAGATGAGTGAACTGGCAGAACATCTTAAAATATGCTACTTTGTCAGAATGATTGGCAGGGCTGTTCTGTGCATAAAATCCCACATTTCTCTGAATGCTAAGTTACTTGTCAAGAAGTCATTTTACCATTTTTTTCGCCTTGTGTCATGTAAGATTCCTTGAAGCAACTAAAAAAACAGCCATAATCCATTTGATTTTCTGCCTTCCCACGAGGCAAACTTTTGACAGATGATAAATAGTAACTACTGACAATCATCAATGTGGAGCTATCATGCTTTTACATTAAATACAAAAACAGAGTTGTAAAGTCACCAGGGAGAAGACTTTTGACACATAAGAGACAAATATATAATCCTCAGAACTAAAGCACTGTTGGGATCTAAGCAAGCGCAACAAAGCCCAGCTGCTTTTACAAAGTCAAACTAAAGCTAACTTTGATACCGGGAGCCTCGTGCATGTTCCCATCCAGGGCACCATGATGCTTCACTGGGAGCTGTGGCTCCACATGCAAACATCAGTGACTGTATGAGCACAGGGGCAAGACCCATTTTATCATCTTGTCTCCTTTAATTAAGGCCCCCCAAAATGACTATTTAAACAATTAAAAAGACTGTGAAAGTCTGGCAATTAAGGTAAAGGAATATAACTGAGTTAAAGGATTTTGGCTCATCCCATTCCCCTACTTCCACTGAGTGTAATCAAATCAAGTTGGTAAACATGTATTTCATACTTATCTCCCACCAGGCACTGTTGAGAATCCAAATATCGTCAGAATAAATGAAAGTTTACATTCAAATTGGGAAAGACAATATTTAAAAAAAAGCTGAAAATTTACAGAGGAAGGGGAGAGAATGCTTTGCCGTGAAAGGGCATTGGGAAAGAGTGAAATCTGGAGATGAAAATAGGCAAAAGCCCAGAGCCATACATAAAGCAGGCACAACCTTTTGATTTCAATCAACAGCCAGTGTGAAAGCACCTTCTCCTGGTATAGACCAGCATTGCCTCCAGGATGCCACATCTCTGAGAGTTGCCTGAGAACCCTGAGAGTTGAATGTACATTCCCTTGGCAACACAGCTAAGTTTATGTTAATGACGGAAATTCACACAGGTCTTCTCCATTTCAAGGCCAGCGTCCTTGTACAGTAGGTACTCCAAAGTTATTTGTTAAAAGAATGAAAAACAGTACAGAGGAAAATGTAAATACATTTGGAGTTAGGGGACCAGGATTCCAATCTTGTCTCTGTTACGGTATTTGATACCTGTGGGATATGAGGCAGCCTGCTTTACATCTATTACCTTCACTTTACTCCTTTAAAAATGAAAGGCACCTTTGTGGTCTCTTCTAGTACTAAGTTTATGATCCTAAAGCCCTATGAAAGAAATGATCAAGTATCCTAATTGTTCATCGGGAGAGGGAAGTTGTTTGAAGAGTGCCTTCCTTCCTCGTCTGCCCCTCTCACTCTTCAACTGTTGACAAGTAATCAAGAAGGGTGTCACATCATTATTTTCCTTAAGGTGAGTTTGCCTGAAGCTCTATGACACTTACTTCAAGTTATCTGGCCAATTTAGTCACCCAAAGCCCCCCCTGGGAGCTCTTTTCCACCTAAAATTATGTCTTTTCTGTACTTTGGATTAAGTGAATGATTTTAATAGGGACATCTTATCTAACTGGTGGGGGAATAGCAGTTACTTCAAATTTCATGGTATTTCAAATGATCCTGATATCAAATTAACAAGGTTTTACTGCAGACTGTTTACTTACCCAATTAGTAATACACTGGTCCTTTGAATTTTATCTAAGCTTACTTTTTGCTGTTTTTTTCTCTTGGTTTTCCCCCAGGAGGGAAGAAATGGGTTAAGCAAGGGTAGGGTTTTTTTTCCTTTCCTTTAAGACCACTCCTCTCTCCTTTGTTTATTCCCTTCAGAGAAGTCCAGAGACACAGAGACAAAGAGAGAAACAGAGAGATAAACAGAGAGATAGCTAGAGATTTCATAGTTCTCTAATTCCAGGATATGACCAATTACCAGTTTCAGATGCAGAAAAAATCTCTCTGTTCCAAACCACACGTTCTCTCCCCCACCTTAAGACCACCGTCCATTCTCCCAGCCACCTGTCTTAAATCAATCACCATTGCAGCCAAGTGTTTATTATTGCAAACTCATTACCACTTGTGAAGGCGAGGGAAATAAAACAAAACAAAACAAAACACATACAGCTCATACCTCACTGATGACCGGTCAATAATTTGACTTTGTCATACAAAGATAGCTGTGTACTAAGTACCCATCAGTGGGAGTACTTCTTCCACCCTCAAAGATCACTATACTTCTACATTGTCCATTATCTCACCAGAGGTATGCTGGTAAACATTTAACAAATGACTTTCTGAAAAAAAAAAGTTCTCTTATAAAGTTTAATTTAAAATTGATTTCAAGTTTAATTTCAAACTTCAAACTTACATTTTATTTTCAGCTTTAATCTGTGTAATTAGCTTTTTCTCCATCACTTTCTTAAGCCTAAACAGCCCACAAAACAATCATTCAAGCTCTGACTTGCAGCCTTGGCTGATTTCTGGTATGACCAAATGAATACTTACCGTGAAGTTTTGAGTTGGTTCTTGCCAGTTAGAACACCACTGCCTTCTTTGGTCCCATAATATGACAAGCCTGCTCCTTATTACAGTTACTCATGCTCCTGACATTTTCTCCTACTTCATTTTTTGCAAGCAGGTAATGAGAGTCAATAGTTGCAGCCTCCTTACCAACTTTTCATTGCCTTTTGGGAGAAGAATAATTGTGAGTCTTCCAAGAATCACCAAGTAGTATCAGGAACACACTGGCGTTAAAGAGATGGTCAGTTTGTGTAAGCAATGTAGAATGGGATCATTGAAAGTGCCACAGTTTCCCAAATGCTTACAACCCAAACTATTCCTCCTCTCCAGTTCTAATAGAACTCGTTATCCATCCATGGGATTAACCAACCTTTCTCAAAAAACAATAGATTTCATCAAGGTCATTCCATAATGTACGGGGACTTAAGGATGAAGTGAGGTACTGATTGTAAATGTTTATCACACTACCTGACGTATAGTAACCACTATATAAATGGTAACTATTGTTATTTTTACTGCAATGAACATTTTATTTGGGTCTTTATATCTTTGATGGTGACATTCCATTAGTGGATCACAGATACCTTCGTTACTATGTCTGCTACTGAATCATTTCTGTTTTACCTTACCCATGAGAGACACCTTGACTAGTTGTATCTTTTAAAGAGGCATTTTATTCCATGGAATCATTTTATTTAAATAAAAAAGAACACACAGTAGGATCTCATATTACTCACACTTCTCATTAAGCTGTATGAGTGTGAAGACATAACTGACTGACTATAGAAAATTATCTGACAAAGACAGCCTTTGAGTTTTCCTTAAATATAACCTAAAAGCAGCCATAGACTTTTCTTATACAGTTTTTATAGAAATGAGATCATAAGTATATGAAAGGGTGGCTATTAAGATCTCCTCAATCACTTGGGAGAAGAGCAAACATATTCAATGATTTGGGGGGGTTCCCCCTCCCCTTTTCCTTTGAGATATCATTGAGTGTTTACCTCTAGCTATTTTTTTCACTTAATGCTTGTGTTTGACCAAAGAACTTTGAACTTCTGAGCAGTAGTAGTCTTATTCTCTTATCTGTGAAGATCAAAGGCTTTTTTTTAATTTCTATCATGGGTTACCAAACTATTCCTCAACTAATAGGGCCAAATATTCTGGTAATGGGCCCTCTATACTTCACTAGGCTGGTCGCCAGAAAATAGAAGAAGTCTATTTCCATGTCACTACTACAAACATTTTTAATTTGGCAGAATCTGCCAAGATTTATGTCCTATTAGCATGGACTTCAAGAAACCAGGATAATTCAATAATTCAAAGAATATGAATCAGAGTAGGGTATCAGGAAAAATACTATTTGATTCAAAGAAAACTCATATTTTGGCTTTGCCCATACAATGCTAAGAATGGAAAAATGAGCCTTGTTACTTATTTGTGGTTGTCATTGTTGTTAGACAAAAAAAAGAAAAACACCCTGAACAAACAGTTGCATCATCTTTTCATTGTCTGATGGGTATATTTACAAAACCTAAATCATTCTTCTGCCTTATTCATTTTTGGTGGCATTTATCAGTTGTAATCCATTTCATAGTTTCAAATGTTTTAGGTTTTTTATTACTTATTCGATTGCTTTATCTACTGAGGTACTTCATTCCCGTTTTGACAGATGTAAGATAAATTAACACAACAGAAAATCTGAGACTAACCCATAGTGACAAAAGCAGGCCAGCTGAAAAAGCTGATGATGAGACCTCCACTTCCCAAATCCCTGGCATCAGAACTGATCCAGCTTCAAAACTGCCCTTACTGACTTGTGATTGAAGACCCTTCATTATTGCTTTACTCATTATTTGAGGCCCACTTCTAAAGACATCATTTAACCAACCCCAATTATAGTAGCTTTCCTCAAAACCTAGAATTATGGTTAACCCCAATAGTTTTATATTGCCTCCTGAGTTATTAGAGCCAAGGATTTTTTCCATCACAAATGTTGAATGCATAACACAAAATGAAGGGCACATTGTCTTCCTTTGCCTTCTCTGTGAATATTTAAAGTTAAGACACTAAATAGGTGACAGGAAGGTGAAAAACCTGGATACAAGTACTATCTCTTCCCTATACTGCCACCATAAATATCAGGAAGTCACTTAACCTCTGGGCTGCCCCAAACAACTCTAAAAACAAACAAACAAATGAATACTAGCTGAGTTCCCTATCATTACTGGAGGGAGAACCCAAACAAGGGGTTCTCTCCATTGATGTAATTACTGACCCAGACCACAAAACAAAATAAAAACCCTACATAAAGAAACCAAAGGAAGTTGACATAAAATTAAATTCCTCTCTCTCAAGATTTTCTAAAGTTGAGTTACATTTTTAGTAGTACAGTCAAGGTTAAGTCACTTGGGACTAGAAAATAAATGGCTGTATTTCAAAATTATTTCCATTAAAGAATCAGAGACAGAGAAGGCTTCTAAGAGGGCTGAATTGTTATCCTGTCTTCTCCATCATCTTTATGTTTTTATCTTAAAATCTTTCATTGTCTTTAAAATGAATATGATTCTACTTTCCTCCGATATTTATCATCAAAATGCTTCCAAGATCATCTGAGGCATTTACAAGTGTATAACTATAAATAGATTACAGCTTGGGAAAATGGTTAGCTCATCCTGGATTTTTCAGAAATGGAAAACCAGAAATATCAATCAATAAATCAATAAACATTTGTTTAAGTATCTATTATGTGTTGGGCACTGTGTTAAGTGTGGAAGATATAAAAAGAGGAAAAAGACGCTTTCTGCCTTCAAGAAGCTTATAATCTAATGGAAATTTAGAAGAAACTAAGTAAATGAATAAGCAAATTTTCACAAAGATAATGCATAGTTGTTAATGTATGTCTAGTAGAATGGAAGAACTTTGAGGGCAGGAAAAGGCAAGAGAGGGACTGTTTTGATTTTTCTTTTCATTTCTCTAGAAAGGAAGGAAATGATTTATTAAGCGCCTAATACTTTCCAGGGCCTGTGCTAAGTATATCACAAATACCATCCTATGTGATTCTCACAATACCTGGAGGAAGGTGGTATAATGACCCCCACTTCACAGCTGGGAAAGCTGGAAATCCGAGATCTCTTGCTCTTCGTTTCAAAGAGGACCAAGGACATCACGGGTGATAGCTTGATTTTTGAGTGAATTGATTTGTCAGGCATGGCCCATGATGACTTTCTCATCTTCAGTGGCTGACCGAGTTCAAAGCACTCCACAGCACCTGCTTCAGCCTCCTTCATGGTCTTTGGAACAAATTGTTCTCATATGAAGATACTACCAGGGGAAGTCATCGCATGTGTAGGGTAGATATCCACCAACTCACTCACCAACAAGTTTGAGGGACGTGTTTATACTCCACCTGATATAGCCTATGTGCTTAGATGGTTTTACCATGGTATGGCCACTGAACATTCTTAGAATCATGGGTGAGAGTTGGGTGAATCAGGTGGACACCAAAGGTAGTGAGCAGCCCTGAAAAGGGATTGTCAAGTCCTCACACCAAAGGTTCTATTCCTCCTTGAATACCTCAAACACCCCCCATGATGATTAGTATTGAAACCATGGCCATGAATAATTATTGTATCTCCATACAAGGCAAGATAGAGAAATCTGGTCTCAGGAGTGTAGGGGACAAGAAAGTCTTTGGCTACAAAGTCAGATTCCCTGAACACCTCATATACCCCATTCAGAGATCTAATGACTTTCCAGAGGTCACATAGCTAATAAGTGTCTGAAGTTATATTTGAACTTTAGGTTCCTGACTCCAGACTTCTATCCGCAGCTCCACCTAGTGGTCCCTAGAGCTTATTATATTTACTGATACTTGTTTCCTTGGGCCCATTTGTGCTCAGTGAGGAACTTCCTTGACACCTCAACAGTTGTTCAGCGTCCTTAACAATTCTTCAAAATTAAATTAAAGATGAGTTGCTGTTATGCAATGGTAGAGATCAACTACTAGTCTTGAAAAGGTACCTGGGGCACTGAGATGTTAAATAATTTGTCCAGAGTCACTCTGACAATATGGGTCATCGGCAGGACTGGAACTCAGATGTTCTTGGCTTGACTTGAACTCAGGTCTTCTTGAATGGGAGAACCTCACTCAAAGTGAGAATGTGATAAGACCTTAGCCTGAAAGGGCCTGGATCTCACATTGCATCTTGGGTCATCTCCAGTCAACTTGATGAATGTCAGACCACTGGATTCAGATGACTCAGGAGAAGAAAGTGAGGTTAGTGACCTTGCACAGATCTTCCTCATTCAAATCAAAGTCAACTGCAAGTCATGTCATCATTTTAATGTCATGGCCCTCTTCAAGAACAAAGGATACAACAAACCAAATATCCACTACACCACATTAAATTTTGGTGAATTTAGTGAAATAGAATTAGACATAGTCATACTCAAGATGTACTTTCATGTTAGCTTTTTCATATCAAGTCTCTAGTCTCCTTTAACTCTTTGGATATCCATTCAGAATAAAAATAGTAATTACCAGTAATATGGCTGGACTCTATCCAATCTCTCCCCCAAAAGTTCTTAAATACCGGTATATCATAAGATTATTCTACCATTATGGTCTATAGGTAATTTAACATCTTAACATTTAATTTGACATCTAAATTGTTAAATTCTGGTGTCATCACAGAATACTGGTTAAATCCTTGTATGGCCCTCAAAGTGCTAGATAACTCTTATAACTGCTGTTCCTACTACCAGGTTTTTACAACTCTTTGGATAAAAAGAAAAGGACATTCAAATCGCAAATGACAAACCACCTTCCAAATGAGGACGTGTTTCCCTGACCCTTTTCTTGAAATGATTTCTGCTGGCATAAATACTTGAGTCAAACTTCAGTATAACCCTTTGACAGGGGAAATAGAGAAAGGGAAGAAAAGACATAAATTCAGTAATCAGTTGCTTTTGCAGTAACTTCACTCTGAATTCCTTATAAAAAGCAGTTTCTTAAAGAGGCCAACTGGAATTCTGACAGAAGTGAAACCCCAAAGCCCCAAATGCTGGGAAAAAACACTATCACAAAGAAATAAAAACTAAAAGAAAGTGCTTTCAATAGTATGACTTCCACCAGTGTTACATATAAGTAAGAGTACAAATTATTTGCTGGTGTTAATACTATATACAAATGACACATCTCAGTAGAATCTCCTAATTTAATTCAATTTAGTAAATGTTTGTTGAATATCACTGTGTGGAAAATGTTGTGTCAGTAGGGTTAATAAACATCAGTCCATATGACCTCTATGATTTGACATAATGATGATGATGATGAGGAGGAGGATCTGCTCTTTCTATAACGCTGTAAAATTTGTAAAATACTTTATGAACTTATCTCATTTTAACTACACAATATCCTGTGACATTGGTAATAAAAATGTTATTTTATCCATTTTTCAAATAAAAAAAACTGAGGCAGAGTTAGATTAATTGATTTCTCCAAGGCAGCATAGTTAGTAAAAGTCAGAGGCAGAATTAACTCCCATATCATCATGGTTTTTGAACCACCCAGAGGTTCATGTATAAAGTGAGAATGTTGGAATGGGTTCTTCTCATCCAGTCACCAAACATTAAATTCCCACTGTGTGTGCAGCCTTATGCTAGGAGTTGGAGGTGATTTAAGTCTAGATAAGACATATTCCCAGCCCCATTGTGGCACAAAACATAGAAGTGGGAAAAGACCCCCAACACAGGCAAGTATAACATATAGCTTTATATGATGGATACACTAAAGAGTGATATGAGTAAAGATGAATCTTTATCTTCAAGGAGATGAATATCAAGTTGAAGAGCCAAGTCATGTATACAAAGAAAGTATAAGATAGACCTGTACTAAGGACATGAAAGAGAAATAGAGTTCTATGGGAATTCAGAGAAGGGAATGATGACATCTAGTTGACAGGAACAGAAAATAAATGTTATAAAGGAAATAATATTTGTAATAGAATTTAAGGATGGATAGAACTTTAAAACACAATCAAGTGGGGATTCCAGGAGCAAGAAAGCACATGAACAAAGGTATTGACATGGTAAAGAACAGGGCATGTTCAAGAAACAACAAGGAAGTCAATTTATCTGGAGCTAAGAATACATTAGAAGAGTAGTTGTGCTACTGAAAAAGTAGTTCTTCCCCTCATCAAAATCTTCAAGTAAAAATGATCATTTGGTTAGATATGTTTAAAAAGGAGATTCTTATGAAGGGAATGTTTTAGGAAGGGAATGCAAAATGGCATCCTCTTGTAGTGTGTCAGGATTGCTAATGATTGATACAATTTCTCCTCTGATGCAAACAAATCTATAACATATTAAAGAGTTATATAATTATGTGATGTTATTTTTTATGACATTTATCTCCATTTGATTTTGGGAAAATATTCAAGATTTAGGATTAAAGTGGTCAACATTTCAGAAGTAGACAATGGTATATTTAAGGGAGACTGTTCTCATAATTAGGAATGTGGTTTCCAGTCCAAGCATATTGCTTATATGACCCTGGGATAGTTGCCTAGCCTTAAGTGCCTCAAGTGATCATAAGATCAAATTGCAGAGAAGGTACTGATTCTTTCACAAATGAAATCATTCATCACAACCAAAAAAGCCTACAATTACTGTCTTCTCTTACAGAATTTGGAAGTTGAAAGGACCGTAAGTAAATGATTATTCCAACCAATCCCTCACAGAGCATCCTATCTACAATATCTGGAAAAATAATCACCCAAGCCTCAACTTGAAGACATTCAAAGATGGGGAACCAAAGACATCTTCAGGAAGTCAATTTCATTTATTTCACTGCAAACATTAATGGTTATGAATATTTTTCTTCTTACATAGAGCAGAAATTTGTCACTTTTCAAGTTTTACTCATCATTTCTTGATCAAACTTCCTGGACAAAACAGAAGTCATCTAATCTTCCTTCAACTTGACTCCTTGAAAAACCTGAAGCCTGGTATTAAGCTTTATCACTGCAGTCCAATCTTCCCCCTCGCCACCATCAGTTCTGACCAGAGTCCCAAGAAACTATGTTTTCTCTTCTTTGGGACACTGTGTCTTTCTTAATGCAGTCAAGTGTGATTTTATAAGAGATTTTTAAAAATATATATATATGTTAAAACAGCAAATGAGATAGTATATAAAGTTCTTCACAAAACAAATCACTACAGTTATGCTAGTTATGAAGATGATGAAAATGATGATGATGATATAGAATTAATGACAGTAAGGATCTAGAGAGTCAATTGCTCAGCAGGAAAATAAGGCTGGAGTAGCTGATGCTCCAATAAGGCATAAGGTTCATCAATATGGATAGAATTTTAGGAACATAGATTTAATCCTGGGATGTAACTTAGAAGTCATCCAGTCCAACTTCCATTTGATAGATGAGGAAATTGAAGCGTTAGGTGACTTTACCAGAATCGCGTAGTAAATGATTGAGATACTATTCAAATTCAGGTCTTCAAACCCTGATTCCAAGTCTAGCACTTTATCTAGCAATAGGTCACACTATCCCCTTTCCAAACCATCTTCAAATATCCCATTTCTCAACTTGTTATTTCTCCATTTCCTTAGCTGTAAGATAGAAATGAGCAAATGAGATAATATACACAAAAGCACTTTGTAAACCTTAAAGTATTATATTAATGCGAGTTATAATTATATCCCACATCAAATGAAATAACATATTAAACCACTTGGCAATTAATATGCAGCATAAATATTAACTGCTAATATCATCATCTTCCGTACTATTACTACAACGACCATATTTTACACTGTCCCTTGTTCTATAGTCCCTTAGCGGAAGTTAAAGGTAGTGCACCTTTCATCACAACCCAAGAAATCTAGAACCTGGGTGTTATTTTAAACCTTAGCAGCAACATTGTAAATGGATTTTAGAACACCTTTATAATAACATCTGACATTTATACAGCTCTTCAATGTTCTCAAGCTTTGTATTCATTCAATCAAATAATTACCTTTCAAGTCCCTACTCTATAGTAGGGACCTAACCTCTGTTAGGTGCTAGGAAGACAAAGAAAAAAAAAAGAAACAATAAGTTCCTTCAAGGACCTTACATTTCTAAAAGGAAAACAATATATAGCTAAATACATAGAATATATGTACATAAAAATAGATAAATTCATATTTGCATATTTGTATATATATATATATATAATTGTCTGGTAATATATAGTACATAATATATAATATATAATGTATATATTACATGAGATAAATACATAAATTGTGTATAAGCATATAAATTTTTGCATATGTAAACTGAATGCTTTCAATGTATATTATACATATATAACTATATGTGTACATGTACATATATACACATGTATATGGATGTGTGTGTATAAATTTTTTGTGGGTAGATCTCTAGGTAAATGGAAGAACTAGGGAAAGTTTCATTTAAAAGGCAGTGTTTGAACAGAATTTTGAGGCAAACTAGCATTCTAAGGAATTTGAGGAGAGTCAGTAAAGGTATAGAGAGAGGTTATGAGATGCTCATGTGTGAGAAACAGTAAAACGATCGGTCTCGCTGGAGCACTGAGTGCAGGAAGGGGAGAATATTATCGTAAAGATGGAAAAGTTGGTTGGGGCTCAGGTTATGAAGGGCTTTAAAAGTCATCCGGAGGAACTTATCTTTAATCCTAGAGGCAAAAGGAAGTCTTTACTGGTGCTCCTTCTTTTATTGCAAAGATATACATGAGCTCATTCTCTCCCTAACATACCTCTGTGAGGCCACATTCTCACTCTTACAGAGAAGAAAGTTGAATCTGAGAGGGGTCAGGTAACTTGCCAAGGCTGCAAGAAACTGTAGGAGACCGGATTTGAACCCAGAGAAATTTTACCATCCTCTGCTTCATTATTTTTTCTATATTGCACATGCGTATTCCATATTTCTCTGGATGAAAGGAAAATACTGCAAAATGTATTCAGCTGTCCTACTTCAGAAGTCCAGGTCAAAACTTGAAGAAGTCCTTCCTTGTCCCTTTAACTTTTGAGATGTTAGTGATGTCAATATCCACTGGACTGCACAAGGCAATATGTCCCTGGGTTCTCTGGGAAGTCAAAGCATGACTCAAATGGTTAATCTAATTCATTTTTTAATACCTTTAGTAAAATCACTTCAGCAACCTTCCTCGATAGCCTCTTTATTGTCTAATTGTCCTGTACAATTAGAAAATGTTTCCTAATGTTTAATTTAAGGTTCTCCTTTTCAACTGCAGGCCATCACCAATACATGCTTTTCCTCTGCATCTTTACAATAATACTCTTGAAAGTTTCCATTCAATCTTTTTTTCTAGGTCTCAAGTAATTAAAATGGATAATCATTCATCTTGAATGACTTTACATCCTTTTCAATCGTGAGCTTAGAAAGGTTGCCCTGCATGCTACTTTTTGAAATACTTTATTTTTTTCCATTTACATGTTGCAGGAATTTTAACAATTTTTTATTCAATGCTGTGTTCCAAATTTTCCCTCCCTCCTCCCCACCATCATTGAGAAGGCAAGCAATTTTATGTAAGTTATACATGTGTATGAAAAACATATTTCCATATTAGTTTTATTGTGAAAGAAAATATTGACCAAAAACAAAATTAAAAATTAAAAAAACATTTTTTACAGTATGCTTTAATCTGCATTCAGACTTCATCAGTTCTTTCTCTGGAGATGGATAGCATTTTTCTTCCTAAGTCCCCAAAAATTGCCTCAGATCATTGAGTTGCTGAGAGTAACTATATCATTTACAATTGATCATTGTACAATGTTGCTGTTGCTACACTGTTCTCTCGGTTCTGCTCATTTTATTTTCCATGAGTTTGTGTTAGTGTTTCCAGGTTTTTATGAAAACATCCTGTCTATCATTTTTTAGAGCACAAGAGTATTCTATCATAATTCTGTATTGTTCAGACATTCCCCATATGATGGGCACCCCCTCCATTTCCAATTATCTGCCACCACTAAAAAAGCTTCTATAAATATTTTTCTACTTACAATACATATGTACATATCAGTCTTCCTGATTCCAGTTCAGTCACTATATCCACTGCTCCCCCCACCTCCCTTCATCCATCACCCCTTACGTTCAGTCAGTTGCCAAGTCTTAAAGATTCTACCTCCATAATACTTTTCATGTGACTTAAATGGCCATCTACTCAGTTTAGGTCTTCATCACTTTTCACCTTGACTATGCCAAATCTCTTAATTGATGTGCTATCCCTTGATGTCTCCCTACCTCAATTCATCTCCCTCCCTCCCCATCTCCCACATTGAGATGCCTACAGGACAGATCTAAACGTGTGTGTTGTCCCTCTCCCTTTAGAGAAACTAAAATACTGCAATATTGCCTCTAGGATTATTGACAACTTCCACTGTTTCATATGTAAAATCCTTTCTAGTTCAGCTCCCCCATTCCAGATTTATTATTTATTCTTCTCCTAAATACACTCTTATGTTCCAATAAAAATGGTCTATTTCTTGCTCCCTATACATAACCTTAAGGCAGTTAGGTGGTGCCGTAGTGTATATGGTACCAGGTCTGGAGTCAGGAAGATGACACTTTTTGAGTTCAAAACTAGCCTCAGGATGAGTGCCTTTGGGTAGGTCACTTAACACTGCTGACCTCAGTTTCCCAATCTGTAAAATGATCTGGAGAAATGGCTCCAGTATCTTTGCCAAGGAAAGCCCAATGGGGTCATGAAAAGTCAGACATGACTGAAAAACTACTAAGCATACACGACATCCCATTTACTATATGCATGGTTCTGCACAGGTTGTCTCTCATTCCCAGAATTCACTGTCTTATAATCTCTACCTCTGCAGAATTCTTAATGTATTTCCATCTTTTATCCAAACTCCACTTCCCATGGGAAGCCTATCCTGATCTCTCTCTAGTACCCAACCTCTCTTGGAATTATTTTATATTTAAAATTGATTGATTTATTCCTCATATGAACACTGTACACCGCCCCCCCCCAATAGAATGTAAGTTCCTTCAGGATAAGAACTGTTTCATTTTTGTCTTTCTATCCCCAGCACATTATCGGTGTTGAATAAATAATTGTTGATGGGTACTCTTATTAGAATGTTATCTTCTTGCAGACAGGGACTAACTTTTTTTCATATTAATATCAATGGAGGCCTGAATAGGAATGCCTGCTACCTACATATAACAGTACTTTGTGAAGAGGTATTGAATGAATTGAAAAGAAATGTTTATTGAATTTAATTAGATTTTTATAATTCCTAGTTCCTCTTTGCTGTTTGTCTTCATAAGTCTGCATCCATTTCTGTTTCTATCTCTTCATATCATGGCAAATGCAATGTTTGCTTAGTTTTCTTTGGTGAATCAGCTTAGATTAATCATTGTGATATGTTGAAGCATTTTGTCACATCATATTCCCTGGTTATTTTCCAAATTGTTCTGTTTCATTGGCCTCACCTTTAGTGTTTAACCTCAATGAATGTTTTCTGTACGCAGCCTGATGTATTACTTCACTATTCTTTTGGTAAGGCCTCATAAGCTACTTAGCATCCTGAAAACCTAATCTGTCTCAGACATTATAACTTTGTTTGCTTGATTCCTGCATGTTTACTGCTCCTGAGCTCAAATATGCGTGATCAGCAGATTTAGTCTCATAGTAATGAGACCTTGCTCAAGGACATTTCTAGCCAGTCAAATAGATGTGATTTTTGCCCAAATGCTTGTGTCCTGCATTGTTAGTTTGGAATATAACTGGTGTCTTTTCAGTCCTTTGGCTTTATTTCCCACAAAATATTTTTACTTGTGATATAGGGTTTTTTAACTGGATTTTTATTGATATCTTTTCTTTCATGTTGCCTAAAAATCCTCCTGTATCTTTTCCTCTTCCTTTCCAGAAAGTCATTCCATATAATGAGTATTGTTTTTAAGTGAAAACAAAGATAGTTTAATTGGTAGGACATTAAAATTATAAATTAAATTCTGAGAGCATTATCATTTTATTAAATTGACACAGCCTAGACATGTGCACTGAATATTCCTCAAGCTATTTAATTATTTTCTAAAAATTTCTTTAAGGAGCATTTTTCATTGCATCAAAAGATTTAGTATAGAATGATTCACACACATTTCATGTGATATAAGGTTTTCAGTGATAACGTGGGTACATGTGCTAGGATTCTTTTCTTTCTTTTTCTTGCCTTAGAATCATTGCCTCAGAGTATTGTAGCCATGTAAAACACTTGATTGCAAACCCTGCATTTTGTACTGGAGTCTCAGAAAGTTTAAGTGACTTGTCCTTCTGTTAGCAGAACAGTGATGAAAGTCCTGAGTTCTTTATATATGACACAGTCTCCCCGATGGTTCCATGGACCCGCACAAGACAAAACAAGATAAAAATGCTTTGAAGTCCTCCTCTAGTGCCTCTTCATGGTATAGCAATGATCCCAATTGGGAGGATCTTAACAAATTGGAAAGGTTTTCATTATTATTATGGAAATAGGCTAATGTTTATTTTATGAAAACAAATCTAGTTCCAAAGGTTGACTTCAGAATGATAAAATTTTTAAGCTCAGCAATTTTCAAAGAATATCAGGTTGACGATCACTGAACATGGGGATCTATCACACAACCTGAGTTCAATCAGTAAGTCAACAAGCATTTTTTATAATATATCTATTATGTGCCAGGTAGTGTGCTAAGTGCTAAGAAATATAAACAAAGAAAAAGACAATCCCCCCAAGGTTCTTGCGTTGTACTTAGAGGAAATTGAAGGGGAATGGTGGAAAAGTCACACGTAAGGTGAGTCAGAAGAAAAATAAAAGATGGTTGGCTCAAACCCTTCTTCAAAATGGAGGTTTTAAGATGAACTCATCAATGGAAATAGAGCGTGATTAAAGGTTAAAGGATTTTTTCAGAGTGAGACGGTAGATGGGACATAGTAGTGAAATTCAGGAAAGAAGAAGGAAAGTTCAACTCCCAGCTCTGCCTCTTTACTTCCCATGTGACCTTGAACAGGCTCCTTTACTCCTCTAAGCTTCAGTTTCTTCATCTGTAAAAGGATGGACCCAACCAGATCTAGATCTTTGTTCCTGTGACCCCTCTATAAGGTATAGAGGCATTGTCATTTGCACTGGGGAAGAGAGTGCCCAGATGAACAAACTGTGGTTTCTTATAGTTTTAAAATTATTCCTAGGAAAAGCTGATGGCATATTCTGAAAACATTTTATTAATATCAACAAATGGATCTAATTGCTATTATTGCCTTGTGTGTCTAAAATAATATCAGAATTTTAAATGAAATAATTATTTCCATTTTAGTAAAAAAAATTAATGGTCTTTCAGCTAGTATAAGAACTAGAAATAATTTTGTGATACTGAAAAAAATGTTCATAGATAAAAAAGGACAAGTTATTTTCTTTTACCATTCAACACCATTGGAACTGAATAAAGTCTTGTTGATTCATTGATTCATTCAACATTTTTTTATTATCTACTAGGGTTGTTGTTGGGAATGAGGAAGACATAATCTTTATCTTCCCCCAGTCTAGTTTAATCGTTTGAAATTGTTTTAGTTGCTGCTGTTCTTGGGATCACAAAGGTCCTCGATAGGCAAAGTCTCACTTTGACATGTTGAGTTATAGAATGAATGTCTTTCCTTTACCAGCATGCATGGTAGCAGTACTTGGCGATCCTCTCCACCTCTAGGTTTTGCTCAGTTCTCTACATGATCTGTGTGTGTGTGTTCATCCTTCATTGCCGAAGAAGACCATGCCATCAGAGAACTAACGACATGACTTGCACTTGACTTTGTTTTGAGAGAGGGAGGGCTGTGCAGGTCACCAGCCTCACTTCTCCTCCAGAGCCATCTGAATCCAGTGACCAGATGTTCATCAGGATGACTGGAGATTACCCAGGATGAGGCAATTGGGGTTAAGTGACTTGCCCAAGGTCACACAGCTAGTGAGTGTCAAGTGTCTGAGGTGAGATTTGAACTCAGGTCCTCTTGACTCCTGCACTGATGCTCTATCCACTGTATACAGCATTAGAAAGAAAATGGTAATCATTCTAGATAGAGCAATGACAGTGGCGTCATTAATTCAATTAAGGGATCATCTATTCGGAGCTGGATGAAATTTCATCTGATTTTATAGAAGAAATTAGAGCGCAGAGTGGAAAAATGCTTTTTTCCCAAGTCATATACATAAGAATTGAGAGAGTAAGGATTTGAACCCAGATCCTCTAATTCTCCTTGCCTATCCTGTGCTAATTCAGGTGAAGAAAGTTTGGATTCAGATAGTAATGAATCACATAATCTTAAAGATCAAAGTAACCAAGAGGTCATGTGTTACATTGCTCACCCAAGTGTAAACTCCTTCCCTAACCCTGCTGAAGAGTGGTCATTCAACTAGAATATTTCCATTGAGACTATGCACATTCCCACCCAAAGAAACCCACTTCCATTCCAATGACCTCTCTATTAATTAAGTGCTGAACCTGTACTTAACCTCATTATAACTTCTATCCTATCCCTTGGCATTACTGTTCAGTCTTGCACACAAGGTACAGGGTTTCTTTTTCCTCCCACCTTTTCTTCCCCACCCAACCATGCTTCTGCACTCATATTAATGTGAGAACCATTGGGATCCATTGAAATTTGTAAAACATGACTAAGTCAAAAAGTACTCTGTGAGTGGTAGGCTTTACACAATTATTATATTAAATGGTTATTAAGTGTGACAATATTAAATACTTTCTTAAAATTGCAGCAATAATCCTTTTAAAGAACACAGAGCAAGTTGATTGGAAGGCTCTCTCTGCACTGACAATGGCCTTCCTAAACTATATACTAATCTAATGATTGATGAATATCTCATCCATAGTCCCAATGTCATCTCCCTGCCAAGAAAGCAGCAACGTAATGCAGGGAATAATTCAGCTACCTTGGTTTTTCCAATCACTTTCTGGGTGGCTATGAGCAGGCCATTCAGCTTATGTGCACTGGGGATTTCTGATTCTTACCTAGTAAAAGCAATGTGGGAGGTTCTAAAATTAGCCTGATTACCTCCTTTGGAAGAAGGCTTTAGAAATCAATGAGTCTTTGTCCATGAGCATGCCACAGTCATTGCCTATAAAACAGCCAGAGGAGACCAGATCAATCTGTTTTTTCAGGGTAGCTGTTTCCAGGAACTTGTCTTCTGTCTTCCTCAAACGCAGCACTACATTAGCACCCTACATCCCTCTGGTGGTATGTTGTCCTCCCTGAGTTATCAAAAGTATTCATGGAAGATTTTTTTTTTCATTATTTGTTACTTCCTTCAGAATTCTGGTATGTAATGCATTTAAACCTAATGCTCTGTCAAATTTAATAGTTGTAATTGCCTAATTATCTGCTCTAGTGTGATGGTAAAACCTTTTAACATCTCACTTTCCCCTAAGGAGAATGCATTGCAGTGTCTAGAATGTTACCTTTTTTTCTTCTTTGGGGAATACTCCAGCAATGAATTCATTTTGCTCTCAGCTAAATGAACCTCATCCCCTTCCTCAAAGACTTGTTTCTCTGCTGTCTCCCTTTGCCTGTCTTCTTTCTTCCCAGATATACAGAATATTTTTATCCCTGATTAGCATTCATATTCCTGTGATATCACTATTCCTGAACTCTCTTGCTTTTTAATTATTTTAGAGCATTCATTTCCATTTTATTTTTCCCTTGTTCAGTATTCACTTAACAAGCATTTATCAAATACCTGTTATATGTCAGACACTGTGCGAGATAATCGATGGGCATACAAGAATAAAACTACAATATTCTTTGCCCTCAAGAAGCTTATATTCTATGTGAAGAAATAATATGTGGCATGGTGTGTGTGCATGTATATATTTATGTATGTATGTGTATGTGAGTGTATATATGTATATATATATATATATATATATATACATATATACATGATAAAATAATTTTTCAGGGATTAGAGGGGTCAGAAAACCTGCTTTCATTTTCCCAATGTAATTAACATTATTTTTGTTCAATTTCTTAAGAATCTTTCTATTTATCTCCTTTGTTAGGATTAGGGAAGGGGACAGATCTGTAATTTCATTAACCTGAAGAATCTTTAGTGTAGAAGCTCTCCCCACAGATGCAAATCAGCAATGCTGGACCACTGAGATCTAATGGTTTTCTGTTGGTCAGCTAGCTAGCATGTCTTTCTAATTTTCATCATTTCAGTCAACAAATTGTCACATGTCTCTCCTACCTAAGTATAAGTTTGATTCATTGCTGTTGATTTTAAAAATCTGTATGTCTAAGTACTGTGTAGGTGGCCTGGGTTTCCAGAAGATTAGGCTAGTGGAGGCTAAGCTCTGTTAGATATTCCCAGCTGGAAAGACTTCAAGAAGACACACAATGAGGGAAGATACATCTATTGTCTGCAGGCCAGCTTAGCTAAGTTTAGAGAATCTCATCATCCAGTCAACACTAAGAAGAACCTTTTTTAGATGGCTAAATGATTTTGGGCCTAGAGATCTGGACTTGGAGTCAGGAAGACCTGAATTCAAATCTTACCTCAGAAATTTACCCTGGAAAAGTCACTTTAGCATCTATCTGAGTCTCCACATCTGTAAAATGTGAACAGTAATAGCATGTAATTCTCAGGGTTTTTTGAGTCTCAAATGATTTTAAAAATGTAAAATTAATTGTATATCTTAAGGTACTATGTAAATGGTAGCTGTCATAATTATATTTAGCAACATGTCCCAGAAAGCAGTAATATCAAAACATTTTTAAACACATTCCTATTAGTTAAGAAAAAAGCACACATCAGCAATATATGTCTTTTTAAATATATATATGTACATATACATATATATATACTGAGCCAATAATTATGTATCTTATAAATCTTATATAAAATAACGTTTTAAATGGTTGGGATAAAAATGAAATAATATTGTACCCCAGATTAATAGAGTTGATGGAATTCATTGAGTAGAGAAGCGATGCAATCAGACTTGTGCTTTAGGGAAATCATTTTGGCATTTGTGTGGAAACAGCTTCTTGTGATGAGAGACATGGAGGAGACCAAATAAGAAATTATAGATAGTCTGGAAAATGGGGGATGAGTGTCTGAGAAAATGTGGTGACTGTGTGAGTAGTTACGGAGGTAGAGAGGTTAAGATCTGGAGAGTGATCGGATTTGTGGGTGAGAAGTGAGAGAACGTGAGAAGTCAAAGTGGGTACCTAGGTTGTGAAAACCTGAGTGGCTAGACGGGCAATGGTGCCCTTGGGGCTAATAAATAATTCTGGAATGTGGGTGGGCTTTGGAGTGAGGAAGAAAGGGTAATAAGATTGGTAATGAAGCTCAAAATCCTTCCCGCCTGCTCTTCTGTGGAACTCATTCTATCCCACAATTAAGAGGCCAAGGGAGACTCTTATTAAACCTGTCACTGGCCCAAGGCTAGAGTCTAGCCCAGCCATGGTGTTGGGGGAGCACTTTGCAACAGTCCCTATGTTACTTTGCAGACTCTGTGGTTACCTGCTCTCAAGGGCTGTCACCCAAATTAGAAGGAGGGATTTGCGGAACTTGGAATAGTACATGGAGGGTAAGTGGTCTGCAGGGTTGAGGAGTGTTGGGAGATAAGAATAGACATTGTATTGAAGACCAGCTCCTCTGAAATAATGGCTGTTTCAGTGTGAGTGGGGTACAACTTGTCTTGCCCCATCCCCATTGGTTGACTACTTTCTTCCCCGAAAGCCTATACACACACAAACACACACACACACACACACTACCATATAGATGACTAGCATGAAGACTACTGCTGAGAAGAGTTCAATCAGTGAAGGGAATATATACTTTGATGAAATAATAGCTCTTTAAAAGTACTTCAAAAACAAAGGCATAATTCACTGAACCTATCATTGACTAGGAATCTCAGTGGTACTGAATGGGCTTTAAAATTCCTTATTTCTATGAAAACTCAAGTACCTTAAACTAATTGAATTCTTTTCTTGTTGTTGTATTATTATTGGTAAGATTTTTTGGGGGTTTTCTTGGCAAAGATAATGTAGTAGTTTATCATTCTTCCTCCAGATAATTTTACAGATGAGGAAACTGAGGCACACCACATTAAGTGACTTGACCAAGGTCACACTGCTAGTAAGTGTCTGAGGTCAAAATTGAACTCAGGTCTTCCTGACTCCAGGCCTGGCAATCTATCCACTGTGCCACCTAGCTGCCCAATCTTTCCTTATGTCTTAACTACTGGTGCTTTCCCCAACCAAATCCTCTCAGGGCAGCTATGTGGTGCAGTGGATAGAGCACCACGGCAGGATTCAGGAGGACCTGAGTTCAAATCTCACCTCAGACACTTGACTCTCAACTAGTTGTGTGACTTTGGGCAAGTCATTTAACCCCAATTGCCTCATCCTGGGTCATATCTGGTCACTGGATTCAGATGGCTCTGGAGGAGAAGTGAGACTGGTGACCTGCACAGCTCTTCCTCCCTCAAAACAAAGTCAAGTGTAAGTCATGTCATTCTTTCTCTGATGGCATAGTCTTCTTTGACAATGAAGGATGAATACACACAATCCTCTCTGTTTCTCTTCCATTCTCTGTGTGTGTGCATATATATATATATATTTATATATATATATGTATGTATATATACACATATACATATACATACATATATGCATGTATAAATATAAATTTGTGTAGAAATATATGAATAATATAATGAGTATTTTATTCCAAAAATTATTATTGCAGTTTTAAGCTACTAAAATTTAAAACTACACCAAGACTTTTGAAATACCCTAATAGGCATGTTTTTGACATCTGATAGAATGTAAGCCATTTGAGGTCAAGCAGTGTTACATGTTTGTTTTTTCTTTTGTGTCCTCAGCACTTAGCATAGTGTTTGACACATAATGTGGACTTATAAATGCTTATTTATTGATCAGTTTTCTAATCAAAATATTTAGCCTCAGAGTTTGAGGGTAGTTCTTAGAGGACAGTTGGATTTTATATTCTTTCGGATGATTCCATCCTTTCTAAGGTCTAGGCAAAAGTTAAAGAAAGAGGGTGTGACCAGAGAGAAAGACATTCTTTCCCGGACACATGAAGAAGAGTGCTTATAACTTCTTTTAACCTCTAAACTTCTGATGCCTAAAAATGGTTCATAACATTCTACTACACAAGGGTAAGGTAAGAATTTACTACACATAATTGGAATATCATAAAATGCTATATAAATGCTAAATATTCATGAAAATTGGAACTCAACCAAGTTTGTGTCCAAATGCAAGAAAACTCTCATGAACATTTTAAAATAACAGAAGAGAAAGGTTGCGTCTCCAAGGGATGGGAAGACTAGTTGAGAAAAATGAAGAATCTTTCATTATACTTTACATCAAACCAAGTAAGATTCTGAGATGTTCAAGTGTGGAGTGAGTGAGGGAATGAATGTGATTTTTTTTTTAATTCCCCATTTCTGTTTGGAGTCTCTAGCAAATGAGTAAAACACCCAGAGAGCAAGGTCCAATTATGATATGTCATAACCACAGCCAGAAATCTCATGAAGGATCCTGTTTTAATGAGAATTTCTTTTTATTAATGCTGACTCAAAATGTTGGAATAATTTAGAGGTGCTAGCCAAAAAATCCTAATAATCATGCATTTCCATGTTTGTGAATTGTTATTGTTAAAATGTATTTGAGCTAAATTGTCACTGAGAGAAAAAAATAAAGGAAAAAATGGAAGGGGAAGAAGGTTCTTATTTCAAAGTTGTATCATTTTCCAGGAAAAAGTAATACATATACCAAGTGGAAATTTTGATTTTAGTATATTAGAAGGTTTAGTGCTAAAAGCATCCTTAAAGGAAATCTAGTCCAAACCCTTTATCTTGCACACAAAAAAATGAGACCCACAAATATTAAATGATTTGCCCAAATTCACAGCAAGAGCTGGAATTTGAACTCAAGTCCTAATTTAAATCATGTCACTGCTCCGTATTTCACCGTGTTGATGTTCCATCAAACCACTATGTTTCCATTAACCCACTGATCTCCTTTAGTTAAACTGATTTCTAGCCTCCTGTTCCCCATCTATGCCTAGAAGAGAGAGTTAACACATTCTGCAACATATTGCCCTTCCTCTTCCCTCAAAGAGCTCTGAGATTCTGTCTTTTGATTCATGTATAGATTGGATTTAAGTGAAGCAGACTTGCATGTAATCATAGGTCTCACTCTTTCCTCTAGAGTCATCAAAGTACAGTGGCAGGACAGAGTCAAGATGACTGGTGGCAGCTTGAAATGCAATTTACCAGCACCATTCCAGGAAACTCAGTCACTTGCATTTGAATTGTCTTAGGAAGATTCTGAAGATCACTGGCAGGTACATACAAGACACTGAGGTCCTTTCGCCAACTAAACTGCCAAGCATTCAAACTCTACTGCAGAGAGCACAATTCCGTTGGACTGGCCACATTGTTCAAATGCCAAACATACACTTGCCAAAACGACTATTTTATGGAGAAATCACACAAGGCAATGCTCATATGGTAGTCAGAAGACGTGATACAAGGACACTCTCAAAGTCTTTCTTAAGAACTTTGGAATTGATTGTATGACTCGGCAAACACTGGCACAGGATTGCCCAGCATTGTGTGCCCTCATCAGAAAAGGTGCTGTGTTCTATGAGCAAAGCAGAATTGAAATAGCTCAAAAGAAACATGAGATGCACATAACTGGAGAATCCACTCCAAATGTTCACACGTACTATTTGTGCCTGATCTGTGGTAGAGCATTCTGAGATACTATTGGTCTCATCAGCCAGTTGCACACACTGTAACTTGACTCGAGCATAATGATGTCATTTTGATCTCTTCAAGAATGGGTGACAATGAAAACAAAGTTGAGATGTTTTGTACTTTTCTCATGCTGGGCACATCCTTCTAGGGCAATGCTCCTATTTCTAAAATCAACTTTTTGAACCAAAGTGTAAGAATTTATGCTTTCCCTCTGTAAATCTCATCTTATTCATCTCAGCTGGTGGTCAAATATTTTGGGATATTACTGCCGTCATTCAATCCATTAATCATCCCTCACAAATTTCTGTCTTTAGCAAATTGGATAAGCATTCCACAGTTGTCTTTATTCATCCCTGCTAAACAGTGAGCGATCTCATGGTATAGTGGATTAGCCACTGAATTTGGAGTCAGGAAGAAATGGGTTTCAATCCTGCCTCAAACTCTTAATGCCTCTGTGACCCTGAGCAAGTCACAAACTCTCTGGGTCACAATTTTCTGAACTGTAAAATGAAGGAATTATATTCATCTATGATCCATTGAACCTATATTAGCACATGGCCAAGCACAGATTCCAAAGGCATTCCATTAAAAACCTCCTTCTAAGTTGCCATTGAAACATTACTGATCAAGTTTTGGGCCCAGTCAAGACATGCAGGGTCACATTGGAAAAACCTAGAAATAAAAGCTTCCTACATATCATCAGGTTTTGAGAATACAACTGAGTGGCACAACGGAGAGAATATCAGGCCTAGAGTCAGGAAGATTCATCTTCATGAGTTCAAATCTATCCTCAGATACTTAATACCTGTGTGACCCTGGGCAAGTCACTTAACCTTGTTTGCCTAAGTTTCTTCACTTGGAAGATGAACTGGAGAAGGAAATGGCAAACCACTCCAGTATTTTTGCCAAGTAAACCCCAAAGGAATCACTAAAAGTCAGATACAATTAAGAAACAAACAAACAAACAAAAAAACCATATTCTGCACTCCTGGGTCTTTCATTATTTTTATTCATTCTTTTTGTAATTATCACTAGACACTATCTTCAAAAGATCTCTTCAAATGTTTATGGAATATATCCCAAAAGGCTTAATGCCTAAAGTTTTGAGTTAAAAGTTTAAAAGCTATTAAAGGTTAAAATTGCATTGAAAAATCTGAAGTTTATATACAAACAACTCTTAATTATCCTTGATCAATAGCGACAAAAATGGTACACAGAAAACAATGTGATCTCCAGACCTCACTGTACCCAACTTGATTTAATTTAACAAATATGAAGTGCAAAGAATTCTTGATGCCATGCTAGTTGCTTAGGGAAAGGCAGAAGTAAATGACACACAAGCTTAGTTGTCCAGGTGTCTATTATCTAGAAAAGGGATATGGGAGTGTTTGTGTGTGTGTTATCACACATACATATGTATGTATGAGTGTGTATGTACATACGTACATATATACATATACATACATATCTATACGTATGCATGCATATATTATGTTTATATATATGTATGTATATATATATATATGTATATATATATATACATATATATATATATATATATATATATGCTGCAATAGCCAAAATAGAATAAATGCGTAAGGTATAAAAAAACAGGTTAGAGTGTTTGACTTTGCTTCCCCCCAAACCTCACACATAATAGATGTTTAATCAATCTTCGTTAATTGATTGAATGATTGCAAGAATAGTCCTCTAATATGACCCTAAATGGAGTTCTGGTCTCATATTATCCCACTGTTTCATGAGTTGAAACAACACAGTATGACTGCCAAATAAAATCTTGAATTGCATGGTGGGTATAAGTAGGACACAGCATATTATCCATGATTTGTTATATGCAAGGAGGAACATGAAATACATAGCCAAGACTTAGAATGACTAGAAAAGGAACTAGGCCACCAATATGTTAAAAAGTGAAACAAGAACTGGGCATGGGGCTCTTCTAATGGGTTCCTTAAAACAAAAAAATGAGAGGATCTCCAAAGTGTCAGTTAGGTACTCTTTCAGATGACTGTAGGTTTTGGAGCTGGAAGAGACATGAGAAATTATCATTTTACAGCTGAGGAAACGGAGGCTTAAGAGAGTTAAGTGACATCAACATCACAGTAGAAAGTGACATGAGCATCATGTGAATTCAGGTTCTTTGATTCTAAAACCAGAGTCTCTTCAACTGTACCAGGCTTTCTTAGATGGTATAATGGCGACTTGGACAAGTTCACCACAGGATGAGATGGTATGGAGGGGTGATGGATGGCTTTGATGGAGGGATAACCAATATGGAAAGGTCAGAGATCTTTCAGAATAGCAAAGGAAAGTTAGTTCTTTTGGTCAGTCTGCTATTGGCTGACAGCTCAACCAGTCAATGAAATTGGAGGACATTGGATCGACATCCCTCTCCTCTTTCACATTTGCTTAATCAGTCAAAGGAAAATGCATTCAAAGACTTCATAAAGCAGGTTGCAATGAGTCCCTGATCACATAGATAAACATCAGCAGAGCTATAATTGGTGTTCTGGGCTTGATCCACCCTATCCACCCACCCTACTACACTGCCTCTCATAAACATTAGTCTGATGATGTAAAATGTCTGCCCCTGATGAGCTGAAAATCCAAGCCCCAAAATATGTATAGCACAGAGTCTCCTGATTGCTCCTTAGTCTCCCTCATTATCTAGTGAGTAATTGAGAAAAGGGGTAGACTTCCAGCTGGGGCCCTGAGCTCCCCCAAAGGGGCAATAGCCTTCAACATCCCAGTGAGATTTTAGCTTTGAAACTGTGTGCTATGAGAGTTCAAAGGGACAAATGTCTTGTATCAGATTTGAAGACATCAAGAAGGGAGAATATTATTTATGAAACAGAAAAGAAGCTGATGTCATTCCGGGATCATGGCTCTATTGATGAAATGGACCTTAGAAGTTATCTGGTCTGACTCCTTTATTTTACAAGTGAAGAAACAGAGGAATAGAGACCGAGTTACTTGTTCAAGGTCATATAAGGAGTTAGTGTCAAAGTCAGGAATAAACCCAGGTTACCCTGACTCAGTAGAGTACTTGATACCAAAAGGGAACTTAGAGACCAGTTATTCCAACCCTTCATTTTGCAAGTGAGGAAAGCGAAGACAGGGGAATTTAAGTGGCATTTCTAATATCTCAGAAGTGTTTGGTCATTGTTTGTTGCACATCCTTCCAAGAGGATCAATGATATTGGGAGGGTGATATCTTGACTTGCAAGTGGATTGGATTTAAATGAGGCTAGACTGTGCAGAGTTATGAGACTCGTTCTCTCTTTCAGAGTCATTAGTGGCAAGATGTAGGTCAGGATGACTGGTGAGAACTGCATATAGTGGGAGACCTTGGCTCTTTAAGCTAAAGTCTTTCCCAGGTCTCAGTTTGCCGAAGCAATGCCCATTTAGTAGTTAAAAGCTAGATAAGGACTATCTAGATAAGGACTGAAGTAAAAGATGATCTAGTTTGACTTCACAAAAGAATCAATGTGGGAGAAGAAGGTTATCAAAGGTTCGAAGCAATAATGCCTAAGAAGGATTTCAATCTCAGGTTCTCAGACTCCACAGCCTGTAAAATTTCTATTCTATTATATCTTCATTTCATTTATCATCTTAATTTGTAGAGACCTGCAAGTTGTGGGGGGGGGGGGGCGGTGCAGCTAGGTGGCACTGTGGATAGAGTACCAGGCTATACATCAGGAAGATTCATCTTCATGAGTTCAAATTTGGCCTCGGACGCTTAAGAGCCATTCCACTCTGGGCAAGTCACTTAACTCTGTTTTCTTCAGTATCCTCATCTGTAAAATGGGTTAAAGAAGGAAATGGCAAACATTTCCAGAATCTTTACCAAGAAAACCCCAAAAAGGGTCACCAAGAATTGGACACCACTGAAACAACTGACCAACAAATGCAAATTGGACCAGGTGACCTCTGCAGGGTCCATCAATTATTTCATTCTGTACTCTTATTACCATGATGTTACACTCTAGGTGTACTGTACACCTAAACTGAAGATGGTAAATTACCAATTGACAGCTGTCAGATAAAATTACAAGGAGCATTTTTATGCAGAATTTGCCTTCCCAAAATGAAAATTTGCATGAACAACTCTTGGTTTCATAGGAAATATGACTATGTTGCATAGGAGCTGAACTAATCTAAGCAAGGCAGATAGTTACTTAGCAGTACCACACACACACACACACACACACACACACACACACACATACACACACACACGTGTGCATGCACGTGCACACAGTGTAATACAACTCATACTTGTTTAGAAAACAGTTTTAATAAACACGTGTAAGTTAGTTGCAAGACAGCAGGGTTTGGGGCTCATCTGAATTTTGCACTGCTCATGGTACCCACCACAAAATTCTGTGTATAGAATACAATTAATAAATGTTTTATTTTAAACATAAAATAAATTTGTACAAAGGGCAGAGAAACCAACAAGAGAAAAATTTTTTCTAGATTTGATTCCCATCAATAGGGAGGAACTGGTTTCTGCAAATGGAAATGATCGGAACCCTGGGGCTGGAAGAGATGGAAAGGGAAGCAGCCTCTCCCTCCTAGAGCTTATCCTGAGGGACAGGGAGGGCATAGAAATATAGTCTGACATTCAACTTAGACTTTGGCAAATCACATTTCAGAGGGTATAGAGGAAAGATAGGTAGGATCTCATGGTTTAAAAGGATACAAGGAAAGACATCCAGGCTCTGAAAGAAGTAGCAGATGTGATTGGTGAGTTGCTTTCATTGCTATTAGACAGATCCTAGAAAATGAGAAAGGTACTGCAAGATTGCAGAAGGGCAAATGTTGACCCAATTTTGAACAAAAGTGAAAAGAACTGAGTCTGCAACTATAGGGCATTAAATTTGACTTCAATCCGTGGGAAAATTCTAGAATGGATTATTAAGAGATGATTAGTGAACACTATAAAAGTGAAGCAGTAATTACAAATAGACAGCATGGTTTCATCAAGAACAATTCATGTCAAACTCTCCTCCTTTCCTTGTCTGACAAGATTACTAAACTAGTAGATGAAAAAGAATATTGTGGGTAAAGTTTGCCCAGATTTTTAACAAAGATTTTGTTAAAATATATCATACTTTTTCTTATGAAGAAGGTGGAAAGATGTAGACTAAATGAGAAACTAAATGAGTTTCAACTTGGCTGGTTATCTGGACTCAAAAGTAAGGCGTAATGGTTCATGACTGTCCTGACAGAATACCCAAGGGATCTTTGTCTGGACCGTTGCTATGCAAAATTTTTAACAACTACTTGTATAAAGACACAGATAGAAGGAATATTCATAAAATTAGCAGATGATTCAAACTTGGGAGTAGTAACTAACTCCATGGGGCACAGAGTCAGGGCCCAAAAAGAACTTTGACAAGCTAGAACACGGGCTGGCTCTGAGATGGAATTCAGTAGGAATTTCAAGCTTGGGTATAAAGCAACTTCACTAATATGAAACGGGGAAGGCACAGTTATAGAACAGTATTCTGAAAAAGATCTGAGGACTCAGAATGAGTCAACAGTGTAATGAAGCATTCAAAACAACTAGCACATTTCTGGAATACATTACAAAGGACATAATTTTTTAAGAGAGAGATGAGTGTTTCACTCTAGTTCTATCCTCCTTTATTAGAACTCCACTTCAACACCACCAGTCAAGGAGGACATGAAGACATGAATGAGCTTGACAAAATCCAGAGAAAGCAAACCAAGATGGTATAGCTGACTTGAGCTACACATACATACACATATATGTGTATATGTGTATATGTGTATATGTATATACATACATATGTAGGTATGTATACATACATTGTGTTTGTGTATATATGTGTACAGATTTATATACATATGTTTATATGCACACATGTGTACATACACAGACATTTACACAAATATACTATGTATGCATATATACATATATACATACATGCACATATATATACTTACACATACACACACACTCAAAACAAAGTCAAGTGCAAATCATGTCTTCATTTCTCTAATGTCATGTTCTTCTTCAAAACAGAAGGATGAACACAGACAGACAAACACACACACACACACATATGAAAATGAACATGATGACCATAGTTATCCTGGAAAAGATTTGGCCTTGGGGAGGGATTCAAGTACTTGAAGGATTGCCACATAGAAAAGGCATTAAATTTGGTGTGGTTTGTTCTTAGGAGTCAGAGTCACTGCCTGGAAATCACAAAGAAATTTACCTCTGATATCAGGAAAACATTACTAAGAATTTGAATTGACCAAAATATCAATTGACAAATGATATAAGTTCTTCTTCCTTTGAGATCTTGAAAAAGAAACAAGATTGTCACTTGCAGAATATATTATGAGGGAATCATTTAGTTCATGGATTGCAAAAGATGACCACCATGGTCTCTTCTACCTCTTAATTCTCTAAATATTGTACAAACATAAGGAGAGTGTGATAGTGCTACACACGTCAATTACTGTAACCACAAAATACAAGGTTTTAATATATTAACAAGGTATAATATTCTGTGATGCCTTTATAAGGGTAAACATCTCTGATTGAAGGAAAAGACAACATGATTGGCTTAAGAAAAAAAGAATATATATATATGTATATGTATATATATGTTTATGTACAGTGCTATACCCCTGAATTTTAATTAGCTAAACCCTAATAACCTAAGCTATTTCAGCAATTCGAAGTTTGAAAGCTTGCAAACCTGGAGTTGGCTGTGGAAGAGACTTCTGCAGAGTAGATGGAGATTTCTTTCTCAGACTTGCACATGATCCTCATCACTTTAAAGAGGGAGTATTGAACAATAGGAAAACCTGAATCCAGAGTGAAACAGGGTCACACATTCCAGACAGATAGAAATATAGCCAGTCATCTCCCAGTGAATAAAACTTCAAGCAACAGAAAAAAAGAGTCAGACTATGGAATAGACCGTTGAGATCTAGCTGAGTAGCTTGCCTTGTAGAGACACTGCACCAAGGCGAACAGTGTGAGAGCTTTATAGAGAGAAAAAAAACATTTCCAGGCCTTTCAGTTCCAAAATACTGAATAGTCTTGGACACACGTGCTCCCTACATGAGTGTCTATGCCCACATCTCCCATGGAAATCATGAGTTGTAATGGGATATTGAGTTCAGAGTGGTTTTGCTTTTGGTTTTTTTGTTACTGTTGTGGTATGGGTTGGTTTTTTCTGGGAGTGTGGGGTGGAGGAACAATGCTCTACAGAACATACTGGTTCTCAATGCCATAATAGTAAATCTAAAAAATACCTAAGGGCTACTTGTAAGAATTGGAAGGGCACTTGTTCATGAACCATGGCAATCTAAATAGCTGACCACAGGGTTAGGTACTAGATCCTGAGGTAACTTCATTCCTGGAAGTGCTGAATTGGGTGTCTTGTCCAGAGAGGTTGCTGCATAAAAAGATCACAACACCATGTAAATCTAGAGCTGAGCATCCATAGACACCATTTTACCCAACGCCTCCTCCTTTCTGTAATACTTGAAGAAAGTGAGGCCAACATGGGTTAAAGCCTGGCTCAGGGTCACAGACGTAGGAAGCAGTATAAGTGAGGTTTGAAGTTAATTTGCTCTGATGCCAGAAATAATACACTTTCCACTGTATCAAGTAGAATGTCCATGATTTGGGGACACAGCTGTGAAAGACTGCCTAAATAAGGCTAGAAGGAGAGGATGTCTTGGAGGAAATTTAGAACTCAGGTGATTGCTCTTTAGCACAAATAAACTGTACTTTTAAGAGATAAAAATATCTTCATATTTTCATGGGAGGGGAGATGGAGAAGGATGTAGTGTGTGGGTGGGTATCTTGGGGGCAGGGTTGATTTCCAAGCCTTGCCTAAGGCACATAAATGCCTTGTCTCATGGGAAATAAGCAATGAGAAGTCAATAAACTCTTGATAAGTGGAAGGAATTAAAGTTCCAGCAGGCTGTAGATGGAGCTACAAGCTATCTCTGCAAGTCAGTTGGTGCTTTGAGGATCCCTGGGTAGTTGCTTAATTTGCTTTCCACTTTGGTGTTCACAGGGCCATTTCCTATTTTTTTTCTCTCTCCCTTTCCCTTTGAGACATCCTGTTCTGGGTTCAACTGCCAGGAAGTTCTGCACAGCCACAAAGTACCCATAGAAATGGCAGACCTTAAGTCAAATCTTTAAACAGGATGATAGTGCCATAAATTTATGATAGGAAGGGACTTTCAAGTCCATATAACCAGGACTATTATACTTTTACAAGTGGGAAAACTGAGGACTATGGGAGTGAAGTGGCTTGCCTAAGGTCTCAGAGCACATATGTTTCTGAGGTGGGATTTGAATTCAAATCTTTCTGACTCCAAGGTCAGCACCCATTTCACTGTTCAATGATGCCTCAGGATATCGACTAAGTACATAAAAGATGAAAGACTCATCCTATGGTATGTATATCTTAGAGGAATAATAGCTTTAGATGTCATATGAGCCAACATTTTACAGATAAAGAAAGTGAGTCCCAAAGAGGTTAAGTGAATTGTCCATGATTATCCTGACATGTTACTCTCCTCTTTACACACGCTCACTCGCACAAACATACAATAATTTTCTTTTGTTTTCATTCATTTAAATACCATATTGAATGTTTGTCATATAGCATAATGAGCATAAGTACATTTAGAGATAAGTGTGTGTGACATAAGTGTGTGTGTGTGTGTGTGTGTGTGTGTGTGTGTGACAGAGAGAGACAGAGAGAGAAAGAGAGAGAAATTTCATGGAAATAAATAAATGGATTGGGAGTCATAGGACATAGTTTTAAATCTTATCTCTTAAACAGACTACTGATAAGAATATGTGTCCTGTACATATGTGTTTATGCATGAAGGTAGGAGTAACTTATTTTTTAGCTCATTTAGTTATTGTTTGGCTACAAAGAAAGCAAACACTCCTAGAACTTTCTTCTGCTTCAGCCTGAAATTGAATAGTCTGAAAATCCTTGACTTCCTTCAACACTAAGACTATACTTACACATCTACATCCCCATATACATCCATACATAAGAGCTGCATTTGTGAGTTAATTTCATAGCCTTGGCCTCCTTACCTAGCATCTCCTTTCTACTTCAGGAATAGACATAAGCTGTAGCCAGGTGACAAGGCATAAATAAAAAGAAAGCTATTTTCTCTTGGTTGCCAGCTGGAAGCCAATAGCATTTACACCCCAGAAACCAAGCTCCTAACAAAGGCACTGTTTTATGAGCTATTAGGGTCTGATTTTCACAAAGTCAATGGAAAATGTCATTTCAGGGTTCAGTTCAATTGTTTGTTTCAGATCATCTATGATTTCAACAGTGAGAAGGTTGAGGGAGAAGGGATTGCAGGTCAATGGAATTCTGAAGACCTATAAGGTTAAATTGAAATAGACCTTGGTACAGAACTTCTGAAATATATCTGGATCTTCAAATGTTATGGGGTCAAGGTGGGGGGTGGAGGTTGGAATCATATGATGAATTCACCCTGGAATATTGTAGGGCTTTTCACTTATTGCATTAAGATCTGACGTAATAAGCACATTCAATACCACTCAATTTCCTCCCAAATGTGTTTCTAAATTTGATCCCATGGAAATTCAGGTCAAACTAGTTTCCCAGAACATATTTAGTAAATAGTTATCTGTATGTAAAGTGCATCAAGGATATATAATTTGTTGGTGGAATATCGAAGCAGGCTGTAAGCCAGATGCACCTTAGAGGATAGGTCTTAAAGAATCCCATGTGGCAAAGTGAGGTTAGGTGAATTATCTCTACTCACATAGTAAGAATTGGAGATGGGACTTGAACTAATCTTTCTAATTCCCAGTGTAGTGCTTAAGCACCAGTTCCACACTGTCTCAAATGCATTCATACAACTCAAACTTGTAACCATTTAAAAGTGAAGGTAGCAACTATTCGGGACAAAAATATGAACTATGGCCCAAAAGATATTAAATTGTATTGTTTTGACCTAGCCATAATTGTACAGTTCCACTGATCTCCAAAGATACCTGAGGAAGGAGAAATAGTCTGCTATATAAAAAAAAACCCTAATGGTTATGCTGCCAAAATCTGGACACAAAGCATCTTAGTTGATAGTTGGCCATCAGTCAGGAATTTGGTGGACTCATTATGGCATGTTTTTTAAAAAAAATAAAATAAACCTCTTCTATTTAAGTTTTTAATCTTTACAGTCTTGCCACAACTATCTGCCTCATTGAAAATAGCTCGACCCATATTCCCTATACTCTATACTCAGATAAAATCATGTTTTTTTTGTTCCATTCCTCCATTTCCCATCTCCATATTTTTCACATTGGCCTATCCCTAGATCTGAAATAAAATCCCTCCATCTCTGCCTTACAAAATCCCTCTTTCTTCAAGATATAGTTAAAATTTTCATTTTTAAATAAAGCCTTTCCTGGCTGTATCTACCTGTTCCCCCTTCCTCCTTCTCCCCTCTGTCCTCCATTCTGAAATAACTTGTATTTAACTAGTTTGTATTTGTTTTCAATTATTCTGTACATATTATACACAGAGGAATGAATCTCTATGAGTCAAATGAGCTTCTAAATATGAGTCATATTCAATTTGAAGTATACAGAAACCACAGAGTCATACTGGGTCTAAAACACTATATATTGCTACCCTCTCCGTTTGAATGTAAACTTGTGGGTAGAAGTTATTTTATTCTTTTTATGTGTATTCACAGAACCTAACACAGTGCTAGGAATTCTGTACATATTTAAAAGTGCTTTGATGGATTGATTAACTTAGAATTATCATCTATCTATCTTTATCTTATCTTCCTAATAAATTGGAGACTCTTGGCTCTTAGAAGATTAATATAAGGAAATAAAGATGAATAAAACAATAGGAATGATATATTTAAAAGTAAAAGTCATTCTGTTGACTTCAAATTCACAATATTTTAAGATTTGTTTGAATATAGAAATCTGGTTGAAAGTTGATAGATGGTATAAAATTATTAGTACATTTCAAAAGTTGATGAAGAATAAGCTTAATATAGATTTTTTCAGCTTAAATCTGTGGTTTTATCTATTGTTTAAGTTCCTTCCACCAATACACATCAGTAACTTGTTTATAATTTATGGTTTTAGGATAAGTGGTCAAAAATAAATGTGCCCAAGGTAGAAGATGAACTCATCTCTTTCCGATTCCAAGGCCTCCATACCCTACACCTTCTGTCTTTTATGCTTACATGTACTATTTACCAAATCCCCTGTCAGGGATTTCCAGAACACTTTTCAAAGTGCTTTTTTAAAAAAATTTTCCTTGGTTATGGAAACTTTTAATAAATCTAATTTCATTCATGGTCCCAAAGCCAAACAGGGACAGAATTAGCAATAAGAGTCCAGATTTCACTTCTTTATCTTAATTGCTAGATCATCAATTTAAATATGCAAGGTATACTGTCAAAATAATCAATATGCTTCAGGAGGATATTTAAAGATTGTGTTAGATATGGTAAATAGGAAAAGAATTGCCACATGGAAATAACTGAAACCAATATTAGATTTCAGTTCTGCTTTGTGGGGAAGTTGCTTCCCCGACTCAGTTATTCAAGATTAGTAAATTTCTTGAGTGATAACAACGAGCTTGGCTACCCCAAAGGGAAAGTGAAAAATGAGTGTCCTTCATTTTCATTGCCATTATTTTCTTTAGTTTGCTAATTGCAAATCATAAACAACATCCATCAGCAGCTCTTCGTTGCTGTAAGGGGACATCGGAGAACTTGCAGGGTACCTGTCTACCTCTCCTATCAGTTGTCAGTCTGACATCAAGGAAGTAATGAACATTTTTTGCTTGTCCCTGTTTGCCCAAGAAAACACGATGCATTGTTTATAAACACATTTCCTCTCAACTCCTTCTAGCTCCTCGCTTGTGTGGGTGGTGGACTATGTGCCATTTGAAATCACCACCTACAAGCTATAATATATCACCCATGTCTCTTGCGAATCCAACTAACTAATTACTTCTCCAGAAACATACAAGAGGTCATTTGCCTGCTCCCTTTCATCATTATTTACCTACCAACAAGAGCTTTGAAATGTCTGGCCATAGGGTAGAAAAAAAAAAGAAAAAAGAGAAAATAGGTAAAAAGAATTTTTTAAAAACCTAGAAGCAAATCTGATTTTTTAAATGCTTCATTGATGCTTCAAATGAAAGCAATTGTATACTGCAGGAGAAAATATGGAAAATGCGATAATTAGGAGAGTACAGAGAAAAGCAAAGTTTAGGCAGGAGGCAGACTGATGGTTTGTCTCCAGTCCTGAATATTAGTACCTAAATATTTATCTTATTTTTTAGTTCTTAAATACAATGATTATAGTAACCTATCAATCCTCTGCTGCCTCTCCAACTCTTCCTCTTCTTTCCTTCTCCTCCCTCTCTCTCCCCTTTTCCTCTCCTCCTCCTTACTCTTCTTCATCTCCTCTTCCTCCTCCTCTTCCTCCTCCCCTTCTTCTCCTTCTCCTTCTTCTGCACTTGTCCTCTTCTTTCTTCTCCTCCTCCTTCTCCTTTTTTCTCCTTCTTTCTTTTGTCCTTCTACCTCCTCCTCTTTCTTTCTTTTTCTTCCTCTCAATTTTCTTCTTCTTCTCCTTCTTCAGCAATAGCAGTAGTAGTAGATCTAAAATATAAGGATCTTTAACTTGAAATGCCACCTGGAAAACTAGAATCTTGCTTTTTCATAGTTTCTTAATGATAAGAACTGGTTTATCCTCTTACAGATCAGGGCAGGGCATATCTGTACCAGCTGCTATCCACCACTTCTTCATTCTTCTTCTGGATCTGTTCCTGACTCTCTGAACTTCTTTGTGATCCAGCAACCTTCTTGCCCTGAAAGATGCTTCCTTCTCTGCAGGTCTATTCTAGGATTATTAAATTCCTCCCAGAACCTCCATGTTGAGGAAGTTCTGAGATTGGATCCATGATCTTTCCTTCCCTTCCCTCCTGGATCTCTTCCTCTCTTTCTGGACTTCTCCAGCATGCTCCATGAATAGGTCACTTCTCTTTGCTCTCCCCATCCCTTACTTTGCAACTCATTATTAGAATATAAGCTTGTTGAAGGCATTAACTGTTTCTTTTTATGTACATTTGTTTTCCAAATACTTAGCACAAATGCTAAATACGGATTATAAAGAAAAACTCCATGTAGGCAGTAGTGATAAAACTGAGAGTTAAAGAACGCTTCAAATTTTAAGATGCAAAGAAAATGAGGGCATAATTATACTTCAATTACTATATTGTTATGTGTGGTAGCCTAGGGAAAAGACGGAGTTTAGAAATAGTGTGCTGTGTTTTGAGAACAACAAGAATTTGGTCAAAATGAACATTTTGTTAATTAATCATTAAATCAGAAAAGGCAGCCTTTAACTTGAATCTGAAGGTCGTTAATTGCCAAATGATTTTCTAGAGGCAACGGGGAAGCAATGAGGTGACTTGAGTAGGAGAGTGACCTGAATGGAAAGGAATTTTGCTTTCAAAGAATAACCCTACTCATCCCTTATAGCTCAAATAGTGCTAATATTGCCCACACTTTTCCAGAAAGGAAAACAAGATACATGAATTTTCTTTTTTGCAGTTCAACCAGACAGGAAGCCAATAAGCACTTATTAAGCACCTACTATGTGCCAGTCACCAAATGCTAAAGCAGCTATTGTCCTGTAGATGCTATAATCATAGTTACAAGACTCAAAATGAAAAGTTCATATTCCCCAAATCCGTAGTGCCATGAAATGGTTCAACATCAGAAATGCATATATTTTTATCAGTATAAATGACATTTCAATAAGAGGCATTACCATCTGCCTTGAGGCTACTAGGTGGCATAGTGGATAGAAATACAGGACAGGAAGATCTGAGTTCAAATCTGGCCTCAAACACTAGCTGTGTGACCAGGAGCAAATCAATTTGCCTCAGTTTCCTCATCTGTAAAATGGAGTTAACAATAACACCTATAACATATGGTTGTAAAGCTCTTAGTACAGCCATGGCCCATAGGAGGGTCTACGTAAATGCTTATTCCCCTCCTTTCCCCTGTTTTTCCACTCTCTTAAAGACCATGGGATATTCTTATGATTTGTAGCTAAAACATTCCACATAGGTCATCTCCCCTGTTAGAGTGAAAGCTTCTGGAGCAGGAACACTTTGCATTTTTTATTTGCATCATCAGTGTTTCACACAGTGCTAGCACATAGAATCTTTTTATTCATTGCTACCAAACAAATAATCTTTCTGTTATGTTTGTCCTTCGTTGCCAAAGAAGACCATTTCATCAAAGAAATAATGACATGACTTGCACTTGACTTTGTTTTGAGTGAGGAAGAGCTGTGCAGGTCACCAGTCTCACTTCTCTTCCAGAGCCATTCGAATCCAGTGACCAGATATTCATTAGGATTACTGGAGATGATTCAGGATGCACTATGAGTCCTTGGCCCCTTTAGGCCAAGATTTATGTAGGTACTCACTTAGAATCTTTTCGACTTTGCTTGAAGAGTTTATGTGAGAGGTAACATACCTTCCAGAAGCATCTAGATCATTCCACTTTTGGACAATTCTAATGGATTTTTTTCCTACCTCAAGCCGAAATTTGCCTCTGTAAGTTCTTGTCACTATTCTTGTTTCCATTTCCAAGGACAGCTCCCTGTTTCTAAGATTGTTTTGTGGGAAGACCCAAATAAACAAAGCCCAGGATCAGTGAGTGTCCGTTGACATCTTTCACTGTTTGAGAACAGTTCAGTCTAGGAGTAGTCAAGTCATGCAAATGGCGTGCAGGAACTCTGCCATTATCACCACAGCCTGTTTGCCCAGTTCCATTGTGGTCACTGCTAGTTTTCTACAATAGTCTACAAATATCGGAACCAGGAAACTCATGCCATGCCTCAGATGAAATATATTTTCACTTTCTTCTCCTATGATTGAAGACAAATGCTCTTAAGCTTCCCTATAGATAAACCTTCTAATAAATGCAGGGGCAATTTCTAAGGTTTACAAATTGCTTTTCTCAAAAAGTCTTTATTAGGCAGACAGCATCAAAGAGGATCATCTTACTTTTCAGTTGAAGAGACAAGCTTTGGGCGGGGAGGTGACTTGTCTAAGATTGTATAGGATGTTACTCAGCACATCTGAACCCAGTTCTTATGAATGTGAGTGCAGAATAATCTTCACTACTGTATGGGATACCTATAGATTCCAACATGATGTCTTATATCATGTTCTGTCTCATTGGGTTGGAGATGAGTTCATAGTTGGATCATGTTGGGATTTTTGTATTTTGTAGTGGGCAGCATTTTGATACATATGTGCTGACAATATATTTTGTTTCATTAAAACTAGTAGTAGTAATACTTAATATTTTGCTTTAAAGCATTTTAGAAATATCATATCATTTTATTCTCATAACAACCTTGGGAGGTAGATGTCATTATTCCCCTCCTTATATAGATGAAGAAATTGATATGGACTTTAATTGACTTGCCCAAGCTCACACAACTTATAAGCATCTGGGACTACATTTGAACTCTTGACCTCGGTGAAGCTCTTTATCTATTGTGGCACCCAACGGCATAGTAATATAGTTAACTATTATTTTCTGGTATTCAAATTCACTGAAATAATCACATATGCATATTTCTCTTCTCATATACAAAAGAGTTCACATGCATTTAACATATATGCATTGTGATAATTATCCATCAACAACAAATATTTTTTAGGAATTTGTACACCCATTTTTTGGGACAAAATCTCTTTCTGAAAAGTAAGGTTCTAACGAATTTGGTCACCATTATTTTGTTTGATATTAGCTAATCATCCACTTTTAAAAATTTTTTTTAATTTATGGAGCAAAACAAGCATTTCCATAACATAGTTTAATATAAAAGATAATTGCACATTAAATTACACATCTATTATATACAACTTGCTATTCTTTTAAAATATGTAATACAGTTATCACATAAATTTCTTTTTTGTCCTTATTCTCCTTCCCTCTCCACCTGCCCCAGAGATGGCTACCATGAGACACAAATACGTGTGTGTGTGTGTATGTATAAATGTTATGTAACACAAAGTATTATCTGAGTGCAGATACCATCTTTATTTTATATGTGCTGTGTTGTTAATGCCGGTAATTATAATATTCGAAATGGCCTATTCACTGAAAGTCATTCTTAAAACAATATTAGTATTACTGTATATATAATACTATAAGAAACGAACTCAATGATCTTAGCAAAATATGGAAAAACTTTCATTAAATAACAAAGAATGATATAAGCAATACCAAGAAAATATTATAGACAATAATTATTCACTTCTTCAGTTCAAAAAATAGAGGAAAGACAAAATATGAGCCTCCAAGATCAAAATCCACAGTCCTTTTCCCCTTCTCTAATAGTCAGCAGGGTAGACCTCCTACTCTTCACCATCTTAATTATTTATTGAACCACAAATACTATCCAATTGAGTCTGAATCTAGTGCATTTACTTTATTTTTCTTATTTTGAACTTGACAACATACAACAAAGAACTGAAAAAGAATTCATATATGGAACCGTAAATATCCATTGCATAAAACATTTTTAGTATGTATCAAAATCATCACATAAATCCAAAGCTGTTCTGTTTGTCTATATTTCCTTTTGAAACTCCCTTCTGTTCTTTTTGGTGCATTTTTAATGTTTTCTTGATTTTTTTTTCGCAAAAATAAAAAAATAAAATTCTGCTTCTCCTCCAACACATTCCACTCCTTCAAAAAAAAGAGTCATTGTAACATGTGAGTATAGTCAATCAAAGCAGAACCTCACATTGGCCATAGTGGAAAACAAGTTTTTATTAACCACCAGTTTATTGGTTAGACTACAGGATATAAAAGACAAAATGAAAACCAGACCCAGTCCTCAAAGATCTTACATAGTACTGGGGAAGCACAACAAACAAGCAAATAGGAAAGCACACTTCTTATTACTAGACAAAACATTATAGCTGATCTTATGTGTATGATGGTTGAAGCCATGAAGAGACATAAAGAAAGAAGTTGCAATGTTGATAGTCCCAATGGAACACAGCCTTGACAACTTGGACCAGTGGTCTCAAAAAGGGATATGAAACATTGATTCCCATTCTCAGATTCAATAAAAGTTTACATCCACCTAGAGCCAGCTCCATGTAAGACCTCCACTAGCTGGTAAACAATTAGCCATGTCTCTTTCCATTGTGATATATTGATTGTCTTAGAATTTCTCATTAATCTCCCGATATCATTCTTTACTACAGACAAATTAGAACTTTCAAAAGAAGTCTATTTCAAAAAAAATGAAATACAGTAATTTAGAAATGGACCTCACAACTAAACCGAAGTCTCAAGATCATAGATGGCAACAAATGGTCTTCTGTGGATAGATACACTGAGACTTAAGAGAAGTTTACTTCTCTCTTTTTCAAAGTAATTTATTATAATTGATATAATTATGAACTCATATCATAATTACATTCAATGTAAGATTTCAATTATTCAAATTATATGTGTGCAGATTATATCAACAATATCATAAACGCATTTATACTGAAATAACTATTCAACATTGCAGATAAGAATAAAGAATACGAATGAAAGGATCAATGAACTTTTTCCCAAGCACATGAATGTAATGGTATTCTTTCACATTTTTGAGGAATATTGAGGAATTTTCACATTTTATATATGCTTTTTCCAGAGCAAATTTTCCATGGCCAACTTGGGAACTTGAAAAAATGTCGAAAAAGAGATTCTACTAGGCTGCAATAACATTTATTTGGTAAAATAATATGAGGCAAAGCCTAAAATTTTGGTTACCTGTTCTGTAGCTAGGCACCTGTAAGCTTATAAAAAGTTCCTGCTACACTTAGAGATTTCTTCCTGTAACTGACTGATGGTGACCCAAAAACAAGGTTTGCCAAATTTACCAGTGGAACTAATAGTGTCGCCCAAAGAAATCACTTTCTACTTCAATCTCTCTTTTGTTTAAAGTAACCACAGACCTCAAACACAGTCTAAGTATTGACAATAAATTAAAAACATGGATCGCCCAATTTCTGACCTCTGCTTCTCACACCTTACACATACGGGATACTAATATTTCCAACCAACTAACTGACAGGCATGAGATATGTTGTTGTTTCTCTTATTCTTCCTCTGAAATAAAGCAAAAAAATATCTGAAAGCTTTTATTTTGTTAGTTTTAAAAAAGATGGCTACAATCAATCCCTTCGATGACCCCTGAGGCTGCACTATCATTTCAGAGTTGAAAGTGCATCTTTCTTTCAAGAAAAAGAGTAAAATGCAAGAGAAAAGAGTTCAGCATCTGGGGCATCAAACACAGCTATTCAACACGAATGTTGAGAGGAAACTGATGGCTGAAATGGCTATAGGATCAACCTCGCCCTACAGTAACAAACAATAACCCTACTAGTATGAGCCTTGTATCTCTGTGTCCATCTGCTTTCCCGTCTCTGTGAAATTTAAAAATAAAATAAAAGGAAAGGCCATCCATTCACTGGTGTATAGTCCTCTTGAAACATCTTTGGACCTCTTTCATATGCTTTACTGTAGTGTTCCACCTCAAGCATTGTTTCTATTTGTTGTCATATTTACCCACTCTTATAAATCATCCTTGAAACACGGCAACGAAATAATTATTCAATTATGAAAGAGTTTCTCATCATTTATGGGTGATCAAAAGAAAACAAGGATCGCCCCTGGGACCTGGAGTGTGTGATATTGACTTTTTACCTATAATACGTAGGTTAAATATATGGTGGGGATGAGGGAAAATGTCCTAGAATTTCAAGTATATAGTAGAAATCAAGGTCTAAGATTGTCATTGCTATTGCAGGAGAAATTTCATATTTGGGGAAGGAATGGGACTAGAAATCAGATCTGAACTTGGATAGCACTGTCAGTTACTAAGGGGCTCTATACACTCATCAATTAATTTCTCTAATGCCACATTTATGAATATATTCAAAAGTTCCATAGGAGAATGATATATGCAGTTACAGACATCTTCATATACTGACCAAATTTCTATTTTGAACCATTTTTTATTGACTCAAATACTCTTAGATTTGGAAGGGACTTCTGATGTCTTAAAAGATCTAAGATCATCCCTTCCAACTGGTAACCCTTGGACAATATCCTGATTGATGGTCATCTACCTTCTGTTTATCTGTTCCATTACTTATAAGATCTAATTGGTATAAAATCCTTCCTCATATTGAACTCAAAGATACTGCATTGTAACTTTTATATGCAGACTCTAGTTTTGCCATCTGAAATGACTTGGGGTAAACTTATTCCTTTCCATATGGGACATTTCATCAAATATTGAGAAGAGTTTCCATGCACCATTACAATTTCCTCTCTTCAAACTAAACATAATACTTTTTTCAGCACTGGTAACCAAAGCTCCTTCTATCCTGGACAACATCTTTGGATTATTACCAGTTTCTTAAATGGGTTGTTTGTTTGTGCCTCTTCTATGTGGTTAAAAGAATTGCTCTAACCAATGTGGAGTATAAAAAGAGATGATCTCTTTCCCTGGATGCTATATCTTTCCAATCTGTTCCTCCTCTGATTTCTTTTATTACCTGTAGACAAATAGTTTTCAAACCTTTCATTCCATTCCTAACCTTTTTTCTGAGCCCCCAACTCCCATTTACTATTATCTACTGGACATTTTTCACCTCAAAAATCCCACTGGCAACATAAGACAAGTCTACATCTGAGATGTCTTAATATAAAGAAAAAAAATATTCAATAATGGAATGGGCTGACTTAGAGATATTGATTTTCTCTTCATAGCAATTATTCAGTAATGGCTGGATGGCCACTTGTTGGAAATACTGTTGATTAAAGAAATTGTTATTTCTTGCATTTTGTCTTTATTTTATTGTATATAATGAAAGCATAAGAAAGTAAAGGCAACTCAGATCAGGGCATAAGAAGAGATTTGTTCTTATACTTGTACTCACCAACCCCAGAAAACAGACTCGTCTATATAGCCAGTTCCTCAGATGAAAAGAAACCTGAGGTACCCATACCCAAATGTGATGGCAATGAAATTAGGATCTTTTGCTGTTTTTGTTTTACTACAAGTGCCTTTCATTAAATAATGTGATTAAAGAAGACCTTTCCCACACATTGATTGCCCTGTTCATTGTGGGAAGCTTGATTAGGGGAGTTGTTTTGTAGGAGGGCCCCAAGTACCTTTTGTTTTGTTTTTATTTTTTTTATTGAGGCATTGGGTCAGAGGGTTATGCCCTCTGAATCTAAAAAGAATATAAATACTCTGAGGGTGAGGTTTTACTTTGGGGCTTAGTTTTGGTAAGAAAGTTTGAGTGCCAGACAAGGAATCTGGGAAGCCACTTTAAGAAGCCCCTCAGCTTTGAAAACCCAGATATCAGTGATTTACTCTCTGGTAACTGTGGTCAGACAGTTGAAGTCCAACTGTCTGTTGAATTCAGGCAGAGGAAGCCATGTTTGTTGATCTTTGATTACTTTGAGGCTTACTGATTGTAACTATATGTTTGGCCAGACCAGGACTCTAGGAAACTGATAAGGAGTTCCCCAGTTTTGAAAAACAGATTTCAGTGCGTCCCTCTCTGATAACTATGGCAAGACAGTTGGGGTCCAACTCTCTATAGTACAACTAGGCAGTATAGTAGATAGAGCACCAGTGTAGGAATCAGGAGCACCTGAGTTCAAATCTCACCTCAGACACTTGACACTCACTAGCTGTGTGAACTTTGGCTAGTCACTTAACCCCAGCTGTCTCATCCTGGGTCATCTCCAGTCATCTTGATGAATATCTGGTCCCTGGATTCAGATGACTCTGGAGAAGAAGTGAGGCTGATGACCTGCACAGTCCTCCCTCACTCAAAACAAAGTCAAATGCAAATCATGTCATTATTTCTCTGATGACATGCCTTCTTCGGCAATGAAGGATGAACACATACACACACATGCACACATACACTAACACACACACACACACAACTGTCTGTTGAATTCAGGCAGAGGAAGCCATGTCTGTTGATCTTATGATTTCTCTGTATTTTCTTTGATATTCAGAGTACTGACTCCCGTAAACTAACTAAATTATATATATATATATATATATATATATATATATATATATATATATATATATATATATATATATATATACACACGTGGTTAAAGGAATGGTACTTGTGCTTTATTAAAGTGATTATTAACCCCTTGAAAGTTTCTTTTCTTTCATGAATGCAGATCTAAGGACCTGTGATAGCAGGCCTCTCTCTGTATGTTGGGGTGCTTACCTATATACCAAACCATACTTAAAAATAACATTATATTATTTTATTTATATATTTTCTTTTTATATCACATTCATTTGATACCATTCCTAGAAAATAATCCTTTTTAAAAGATTTTTTAAGATGTTCAAGAAAACTAATCACTCTGTGGAATGTTTCAAATAATTCAATACTTCACAGGTATAGTTGTTCCACCTCTACAATTAAGTGACTAAGAGAAGGTTTTGTAGGAAAATGAACAGGAAAACTATGTGAATCTGAAAGGGAGAAAGACGAATTACAAAGAAAAATTATGGGATTTCAGAATTCTGAATATAGATAAGGCTTATATTTTGGGGAGTAGAAATTTGGGAGGGTAAAAAGAGAACAATGCACCTACAATATTGGATATGTTCTGAGAGATAGTATAGAGTATTGACCTCGAATTCAGAAAGACCTGAGTTCAAATCCTTCCTCAGACACTTACTAGGTATGTGATCCTGGACAACTCATTGAACTTATCTCAAACTCAGGTTCCCTATTTGTAACATGAGGATGACAACAGTGAGTACTTCACATTGTTGCTATGAATATCAAAAAAGGTGATCTAAGTATTTCACAAAGTTAAAATCAATAAATATTGGTTGTTTTCATTTAATTGTTTTTCTTTGTTACAAAGGAGAGTTAAACTTGAAGGAAGGAAAGAAGTGCCTAAAATGTGCCAGTTACCCCATCAAGCATTTTACACGGGTCTCATTAGGTTCTTTTAGCTACTCTGTAAGGTTGTTGCTGTTATCTCCATTTCTGAGAAATAAATATCTCAGTTGAGAAAACTGAGGCAGGCACAGTTTAAGGAACTTTCCCAGTGTCACCCGTCTAGTAAGTAAGGTTGTGTTTGGATTCAGATCTATCTGAGTCCAGGCCCGTTACTTTATTAGGTATGTCATGTAATTGTGTCCTAACTGGAAATGGTGTATACAGTTACGACTGTGATGTCAACAAGTCAGTTGTCATCTGTTAAATGCTAACTATGTATCAGGCACTAAACTTTGGGGAACCAAAAAAATGCAAGAAACAGTCCCTGGACTCAAGAGCTCACTTTCTGATTAAGGAAAACAACAGGTAAACAGCTATGTTCAAACAAGGTGCATATAGGATAAATTGAAAATAATCAGTGGAAGTCTGGCTCTGGGATTAAGCATTTATTAAATGCCTGCTGTGTGCCAGACACTGTACTAAGCAAATTACCTATGTTATTTCATTTTATCCTCACAACAACCCTATAATGTTGAGCAGGTCAGGAAGGTTGGATTTTAAATGAGACTTGAAGGAAGCCAAGAGGCAGATATGAGGAGAGTAAACTTTCCAGGCATGGGGAACAGTCACTGAAAATGCCCAGAGTTGGGAGGAGTGTCTTGTTCAAGGATCAGCAAGGAGATCAGTTTCCTAGAATCACAGAGTACATGGAGCAGAATGGGGAAGAGTAATGTGTAAAATACCAGGAATATTTGAGTGGTACTTGATGGGTTGTGATAGGTTTTAAATGCCAAATAGAAGACTTAATATGTGATTTTGGCAGTGACAGTCACTCAAATTTATTGAGAGAGACTTGGAGGAAGGAGATGATATGATCAGACCCACATTTTGGGAAAATCACTTTACATCAATACAATTTTGCTTTATTTGAATGCAGGGGAGATTGTCACCAAGTCCAGTTCATTTTAACCGCAATATCTTTCAGGATTGTTCTCTCCTTGCAATTCCCACTGAATCACACCAGTGCAAGTCATCATTACCTGTACCATGATGATGCCCATCGAGCTGTCTACCATTTTAATTATCAACCTCCTCCAATCAGTACTTTTAACTAATTGTAGAAATCTTCTCACCGTTCATCCATGACTAGTTCATCCAGCTAGTTCAGTCAGATCTTCAAAATTCATGTAGATAAAATACAGACTCCTCAGTCTATTTGTTTTATTAAATTTATTTATTTTACATGCATTTATAATGTATATCCTTCCCTCATCCTTTGTAGGACATTAAAAGCTACAACAAAAAAGAAAACTCTATCTTAAACATTCATTGTCCAGCAAAGCAAATTCCCTGTTGGCCATGCACAAATATTAAAGTATCTCTGTGTTTTAAGTTCATCATTTCTCCAGTAAGAGGTGAGTAGGGAATTTTACCTTCAGTCCTCTAGGTTTGTGATTTGTCCTTGTACTTATCAGAGTTCTAAAGTTGTTTTTCTCTGGAATGATGACAATTTATATATTTTTTTCCTCCTAGGAAGTTTTCAAAGGAAGAATTACATACTATCAATGTCTACATAAAAATAAATTCTCTAAATCATTCATAATAATAGAAATGAAAAGTAAAGCAACTTGGATGTTTCCTCTCACAACCATCAACCTGGAAAAGATGAAAAAGAAAAATGACAAATCTTAGAAGATCTGATCCAACCATTTTGGAAAGCATTTTGGAACTATACTCCACTAGTCATTAAACTGTCTATACCTTTTGACTTAGATAATCATTAATATGTCTATAGTCCAAAGATATCATAGAGAGAGAAAAACATACCATGTAAGCATTTATAACAGCTATTCTACAATAACTGAAAATTGGAAACCAGGAGATTCTTTTCTGATTGGGAAATCGTTAAACAAATCTATGGTATATGAATATAATGAAATATTGTTGTGCCATAAAAACCTATTAAAAGAACAATTTTGAGAGAAACATGAAAGAGTAGGAGGAAAAAAACTAGCCTCAACTATAAAATATATAGCCTCAACTATAAAATGTGTATAATAAAATTTTCTTCCCAGGATGATTGTGAAGATAAAATAATATTTACAAAGGACTTATTACAGTGCCTAATGAAGTTATTGCTGTCATTATTAAAGAAAACTGAACTTTTTTTGATACAATGACCAACCACGATTCTAAAGAAATGGTTGTTAAACATGGTACTGAACTCCTGACAATAGGAGATAAACTCAATATGCAGAATGAGTCATATGTTCCATGCATGACCTATAATAGAAGCATATTATACTTCACTATGCACATCTGATAAAAGTGTTTTATTTGTATTTCTTTCCATTTTGAAGTAGAATTAGGGAGCAAAAGAGAAGGTTATTGATGGATTTATCAAGAAAGAAAAAGCAAGAAAATAAGGTCATTGAAACATTTCAAAATGCAGAGAAGAGAACAGAATGAAGGTCAGTAGGAAACATACCAGCCAGCCAGTATTAAAAATAAAAAGGGGGATTTATTATATTCTCCAATAGCAAAGTGAGCTGTTCATAATACAAATGTTTGACTTTGTGTACAGACTTTTTTCTTTCCTGTTTCTCGTATGTAAATCACATTTTATTTTTTTTACTTGTGAAATTCCATTTTTTTAAAAAAATGTAAATTAAACTTTTAGTTAAGTTTTCAAAGCTCTTTACAATCTTACCCCAACCTATCTTTCCAGCATCAATGAACATTGCTTACCTTCCTTCCTTCTATTTTCTGACAAAGTATTTTTTCCCTGTTCTTCAAACATTCTACTCCAACTCCTCACTCCATCTTCTTTTCACTGACCTATCTCCATCACTAAAATGAAAACCCTCTTCACCTCTGCCTAACAAAACCCCTTTCTTTCTTCAAGCCCTAGTGAAAAAAATCTTCATTTATAAATGAAGCCTTTCCTTATCACATTTCCCTATTCCCTCCTCCCCACTTCTCCCTATCAATTGCTAATACCCTCTATTCCAAATTATCTTATGTTTAACTAATCTATATTTGTTTTCTTGTTCTGTATATATCATACATAGAGAAATGTGTCTATGTGTCAAGTGAGTTTTTGAATAAGAGACATATTCCACTTAAAGTATATAGAAATCACAGAGTTATGTTGAGTACAAAACAGTATACACTGCTAACCTCCCCATTTGAATTTAAACTTCTTGTGGGTAAAGGTTGTTTTAGTCACTGTATTTGTATTCTCAGTACTGTTCCTAGGATTTTGTAGGTATTTTTAAATGTTTTTGATTGATTAACTTATAACTTTCTCTGTGTGCACATACATATATGTGTGTGTCTGTAGATATATATATATATATATATGTATAATTATATATTTATCTTATCCTCCTAATATGTTATGAGCTATATGCTCTTTAAGGGTGAATAACATGAAATATTTTCATTTTGGTAGTCTTAGTACCTGACCTATACCTCACAGGAATTAAATAAACCTTTGGTGAATTCCTTTGTGTGTGGACTTTTCAAATGGAATTATCTTATTCTAATTTTTATGTCATTAATGTGCGTGCATCTTCAACTCTATTGCAGACTCCTTGAGGGTAGGTACCATGTCCTATTGCAATTTGCATCTCTCTATTATACATAATAGGTATTTAATGATTCTTTATCAAATGAATAAACTATTAATGAAACTTAACATTGCATTCATTTGGGATACAAATACATCCCTTTCTTAGCTAAAATTGGTGTTGCAGTCAACTAAAATCAAGAAATCATCAAGTTTCTTATTCGTAAAGTTCTTAGCACAGTGCCTAGTACATAGTAAATGTTTAATAAATGCTATTAACATTATTATTGCTGTGGTTTTCATTATCATTATTAAATTAAACTTAAGAAATTTTATGAATGAAATAACCGACCATGAAGCTAAAGGTAAAATGATAAAACATAGTACACACCTTTTACCCCACAATAAACAGGTTTACCTCAGTTCTGTGAATTTATAACTAAGTCTTTCTGTTCAACCTAACTGCAAGACTTTCTATTTATCCTTATTAAATTTCATCTTCTCAGAGGTGGCCCATTTTTATGAATTATTAAGACAGCTTTGAACCATAATTCTAATGTCCTTCAATAGATTACCTCCATCTGTCAGCTTTGTGTAAACCACAGATTTAATAATCATGTTTTTGGTGCCTCCCTCTGAGTCATCAATAGCATTATTGAAAAGGACAATTCCAAGGACAGAGCCCTGTGATATTTCAGCAGATCATTCCTTCCAGTCAGTCAACTAGCATTTAAGTGACTACTGCATGCTGTGCTCTCTGCTAAATACTAGTGATACAGTGAAAGGCAAAAACTGGCCATTGCTCTCAAGGGAGTTAGTCTAATGTAGAATACCAACTACCATTTACTAGAGTGTTTTGAGATTTGCAAAGGACTTTAAACATGATCTTATTGGGAGCTCCACAATAACCCTATAAAATAAGAATTACTATCATACTCATAGATGAGGAAACTGAGGCTGACACAGGTTAAGTGACTTGCCAATGGTGACAGTGTCTGAAACAGAATTAAATTTCCCAATTGCCTCCATGTTGGCACTGATCAAATCAACAAGCATTCATTGTGTTCCTATTATATTTCATATGCTATGCTACATATTGTACATACAAATAGAAGCAAATATAAAGACATACCTTCAAGGAACTTAAATTATAATGGGACAAAATAGCACATAAAAAGGAAATGACTCTTTAAAACTACTTTGTCCAGTGGTGCCAAGATGATGCAGTAAAGGCAGTGATTCACCTGAGTTCTCCCAAATTCTCCTCTGAAATAGGTTAAAATAATTCCTCAAAACAAATTCTGGAATGGTAGAACTGACAAAAGGATGGAGTAAAATAATTTTCCAGACCAAAAGAACTTATAAGATTGGCAGGAAAGGTCTATTTTCCTGGTGAAAGTGGAGAACAGTGCAGGACCAGCTCTGGCAAGCCAACAGCAGACCTTGGGGATGACTGAATCCGCAGCCATGGCTTCTAGAACTCTCAGCCCACAGACAAAAAGGGGGTCAGAGAGCAGTTCAGAAGGAAATAACAGAAGACCCTTTGCTGGTACTGTGGACAGGACATGGTTTCATTTCCCATACTCAGATTCAGGCCACAGTTTCAGGGTGCAGAGGAACACTAGCATACTAGAGCATTCAATTATAGAGTAGCTGGGACCTTTGTCACAGTTCGAGGGTGGAAAAGAATATTTTTATGGTCATGAGAGACCAGAAAACAGTCCAAGTGAGCAGTGACCACACTTTCATTAGATCATACTAGCATGAAATTAGTGAAAATGTATAGATCCCCAGAATTATTTCTGAAAAGAGCAGCATGAAAAACCTAATGTTTGAGATAGTGCTCCCTCTACTACAGGAGCAGAGCCCAACTTTAACATAAAGTCAAAAAGTCAAGAGATAAGCTGAAAAAAATGAGCATACAAGAACAACAACAAAGAACATGACTAATAGAAAGTTATTATGGTTATAGGGAAGATCAAAACAAAGAAAAGAAAGTCAAAAGTGCAAATAAAATATGAATTTTTATATTAATATATATTTATATAATTTTTAGAATATATTTATATAAACATAAAAGTAGGTCCCAGTCCAAAAAAAATTGCTGGAAAAGCTCAAAAAGGATTTTAAAAATCAAATAAGGGAAGTAGAGGAAAACTGGAAAAAAGAAATGACAGTGATATAAGAAAATCATGAAAAAAAGAGTCATCAGCTTGGTAAAAGTAGCACAAAAAAATACCGAAGAAAATAATACCTTAACAACAAGAATATACTAAAAATGGCAAAAGTGACACAAAAATCCGCTGAAGAGAAGAGTTCCTCAAAAAGTAGAATTGGAATATAGAAAAGGAGGTACAAAAGCTCACAAAAGAAAATAACTCCTTTAAAATTAGAATTGGTGAAATAGAAGCTAATAACCAGGGAAATGGCTACACAAGTTGTGGTGTATGATTGTGATGGAATACCATTTGCCAGAAGAAATGATGAGCAGCATGCTTTCAGAAAAGTATCTGGAAAAACTTAAATGTTCTGATTCAAAGTGAAATGTACAGAACCAGGACAACAGTGTATACACCAAACAACACTGAATCATAATCAAATGTGAATGACTTAGCCATTCTCAGTAATTCAATGATCCAAGACAATTCTGAAGGATGAAAAATGCTATCTACCTGGAGAGTAATAACTGAAGGAGCCCAAATGTCAATTGAAACCATTTTTTTTTAGTTTATTCTTGTTTCTATTCTGTTTTCTTTCACAACACAACTAATATGGAATTGTACTTTGCATGATTGCACATAGATAACTTATATAAAATTGCTTGATTTCTTAATGAGGGTGGAAGAGAGTCAGGGAGGGAATTTAGAAATCAAAAATTTAGGCACTAATGTTAAAATTGTTTTTATAATTGGAAAAAATTATTTACAAAGAAATATAATTTAAAGGCACCGCAAAGCAGGATGGCATGCCAAACTAAACTTATTTCTGCTTTTGACAAGATCATTAGCTAGAAGATAATGAAATATTATGGATTTATATTTAATGAAAGCTTTGAATAAGTTATCTCATATTACTCTAGTAGAGAGAGTCAAGAGATATTAAAAATGGTAATACAGCTAGATAGGATAAAAACTTTTTTGGATGACCAGACTCAAAGAAGACTCTTATACATTCTCATTTGCCAAATTTTCATCCAGGTCATACACAATAACCTTGGGTATCCTCCAAAGCTCTGTTTTGGGCCCTCTTCTCTTCTCTCTATTTACTATTTTGTACAGTCATTTCTTCAGATGCCAAGGATTCAATTATTATTTCTAGGCTTATGATTTTCAAATTTAATTATCCAGCCCTAACCTAGCTCCAAAACTCTGGGTTTGTGTTTCCAACTTCCTTTTGAATATCTCAAACTGTATATCTTTGAGACATCTTAAACTTATGTCTAAAATTGAATTCATTACATTTGCCTACTCGTCAGCCCTCCCCTTTTTCTAAGTTTCTTATTGATGAAGATACTGCCATCCTCTAATCATCCACACTGTAAACCAGGGCATCTTCATATCCTCTTTACTCTCTCATCCTCCAATCCCACTCTTTTTCAAAATTCTGTTACATCTTGATAACTTTTTTTAATATTCCCTCCTTTTCTGCTGAGAAGAGCTAAGTCTATCAAAGTCAGTCATCACACAGTGTTAACAGTTGCTCTATACAATGTTCTCCTAGTTCTGCTCACTTTGCTTAGTATCACGTTATTAAAGTCTTCACAGGTTTTTCTGAAGTCCTCTTGCTCATCATTTCTTATGGCACTATAGTATTCCATTATATTCATATACCACAACTTGTTCCATCATCATTCCCCAATGAATGGGTATCCCCTCAATTTCTAATTCTCGTCCACCACACAAAGAGCTACTATAAATATTTTTGTGCATGTGGGTCCAATAAAGATTACTTTCTTTTAAAGATTTTTTCAACGAAATAAAATAAATTTTCAATACCAAGGGAAAGTATGCCATTTTCTTGGGGATATTTGAGTTTTGGCTTAGCGTACTCACAGAATCCATAAAGAAAAGGACAAATTTTCCTAAAAATCCCCAAAATAGCAACAGAATGTTCCATAACAGGAGTTACCCATACCCCCATATACATTGTTAAATAAAACCATTGCCTTTTTATTCACAAATTGTGAATAATTCTTCTCGATCAAGAAGTTGGCAAGTTTCTGATGAAGATAGCTTTTCTTCTTACTTTTGCCATCCAACTCTTCAGAAACAAACTTCTGGGAAGAACACAGTTGTGCATAAGTAGTTCTGATGTCCTCTGGAGCCCTTTGGTCTCAGTATTGATGGGGCGTCTCTGTTGAAGCAGAGGAAGTGAAAAGAACAGCTGTCTTTATTCAGCTGAGACTGAAAAGGATTTTAATGAAAATTTTAACTTACTCTTTCATTTAAAAAAATGCTATGTCAGTAGTCCTACAAATGATGAACTAAGGTGCAGGTTGGTTTAAGCAAACTACAACGATCACATGCTTTCCTCCCATCTCATGTCTATCTGAAGACATGAATTCCTTTCATGCCCTGGTTTCTCTTTGACTACAAACTGACACTGGGGTAAGTGAAGAAGAGTCCAGTTTCTAAGGGACTTTCTGAGCTATGATATATAAATAAATATATTTTAATTTAGAAATTGCTTTTGTTGACATTGAACAAAGTGATAATGCTACTTGGCTCTTTGCTTTCATCCAGGTAAAAGAAGCCTGAAACTTGAAAGGCTATAAAGCAAAGACTGCCTGAACCTGTTCTCCTGCATTGTGTATATGCTTCCCCAGACTGTTGATCTGCCCTATGTTGGACTACAGGTTTGTATATTTGCTCATTAGAAAAGAATTTAAAAGTTCATTTTCCACATTCTCTCTTCCTTTGGTTATGTTAGTTATGTGTGTTTGTGTGTATGTGTTTGCATGTGTGTGTTTGTTTATATGCCCACTAGAAATTGATCTTAGATCAACAATTCTCACAAGGATCAAACAAATTTTTTTATTAGCCATGGTGTCGTTAAGACTTGTAGACATCATTATTTGTAACGAACGATGTTTTTTTGTTTGTTTGTTTGTTTGTTTGGCTCTCCACATATATTGGAAACTTCCTGATCAACTGTTTTCTTACAGATAATTTTTATCCCCAAAATAAAACAGCCAAACAAATAGCTGATCATCTACATGCCCTAGACGCATTCAATATAAAAGTCAACATTCTGTGCTTCTGGTCCATATTAGGCATTCCTCAAATTGGATAAGTGGCCATTTCTGATCTGTCACTTGGAAGAGTTACAAAGCCCTGGCTCTGGAAGCTTGTAGGTTGCTGTGAGGTAGGGAGACACTCTTTCCTCTCACTTGAGAATATATTTATATAAAGATCATAAATTTCAAGGCAGAAGGGACTATAAGCAATCTATCCCAGTCTCTATGTTTTACAAATGAGGAAACAAATGTTTGAGGAAATTTAAGTGCCTTGCCCAAAGTTGTATGGGTAGGACCATAAAATCATAGATTTAGAACTAGAAGGGACCTTGAAGTTCATCTAATCCGACCAGCTCATTTTAAAAATGAGGAAATGGAGGCATGGAGAATCTAAGTAATTTGGCAAAGATCACACAAGTATTAAGGGCAGAAGTAGGGTTCAAGATTCAGTACCCCCAGAATCTAGGGTACTCATGCAACCTTTCAACAATTTTGCCGTTCTATTCTCAAAATGTTTTGTTAGGCAAAATCAAGCCTATTTTGTTATTGTATCTATAAAATTAGCCAACCAATAAAAGGATATTCAATATATACATATATATGTGTGTTTATGTACATATGTATGTGCATGTATATGCCCATATATACATATATGTGTTTGTGTACATACGCATATATATGTGCCCATATATACATATATGAATGTGTGTAGATATGCATTATGTACATATATATGCATATGTACATATATATCATGAATACTCCCTTCACCCTTGAAGTCTGGTGAATCTTACAACTTTCTTCTCAGAAAAAGGTTTTTAAATACATGAAGCAAAATACATGCAATTATAAAGGGAAACAAGTATATTATTCAAAATATTAAAAAATAAAATTCAATAGAAAGCATCATATTGAATCCCTCCATTAGGCTGTCAAATAGCCATAACTTCCATGTGAGAGAGCATAGCTATCCCTTGGTAATATAGTTATTCACTAGCACTTCATTACCTTCTAGTTATTAGCAGTGGGGGAGGTAGTGATGGTGGCAGTGGTAACAATTCATTCTCCCCTACTTGGATCCTGATAGAACATTATTTCTTAAGAAAGTGGGAGGCAGTGAGTCATGGGTCAGGTTGAGGAAGCAGCTTTCTCTTGCTGATTGGTTCAGATCTCATTCATTCAAAACTCTTGTGTGAACCTCTAAATCTGGCATACAAGTCTAAATTCAAAAAGTATAGTGTTATTTCCAACCACTCATGGGAACAAGAAGGAAGGTAATTGCAAGGGAATTAACTCCATCGGCAATAATGTGAGGGATTTTGAGAAGACACTTAGGTCTCTGAGGGTCACTTTGCATTCTATTTCCTCTTTCCTACTGGCAAAGGGATAAAAAAGGGAAAAGGCTGTGTTCTTTCATTTTCCCCTAGGTGTGTCTCTGGTAGCCTTCTAGATAAGTCTTGGGTGGGTGAAGAACAGGTTTATTTGAATTATTAATTTGATGTAAATCCATCACTTTTTCAGGATAGCTTGTAATTTTTTCCTCTTCAAAATTACTGGCGAGAATTTTCCCCTCAATTTGCAAAGTCCATTTTTTTAGTGGGTTTTCTTTCTTTTTCTTTTTTTTAAATGAGTTAGAACCTTCCCCAAAAGGCCATTTCCTTGTTAGTCATTATTAAACCTCTTGCTCTTTTTCTGTCTCTCTCCCTTTCCCTGACTTCCTGTTTCTGTCTCCTTTTACATAAAGCAGTTTTATTATTCAATGGGATCCAGCTTATGAAAGAAGGAAGGAAGGAAGGAGGTAATAAATAGTATTAAGTGCTTACTATATGTTACACAATGTACTAAGTGCTGAAAGATACAAATAGAAAAAAGGAAGTCAATCTCTACCCTCAAGTAGCTTACAATTTAATTGGAGATGACAAAACTGAAGGGCGTGATTTTGAAATAGGAAAGTCAAAGGACCAGGAGGGGAATGAAGGAAGACCTGTCTACTCCGTAAAATGGAGGCACCTGCAGAAAGACCAATGACAAAAGGCAGGAGACTTTTCAGCAAGACACTCCATGTTGGGAAGACCGCAGGAATAGTTGGATGTTCCAAGTTTAGGAAGCCTCAGGCTTTGAGGGCAGTTCCAGAATGAGGCAGAATGGTACAGGGGTGGGGAACCTGAGGCCTTGAGGTCACATGTGGCCTTCTAGGTCCTTGGGTGCAGCCTTTTGACTGAGTCTAAGTTTTGCAGAACAAATCCTTTTATTGAGGTGATTTGTTCTGTGAAGTATGGATTCAGTCAAAGGGTCAGAATGCCTGAATCTAGAGAGATGGACAGGAAAGGAATGAAAACTTAGCCCAGCCCACTCCGTAAAATAGAGCAGAAAGAGGGTTACGAGGAGAATCTTTATATTATCAAGTGTACTATTTTTTTCATTGTTCAGAAGATCCTGAATTCCTGAACAGAAATAAGAAAGGGAATTCACACTCAAATCTTTCCCCACTATGTTGACTGTACCAAAGCTAGCAAAGGAAACAGATTTTTTTTAAGTTTTATCACTTTATTGTTTTTGTTTCATAGATTTTTTTGGACATACCTCACTATCAACAACTGCTAAGCCTTCTCATATAAGGAAAGAAATAAAGCTTTTAAGCAAAATCAATTAACATGGTAACATTATATACTCATAGTCTCCTGCTTTTCTAATAAACAGGAGGACATATTATTTGTCTTTTTGTGACACAGATTGGTCACTATAATTACACACATTCTACTTTGTTTTACTGATCTCATAATTTACGCAATTATTGCCATATGTGCATTCTTTTCTGGATTCTATTTATTTCACTCTGTATATTCTATTTTTTTCCTCTCTGAATACTTCATATTTGCTGTTCCTTGCAGTCCAATAACATATGTTTATGTCCTTTTACTATAATTCAATTTGTTCAGTGATTTCTCAGTCATCGTGCTCAAGTTTTATTTCTATTCATCTGTGACCGTAAAGTGCTATGATGAAGGTCCATGTACACACACACACACAAACACTCACATACTTATATGTATAGGTTTATATAGACACTCATTCATCTATGTGTGACCATGTCAACACAGACCTTTGCACACAATATAACCCTCCTGACATGCTTTCTATCCTTGATCTTTTTTAGGTATATAAGTAAAACATTTTATTTTTTATTTTGTTTTATATTTCTCAATCTTTTTATGTCTTTTTTCTTTACATCAAAGTCCTATCGTCCTGTGCATTGAACCCTTCCTTGTGACATAGGAAAATATTTAAGGAAAAAGATATAATCAGTGACAGTGACTGATAATGTATATCATATTCTCTCTCATTCATTTTTTTAACTTAATTTCTTTGAGGGAAGAAGTATGTCATGTTATCCCTTCTCTAGGACCTTCATTGTTTTTTCATAACTCCATTGAATTTCCTTTTAGTTCTTCATTCATTTATACTAAGGAGTGATTATTCATGGTACAATTTGATTCTACTTATTTTCTTCTGCATCAATCCATGCAAATCTTCCCATGTTTCTCTGAATTCCTAAAAGTTGCTAAATAATAATCCTTTAATATATTCATACACCATAGGTCTCTCACTCATTGACTGATCAATGATTATCTATCTTGTTTCCAGTTCTTTGCTATCACAAAGTACGCCAAAAAAAGAGAGAGAGAGAAAGGAATGTTAATGTAAATATGTATACACTTTGGACCTTTACTATTAATTTTGCCCATTGGGGAGATGACTGCATCAAAGAGTGTTAGGATTTATTCACATTCTTTCATAATTCCAAACTGAAATCCAAAACTGTTAGACCACGTTGCACCTTCATCAACAGGACATCATTGTGCCTGTCTTTTCACAACCTTTCCAAAACAGAGCATTTTCAGTTGCTAATACCATTTCCAATCAGCAAGGTACAATACAAAATCTCAGAGTTCTTTTAAATTTCATTTCTTTTAATGTTAATGGTCTGAAACATTTTTTAAAAATTTGGTTGTATGCAGTTTTTAATTCTTCTAAACACTTCATATCTTTTTATCATGTAACTAATTGGGGGGGGCTGTTCTATAAATGACAAGTATGTTTAATGAGAAGTTTAAAAAAATAAAAGATCAACTCACAGAAGGCAGAATTTGCATATTAACGCTAATGTAAGTAAAACTTGCATGTCTATCTTTCGCAGTTATCATAATAAGCCTAAATACCTGGGGGAAGGAGAGATTCCATTATAAATAGTATAAATTTGCTTCCTTTAGATGGAATGACCATATCTTACCATTCCCTCTCAGTTGGTTGTGTTTTGTTTTTTTTAATACATCACAAAATGAACAGACAGCCCTGTTTTACAAGTCACCTATTCAGAGGAAGCCTGGATATTTCCCAGTGAAAAGGGTTGTGGGGGAGGACAGGGTTGGACCCAAAGTCAGTCAGTTCTCCCGAGGGATGAAGCTAGCAGCCTCCATCCAGGCTATCAGATAGATGATCACTGACTCAGAGCCTTCTTGGAGTCATTTCCCAGCTAAGTAACATTTCTTACCCAAAGGCACTGAAAATACTTAGCTTTTCCTTAATAATACTTAGCATTTATGTAGCACTTGCTAATCATTAATTAGTTAATCTGCACAACAGCCCTATGAGGTAGGTAAAGATAACGATCTTCATTTTACAGATGAAGAAACAAACACTGAGAGGTTAAATAACTTCAACAGGGTCTTTTAGTGAGCTCATGGCAGAACCAGAACATCAGTGAGATTTTGACCTGGGAGAAAGATACGGATGTTTAGTGTACATGACACCACTTTAGAGGCATCAAAAGACCTACTTTTATACATCCCAGCAATTCACAACATGGTGTTGTCTTTGTTTCAATCCAGGGTATTTTTGAGACCCAAACCATTTCAAATAGAGGAGTGGGAAACCATTGACTTTGAGGCCACATGTGGTCCTCTAGGTCCTCAAGTGTTGCCCTTTGACTGAATCCATACCTCACAGAATAAATCTCCTTGATAAAAGGATTTTTTCCTGTAAAACTTGGGCTCATTCAAAAGGTTGTATCCTCCCTTATTTGATCATAAATTCTTCCCTTATTCATATCTCTGATAGGTAAAATTTTCCATGCACCTCTCATTTGCTTATGTATCACACTTCATATCTAAACCATGTACTCATTTTGACCTTAGCTTGTTATAGCGTTGAGATGTTGGTCTATGCCTAGTTTCTGCCAAACTGCTTTCCGGTTTTCCCAGCAATTTTTGTCAAATGTTGTATTCTTACTCCCAAAGTTTAGATATTTGAGCTGATCAAATAAATATTAGATTACTATGATAATTTACTACTGTGTATTGTGTACCTAATCGTTTCCACTGATCCACCACTCTATTTCTTAGTACCAGATGCTTTTGGTGATTATTGCTTTGTAATATAGTTTAAAATTGGGAAATGCTAGGGCTTCCTTGATAGATCTTGACCTTTTGTTTTTCCAGAAGAATTTTGTTGCTATTTTTTGCAAACTCTGTAAAATTATTGTTTAGTAGTTTGGTTGGTATAGCACTAAATAAGTAAATTAACTTAGGTAGAAATGTCATTTTTGTTATTTTGGTTTGCCCTACTTATGAGCAAGTAATATTTCTCCATTTGTTTCAGTCTCTATTTCTAAGAAAAGCATCTTATATTTGTGTTCATATAATTTCTGGGTTTCTCTCGGCAGATAGACTCCCTACTATACAATATTATCTCTTGCTACTGGGTTTTGTTGGTAGTATATAGAAATATTGATGATTTGTGTGAATTTATTTTTTTACCTTGTAACGGTTAAAATTGTTAATTCTCTCTAGCTTTTTAGTTGATTCTCTAGAATTCTCTAAGTTTAGCATCCTGTCATCTCTGAAGTTTTTAGTTTTAGTTTTGTTTCTTCAATGTCTATTTTTATTTCTTCAATTACTTTATCTTGTCTTATTGTTGTAGATATCATTTCAGTATAATATTGAATAATAACAGTATTGACTGACATCCTTGCTTCATCCTTGGTCTTATTAGGAATGCTTCAAATTTATCACCATTAGAAAGAATGCTTGCTTTTGGTTTCTGATAGATAGTATTTATCATTTTAAGAAAGGCTCCATTGATTCCTGTTTTCTGTGGTTCTTCATAGAAATGTGTTATATTTTGACAAAGGCATTTCTGCATTTATTGATGTAATCATATGATTTTAGTTGGTTTTGATATTTATATGGTCAATTATTTTGATAGTTCTCCTAATATTGAACCAGTCCTGCATTCCTGGTATCAATCTCACCTAGTCACAGTGAATGCTCTTTATGACATATTGCTATAATCTCTTTGATAATATTTTATTGAAAATGTTGGCATCAATGTTCATTAAGAAAATTGGTCTGTTGCTTTATTTCTCTGTTCTTTATGGTTTATGTAACAGCACTATATAGGTGTCATAAAAATGTTTGGTAGAACTCCTGTACCTATTTTTTCAAATAGTTTATATATTATTATATGTGTTTCTTAAATGTTTGGTAGAAATTCTTGTAAATCCCTGCTCCTAGGGTTTTTTTTTTGGAAGCATATTGATGGCTTGTGCAGTTTCTTTTTTTCTGAGAAAGAATTATTAATGTTTTCTATTTTCTACTGATCTGGGTAGTTTATATTTTTATAAATATTCATTCATTTTACTTCGATTGTCAGTTTCATTGGCATATAATTGGGTAAAATGATTCCTAATAAATATTCAAAATTCATCTTTATTGTTTGGTGACTTTGCCCTTTTCATTTTTGATACTATCAATTTGGTTTTCTTCTTTCTTTTTAAAATCAAATTAACCAATAAGACCTTTATTTTATTGGGTTTTTTTTAGACAATAATAGATCCCTAATTGTATTCATTAGTTCAAAGTTTGCTTTTACTTTCAACTTTATTAATACTTCTTTTGTTTTTAGGATTCCCATTTTAATATTTGATTTGGACTTTAAAATTTAATCTTTTATAGTTCTTTTGGTTTCTATTTTTATTCCCAGTTCACTAATTTGCTCTTTCTTTCTTTATTGATGTGGGCATTTGGAGATACAAAGTCCATCGTTAGCCCTTCTTTGTCTATATCCCTCAATTTTTGGAATGTTGTCTCAAGGCCATTCTCTTTGAAGAAATTATTGTTTCTATGATTTGATTTTTGACCCACTCATTCTTTAGGATTAGATTATGTAGTTTCCAATTAACTTTTAATCTATTCTTCTAGTGCTCTTTATTAAATGTAATTTTATTGCACAGTAGTCTGAAAAGGACACAGTTAATATTTTTCTGCATTTCAGCATTTGTTGGTGAGGCTTCTATTATCTAATACATGGTCAACTTTATGAAGATGCCATATATATCTGAGGAAAAGGGACAATTTTTTTTATTCCCATTCAGTTTTCTTCAGAGGTCTATCATATCTAACTTTTCTATGATTCTATTCATCTCTTTCAATTATTTCTTATTTATTTTATGGTTAGATATATAGTTCTGAGAGAGGGAGGTTGAGGTTACCCCACTAGTATAGTTTTACTATATATTTACTATTTTCTCCTGTAATTCATTTAACTTTTCTTTAATATTTTGGATGCTATACATTTTGGTGCATATATGTTTAGCATTGGTATTGCTTCATGGCAATTGTTTCCTTTTAGGAAACTATAGTTTCCCTGCTTATCCTTTATAAATTAGGGCTATTTTTGCTTTTGCTTTCTCTGAGATTATGATTGCCATGATTGCCTTTTTCACTTCAATTAAAGTATAACAGATTCTGTTCCAACCCCTTGTTTTAACTCCATGTGTGGGTGTGTCTGTTTCAAGTGTCTTTCCAGTAAACACCATATTGTTAGATTTTGGTTTTTCATCTACTCTGCTGTCTGCTTCTGTTTCATGAGTGAGTTCATCCCATTCACCTTCACAATCATGATTGCTAACTATTGATTTCCATTTGTCCTTTTTCTCTTCTGCTTATTCTTTGTTTCTCTGTTTTCATCCTGTTTCTCCTCTAAAGTCTGCTTTTCTTGTAACCACTGCCTTCTTTTATCTGCCTTCCCTTTTATCATTCCACTTTCCCTTCTATTTTCCTATTGGTTAAGAAAGATTTTGATTGTCAGATGTGTATATACAAATACAGATTTAATATTATATATATATATATATATGTGTGTGTGTGTGTGTGTGCATGCATATGTATATATGTATGAATATGTATTGTGTATATATGTGCATGTATATATGTACACACACATATACATAAAATTTTCCTCTTCAAGCTAATTTAGATGTGAGTGATGTTCAAGGATTGCCCATTCTACTTCATCAATCTCTCCTCCATTGTAAAATCTCTGTCTTTCCCACTTATTTTATGTGATAATTTTCTCCATTCTTCTCATCCCTTCTCCTCTCAGTGTTTAGCTCTTTCTTGACTATTCATTTCTTATGTCATCCTGACAAAATTGATTCACTCCCACACCTCTTTCTATCTAGAATTCTTCTACCTGTTCTAATAACGATAGAGTTTTTAGAAAACACATACATCATCTTCCTATAAAGAGAAACAGTTTAATCTTATAGACTTTCTTATGATTTGGGTTTCATATTTACCTTTCCATGTTTCTCAAGTCTTATATTTGAAAGTCAAATTTTCTCTTCAACTCTGGCCTTTTCATTAGGAATGACTGAAAGTTCTACATTTCATTAAATTTTTCAATATCCATTTTCTCTTGAAGAATTATATTATCATTCTTTTGTCTTCCAGAATATCATAATCCAAGCCCTCCCCTCCTTAAGTGTGGTAGCAGCTAAATCTTCTATAGGATTTATCATACAAGATTTATGATTTTGAATGTGACTCTGTATTACTCAGGCAATATTCACAGCTCCAAGGGCAATTATGAATATGCCAGCATAATTCTGAATCACAAAGTATAACAGACTCTTCATAGAGAAGGCAGAAGAAAAACATTTATTCATACACCATAAAGCCAAATCCCAACACTAGAATGTCATAGTAACCAAGAAGTCAATACACATCAGCACTGCAGGGGACAAAGGCATTTTCAAACTGTTTCCCCTTTCCTCCCACACCTCCGGGGTCTTCCCACAAACTAGCCTAGCTGTGCCTGCTTGTCTGTATCCTGCCCAGTTCTGACTAGCCTGACCAACTTTCTCTTAGCTCTGCTCCACCCCTTCTTATTCCACCTATTCAGCAAACTCTTCTCACCATATGTGACTTAGTTTTCCATATGATTTAAACAGGTCACATGGGCCGATTAATGAATGGGAAAGATCTTCCCATTTAAATTACCATTACAGACTCTTTGATATTTTAACATACATATTTTTTTTTTATTTTCTGGCTGTTTAAAGTATTTTACCTTTCACCTCTGAACTTAGAATTTGGCTATAATATTTTTTAAAGCTTCATTTCGGGATCTCTTTGAGGTGAGTATCAACAGTAGATATTTTTTTCAATTTTTACTTTACTCACCCTCTCATTCCAGGATATTGGGGCATTTTTTCCTTGATAATTTCTAGAAATACAATCATGTCTTTCAGATAATCTAGTAATTCTTAAATTATCTCTCTGATCTGTTTTCTAAATCAGTTGTTTTTCCTTTAAGATAGTTCACATTTTCTCCTATCTTGTATTCTTTTGACTCCTACTATTTCTTGATGTCTCATGGAGATATTAGCTTCCACTTGCTGAATTCTAATTTTTAAGGAACTGTTTTCTTTGGCAAGCTTCTGTACCTCTTTTTCCAATTAGGGAAATCTGTATTTTTGTGCCTCTTTTACGAAGCTATTAATTGTATTTTCATAATTGTCTTCTTTTTCTTTCATTTCTTTAACTAATTTTTCTTCTGCCACTTTTATTTCATTTTGAAAATAATTTTTTAGATCTCTGAATTCTTGTTTGACTTTTGAACAATTCAGTTTTTTTGAGGCCTTGCTTGTAGATGTTTTGACTTCATTCTCTTCTGAGTTTTTGTCTTAATCTTTGCTGTCACTACAATTGCTTTTTATGTTCAGGTCTTTTTTTTGTTATTTTATCATTTTTCCATCCTATTTCTTGATTTTGAACTTTGTGGAAGTTCTAGAAAGAACATTTTAAATTAAATTTCTAGTCTAAATGAGTGCTGCATTATCTAAAGTAAACTAATATGTGTTAATTGCAATCTCAAGGGATGAGAGATCTTTCCTTGGTAAGGGCCAGAGTGCAGAGCAGGAGATCTATGTACACATTTCTACCCAGATCACACCATTTTGGAAGCACCAAAAGCATCCAAACCCCCAAAACAATCTCTGAAAATGTAGTATAAAAAAATTTAAAGGTTGAGATAGTTAATGCCCCACCATGATGACAACAAAGCCCAATATTAATGTAAATTTCCAAATCAAGAAATAGGGTGAAAAAAACAAGAAAACAAACAAACAAAAAAAGAACCTGGTCATAACAAAACTACTATGGTCACAGGGAAGATCAAGACAAAAACTCAGAAGATAATGAAGTCAAAACATAAATCAAAAGAAAATCATTTATATTTCCATTTCAATCTTTAATGAAAGATCAATTAAGAAAATAGTCGACTTGGCAAATTTCAACCTCTCCAAACTAAATTGTTTAATTGAATCCATAATCTATAGATATATTTTTATAAAATATTAAAAATCTGCCTTTTAAAAAATAGAATTTGTTTACAAAAGCTGCTCCTAGAAATAAGACTGCACGTATAAAAATGTCACAATGGAGGAAACTGAATAGGAAGGATCTCAATTGTACTTTAGGTCTCCCTATGTCCTTCTAGTTTATCACTTTTCTAAAACACAGCATCTTCGTTGTACTACTGCATTCCAATGTCATTTGATTTATAGCAATATTCAAACATATCAAAAGGATGCAAATTTCTATGCATGTGATCAAGAGAGATTCATGGTACGCCTATTTGCCCATGGCCCTAAATGAGACACTATCTTGGCCAATCTTGCACAACATTAATGTCAAAATTTTTGTGCTGGCGCCATGTCTAGATTGTACAAGATCTCTCAGTCCTTCTTCTTGGGTAGGTAGTAATATATAAGTAAGATTTTTGCAACTGATTTCTTCACCCAAATCTCATCCCTATCTTGTGCTACCTGATTGCATAGGCAATACCTGAAAAAAAAGTGAGGAAAGGTTATAGTATAAATAAATAAAAGGAAAAAAAGTGTTTTCTGCTCTTTTATATTTATATCCATATACTTTTCTCTTATAATGACATTATTCTCCTCTGAAATGTTGAGAGATGCATCAAAGAAAGAAGAAAGATGAAGACACAGGAAAAGCATAAGGACAGGTATGCAGGAAAGGCAAGCTATCGGACAAATATTACTGATAAGTCCAAAGCACACAATAAAGGTCTGATCGTTGAAGAACAGGGAGCAGAGGGAAACTCACCACCTTCCAATTCTACAAATTTGCTTCTGTGAAATCAAAAACAGAAAGCAATAAGATCAGTTATCATAGAAGGCAACACATCCTGCCCCCAACAAGGCCTCAGCAAGGGGTCTCTCTCCTATGTTATCCCCAGGAATCAGTGTTCAAAATCAATCTCTATTGAGCAGGGACAATTTCACTCTAGTGAACAAGTCTTTAAAAACTGCTAAAGAAAATCTCCAAAAGACATACTACTTCATAGTTACCGCAACAATAGCAAAGAAAGGTCACTGGCATCCCAGTGACCACCATCAGCGATCTTTTCAATGCTACATCAGTCACTAAAGACATATGAGATCTTCTACTATGGCAGGAAGTAGAACGATTAATAATTATGAAGGTGCCAGCACATTGAGAAGGGCAAAGGAAACTGTGGCAAACATACTGGTAGGGTTTTGTAAAAGGTATATTAGCTCCTGAGTATAATGGAATAAACATTGATTAAGCACCTACTAAAGGTTTTATAAATACTATCTAATTTGACCTTCATAACAAACCTGGGAGGTATTGTTACATCCATGTTTTACAATTGAGGAAACTAAGGCAGAGGTTAAATGATTTAATGTTCTGATAAGTCCTTGCAATTTGTCTCTTTCTAAAACACAGCATGTTCACTGTCAACAATACTAATTGTCTGAGGTCAAATTCCTAACTATAGTTCCATCTAACTGCCACTAAGTAAGTGACAGGATAGGGGTTTTATACTTGACTCTCTTTTTGTCAGAAGGGAAATAAGAGGAAAAGTAGATATAAATATGTGACACACTCTTCAATACAGTGACACTGGCCTCTTGTGTTCCCACAAATAAGACAATCCATCTCTCAGTTCTGGCATTCTCTCTGACTGTCCCCTGGACAGCTTGGAACTCTCTCCCCCCCCCCCCAGCTCTGATGACTGACCTCCCTGGCTTCCTTTAATTTCCAACTGAAATCTTACCTTCTACAGGAAACCTTCCCCAACTTCTCTTAATCCTAGCACCTCCCCTCTGTTAGTTATTTCACATTTATCCTCTATAAAACTTGTTTTGTATGTATTTGTTTGCACATTTTCTCTTCCATTACATTGTATCCTCCTGGAGGGCATCCTCTATTTGTATCCCCAGTGCTTAGCATAGTGCCTGGAATATAGTAAGTACTTAATAGATATCAATTCTTTGAAATGATTACATTAATGGAAGGAGTAAAGCAGTTACCTAGTCCCCATCCTCCTTCTTCTCCAGTGGACTGGAAATTCATGAAGGTCAGCAGTTTTTTCATTTTTATCTAGTACCTACCACAATGCTTGCATTTTAGAATTAAGGAAACAGAGACCCATGAAGAACAAGGAGAGATTTACACCCAAGGACTCTGAATCCATAACCCATAATCTTTCCACAATACTAAACTGCCCCCTTGGATGTTTAATAAATGTTTGTTGCTTGATTGACAATGTCTGTCATATAGTAAGGGCTTAACTAATGTTTTTGATTAAGTGATGTACTATCATGGAGACAAACTTCTTGAAATCAAAGAGTGTGCTTCTAATATTTCAATATTCATCCAACATATGACTAGGTGTCATTCAATAGGGCTATTCTTTTTAAAGTGGGTGGGACAAAGTCCTGCCCTCAAGGAGCTTACAGCAAGTAGATCCCAAATGTTAACTAGGTGCTCTGGAGATTTGTTGGCCCTCAGCTGTTTTCCCTTAACCAATCTGAGTAATGGCATGCTGTGCTAGCAAAACAGATAATGCCTCAGGAAGCCAAGTAATGAGTGTTGATGGATAGATATGTAAGAGCATCCTGGACATCTCAGCTTCATCTAATGAAAAGGAAGAGAGGCAGCAGATAAGCAGTAATCACAAATTCTGATTTCATCGGTTTGTTTTAAGACCTCGGTGGAACTTGTCTAATCCTTGGTTTCCCCAGATATGAAATGGGAAAGATAGCTATCCTTATCTTTTGTTTTTAATGCTGTTTGATATCATGAGTTGTATCCGTAATTGTGGGTGAGATCTAATTATACAATTAAGTTTATAAACCCTTTTGAAATATTCTCATGAAGACAGGTTTCACCTAATCATGAGTGGTATTATTTTTTTAAAAGTTAAAGTAAAATAAACCAAACCGGTAACAGCCACCCAATTCATCAAAAGCTGTTCCACAATTGACAGCCAATTCACACTTGCCCTAGTTAATCGTTACAGAAAACTTATGACTTTTCTGTTTATAAAAGCTGAGGGTTTTTGAGGAAATATTCACCTTCCAAATGTCAAGCGCTCAGCAGGGCCAGCTCCTCAACTGGAGAGGTTCCAGCAGCTGTGACTGAGATAGGCGTTTCTGATATCAGAAAGTGATTTACTCAGACCACAGCAGGGTCGACCTATGGGGCAGGGAGAGATTTGTTCTTTGGCCTTTTCTGTGGGAGGGACGACTTCATTGGCCACATTTGTGGTCTTGCCTCTGACCACTGACCTGGCGATGCGAGAAAGGGAACAGGTGGAAGGACAACAGCAGTTACTCTTTTTGTTCCAGGACTAAGTTAATCAGCCCAGCTACAGGTCATTTTTGCTGATAATTGTCCCCTAGAATAGAGGGTATTCATGGACAGCTTTATATTTGGGGGATGTGGGTGTAGAGGCAGGAAAGAAAGGTTTCATGAGTATGAGGAACTTTTTATCTGACACTCTCTAATGATGCAGATTTGCAAAGACCTCATGCAGCATCCTTGAGTACCGAGAGTTTAATTTTCCCAATTACACGGCATATATAAGTCAGGATCATAACTTCAGCCTAAACCTTTTTGACTCTGAGTTCAACATTACTTATACCTCAAACAATTTCTCCATAGTGACAAAAGGGCTGGCCTTGAATTCACAAATAGCTTTTCTTCTTTTCTCCTATCTCTACTGGATTTACACAGAGGCCTGGGTTCAAATCCTGGCTACTCTACTTGCTACCTCAGTGATCTAGGTCACTAACATGTTTGAGCCTCACTGTCTTGATCTATAAAATGAGAACATTAGAATATTTGACCTTCGAAATCCCTTGAGGCTCTAAATCTATGATCCTCTGATCTCCTGTTTCCCCTACTCTCCCACTCCGAACTCCTCTCTCTTTACGCTAATGAAAGAACATTAGATGATTCAAGTTAAAACTCATCAACATCATCATCATCCACATCATCACAAATTGATTCAACATAATTAAGTACAATAATGTAGCATCATCATCATTATCTCAGTCTGCCTGAAATGCCAAAGAGAGGTTCCTCCCTTCTCTGTGTTCTATTCCCACAGTTTTTAAGATGAAGGAAAGTTATTCCTTTCTACTATTTCTTTATTCATTCTTTTTTCACATCTCCTCACATTCCTTTCTGTAAAGGGTATTTCTGATTCAGTGTCTCTCTCCCTCCCTCCCTCTCTCTCTCTCTCTCTCTCTCTCTCTCTCTCTCTCTCTCTCTCTCCCTTCCTTTCACCCTATTCTCTTTATTCCTACCTGGCTACTGATCCTGGACCAGAGATAAAGTGATAATGGTAGTCTGTATTGGAGAGATACATAGATTTCACTCAAGTGGTGAGAAATGCTGCAAAGTACACCCCGGACTAGATTGTCCTATTAAGGGATGACAAAAAAAGAGGGAAAAATTCCAAGTTCAGTCCAACAAAAACATCCTTGAGTGTATTTATCTTGAAAATCACAGAAGTTTCCAGAAATAATGTTTAAGTGGTATTTCTGTATAAGCAGTTTGGTTTCTCTTCCCTCCCTCTTTCCAGTTGTTGTTACAAAGAAGAATGAGTCAATTTAGTGTCAAATTGATAATCTTAGATCCCTGAGACTGAAGATTGTATGTCTCTGAGTGTGTATTATCCCAGGTCCCTTTAGTTCATTCCCCATTGCAGTTCAAGGAAAGCGATCTTCCAAGAGGAAATGCAGTGTGCCTTTAAATACGTTTTTATTTTCTAATTGGTGGCTCATGCTTGTACTTTGCTGGATAAGTGGAATGGACGAGGTATGGCATCATCCTTAATTAATCGGTGTGCTAGCTACTTAAGAGGGCACACACAACTTGTGTTATTAAACGGTGTCATGTCAGACTTAATGGATGTCATTATGGGGTTCCTTGGGGATCAATCCTTGGACCATTGTTATTTATGATCTTTATAAATGAGCTGACAGGTCGGTGTATTGAGTGCAGCATTCATCTTTATGCTGATGAGACAGTCCTGTGCTAGAGTACCCAGTCACTGAGTGAACTTTGAAGTAGCCCGGCATGGGGATTTCAAGAGAGCCATTTTTGCTTAGCTTGATATCAAATTGCTTTCAGCAAGGCAAAGAAAAATATGCTGCCATTTGGGGAAGAAATTCTCCAAAAAATTGTATATACAAAAAGGAAAATTGCTGGGGTGATCAGGGTATCTCTGGATAACTCTTTGATGGAGCTGTCACTGGAAAGGAACTCAGGGAGCAGGCAGGGCTTCCAAAGCTAGGATATTCACATTTGAGAGGACTATATAACATTCAAAGAAGGGAATCAGGTTGAAAGACCTTGAATACACATCATAAAGAGATAAGTAGAAGTAAGTGAGGAAGTTTAGTCTGGAGAAGAGAAGACTGAGGGGATGAGATATCTGCCTTCAAGTATTTGAAAGACTTTCCTTTGGAAAGAATAAGGGAAAGGAATAGGCATTTATTAAACACTTACTATATTCAAATATTCCATTTGGTCCTCACAATAATCCTGGGAGATTGAAGCTATTATAATCCCCAACCTTTTTAACAGATGAGAAAACTGAGGCAGATGGGGCTAAATCAGGGGTCACACAGCTAGTAAGTGCCTATGTCTGGATTCAAACTCAAGACTTCTTGACTCCTGATCCCCAGCTCTATGCATTATGCCACCAACCGCACTTATGGAAGAGAGATCAACTTCTACTCATTCCCAGAGGGCAAAACAAAGAACAAACTTAGACTTGATGCAAGAAAACAAACAAATGAACACAAAACCTTCCAACAATTAGAGCTATCCCAAAGTATACCTTGAAAATAGTAGATCCCCACCTCTTGGAGGCCTTGGTACTGAGATTAGCTTCTTTCTTGGGTAGGAATTGGACTAGATTTTCAATGAAGTTCCTTCAAATTTGAACAGTTCTATGAGTCTGTGAGCTTTGTCCTAGGGGGTCAACAAATTGAAGGAGTAGACTGGGGCCGGTGTCGACGGCATATTTAGTCCTTCAGCATCATGAACATAACTGAGCTTAGCATATAACTGTCAAGAATAAGAATTTGGAAAGAACCTACCGGAAATATCCACACCCAAGGTGACATCCTCTCTTGGACTTGCCTCACCTGCCTTTCCCTTCTATTCCCATTATGTGTCTGCATCTAGCATGCCCACCCTACACAAAAACTGAATCAAGCAAATATTTTGTGTTTCCTACCCTGGTTACAAAATTTGCTTTTCTCTTCTTTTGTAGTTTTTTACTGGAATCAGATGATAGATTTTAAGCTATAAAGACCCTCAGAGTAACCTCAGTTTTTTTATAGAGGAGAAATCTAAGTCTCATAGAAGTCAAGTGATTTGCTTAAGGTTACTCAGGTAGGAACTAAAAGATTTAACCCTTAAATCACTATCTGGTGACTTTAAGTCCTTCTTTTCCATTGGACCTGAATTGTAATGACTGAACTTCTCTCCAGGGAAGTAGAGTATCATTCCTTGACATTGTCAGTGGAAGTAGAGTATCATCTGAGGGGAGGCAAATTGTATTCCTAGAGATACTAAGTACCAGAGATAGAAAGGAAAACAAAAATATAGTCCCTGCCCTCAAGAAGCTTATATTCTTACATAAAATTCTATCCATTTCACTGCCTCATCCCAATGGGAAGATAATTTTAAGATCTTGGAGGTTATGCTAGAGTACTGATAGGAACTCTAAATGTAAGAAATGTGATGCAATGGGCAAAAGTTCTAAACTTGGAGTGAGGAAGACAGGTTCAAATCTAGCCTCAAATATTTACTATTTGTGTGACTCTGGGCAAGTCACTTCTTTTCTATGGCCTATTTCCTCATCTGTAAAATTAGGAAGTTGAACCATAAGACCCTCCTAGGTCTAAGACTATGATTCTATGAGTATCAAAGTGGAAGCTTAATCTTGACTTCTTTCCTCATGTCTTCTCTCAAAGAAAAATTTCCCAAAAGTTAGCCATAGCTTATGTGGAATGAAATTGAGCTAAATTATTTCTAATGTGAATTAGTAAGAAAAAGTATAGAATTATTGCTTGAATCTAGCAAGGCTTAGACCTTAGTGGGGCTGAGATTCTGTCACTGCAATTCGATTTGGTCACAAAATTAATCCAAACCCCCCCACCCCATTTTTGCAAATGGGGAACCAAAGCCCAGCTATGTTAAATAATTAACCCAAGATCACACCAGCTTCCAGTGGCAGACCTAGGATTGAAGCCTGAGTCCTCAGACTTTGTCTTAAACATTCTTTTCACTGTAACATATGGCCAATCATTGGTTTAAATACTCAAGGGGAAAAGTATTTGGTTCAATACAAAGGTTTTTTCATTACAAGTGATTAGACAAATAAAACATATCCTTCCTTCAAGATTGAGTGGAGTAATAGATTCCTAAGAGATATGCTATTATCCATGATACCTTAGAGAGTTAAAAGCAGAACAGATTTATAGAACATGTACAAATAACAAGCGATGATGCAACTTTTTGCTGCAGGTCTGGGCAGAGAACCAAGGTAAAGCTTTTGCTAATCTGGTGGGTACCTATCTCCCAAGCCTCTTCCTCAATGCTCTTTGCAAGAGCCCTCAGAATTTCAATCTGAATTCATGTGATCATGGATTTAGAAAAGGAAAGGAATATAGTGTATGCTTTGTATTTATTTTCTGATATATAGATTATTATTTACTTGTGTATCTGTTTCCTCCTCCCAATAAAAGGTAATCTACATTATTCATATTCATATGTTAACTACATTGCCTAACACATAATAGGAAATATCCATGTTTCTTAAATTTGTTGAATTGAACCTGGTACAACCACTTTAGTTCCCTCAGGAGACTGAAACCCATAAAAATGAAGAAATAACCCAAGATTGTGCAACTAGGAAGTCAGAGCTGGAAATTTAAAATCATCTTTTCTGATGTGAAAACAAAGTTGCTTCAAATACTGTAAATGAAATTATTCACTGACTATAGGTAACGTGTGTATGCAGGAGAATGAGTGGGATATCTTCAATATCATCATTTATTTTGGCAGGCATACTCTAGTAGGATAACATAAGCATTTTCAAAAAGTGCACATTTGGAAGTGTTCTGTATTCCGGGATATCCACTGGCTAGATGGTTTTGTCCTTCGCTGCCAAAGAAGACCATGCTGTCAGAGAAACAATGACATGACTTGCACTTGACTTTGTTTTGAGTGAGGGAGGGCTGTGCAGGTCGCCAGCCTCACTTCTCCTCCAGAACCATCTGAATCCAGTGACCAGATATTTATCAGGATGACGAGATGACCCAGGATGAGACAGCTGGCGTTATGTGACTTGCCCAAGGTCACCCAGCTAGTGAGTGTCAAGTTTCTGAGGTGAGTTTTGAACTCAGATCCTTCTGACTTCTGCACTGGTGCTCTATCCACTGTACCACCTAGCTGTCCCATCAACTGGCAAAATCTGTATATGAAGGAAGGAGAAATGGCACGGTTGTAATTAGTCACACTAATTAATATTCTTCTTTCCTTAACATTGCCACTCAGTGACTCACCCTGTCTGCTACCAGATTTCTTTTACTGCGAGCTAGCATCAATCAGTAATCAGTGGGAGCACAGTGATGTAATAATTTGACTTTTTAAAGCTTAAATGGGTTTGGAGGATTTGCATTGCATGGAGGATTGTATCATTAGTCATTAGAAATCATCCCATTGTGAACAACATTGTTTCATCATTTTCTTTGACCTATAATCTGAAACATTTCAAAAGTTCCAAAATTTTCTGCTCTTTGTCATTTGGATTTTGTCTCTGATTTGAATTTATGGATATGATTACATTAGACAAAATGGCTTTGAAGACCTTAAAAAGTCTTTTTTAAAAAGTATTTATCATTGTTGTTTTCCATGATAAAATGTAAAATATATTGAGGTCATGGATTGCTCCATTTTTGTCTTTTTATTCCAAATTCTGTGCATGATACATGGAGGAGTTTAGTAGATATCTGGTTGATTTATTTCTTAAATATATGGTATTTTGCACTGAAAATATTAATAAATCATCAAATCCAATCCCCTTCGTTTATAGATTAGAAAACTGAGGCCCATAGAGTTTAAATGACTTGACCATATTCAAAAAGACAGCAAGCAATGAAATCAGAATTTGGGAGAAATGAAACTGACGTGTCAAAATCCTAACGTTTTTCTACTTTTTGCCACTATTAATACAAATAAGTTTTCTAAATGGTCTTTAAAAAGGAATTATATGTGTCTTGAGAATGATGTGTGATTTCTACCAAGAAAATACCAAGGCACAAAGAGAGACTCAGTGAGCCACTTCTGCCACCATCTCCCACCAGCCTCTGCCCCAAAGTCAGTGCCTTTTACTGTTAAGTTTGGGTACATTGCCAGCCAGCATTATGCTGCCACTGAGGGTTAGAATCGCTGTCTTAGGATCCAAAGGCAGCAGCTGGAGCAGGTGAGTAGTCTCGGCCAAATATTCATACATGCAATCATTGTTACTGTAGAAAGCTCAGCCATGGCCAAGTTCACTGGAGCTGAATCAAAGACATCTTTGCTGAAATCCACTCATAGACCGGATCTTCTACCCAAGCCTAGTTACCAAATTTTTTAAAAGTTGGTCAAGCAACTAGCCTGTTGGTTTATTTTTATTTTTATTTTTGAGGGGTTATTTCATTACACTATATAAGTAGCTTATTATTTTTTTTTAAATCAACTGATAAGATATTCAAAGTGACCCAAATGACTTCTTGCACTGATGCCTAAAGATGGAGCCTGAGAATAGCAGAATAGGAGGCAGGAAATATTTATATTCATATAAATGCCACTTCAGTTATAAGAATGCAATAACATATTATTAACATGCATATGTGTCTAAATTATATATATGCATATGTACTTAAAATGTATAATAGGTATATCTTACATATGTCCAATCATACAACACACATTCTCACTCAATAAACTCGTGTTTCCCTATTGCCTTGAGGATCAAAATAAAGCATTCAAAATTCTTCATAACCTCTCCCCTTCTTATATTTACAGTCTTTTTACAACTTACTCCTATATAAATACTCTTCAATCCAGTCACATTGATCTCCCAACTGGAATAAAGATACTCCATCTCTCAGCTCTAGGCATTTCCTTTGACTTTTCTCCCCCAGGTCTGAAATGCTTTCCCTCCTCCTCTCAGACTACAGACTTCCTTTAAGTTTTCCTGGTTTCCTTTAAGTCCCAATTAAAATCTCACCTTTTACAGGAAGCCTTCCCCAATACCTCTTAATTCTAGTGCCTTCCCTTATTCTCTTCATTATATCTTCTAAATAGCTGACTTTGTATGATAACTCTTTGTATATTATCTCCCCAGTTGGATAGTCCCTTAAGGGCAGAGCCTATCTTTTGCTTCTTTTTGTATCCTTAGTGCTTAGCACAACTTCTGGCAAATACTAGGCACTTAATACATTTTTATTTATTGATGATACAGTGTATATAATGGAACACTAAACAATATGTATGTGTATACATAGATTTTATGTACATATTTCTTTTTACATACACATATATTTATACATATATACACATGCATATATATACATACACATGCACACACACATATGCATACACTAATGTTAAGTGTGAACTTCTTAGTAGAGTGAAAAAAGGTAAAACCCAGAATTCCTACTACTCTATCATAAGTTTACCTTCAGTAGTAGCAAGTCCAAATCTCTTTACACAAAACACAAAAGTCTTCTAATCCCATCTCTTCTCCAAGGTAATTTGAATGCCTCCCAAGTGAGAATGAAAGAATCCATTTAGGAAGAGATTTGGGCATCTTTAAGCATCTTTCTAGGGACAGAAATACTGAGCTGGCCATTCGTTGAATCCTGGGGTCCCAGAGTCTCAATGTTAAAAGGGACTTCTACTGCCATCTAGTATAATTCATATGTGAAAAGACAAATATCCTGGAGCAATCATTCCCCCAAAGTGCTCTCCCAGTCCGTTTCAAAACCTACAAGAAGGAGGAGCCCAAGAGACAAACAGGCTATTCCTCAGACAGCTGTTCCATTGTTGGACAACTCCAAATTATGAGGATTTTTCCTCCCTGACATGGTGTTACTTTTTTTTTTTGCTTGTGGTTAGGAACTGAGGTCAAAATACAAATCTAATCCCTCCATATAACAGCCCAGCATTTCAAAGATAAGGAAACCAAGGTCCTAAGGGGTATCATGACCAAGGTCATATATGGTGTAAATAGCAACCTTAGAATTTAAACTGAAGTTCTTTGATTCTAAATTCATCACTCTAGTTTTAGGAAAAAGAAAAGGAAGAAGAAAGAAACAGGAGAAAGTAAAGGGAGGTGGGTGGATGGATAGAGGATAAGAGATAGAATAAGGAAGAAAATCAACAAACCAAGTCACAAGCATTCTTAAGGGCCTCCTATGTACCAGACACTGTGCTAAATGTTAGGGATAGAAAGTCAAAAACAACAAAGTCCTTGTCCTTAAAGAATTTATATTCCATTAGGAGAAAATGACATATACACATATAAGAAACAAATAAAGAAATAAATTAATGCATGAATAAGTAAATAAATAAATGGTAATCTGGGAGGATTAGGAAAGGTTTTAGGTAATCAGGTAAGCATCAGGCTTAGGTGGCCGTGAGTATACAAAGAGTCCAGAAAGATAGGTTGGAACTAATTTCTAAAGGACTTTAAAAGCCAAACAAAGGAGTTTATATTTGGTTCTTTGGGGCAATAGGAAGCCACTGGAGATTATTGAGGAATGGAGTGACCCAGTCAGGTATTTACTTAAGGAAAATAGTTTTGCCAGCAATGTGTAGGACAGACCAGAGAGGGGAGAGATTTAAGGCAGGGAGCCTAATGACAAGGTTGTTTCCATAATTTGGTGATAAAGGCCTAAACTAAGCTGGGTGTTGTGTGTGTAAAGAAAAATAGATGAGGGAGATAAAAGATAGAAATGCCAAGATTTGGCAACTGGTTGAATAAATGGGGTAAGGGACAGTGAAGAGTCCCAGGAAACAATGAAGCAACAAACCTGGGAGTCTGTGGAAGAATATCTTCTACTGAAACAGGACAGTTTGGAAGAGGAGCGGGTTGGCGGAAGGGGAAGGCAATATGCCATGTGTTGGACATGTTTTTTGATAACCTAGAATACATCTAGTTTGAAATGTCCAGGAGGAAATTGGTGATTAGTTACTGAACCTCAGAGGACCTCATACTTAGTGTGCAAGTTATCTGCGTAAAGATAATTAAACACATGGGCATTAATCAGGTCATCAAGACAAAATGTAAAGGAAGGAAGAGGGCCCAGGATAGAATCTTGGGGAAGAACCACAGTTAGAAGGCATGTACTAGATGATGACCCAGTAAGCAGGTGGAGGCAAAACCAGGATTGAGTCCTATCACCAAAACTTAGAGAGCAGAGAGCATCGAAGAGAAAAAGTTGGCAAACATTGTCAATTGCCACAGATAGGAAAGGATGAGGACTGTTGAAGGTGATATTTGAACTGAGTTTGGGAGAAATAAAAGAAAGAAGTATGATAAAAGAATCAATGAGGGTAAGAAGACAGCAGGAGGAAATTTTGCAGTTTCTTGGTCAATTGCAAATAGTTTATGAAAAATGGTATGAAATAGTTGATGAAAGACAACTGAGAGGCATATTGGATAGAGTGTTGAGTCTTATGTCAGGAAGACCTGAGTTCCAGTATGGCTTCAGACACTTGCTAGCTGTGTCACCTTGGCCAAGTCACTTAACCTCTTCCTGCCTCAGTTTCCTCAGCCATGAAACTGTGATACTAAAAACACTAATCTACTAGGGTAACCATGAGATTTAACTGAGATAAGATTTGAAAAGCACTTAGCATAGTGTTTGGCACACAGTCGGTATTGAATAAATGTATGTTCCTGCCTAACGTAGACTACTAGGCTGCTTCCATAAGTCAGTACTTCATCTCTGTCCTCCATTCATTTGCAAAATTATTCCTCATACATATTCCTTCTCTACTTATCTCTACATCCCAGCAAGCTGGCTTCCTCTAAAGTGCAATGAATGTACCACTTCTGAAGCATTCCTTCATCTCTTCTGCTTCATTTGTTGGTGCTATCTCTTTTCTCAGCTTATATGTGTGTGGATACGAAAATGTATATATTTGTATATGCATATATGTATGTATGTATATATATGTTTATATACGTGTATATGCATATACACATACACATGCATATACATATATGTATTATATGTTGTGTCTCTCCAGTAGAAAATAAGCTCATTGAAGGTAGAAACATTTCAAAATATTTTTCTATCCCTAGAACCTTTTTAAGTGGGAGCTTAAGTGGTCTATAGCTCTTAGCATCCTTCGTTCCCTTCAAGACTCTGCTTGTGTCATCTGCTATGAGCCTTTTCTATCCCTCCCCAATTTAACGATGCTCTTTCCTCCTTGAAATTACTTTATATTTGTATGTACTGTTTATCTACTTGAGGTTTTTGCACACTCTTATTTAAGTACCATGAGGGAAAGGTTTTTTTTTCACTTTTACCTTTGTGTACTAATGTTTAACATAGCACCTGGCACACAGTAAAGACATATAAACACATGTTAATAAAAATAATAACACTTTATTATTAAAGTGCTAATAACACTTTATTATTAAAAATAATAGCACTTTAAGATTTCCCCAAAATAATTATCTCTGCTTTTTGCAACAACTTTGCAAGGTAAGTGCTATTATTTCCCCTATTTTCCCTACAATGAAACTGAAGAAAGGTGAGGTTAAACGACTTGCCCAAAATCACACAGTCCTTAAGGGTCTCAGGTAGGATTTGAACTCAAGCCTTCCTAACTCCAGTTCTACCTCCCCAACCAGATTTCCAATAACTATTTACCCACTCACAGGGATAAGAGACATAGGGATCTAAACAGACCAAACTATAACTTGTCTAAATTTCCCTTGAACCAAGTCAAGCATTCCATCCACTTCTTTCTAGTTTCCCGAATTATATGGAGCTGAATAAGGAGAAGAATAACCATTAAGAAACTCAGCTGAAAAATGGTGTGTTCTTAGGATGCTTAACCCTTTGCATCCAAGCAGGTCCCTTGTGTCTTGATCCTCTTCCAAAGGGCAGCTCCTTGCTTGTAAATTACAAGGCTAATATATTTGATCTCTGTTCACACCTTCCCCTCCCCTGAGTGAAAAGATAAGTGTCTGTTTGAACTCACAGCATCACTGCCACTAGAAACTTGGGACCACTTTCCACAAAGAGTGATTTAAGCATTTAAGTAGTGACTCAGACATGTGGCTTGCTCTGCAATTATGAAGTGTTTGGAGCTACCTACATGAAAAACAAAACAGACTCCCTGCGCAGGACGGGAAATGACTTCACTGGTGATATTTCCTTTCTGTTCCATCAAAGGAATGACTCTTTCCCACCCTTAAAGTAATTTTATCTAGAAATGCCTGTCCCACCATCTGAGGTCATTATCCCTACAAAGAGATAGTACAACTGGGGAAAAGAGGGAATTTGGAATCTGTTGTGTTGGCCAGCCCACAAAGATTCTCATTCATAGACTTCTTAATCATTAAATAGTGTTCCAAGCATGGGTTATATGGTTATTTAAAGGAGAACTGTAGTTGTTTTAATATAGTTATTGTAGCCATACATTTTGTTTTTATGAGTTTTTATATAGCCCTATTACTTGTATGGTAATCTTAAGGATATTGTTATAATCTGTTTTATATGTTAAGTATTATAGAGGCGTTCCTAGCACCACTCTAGTTAAGGGTCTGTGAGCATCTCACTTGATTTCTACATTCTCTCTGACTTTGACCATTCTTTGTTACTTTGGCTCCCAAACAAAGCTTTCTCTCACTGGGTTAAAGTCACACTTACTGCTAAATATTTGAGCTCTTTGTTCTTTAAATATTGCTTATCTCTTATCTCCCTGAATATTATTCCTCAAAGAAACTTCCCCTTGCTGATCTCTCCCTTTCAGCCATGCCAAGCTCTTCTCCCTTGGGTTTAGTCTGATCAACTTCCCATCCCCATTCTGTCCCTTCCATTGAAGTCTGCAATACAGTCAAGCTTTAATATTCTCTGACCTTGCCATCCATGCCAAGAAGAGTCATTTGTTTATGCTAACATGCATTTGGTTTCTGAAAGCCCTGATATTTTTAATATCATTATTTTTTCTGATATGTCTTCAACCTCATGCCCTTGTCCTTTCAACATGAAGAAAATAATTTACTCTGATGGGGGGCATTTAGATCCTCCTGACATCTTGTTTCATTCCCTAAGTCTTGCCTTAAGTTGGACAGTTGTAATCTCTTTAAATAGCATCTTCCTTCTGCTGAGATGATCAGAGTAGGTGACACCATCTGACAATGTGCAAGGATCACTAAGGACCATAGTGATGATGACAGCTTTATGTCTGTTTCCTTTCTATAAGTTACGTTATACTTGCTTGGTCTGTGTGTTTGTATGTGTGTGTGTGTGTTTTGTGGTTTCTCATAATGTATTACACTTTAAAAAACAAACAAATCCTAAACACAAAACATTCATTTACCAGCAAGACACATGAGCATCCCCGTTGACATTTTTAAAATAGTGTTCTATTTTTTTTCCAATTACACATAAAGGTAGTTTTCAAAATTCCTTCTTATAATATTTTGAGTTCCAATTTTTTCTTCCTCCTTCCCTCTACCCAATCTGATATAGGTTATACAAGTGTAGTCACAGAAACATATTTCCACATTAGTCATGTTGTGAAAGAAAAATTAGAACAAAAAAGAAAAACCACAAAAAAGCAAAAAAAAAAGTGAAAATAATATGCTTCAATTTGCATTCAGACTCCATAGTTCTTTCTCTGGATTTGGATAGAATTTTTCAGCATGAGTCTTTTGGAATTGTCTTGGATCATTGTATTGCTAAGAAGAGCTAAGTCAATCCATAGTTGATCATGGAGTGCTACTGTTATTATATACAATGTTCTCTTGCTTCGGCTCATTTCACTCAACATCAATTCATGTATGTCTTTCCAGGATTTTTTCCTAAATCCATCTGCTTATCATTTCTTAAAGCACAATAGAATTCCATTACATTCATATACCACAACTAGTTCAGTCATTCCCCAATTTTCATTTTTTGCTACCACAAAAAGACTGCTATAAATATTGCTACACATGAATCTCTTTTCTTATGATCTCTTTGAGATAGACATAGCGGTGTTATTGCTGGATCAAAGGGTATGCACAGTTTCATTGCCTTTTGGTCACAGTTCCAAATTATTCTCGAGAATGGTCAGACTATTTCACAACTCTGCCAACAATGCTTTAGTGTCCCAATTTTTCCACATCTCCCCCAACATTTGTGGATTCTATTTTCTGTCTTATTAGCCAATCTGAAAACTAGGAAGTTTTACCTCCAAGTTGTTATATATTATTTGCATTTCTCTAATCAACAATGACTTTTAGAGTATTTTTTCAAATAACTATAGATAGCTTTAATTTCTCCATGTGAAAACTGCCTCTTTATGTCCTTTGACCATTTATTAATTGGGGAATGGCTTGTATTCTTACAAATTTGAATCACTTCTCTATATATTTTAGAAATGCAAGGAAATGAAAGTGTGTTCCATTGTCTGAGGCTGGGCTATGATGCTTTGACTGCTGATCTGTGCTGTGGCTAAGCCTCGACTTCTGGCTTGCCTGGACACCACCTACCTTGGGCTGCCTTCCCCTTTTGCCCAAGTGAGACAGATCTTTCCTAAAGTCCTTTTAAAGTTATCTTGGCCTGGAAAACTTTTTCATTCCACCTTTTTGTGGATTCTGTCATTCCAGAATTCTTTTAGAGACTTGATTTTATACTCTTTCTGAGGTCCTGCCTTCTCTTTGCCATCTTGGCTGCCCCCTGTTGTCATCTTGGTCCATAACATGTATAACTTTTAGCTTTAAATCTCCTATGTGATTCACAACTATCACCAGAGGATAAAAGAAGTAAATGAAATTGAATTGTAAAATAGTAATTCGCAATTACTTATAATCTGAAATTACTGCTCAAAGCTTTAAAAAATTTTACCAACCATGAAAGATTAAAAAAGTATGGATATTACAGTTACTCCAGGACAGTGCTATACAGGGAAGATGATTTAAGAGCACACAAGACGGAAAGACAAATAGACAAACTAGGGAGAGAGACAGAGACAGAGACACAGAGACAGAGAGTGATGGACAATCAGAGACGTATAGAAAAAACATACAAAGGTAGAAAGGGAGATGGGTAATAAAAGAGGGAGAAGGAAAGGGAGAAATAGACAAAAAAGGGAGAGAAATAGCAAAGGGTTCAATGAGAGAGAGTAAGAGCTAGAAAGGGAAAGAAACTGAAAGGAAGAAGGGAAAAGAGAAAGTCTCCAGTGAGTCTTTTTAAGGCATCCTGTTGTTTGACATCATCACTTTGCCTCCAGAGACAGAAAGAGGAATAAAAATAGGTGAATAGCTCATCTTCAGAACGAAACAGATCATGCCTAATCAATTTGTACTTATTGTGTGGGGAGGGCCAAGGAGAAGGTCCTCAGGAAGGCCCTCCATGATTCCCTGATCTGCCTCTTTACAAAAAGTGAGACACACCTCTATTTACAAAGGAAGCCAAATAAAAGTCGTGGTAGTTATTTTTTAGGATTTTCACTCTAATCTTCTATGAAATATAGTCTCTCTGAGCCAGACACAAAGGCAAGACAGGCTTGCTAAACACACATGGATACCAAGGGAATGGTTTCCTTAGCAATGCTACCCATATGTGTTAAGCACCCAGCTCAAATTTATTATAGTAGCAAGACAAAGACTGAATGCTAAACTGCCTAGATGATTACTGGTGGACTCGCTGGAAGGTTTTACACCTTGCCGTGGAAATGTTTCACAGTAGAGAGCCTTTCTGCATAGGGATCTATCTCCTACCCTACTGTACATCCCAAATCATGTCTAGCTATACTATTGATGGGGGAAAAATAGCTGGGTAATTGAATTGCCGGAATTTCCTAAATCGTTTTGTAGCGGTGGCAATAGCAAATCCTCTGACAGAGATAGAAGAAAGTGATAATGACGATGTTTACTACAGATGATATTTGCAAAGGAAAAAAGTGTATCAGCAGACACAGGCTCATGAAATCAACAAGTCATGGAAATGGAAAGACCTTTAGGATAGGAGTTCTTAACCTTTGTGTTACAGCCTCCTTTGGCAGTCTGATGAAGTTTAAGGACCCCTTTCTGAAAATAATAGTTTTAAAAGCATGAAATAAAATACATAGGATTATAAAGGAAACTAATTATATTAAAATAAACTTGTAAATTTTTCCCATCTAAGTTCATAGACCTTTTGCAATCTATCCAGAAGTCCCTTGGGTATTAGAACCCTTGCTACATATAGTCCAACTCCCCATGCAATGTGGGAATCCCTTGATAGGTGATTAGTCAGTTCCTGTTTGAATACTGACAATGATAGAAAGTTCAGAATGCAATACAATATTTCAAAGAATCTGCCCCAGTGTCAGTTCTAGTACCTGGTCTTTCTTCTGCCTTCTAGAGCGAACAGTATAACTGTACTCTCTCATGAACATGACAATCCTTTATATAAGTGAGAGCAGGCATCATGCTCCCTCTGTGGTTTCATGTCTGCATTGGAAAGGATGGCATAGGTCATCTATTCCCTCTTCTATCTGACAAAGGATCTTCCCCATAATCTACCTGATAAGTAAGCAACCATTTTTTTGTTTTTGCTTACAGGTCTTAAATAGATGGGAACTCACTGCTTTCCATTACTGTCGTTTGGTCATTTCTATCATGTCTGACAATTTGTGACCCCATTTAGGATTTTCTCAGCAAAGATCTTGGAGTAGCTTCTTCTTTCCTTATCTATGTCATTTTATAGATGAGGAAACTGAGGTAAGCAGGGTTATATAACTTGCCCAGGATCACACAGCTAGTAAGAGGTCAGATTTGAGTTGAGGAAGATGTTTTTCTGACTCTAGACCCAGTACTCTATCACCATGTTAGTAAGAGTCCTCCAAACCACATCGCAAAAGGGTTTGTTTGAAGAAACTAGAAAGGTTTAGCCCAGAGAAGAAAAGACCTGAAAGGAAAAAGGATAAGTAATAGTTATCAGTAAGTATTTGAACAACAGACACATTGAGTCTATGACTAGGCATTCCAGTGGATAGAGTTCTGGACTTGGCATCAGGAAGACCTGCATTCAAATTCTACCTTTGATACTTATTAGCTGTGTGACTCTGGGCAAGTCACTTAACCTCTCTGAGATTCATTCATAATTTGAAAAAATAAAGTAGTTGTTCGTGATGATCTCTATGATCCCTTCCCATTCTAAAACTACAATAATATGAGAAGAGAAAGTATTTTGTTTGGTGTTGGGAGGAAAAACTAATAACATATGGAAATGACAGAAAGGAAGATTTTTGATTAATATAAAGAAAGCATTTCCCAATAATTGGAACTATTCAAAAGGATTGCTTTGTGAGGCATCACATTCCCAGTTGGTGGAGATATTCCAATTCTTCATTAGTAGTAAAACTATTCTATTTAAGTAGAGACAATATAACGATTTATCTCTAATGATATGGAGGAAAAGACTTGTTCCAGTATGAACTGGGCTGAATGACTTCAGAAATTCCTTCCAGTCCTTGGAGGCTCTCACTCTTGTTAGTGAAGATAAAATAAAACTAGCGTTTAGTAGATTTTTATTTTATAAATGCAGAATCTCAACATTTGAAGGGACTTTGAAAACCTTATAGTACATGTTGTGTGTATGTATTATATATATATATATATATATATATATATATATATATATATATATATATATATATATATACAAGAATCTTTCAAGAACATATTTGAAAAATGGTGATTCCTTAAAGGCTTCCAATGAGGAACATGTCACTACCTTCCCTTGTCAGCCTTTCTCCCTTAGGACAATTCTAACTTTTAAGATTTTTTTTATTCTTGGTATCATGTCTAAACTTGAACATAACTTCTTCAAATTATTTCTGAATTTATCCTTTGAAGGGAGTAGTAACCTAATCCTTCTTCCACAAAAACTGTTTCCCTGAAGTCCTCTTTTCCAGGCTAACCAGCCCCTATTCCTTTAACTGCTCCCCAGATGGAAGGGCAGAAACTTGGGGATTCCTCCAAGTTGATTGCTTTCCTATGCTGCCTCTGCAGAGTATTCTTGTCTTTTCTATAATTTGGAATCTACAACTGAATTTGAGATGACAACATTCTGTTGTTGTTGCTATTTTTAGCAAGGCATAACACTGAAGGAGTATTTCCTCCCCAAATATGAGCAGTACTCATCTCTTAATCTGCTTGATTCCATGCCTATTGCCAATACTTATCTGATTGTCCAGTGAATAAAAGGAATATTGAGCTTTCTTAAGCATATTCCCAGAGGAATAGGGCAATGTCAGACAGCCACCAGAAGACAATCAAGCCTTTGAGGTAACTAGCATCCTTTTCATTTTTCCCAAATGAGGAAAAGAGGAAATCCTTTAATTTGTTTTTTCCTGAATGCTTTGCTAAATGACTTGGGATCCTAGTAAAATTCCAGGGATTTTTGACTGAGGCAATACAACCCTGCAAAAGGGTCATTCTATTCTATTTTTCTGGACACCTAAAAACGGCCTTGCACCTTAAATCTTCTCGGATGGAGTTCCATTCAAGCTTTAATCATTTCATATATATGGTACAGCTGTGACTTGGCAGATGTAAATACAACAGAAGTTCAATTGGCAACCAAAGAGTCTTTGTGAATGAATACTGATTTTATGTTCAGAGCAGCTTATCAAGCACAATGGGTCATTTTGTCCTTTGAAGTCCAATACAGGGAATGAATTTGAGCTTATCAAGAATGAAAGCATTATCTTGTGACTGCATCTGATAGCTAATTGCCATCCATCTTTGATTCTACAATTGACTATCACTGACTCACTCTGTGAACTTTGACAGAGCCATTTACACTATCAAGGCCTTAATTTCCCATCTGTAAAATGGGCATAATTAAAATCACTTATCAAGCACTTAGATGAAAGGAACCATGTAAGTGGGAGGGGGAAGGGAGGGATGTTTTTGTTCATCATTCAGACAAGGAACACCATGGTCAAAGCAAAGAGACATTCCAGGAGATTCTTCTAATTACTCAAAGCTGATTCAGCTAACACATTCATCAGAACAAGTATGTATATAATTCTGCATATTATCTTGTTTGCAAGAAAGGAGGATATTATCTCTTTAATGATATTAACATCTCAAAAGAGCTATTCACTATATCATCCTATTTCCCGTGAGAATTTAAAAGCACTGTTCAATGAAATAATTATTTTTAAAGGAACTTAAAAATACTTTCTCTATCACAGGCATTAATTAACATATATGGTGTGTATATTCTTACTCTTTTAAGATTAACCACCTCTAAAAATATACACTTTAATTCTTTCAGTGCCATAGTTTAAAAAATAATAGAGGTCAGAGTAAAAATTCAAATTCTCAAAACATCATGCTAATGTGCTGGTGCATAATCGGCATGACAGAGAAACACAGTCTACCACTGTATCTCTCAAAGAGTAGGGACAGCCGCTAAATTCTGCGTGAGATTTTAAATCTTCAGCATCCATTTAGCCAATACTTGAGTTATCTCTAAACCATGAATTCAAAGCAGTTTGCAAACAGTATAGGAATACTGCTGTGAGATATTGTTGTCAAGAAATTCACAAGGTAAAAAATTTAAATTGTATTCTCTTATTGGAAGAAATTGATCGTACAAATTGAGAGAGCAAAGTGCTTTAAATTTTTTTAATACATCGCTGATTCCAAGTTTTCCAATGTGACATAGAATCAGAATTTTAGGTCCTTTTTATGGAAATTTCTACAAATAAAGTTCCCAAAGTCCTTTTTTTTTTAATAGCTATCTACACTATATTCCAAAGATGATCTTCAGGGACAGGAAAAATTCCTTTTCACCTAATATTTCTTTGACTCTTGTATTGGAATTCCTTAGAATTTTTGTGTCCTAGACCCCTTGGGTAACCTAGTGAAGGCTATGTACCTCAACTCAGAATTATGTTTTAAATGCATAAAAAGAAATCCAAAGACTTACAAGGGGAAATAATCATATCTAAAAATAAAACATTTATGAATGTATTTAAAAAGAAAAAATCTTGGACCATAGGTCAAAATCCTTTATTTATTGATTCCTTCCTCCTCCTTTAAATTTCAATACAATTGATATTTTACAAGATTCCATCCTTGACTTTCTTTTCTTCTCTTTCAATGCTAGATCTTGGCAATCTCAGTAAATAAATAACTTCTAAATGTATATCTCTAGATTCTAATCTTTCTCTGAAGTTTCAGGCCCCACATCTCAAAATATACCATAGCATTTCCACACAGACATCTAACCAGGACCTCAACGTCCCTATTTCAAAGAAGAACCTTATTTTTTACTCTCAGAAGTGGTCTTCCTTCCCAACCTTCCTTCTTTCTTATATGGTAATCAAATGGATATTACCATTGCTTCCAGGAAGGTTGTGTCAAATGAATGTCCTATAGATCAACTCACTATCCATAAGATTCTCTAGCCTGAAATTATCCTGATTATCCACTTCTCTATATCTGTTGACTACCCTTGTTAAAATCAAAGTTCCTTAGACTATCTAATTTCTTGAATAATATTTTTCCTAATTATATGCAAAAACAATTTTGACATTCTTTATTATTTTGTGTTCCGAATTCTCTTTCTCCCTGCTTCCCCTTTTCCTCCCTGAGATGATAAGCAATTTGATACAGATTATACATGTGCAATCATGCAAAATATATTTCCATATTAGGTATGTGAAAGAAAACAGACCAAAAACAACAATAACACTATTAAAAAATAAGGTTAAGAATAGTATGTTTTACTCTGCATTCAGACTCCTTCAGTTCTTTCTCTGGAGGTAAATAGCATTTTTCATCATGGGGATTAATTTTTTTAAAAAAGATAAAAATCTCAGTGTTTAGGATGATATCTGGATCATAGTATGCACTTAATAAATATTTTTCATTAATTCATTAATTTTATAATTTGTTAAAGCTGAGTGTTTGGAATTTTCAGTTTTGTTTAAATGAGTTGGCAATTTGTCCTTTGGGCATTGGATATTTCCAAGCATGGGAGTGACATGATCTAGCCTGTGTATCAGGAAGAATATTTTGACAGCTGGGTGAAGAATGGATTAGAGAGTTGGAGAAAAAAGTAGAGAAACCATCAAGTCCATAGACATGAAGTTCACTTATAAAGACTAAATCTGATTGGGTTCATGTAGTGCTGATAGTCATTATCCCATTGCCAAAGGAGTCCACAACCCCCAAGAAAGGACTTAAGAACTCCTAGTCTAAATCTTCCATTATGCTCCTTCCAAATCCAAGAATATGTAATTCATATAAAGGAGTATAATAGTATCCTATTATATTAAAATATAAAAATCAGAATGTAGAAAGTATATGAGAGGTCAGATCTACCTTGTAGATCCAAGGAATTAAGGTTAATTTTATTGAGAAGATAGAGAAATGTGAATTAGATATTAGATAATAAATAATGGTAATAAAATGGATGAGTTCTTACATAATTATATGACCAGACTCAAAGAAGAGTTGTTAATGGTTTCACATCAATTTCACAGGAAGTCTCCAGTGGAGTACCCCAGGGATCTTTGGTTCTGTGCTATATAAAATTTTTATCCATAACTTGAATAAAGGTACAAGTGATACTCATCTAATTTGCAAATAAAAAAATACTAGAAGGAAAAGCTGAAACACTAAATCACAAAGGGAGGATCTAGAAAGATCATTGGACTGAATACAATAAGATGAAATTATATTGGGATATATTCTTACATTTCAGTACCAAAAAAAAGTCTTCAAAAAGACAAAATAAGGAGTCATGGTTAAACACAGTGTTTTTGAAATCAGATCTGGGAGTGATGTGTTAGTATATTCTAAGCTCATCACTATATCTGGTGACCAAAAAGAAAAAAAAGGAAAAATCCCAATGTAATAGTTTCTTGGGTTGTAGTTTACAGGAATAAGGAGTTGATAATCTCATTGCCTTCTGTCATGTTAACATCTCATTTGAAGTACTGTACTCAGTTTTGGGTGCCATAGTTTAAGAAAGATTTTGAAAAGTTGGGAGTATCTAGAGGGGTCAAGTCAGGATGAGGAAGGGGCTTAGGTACTTGTTAGATAAGCATCCATTAAAGGAACCGAGCCTAGAAAAGGGAAGACATAAGAGGACGATCATCTCTGTCTTCATATATTTGAAGGGATGTCATGTTGACGGTTTAGATTATTATGTTTGACTCAAGCAGTCAAAACCAAGAACAATAATCAGAAACTTGTCAACAAGTCTGATGTTAGGAAAGTCCTGCATAACAAGTTGAGTGATGGGGACTTCTGCTTCTGGGAGCCAAGATGGTGGAGTAAGAAGTAAATTTGCTCTCACTCTTCCCTCTGAAAGTCCATCAACTATCACCACAGGAAAAACCTGGAAAGAGCTAAGGCAGCAGAAAGATGGGGTACAGCAGTCCTGTGGCCCAGGAAGCTTAGGAAATTAATTGGAAGGTCCCCTCTCTCTCAAAGGGAAGGGGAATAGCACAGAACTAGAGGCATCCCAGCAAGCCAACAGCAAGCCCCACCTCAGCAAACCAGGGAGAGATCCTGAGCCCCAGGGTGGTGGAACAGACAAGCTTCAACAGGACCCCCGCACCCAAATACCATAGCAGAGGCAGAGGAACCAGCAGGTACCATCTTGGAAATCCCCCATGTGTGCCAGCTGTCTCCAGCAGGCAAATCTCCTGGTATTTCCAGCACAACTCCAGGTTGCAGGGAGATATCCTCCAGCAGCCAAACATTGGAGTACAAAGTTAGGGTAAGCAGGAGCCAGTGCAAGACCTGGGTGAGCAGATAGCCCCCAGGGGCCAGACACCCCTTCCCTCCTAGGAGCTCTAATGTTGCTGACCCCAGCTCAGCACCAAGTAAGTTGCTATGCTTCAAGAACCTCCAGCTGCCAGCACCTGAGGCCCCAGCACACAAAGCCAGTGACCAGGTCCTGGTCACCCAGCACAAGAAACTTGAGTCAGTGGCCCCTTGTGCTCCAACAGGAAAGCTCAACTCTAAAAGTCAGGAATTAGGCAAATAGCTTGAGCAAAAAAGCAGAAGCAGATGATGACCACAGGGAAAATCAAAGCACAGATTCAGAAGAGGTCAACATTGTCAATAAAACCACATCTGAAACCTCAAAGTGGGATATGAACTGGTCCCAAGTCCAAAAAGCCTTCTTGGAAGAGCTCAAAAAGGATTTTAAAAGTCAAATAAGAGAGGTAGAAGAAAAATTGGGAAAAGAAATGAGAGATATGGAAGAGTCAATAGCTTGGAAAATGAAGGACAAAAATTGACTGTAGAAAACAAGTCCTTAAAAATAGAAATGGGCAAGTGGAACCCGATGACTCTATGATGTATCAGGAATCATTCAAACAGAAACAAAAGAATGAAAAAAAATGGAAGAAAACATAAAATAACTCATTGTTAAAAACAACTGACCTGGAAAATAGATCCAGGAGAGACAATTTAAAAATTAATGGTCTATCTGAAAACCATCATGAAAAAAAGAGCCTGGAGAGTATCTTTCAGGAAATCATCAAAGAAAATTGCTGTGTGGTCCTAGAACCATTAGGTAAAGTAATCATCAAAAGAATACCCTGATAACCTCTTGAAAGAGATTCCAAATTGAAAACACCAAGGAATATTGTAGCCAAATAGGTACCAAGTCAAAGAGAAAATGCTACAAGTAGCCAAAAAGAAACAATTTAAATATCATGGAAGCACTATGCAGGACCTTGCATCTTCTACCTTAAAAGATCAGAGGGCATGGGATGTGACATTCTGTAAGGCAAAAGAGCTTGGATTAGAACCATGGATCTACTATCATGAATCTGAGCATAATCTTTCAGGAGAGGAGGTAGATCTTCAATGACACATGGGACTTCCAAGGCTTCATGATGAAAAGACCAGAGATCAACAAAAAATTTTATGTTCAAATACAAGACTCAAAACAGAAACGAAAAGGTAAAGAGGAAAAAAAATACATTTTTCATAAGAATGCAACAAGTTGAGCTCATCTAAGATGGAAGGAAGACCTGAAGAAATAAAGGGTGTCTGTATACAGAAATTAGAGGACCATGTGTACGTGAGAATGTAGAATTCTTTCTTAAACATCTTGGACTAGATGAACACCAAGGTCCTTTCCAACTCTCATTCCTGGAATGAGTAAGTTTGCTTGTACTTAGGGAGCTAAGCGAAGATTTTATGGAACTGGTAGCAAGTAAGGAGAGAGGGAAAGGGAGAAAAAGGGGAAGGTAGAGACACAGAATGAGAGACAGAGACACAGAGATAGAAGAGAGAGAGAGAGAGAGAGAGAGAGAGAGAGATGTCGTTGCATACTCCACACATACAAACATACACAATGCATTTTTAAAATTCAACTACCCTATAGAAGTCAGGAAAAACTTGACAATATTCAAATGTTCTAGCTAAGACTTGGGGAACCCAAGATTAAGTTATAGCATTTATCTATAAATGTCATGATTAGTTTTCTTTCAGCACTGAGAAGCTTGTATTAATTAGACAATTACTTGTGAGATATGAGTCAAATCCAAGTCCTAGGAGGAACTCAAGCAGCTGTGTCAGGGGCTTGATTTCATGCACTACCAAAAGTCAGTTGATGGAAATGTAGAGAAGCCATCACCCTGGAGGGGGCGGGGGAACAGGAAGGGGGGGGGCGGTTGGGATCCCCTCAGCTGGATGTAGTCTCTCACAGTTCTTGCCTTTGCCTCTCTAGTTTTCCATTATGATGCTACATTTTTATTCTACTTATTCTTTTTAACCCATTCTACAAGCTTTTAAGCATAATGTCGATAAGAATAGATGGTATATTGAAGAGAATACACCATTTAAAGTAAGGCGAAAAACATATGAGATATGGGAAAAGGCTCAAGTCAGATATCCTGGGCTCAGATTCTACCCCTGAAACTTACTAGCTATGTGACCTTGTGCAAATGACTTAAATCTGTGAACCACATTTTCCTCAGCTGTAAATACCTATAAGATAAGGGATGGTCCTTCATTGCCTTCATATAATACACATACATATACACTCATGTGTGTGTATGATTTTCTGGGTGTGTGGGAATGTGTGTATCCATATATGTATATATGTATATATTTACACATATACATATATATTGCGTGTATGTATGTATATATGTATATGTGTTCATATATATATAAACACAATATACATACATACATATATATATAATTTATATAGATGGTTCCCAATGTCCTTTTGTATCTCAAGATCTATGCTCCTGTAATGCCACCCTCAAATCTTACCTTTGGCACTTGGTGGGCACATCACTTAACCTCCCCAAACCTTGCCTTTCTTATTTGTAAATGATTTTTGTACTAACTACCTCATAGAACTGTTAAGGAAAGTACTTTGTAAGCCTTAAAACATATCAATATGAGTTATTCACATTTGAATTCCTCATAACACCACTAGGACTATGTTTTTGTAAGAGGTGAGCACTCAAGAAATGTGTTGAATAGAATGATGATCCACTACTATATAAAACTAATTTATATAAAACTCATATAGTTTTATATAACTTTAATGTAAAACTATCTTATAATGACTTTTGATTTATATAGTGTGTATCTAATTCCCTTTAGATAAGATCCAAGATGGTCCTAACCTCTACCAATATATTTAATTAACAAAGAGTTTCCAAAATAGATACATAGATAGAGAATTAATATATCCATATCTGTATGGTTTTCCTATATGGTTGTTGTTACTATCTTTCCTCTCTACTTTGCATTAATTTTATATTTACTTTATTTTGTATATAAGTACATTTACATGTGTGAATATATATATACATACATACATATACATATGTACATATATATAATATGTATATTATATATATATATATATATATATATATATATATATATATATATATATATATATATATATATATATATGGGGTGATGTTTCATTATGTTCATGGAGGACCAACATCTCAGGGTGATATCTTGACTTGACTTGCACATGAATTGGATTTAAGTGAGGCAGAGTTGAGAAATTTATCAGCCTCTTTCTGTCTTCCAGAGTTATTGAAGTCCAGTGACAAAATAAAAGTCAGATCAACTTTTGATGGCCCAGGATGCAATGGATGACCTTCGTGTCTTCTGTGTCTGACCGAGCTCTAAGCATTCCACAGCCCCTGTTCCAGCTGCCTTCCTGATCATGGAAACAAATGGTTCCCATCTGGTCATTCCGCTAGGGGAAGTCTTTGCATGCTTTTGTTTGACATCCCCACCTAAGGTCTTATGGTCTATCAGTTACCCTCAACCTGGTTTATCCTGTATGCTTAGAAGGTTTTACAAGGGTGCCCACCCTTACACTCCCTGTAATATAGGCACTGGTCATAACATTTATAGGCACAACCTCTGACTTCCCAGGGTTAACGTTTTACAAACAAAGGACGTTAAAGTAGCTGTATAAACAAAAAAACAAGAAACCTTAAGAGATATACTCATCAACAATCACCAGTTACTTCCTGGCAAAACCATATACCACAGTAATTTTGAACAGATTGATTTAACAGAGGGCAAGAGGTTGGCTTGACATGTCCAGGACTGACCCCAATACTTAGCAAGCAAGTCAGGACAAAAGAGGCAGGGGAATTCAAGGAGTAATTTGGAAAGAAAGCCAAGAAAATTACTCAACACAAAGAATCAAAACGAAGAATTTCCTTCATCTCATAGTGCTAGCGCTCTGTTAAAGTGAAAATGATTAACTCAAATTTGGATTTAATTTGTCAAGGCTATATGCAGTTTTCCCCCAATGTGATAAATTACTGAGAAAGCAAATCAAATAATGTGGAATTTACTACGGGCCTGCTGTTGCATGAAAGTGGAATAAAACAAAAGCCAATTCAAGAATCACTTAGCATGCAACTTGCTGAATTTGGAAAGGGGAAATATTATTAAAGCCTTATAGACCCATTCTATCATTTACCATTTTGCTTTAAAAAATACTTTCAAACATTTGGCATTTTAAAATTTAGAATAAAATTTAGATTTTTTTTCCATCCCATGTCATTCAGGGAAGTTTCTGCAATTAAATCCTACTAAATTCATACCCAATTTCTATTACCTTGAAAGAGTAGTGTACTATTTAACTAGTTTAGGAATATTGGGCTGAGATAGGGAAAATAAACCCAGAAAAAGTTTCTGGAGATTTCTAAATGCATAAGCTATTTTAGTGTGTCTTAGTTTGTTTAATATTTATAACATGTAATTTCCTACTGATTCATTTCTCTCCTTCTGCAATCTTCTAGCTAACAATAGCTGTCTCCTAATATTGAGTGTTTTATATTAGATCCCTTCAAAATCAACAATGGTTGAAGATTTGCTTTCGATTTGTAAAATATTAAATTCTGAAATCCAATGTCAGTAAACTTAAAAGTCTACTTTTGTCCTTTCAAGCATCCATGGAAGTCAGTGAACAACACAGAGATCTATCAGGAGACAGCAAGTGAGAGTGGGCGTCTAATTGAGAATCATAGGAAAAGATAGGTTGAAGGCACTTGAGAATCTAACAGAAGGGAAGGCCACAGGGGGGTAATGAAGGGTCACAGTAGAAAGAAGGAGAAAGATTATCAAAATGACTTGAAAATTTTCACTTGGTATTGAAACAGAATGTGGTAAATTTATTCTGTCATGAGGAAGCTGGCCTTGTGGATGTTGTTAACGGATAATTAAGGAGTGGGCCTCCAAACAAGACTATATTTAAAAGTGAAAAGTCAAGGGTGTTTCTCTCCCCTTTCTGTCACTGAATTCACAGTTTTGCATTTCACCTGAAGCTGATGAAATATCTGATACCTGAAACAAGACAAGGACCTGAAATCTTTACAGGTGCTCTCTCCTAACTTTGCCATCAACTGTTCTGTGGAAAGAACTCTGAACTTCTGTGCTCATGGCAGTGAGCAGAATAGAAATATATTTCACATTATCTCACAGTATAATAGTGCCAGAACTGAGGCTCATAAGTCTTGGAGACATGAAGACAGAATTTTACAGAGACTTGCCTAAGGTTAGGACTTTACTGATGGGGATGTGAAGGGCATTAAGGGAGGGAGTTGTTCTATACACATCACCCATCACCATTATGCCATCTTTCCCAGAGTCTAGCTAAAAGCAAGGCAATAGCAGCAATGTCTAGGAACAAATGGGGAAAGAAAGAGGAAAAATAAACAAAGATGAATTCACCTGTGTTCAAGGTTGCACGTTAGGGTCAGAGACAGAGCCAAAAATAGAACCCATGGGTTCTCATCTATAGTCTGGTGGCCTTTCACTTGTGCCAGAACCATTAAGAATAAGTTTATTAGTTGTATTGACCATCTAGACTCAGGCGGCTTATCAGTCTCTTTGAGTGTCCGCCAGGAATTCCATATGAGATAAACATACTAACAGATGTCCTGATCTAAAGTTCATAATGGATTTGTCTAATAGTGAAATTGATTACTGCTCATCAGCATAGAGGTAATGCTATTATTCTGAAAGATTCACCTCCCAAACTTAATGGTCTATGGCCTGACAGGGGTGGCTGAGAAAAGAAAAAGTCTGATGGACATGACCAATGACTTTAACAAATCTTTAGTGATTGTATTAAGCAAGAAAGGCAAAGAGATGCAATGAAAGTATTAAGACCTCGGCAAGTGGGTTACATAACACAAGTTGACAGCTAACGACCTGACTCTCAGTATTTTGGTTTCCTGATTTGATACTGACTTTTGAAGAATAAACACGTGTTCTAGAAACTAGTTTCCCTCTTCTCTCAAACCATTCAGTGGCTTCTTGTCTTCTGTGTTCTAAGAATATTCTGCTTCAAAGGTGGTTGCTTTCCAGGTTATCTTGTCCTCCCAACTCAGAATGCAAATCAATCTTCAAACCCAGGTGCATATCCATTTCCAGCTCATGACATTCTTGGCACCAAAGGTACACAGATTTAAAGCATGCAACGATGATAAAGATTGCTTCTTGAGGTCAGGGAATATTTCTCTTTGATCGCCTCTCCAGTAAAAGACAAGCATCTTTGCATATACAATGAAAACCAAATTACTTAGGACAAGCAACAGTTTTGATATGGTTTCATTTTGACATATTAATTTAGTATCAATGTCTATGTGGTTTTTGTTGTTGTTTGACTGGTTGTTTTTTGTTTGTTTGTTTTGTGGGGTTTGCATGTGGGTGGGTGGCTGTGGATGTGAGTCTGGGTGCTGAGATCCTCTCTCAAGTTGAACTGCCAAGCATACGCCAGAGAGTACAGTTCTGATGGACTGACTGTAGCCCAAATGCCTAACGTAAGTTTACCTGAACGACTATTTACAGAGAACTCATACAAGGCACTGAGAGAGGTCAGGAAAAGTGGTACAGGGATACTCTCAAAGTGTCTCTGAAGAACTTTAGTGCCAATCTGAGATGCGGGAGATACTCACACAGGACTACCCAACATGCTAGGTCCACATCAAGAAGGCACTGTACTCCATAAGCAAAGCAGAAGACCAGTAGTACAAACGAAACTTGAGATACAAAAATCTAGAGACATCTTCATTTCAAATGTTTGTAAGGATTATTTGTGTCTGTATTGAATTTATCAGTCACAGTTGAACACAATGTACCTTGACTCCAACATTATGATTCATTTTTTGAGTCCAAAACATCAACAATATTGACCATGAAACTAGACAGATTCAATATTCTATTTTAATCTGATGAAACTAGATTAATCTGGTTTCCCTACCTTTCATTAGTCTGAGTGCTAGATTTCCTACTCTGTACAGGTTTTATTTCTCTCTGTCATTTTGTTTTAATTCTATGGGGTATTTTTTAGAATAGATATTACTCCAAAGAAATGTGCAAATATCTAAATTCCTAAAGAGTATATTATAATGACTGTCATGGATATTTCAGCAGCAGTGGTATGGATAAGGAAGGTGCTGCAAGTGATCATTCAGAACCACAGTGAAACAAAATCAGCTGCACCAAAGTTCAAAGAAAAGTTGGGTCAGAAACAAATCAGAATATAAGCAAAGACATTTAGTAGAATCTGGAAGCTGAAAGTGTTAATGATTTTTTTTCTGGTTATAATTTGGTTGGTGTAGGCTATTAAAAGTTGGAAAAATACCATTTAAGAAAAGCCCAGTTGACAAACATTGCTATGAACAAAACAAAAAAAACCTTGTTACATGTCACACCATAAAATGACCAGTATGAAAAATTGGAAAAATGAACATTTTGAATATGAAACACTTTTTTTTTCATTAAGGCTATGCCAAAGCAATCATCAGATGTCTAAGCACTTCTGTAAGACTAGAAAATCTTTAAAAGACTATAAAACATCTATCCCCCTAAAAATGTTTCTTTTATTTACTAGTTTTGTTTGTATTTTTTTACTTGTGTGTGTATGTATGTATATATACATACGTATATGTGTGTATAAATGTAAATATGCATATACATGCACACATATGTATACACATGTGTATATGTCTATACATGCATGCATACATATATATGTATACATATGTGAGTGTGTGTACGTGTTTTTATACATATACACACACACACACATATACTTTTTTTTGTAACTTCTCTTGGTCCTGGAATTGAGTCTAACACATTATGTTAGTGAGGGGCTACACAGGAAGAAGAGCTCATGCCTGCCCTTGAGGAGTTAATTGTCCAAGAGTGGTCAGTAAAAGAAGGACACATATATCACTGTTACAAAGTCAAATGGGGCCATGTTTGAGAGATACAGACAAATTATTGTGAGAATTCATAGAAGAAATGATCCCCTTCTCATTGGGAGGATAGGTACCAGCCCCTATCATGACATTTTAAATTTTGGCTTTTGCTTTTCTAAGCACCGTGCTTCTTTAAATTAATTTGAGAATTGAGGGAGGTAACTGCACAATTTTCTGGTTTATAAGAACAGAAGTCAGAACTATGATTTTTAAATTTACTAGCCACCCATATCAGTCATTTTCATTTTTGTTTGTGATTTTCTTTAAAAGAAATAAGTTTATAACAGTATTTACTTCCATTGTACTAAACCAATGAAGCAACCGTCCCTTGTATTTTCAGCGATAGTGGACTGGTAGTATTTTGGACATTCTTGACCTAGTCTCCAGAGAGCAATTTTTATTGCAAACTAATCTTTATAGTGTGAGACTCTGTGTCACTAGCACACATAAAGCAGTAGAGGGACTGCCGCAGGGGTTGACCATGAAAGGCTCTGATGCCTCATCGTCTGACAAATTAGAGGAAATAAAATACAATCTCTGACTCTGGGGAGACAAACACTGCTCAAGCCCAAAGGCCAGACCTTCACCAGCACTTCTAACAGACACTGAGGCTGATAAAACAGAATCACAGCTTCTGGGAACTATCACAAATTGTCCCCTTGTCCTTCGTCCTGGAACAGGAGCATTCTTCTGTTGCAGGAATCTTTCCAGCATCATCTGGGCAAGGAAGTGAAGAATCCTAAGTGACTCCACCACTGGCTTCCATTTGTGACTCATGTTTATTCTGTCCAGTTAGATAATCACGACACACTTTGAGTCAGGGGACTCACAGGTATATACAATTGCAAATATAAGTTCACGTAATTGGTAGGATCACCTAGAGACATTCATGGCAAGCCCTTTGAGAATAACTGGAGTAGATTCCTTGAAAGTATGGAAACAAATCACATAGTGTGATGGCAAGGGCAAAAGGCTTAAAATGTGGAGATCTGTGGTTAGTCATATGACCTATTAGGTAAGTTATTTCCCCTATGTGGGCTTTAGTTTCTTCACCTATCAAATGAAGATACTGACCACATAGTTACTTTGTAACTTCTACAAATATATGTTTATATCTACTTATTGGGAATGTGCTGTTTTCTCTAATAAGGAAATAGATTTCCCTTCTGGAAAGTAGGGACAGAGACTGTTTTGTTGAGCAAAATCCATGCATGACCTAATTATTGAGATGATCATGGGATCTCTATTGTTTCTGCTATTGATAAGGTCAATCATAGTAATAGTTTTCGTAATATTGAACAAGCCTTGCATACCTGCTATAAATTCCACCTGATAATGGTGCAGGATCTTTGTGATATATTGCTGCAATCTCCTTGTTAGTATTTGACTTAAATTTTTTTGCATCAATACTCATTAAGAAAATCAGGTTATAGTTTTTTTATGTCTCTGAATTTGCTCTTCCTGATTTAGGTATCAGCCCATATTTATGTAATAAAAGTAATTTGGTAGGACTCCTTCTTTACCTAGTTTTCCAAATAATTTGGCAATTTGGGTTTTTTCCTTATTTTTTTTAATCAAATTAACTAATAGTTTAATCTACTTTATTGTGGATTTTTCCTCATAAAACCAGCTCCCAATTTTATGTGTTAGGTACAATGGTTTTCTTACTTTCAACTTTATTAAGCTGTCCTTTGATTTTTAGGGTTTCCAATCTGGTGGTTGTTGATTTTTAACTTTTTTTTCTTTAGTTTTTTAAATTGTATATCTAATTCATTCATCTGTTCTTTCTCCATTTTATTGATGTAAGTATTTAGAAATACAAAATTTTCCCCTAAGTCCTGCTTTGGCTGTATCCTATAAATTTTGGTATGTTATCTCATTTTTGCTATTCTCTTTAATGAAATTATTAGCAGTTCCTATGATTTGTTTTTGTTCTTTGACTTAAATGCTTAACAGATTTATTTATTAAAAAGTTAGGCAGAAAAAATTAAATAACGCACAGAATTCTTGTGAGTTTCATGGGGGCACCAGAGCACCCAGTTTGGGAACTGGGACTTGAAAGTATTCCATATTTTGGAATGTTGTGTTACTGGAATTATTGCCTTTAATATGGAATATGGAGGCAAAGTTTCTAATAGATTTTTCCTTTGTCTTATTTCTAGCAGTCCATTGCCATTTGTGATTTGTAAGGGTATTAAATACTGAATATCCATTTTTGTATATTTATGCATTTATGCATATTTACATATGTAAATGAACTTGATTCTAGTCCATAGTAGACAATTGATCAGCAGCTTGAACGTGGATTGCCTCAGTGTCCTTTCTTATTTACCTAGGCAAGTAGGAGATACTGAGAGTTCAAAACCCAGAAAGAATAGAGAGGACTTGGTATTTGAACCAGAGAGCCTGCTGTTTGAGAGATAATAGACCTCAGGACCAGGTCACTGAGGACTAGTGAGCTCAACACAGCCATGCACCCAGAAAACACAGTTTGCCCAGTAAGTAGCAGCTTGGGCAAATCATGAGAAGATATTAGATGCCTTGCAGAATCAAAGGGATTTGGGCAGCTAGACGACACAGTGGATTGAGTGCTATGCCTGGAGTGAGGAAGACTCTTTTTCAAGACAACATTATTTCATCCATTTCATGCATTCTCTTTTACCTCAGTCCCTGACACATTTTTTTTGTCAAGTTGTAATGTGATACTGAAAAATAAGTATTGTTTTTAATATTCCCATTCAAAAACATAAATCCGTTTGTCTTCCTGTGCTTCTCTGTATGCATTATTTATCCTTTCTTATAGAATACTAAGATGCCGTTATCTTCATAAACCACACTTTATTTGAATATTCCCCAATAAGGATATCTACTTTGCTACTACTGAAAATATTTTGGTACATGTGTCGTTGTCTTTGTCTTTGATATCCTTAGGGTAGATACTCAGCAGTAGAATCTTTGGGTAAAAAAATAGAGACATTTTAGTCTACTTATTTGCCTGCTCTCAGATCAATTGCAGAACTGCTATACCAAATCTCCACCACGCAATGCAATAGGGATCCTGTCTTTCCAAAACCTTATAACCCTTATAACACTTCCTATTTTCATCCTTACTAATTTGCTGAGATTTGAATCATTCTTTGACATAGTTGTTAAAATTCCTTTGAGAAATGTTCTCATATTCTTTGGCTGTTTATTTATTAGGCAGTGTTACAGTATCTATGATGACTTTCAGCATTATGGAATTTGACTGTCTATGAGTTTGTTTTTCTTGGCAATATCTATTTTTACTATTATCTGAAAAAAATGATCACATGAACGCTTTTTTATTTAAAAACATAATACATTTTATTCTATCCAATACTTAAATTTTGAAGATTTTTTTTAAATTTAAGTGTGTTTCTGTGCATGTGAAAATTGAGGGTTCTATTTTCTATTCCTTTGTGAATTTATTGTTTATTTTATTTTATGGAACAGTTTAGATGATTCCAGATTTTAAAGGTTAAACTTAATTTTTACTCAAAGCAAATGCTGTTACATTTTTTAAATCATCATCAGGTACCTAGTTTTTTTTGTTTGTTGGTTTGTTTGAAATAATATCATTTCATCCATCCTTTGCCTGACCAAAAGAAGCAAGAGGTTCAGGAAAGCCATTTCCTCAAATGGCCTTTACCTCTGTATCCTAATTCCTTTCTTTTCCCCTAAGGTCTCCTTCCCTGATCTAGGATATTTCTGTCATTATCTTTCATGGAATTTGTCCATAGCTGTTCTCTCTCAGCTCCCTCAACAACAACAATTCTCCTCCCTCAGATAAGGTTGGACTTTTAAGGGACAGTCTTTTCTATTACTTTCAGAGTGTAAACCTAGAGTTGAGTCAAAACAAACCCTTTTCACCTTGCATAGACTTGTATACATTTATTTTTTTTCTTTGCTCAGTTTACATTTCAAAGGTCTCACTCAGTGCTGGTTTACTTTGAATTATTTAAAGTTTGTGATTCCTTAATAGATTCTTGATACAGCTGTGACATGGTTCGAACATTCTGGAAAACCATTTAAAACAAGAGAAAAGTTTCTAAATTATTCATTTTTTTTTTACTCAGAGATCCTACCATAAGGTTCACAACCCAAGGAGGGCAATGGCAGGAAAAAAAAAATGTCATGCATGCTAAATTATCCTTCGCAACACTTTGTGTAGTAACAAACTAGTAAAAACAAATTAATCTTCATTTGCCACCAGCTGCTATGCTTGTTTTCAACTTCATCAAGATCATCATCATCCCCATCATCACCATCCCCCACCCAGGATATACTTATCATCCGAGAATCTCAATACCAGGAAACCCATCATCATAGAGATTGCTACAGCTTTGCTACTATCATCTCATCAGTACCTTCAGTTGCTTCTGCCTAATTGGAGAGCTGGAGCAAAAAATATCTTCCCATAGTCACCTTTTATAAAGGGTTCAAAATGCCAGCTACCTCTTTCTATCTCTTCATTTGCCAACAGCTACTCAACTCGGTTTCGACATGCTCATCATCTTCATCATGTCTCCTTTCTTAGGAAGCTCTAGCACTCCCCCTCACTCCCTATTTTCAGCTTTCTTTTAATTATGCCTCCTCCTCATTCAATTATGAATTGCCTGAGGGCAAAGACTGTCTTTTTATTATTTATATCACTGGAATTTGGCACAGTGCCTGAATGTTGGTCATTGTTGTAATCAGAGCTCCCACCCACTGTGGCCGGACTGAATCAGCTATAATTCATGTAAGATATGAAATCTGATTATTCTATAAGGAATGATGAATTTAAGAATTAGAGAAACATAAAAAGAACTAGATGAACAGAAGCAGGATAAAGGAAACAGAAAGGGGAATACAAAAACAATGACTCTGATAATATAAAGGAAAATAATACTGAAACACAATAGAATTCAGAGCAAAAGCAATGATTGATCTTGGTTACGGGCGAGTGATACAGAAACATATCCTTCACTGTTGAGAAGCAATGTCTTCATCTTTCATTGCCTAAGAAGACCACGCCATCAGTGAAACAATGACATGTCTTGCATTTGACTTTGAGTGAGAGAGGGCTGTGCAGGTCACCAGCCTCACTTCTCCTCCAGAGCCATCTTAATCCAGTGACCAGATAGTCATCAGGATGACCGGAGATGACCCAGGATGAGGCAGTTGGGGTTAAATGACTTGCCCAAGCTTGACAGCTAGTGAGTGTCAAGTGTCTGAGGTGATATTTGAATTCAGGTCCTCCTGACTCCTGCACTGGTGCTCTATCCACTGCACCACCTAGCTGCCCATGAGAAAAATAGACTTGCTGTAGAATTGTATGTACTCTGGGTTCTGTTTGTGAAATCTGAGGTTTTGTTTATTTTTTTTTCTTATAAGAGAGGACACTGAACAGAGTTATTGGGAACTTATAGTTCTGTCCTAATTAGTGTGAATAACAAATCCTCTGATGTGGTCAAATGATTTAAATTCATATTGCATATTTCCACTGGAATGGAGCCAGTTACCGCATTTTATATAAATACATCTCTGAATAGCATGAATTCAAATATGTGACCATTTTAGGGCATTCATTATTTGAATTAACAGTGACCTAGCTGTGAAAATTTTGTTTTCTTAAAAAAAGATGTCAGAGTCAATGTATGAGAGTAGAAAAAAACGCTGAATCTTGATCCACTTACCTGTGACTTGAATCACAGCTCTGCCCCTGTATGACCTTAAACAAATTGTGTGATCACTTGCCTCAGTTTCCTCATCTATAAAATGAGGGAGGTTCACTAGATTGCCTGTAAGGTGTTTTCCAGTTCTAAAACTGTAGACTGAATTATTTTTGTTAAATCATGTCTATTTTAGGTAATGATGTAACTAGAGCCTTTGGGGTATGAATATAAATTGATATGTTTGAAGTAAAAATAATTCATAAAATTTATTAGGAATCTTGGACCATTACAAAGTTAAGAAAACTCAAGACAATGAATATGTTCTTAACTTTAGCATAATAGAGAGCTGAATTTAAAGGTAGCAAGACATATTTAAATCCTCCCTCTGAAGATGTTTCTTAGCCTCATCTACCCTTAGTTTATTCATCTGTAAAATGGAAGTGATACACATTTTGGTATCTACCTTTCAAGGCTATTTTATATAGCTTATATGATAGTGATGTGAACTTTGCAAACTTTACACCATTATATTAATTATTTGTATAATCCTTGAACTTTTAAAAAGCATCTTCAAACATTTTCTCATTGGAGCTATATAATCAGTCTTTGAAGTAGATACTAGAGGCATTATTTTTCCTATTTTATAGCTAAGGGAATTGGGGCTCATCAAGGTTAATTTTTAATTTTTACTCAATGGTCATTCAAACAGGAAGTTTCGGCAGCTAGATTAAAATCTAAATCTTCTTGCCCCCAAGTTTGCCAGTCTATTACTTCATCAGGCTATTATTCTAAATATAAATGCTCATTGAAAATGTTAGATTGTCTTATAACTGAGTCAAAGTTGAAGGCACTTTAATGGCATAAAAGCCAGCATAGTCAGACAAAGCAGTGAACTCATTGCTAATCATTAAACTCACAAAGCAGTTGTGCAGATACTACCAATTTAATCATAAAAAAAATTGGAGTTTGAGGTTAAAGTTAGCTGGAAATTGAGTCAAGGTTATTTAGAATATTCTCTAGCCCCAAGAACTCCCTAGATTTTATCAGCATTGAAAGAGATTTTGATTCCACGTTTGGCCTTGGAATAAGAATTGAACCGGGAGCTCCACAGGCGTATGAAAATCTCAGGTGGGAAAAGTCGTTCTAACAATGCAGGTAAGCACCATCTCTGTGACTTTGAGTATTAGCCTTAAAGAGTTTTTGAGCATTGAGAGGTTACGTGGCTTTTCCTAAGGTAAAACTTTTAGCTTCCAGGCCAGCTCTGTATCTACTACAACACATTCCTTTTATTCCAAATGCCCAATATAAATCAAATGTTCCTTTCTTAATTCTTTATGTTTGTCATCCACAAATGTATGGATTCAGACTGACAGCAATTCTTTTCAAGAAGATCCAGGGATCCAATCACTTGATTTCTAACATTTTCAGTAGTCAGAGGTGACTTGCTTCTAATAATATCATCTAATAATAGATTTTTTTAGGGAAGTAGATATATGATTTTGGGAAGATTTCATAAAAAGACACCCTTGGTTCATTATTTTTTCTAGTAATAAACATACATACATACATGTATATATGATAATATTTATCATATATACATTATATATGCATATGTATGTATGATTTTTCCAAGGACTATTATTATGTTTTTTGCCAAAATATCTCTGTACTCTTTGTAAAGTCAGAACTATATTTTTTCCCTTTACTCTACCCAGGTGGCTTCTAAGGATAGAAAATGTGTTTACTGGCATCATTTCCTAGAATTTTTTTTTGAATAATTATTTATCATTTAGTAAGTGTTTTGTCTGTCTTTTGTCTGTTCACTGGCACTGACCAGGCTTTTCCTGCTAAAGATCAAGGAATCTTGCTACTGGATGCAGTTGACATCACTCAGTGAATGTCCTGGCGACTCTTCCTGTCCACCAGAGGCCTGGTGGGGACAAAACTATTTTAGATTATGAAAAAAAAGAGACAATCTGGTTCTGACACACTCAATTGTTGCCAAATGCTATTTCACCATAAGGATTTTAACCACAGTCCCTGAACATAAACGCAATGGTCCAGGCTCATTAGCAGGGTTTCTGTAGCATGTTTCAGTAAGTCCAGTGGGCACTTAAAAGTGTTTATGTGGGTTTCCAGGCAAAGAGGTTTGATCCACCCCCTAATTTCCGATTTTCCACTTTCCCAGCAGAACGATTTATTCTCATTAGCCATTAACCTGGCAAAGTGGTTCTGTTAGCCCTCATTTATCAGTACACCATGTTTTCTTCATTATCATTGGAAGGGGCTTATGTTTTGAACACCTAAAATAATACTGGTAGAGATTTGGGGTTTCTTTCTCTTATTTTGGTACATGTGACTTTTCAACTTGTGTCGGTTACAAAGCTACGTATTATTTCTTGATTTTCTTCACATTATAATATTGCTTGTGGTTGAAAGACAGCATGGCATAGGATACAGACCCGCCATTAGGACGTTCTAGATTCAGATCTGATGTAAGACACTTATGAGCTCTGTCACCACCTGTAAAACATCTAATCGTTCTGAACTTTAAAATGAGAACCTACCTTCCAAAGTTATTTCAAGGTTCAATGAGATGAGATCTTTAAAAAGTCTTTCAGACCCAGAATACTACACAGATATTAGCAATCACTATTATAGTTTGTATTTTTAAACTATATTTTGATAGTTATTCCTTTAAATAGTTTTATTTCAAGACTTCAACAACATCTCCCTACTGCCTTTAATATACTTTGTGTTTTCCTCCAAAATGTTCACTGCCTTTGGATTATATGTCTAACTCTGATGGTTTCCACTTCTTTCCATAGAATTTATTAAATGCCATTTTCTTTTTTTTTTTTAATTTCTTTCTTCCTCATCCCCAACTCTTAAGGTAGGAATCCATCTGGCAAAGTTTTATCTATTTACAAAAAGGAAAGAAAAGAAAATGAGCAAAAGGTAAAGAATAAAATGTGTTGTGATGATCCCCGATAATTAACAAGTAAATGAGGTATAATGTTAGGTAACGGAGATGCAAGATAAAAAAAGGAAATAATACTTGTTCTTGAGGAACATACCTTCCATTGAAGGAGAATACACAATATAAAGTAAGTATATGGAGAATAAATACATGGTATTCTAAGGGGGCAGGGAGAGTCTTGCAGTTGGAGAGATCAGAAAATCCCTCCTCTTTAGAGTCACTAATCACCTCTACGACTTCTTAGTATGGCATGAAAAAATATGCTACAGTCATTCCAGAGTGAAGATGGGCAAACGTAGTGGTAAATGTTTTTGGTCCTTCCTGCCAGGGAGGTCAAGACTAGTGGATCACTTGATAGTGTGTGATCTATGTGTGTGGATCTCAGATAGTGTGTGAGGAAGTCAATTGCATGGCTTGACAAAGTCTGGCATCAATATGGTAAGTGCCTGGGGAAAAGAGGACCAGAAGGCTGCCCAGGGAGAAGTAAGCATATCCAAGTTGGAACAACTTCTATACCAATCAGTTTTGGTGTGGGGCTACAACCCACAAATCCAGAAATAATAGGGAGACCCAGACTTACAAAAAAATGAAAGAGCTATTTAGATACATTGGTAAAGTAGAAAGAGCTTTGGATTTGAAATCATAAGTCCTGGGTTTGAACCCCAATTCCAAAACTCATTAATAAGTCAGAATGGCTGTCACTTAATTTCTCTGGGAAATAGTTTATTCATCTGTAACATAATAATGTTAATAATTTGTCATTGGTATTCAGTTGTATCTGAGTCTTCAAAGCCCCATTTGGAGTTTTCTTGGCAAATACATGGGAATGATTTGCCATTTCATTTTTCAGTTCATTTTACAGATAGGGAAACTGAGGCAAATAGGGTTAAGTGATTGGCCCAGGGATACACAGTTAAGTTTCTGAGGTCAGACTGGAACTCTGGAAGGAGTCTTTCCTACTCTACATGCAGTGTTCAATCCACTGCACCACCTAACTGTCCATAATAATAGTAGTCATTAGTATTTATATGGTGCTTTAAGAGTTACAAAGCACTTAATAAATGTTATATAATTTTATCTTCAAAATAACCTCAGGAGGCAAGTGTTATTATAAGCCCCATTTTACAGTTGAGGAAACTGAGGCAGGTAGAGGTTAAGTGACTTGTCCAGGCTCACTGAAAATAAATGTCAGATGAGAAAAGAGATTGAGTTCTAAATGAAATTAAATTAATATAGGCTTCAAAGGTCAAAATAACGTAATCATAGGAAATATTCAATTATCTATTGTGTGCTGACTACACATAAGTGTGCCCTCAAGGGATTCAGCAAAGAAAAAATCTCTACCCCTTACACCCAACTCCCAAGCCTCCTCCACAATCACTAATGCCTTCTATCTACACTATACAGATCTTGTATGTACATGGTTCTTTGAATGTTTTCTCCTCCATTAGAAAATGAGTTCAAAGGACTTCCCCACTGCACCCTGCCCCCACCTTTGTTCGAGTACTGAGCATTTATTTCAGTGGTTGACACAAAGTTAACACTAATAAATTCATATTCATTGAATGAATGACAAGACATTGGCAAAAGAGAACACACCTTCTTACCCTACTTTCCATATCACTCTTCTTTAGACAAAGGAAGGGAAATGTCAGATGCCTAACTGAATAAACTCAGAAAACCATAGTTTACTTTCAAATGTCACAAACTCATCTGACATTTATTTTCAGTGAGCCTGGACAAGTCACTTAACCTCTACCTGCTTCAGTTTCCTCAACTGTAAAATGGGGCTTATAAACTGAGAGCAAGGAATTATCTCAAGGTGGGTAAGTAATGACCTCAACCATGATGGTGGGGCAGCATAGGAGGGGTTGCAGCTGCCTTCTCAATGCATTCCCTCACCTTTAGAAGTTCAGAATTTTGAAAATCTAACATTCCAATAATAGATTGTATTATCACATTCCCACGTTTAACTCTATCCTGAATGTGACATTCCCTTTCAAAGTGTCAATCAAAAAACCAATGTTGCATTAACTTCTAACTTTCCTGCACTTAAAATGCAAAAAGCTTCATTTACTATGATCTAATGTGCTTCTTTCCTTTCTGGTTAAATTAGAAATCAATCCAAAATGCCGCCATTTTCTTTTCAAAATTGGAATCGTCTCCATTGGGATTGCCCTACCCTAAAACAAGTGACTTGAGCTTTCTTTTTTGGTATGTGTTTATTATTGCTTTTTGTCATCAGTTATTTTGGGAATCAGTCCCTTATCCATAACGAGCCCCAGCTTTTGGCAAAGTGAGACAATCAAGCAAAAACATCTAAACCGAAGACTGCATTTGACATCATATCCATCATTCTGTTCTGGCAGTCTTCACATCTCTACCATTTCATCAGAAATCCTCCAGGACCTTCCCTGATTTTTCAGTTACTCAGAGTTGTTTCCTCCAATTGATCTATTTATTTGTACAACTGTATATGTGTGTCTATATACATATGTGTAGATATATATAGAGATAGATAGATAGAACTGATTTTTCAGTTATTCAGTGTTGTTTCCTCTTACTGATCTTTTTATTTGTATACCTGTACATGTGTCTATATACATATGTGCATATCTATATCTATCTATTTGTAGATAGATATAACTGACTTTTCAGTTATTCATAGTTGTTTCCTCTTATTGACTTTTTTATTTGTACACCTGTACACGTATGTCTGTATACATATGTATATATCTATATATCTATATCTATATTTATAGATAGATATAGATATATAAAAAGAGCTCTTTTTGGCTCTGCTCATTTCACCCTTCATTCATTTATATACATATGTATTTATATATTATTCATTAATTGGAATATTTATCATTTCTTGTTACATAACTATATTTCATTGCATTCCGGGGGAATAGAAGTTCTTCACCTGGAGTTCCACAACTCATTGTTGATGGGTTTTTTAAAATTTTACTATTTTGATAGACATATTTCAATATAATTGGTTTCCTTTTTAATCCATGGCATTTTACGCATTTAAAAATGTAATTCTGAGAAGGGGTCCATAAGTTTCTCCAAGCTATCAAAGGGTTATATGATACAAAAAAGGACAAAACCTTTGATACAGATATATAATATACCAACAAAATACGTTATGTAAACTGTGTGTGTGTGTGTGTGTGTGTGTGTGTGTGTGTGTGTTTTCAAGGACCATCACCTATTGGGAGAGCTGTGACTCCCTTCCTCCCTTTTCTAAACTGCTGCTCTTTTCCCTAATCACTTTGCATTTATTTGTAAATATTCCACATTCTTTTAGGGGCAACTATGTCCTATTATCATGTCCTCCCAATAGCACATAAGCTCCTTCAGGACTAGAGCTTTCTCATTTTTGTGAAGCAGTGTAGTCGATAGAACATTGGACCTGGGCTCAGGAAGACCTGATTTCAAATGTGACCTCAAACTCTTCCTAACTGGGTGACCCTGGACAAGGCCCTTAAGATCTATTTGCTTTAGTTTCCTCATCTGTAAAATGTGAATGATAATAGCACTTATCCCACAGATTGTTGTGAAGATCACATGAACAAATATTTGTAATGTGTGCTTGGTAAATCTTAAAGCATTATCTAAATGACAGATATTATTTTAATGTCACTGTTCTTAATACAATGCCAGAAATCAGTGATGTTTAATGAAATCTTGCTGATGGATGGATGGATTTATAAACTATTGTTTCCTTCAGCCATAGCCAAATCAAAGACATTCAGCTTATTTCCAGTTCTTTGCTGCCATAAGAGTGGAGTGATCAATAATTTTGTACATATTTGTTTCAGTCTTTGAATTCCCAACGTTATGGAATTATTGAATTAAAAGGTATAGACAGCTTAGTCACTTGCCCTGTACAACGCCAACTTAACTTCCCAAATGATTGCATCAATTCACAGCTCCATGAAGTTACATATTAATTTTGTTAATATCACATTTATCGATCAGCCAATGATCCTTGGTATTTTACATTCTGGCCAGTTTTTCTATGAATTTTTTGTTGTTTGCTCCCCTCTGGGATTGCTCCCCCTCAATTTGTGTCACCTAGGCAAATTGGGTCAGGATGGGAAGATGGTGACAGTAGAGGGCACTACCATTACCATCAGAGTTCCAGGGAGCTACCCTGAAGGGGCTAAGCTTCTGGCATTGGCACTCATGTGCTTTTTTTCATTGGATATTTGAATTTCCTTGTGATATTTAATGTGATGTTTTATGCAGATATATTCTTATATTATACTCTCTTCTTATTTTATTGCCAATATTTTTATCAATTTTAAAATCTTTTTGATATTATGAAATCAAAATAATTTGTCTTATGTAATCTCTTCTACTTTTTTATTGGTATGAAATCTCATAACTATGGTTGTAAAAGGAGTCTCTTCTTGTTCTCTTCCATTTAAAAATAAGTTATGTGGTCTTTTTAATTTAGGTCTCGCATCCATTTTGAGGATTCCTAAATATTGATTGGAAGTGGGAGGGAGAGAACAATTCTTCTTTTAATCTAACACCTACTTACTGTTTTTCATTTTTTCTGTTCTTTGCTTATCCAGTCTGTTCCATTGATCTATTTTTTTTATTTTTCATAGTACCAAATAAGTTTTGTGATTATCGATTCTAATATAATTTGTGGTCTAGTTTATCATATACCTCTCATTCATGTTTTCTCAAAATTACTCTTCAGTTTCTAAAACTGTTCTTCTAAATCAAGAGGGTTCTGGTTTCAGTTTGTTTGTTTTTGGTCTGGCTGTATAAAGTGTACCTCCCCTCCCAAGTGATTTGCTTCATATGACAGTAAATAATTAATTTATATAACAAGGTCATTTTCTTTATTACTTTAGCATGGTCTAACCATAAGTAGTAATTAGATCTTTAATTATTTGTTTTCACTCATTTCTGTAAAAAATGTTTTAGTATCATATTTTTAATATTCATCTTGCTGATGCCTTTGTAAAATAACTACTGGTTATTTATATATCTTGTACTTATTTTGAATGGAATTCCATGTATTGTTTCTTCCCCTTTTTTGGTAATATATAGAAATGTTGATGATTATTGGAATTCATTATGCATACTGCTGCCTTGTTGAAGTATCTAATTATCTCAATTAGTTTCCTCACTGATTTTCTGTCATTTTCAAAGTATACCATCATATCACCTGCAAAAAAAGGAATAATGTTATTTCTTCTTTGCCTATGCTTATACCTTTAATGTTGTTATATTGTATTTCTGTGCTAGCATTTCCAGCTAGCATTGCTAAAGAATAGTAGGGAGAGGACACATTGTTTTGTTATATATTAGAATTAGAAGGAACCTTGAGAGCATCTTGTTCTACCCCCTTTTTTGGAAAGTTAGAAAGGTCTTGAAATCTTAAGACATGCCAAAGGTCACAGATCTAGTTAATGGGAGAGTCAGGAGAAAATCAAAATCTTCTGAATCTCAAATCGTGTCCTTTCCAACTTGCCAAGACTGAGTGACCAAGTCTATATGCCATTTGAGATTTTTGAGGCTTCTGGTTCTTTTATTACTTAGATGCATTGGCAGAGTTTCCCCCTCTCCCTTACCTGCCAGCTTGACATTTCAAAACACAGTTCTTCCGTGTCACTCTCCTGCCTATTAATCTCAGTGACTCTATATTTCTTCTGAGATAAAACACAAATCCATATAATCACAGAATGTGAGAGTTGGGAGTTCCAAGTGGCCATCGTGTCTAACCAACGCTTGAAAGAAATTCCCACTGTTACATGCAAGTGGTACATATCATCCTTCTATGACGATTTCTAAGGATGGAGGAACCTCCAACCACCACTCAGAACACCACATTGTACTTTAGCTCTACTTCTTAAAACGTTGTTGTTAGTTTCCCACTTGGCATCAAACCTGTTTTTCTTTTCACAAATTCCCACTCCATTGTGCCTGATTGCTCCACGTGTGTTAAAACAGAACAAGTTTAGTCTCTACTTTGTATAATGAGTCTTGAAATAATTTTACTACATCCACCCTGAGTTTTTTATTCTCCAGGCTAAGCCTGCCCAGTACATTCAACTCATCTTCATGTGACAAATTCCTACCAGGAACGCAGTAAGCACTTACAAATTTGACTCCTCTGTTTGTCCCTTAAGCCTTAATAGCTATCTTCTACCTAAATCACTGGCTACTTTTACTCAAAATAGAATCTCCGCTATAGCATATGTAACAATTGGCCTAAATTTATTCTCATAATACATAAGATGTAACATCTGTAGTAATTTATTACAGGAAAGGATCATTCCTTTGAGGCAAACTACATAATATGACTCAGGTTGTGTAGCTAATTGTAGATTTCAAATATTGGAATGCCCCAAAGGATGAATATTACTTTTCATGCCTGGTTTGAAGTGGTGTCAAGAAGGGGTACAACTTCCTTACATTTAGAACTATTCCAAATTGAAATGACCTACCTCAAGATTTTGTGGATTTCCCATCCTTTGAGTTCTTTAAGTACATGTTGACTGCTTTGTGAAGATTTCTTTGGTTTATTGGTTGGACTGCATGACCACTGAGGAAGGTCCCTTAAACTTCTGCAATTCTGTAATATCTAGTGGCACTGGAGCTATAGTTCTGAGAGGCATTAAATAGTATCACAGAGTGACTTTTTATAGGTTTTAACAAAAGACAAAAGTGAGGAAGTAAATTCCATCCTGCAGCTTAGACAAAATCAAACTCCAATCAGAGTGTGTGTGTGTGTGTGTGTGTGTGTGTGTGTGTGTGTGTGTAGAAATAAAATCAAACCTCTCTGAAAGAGAATAAACCAACAGCAAGCAACCAAAGGAATCCCGTAAATGAGAGAATTCTCCAGCCACTAGAGGATGTGCAACTATTCCTCTGGGGATCACAGTTTAAAGGAATTAGGGTAAATATTGTGGATAGGACAAGAATCAAGAAGGACGAGACATTCAGGAATTCAGTGTGATTTGTCTTTGAACAGGAGCTGGTTTGTTATTATAATGAAATGAACCCCTGCTGGCACATTTTCCGTGACTTGTTTCCAATCCCTTAGAGATTTCTACCCTTCAAAAGGAAGGATGTGGATTATTAGACTCTTAGTAGGGGGTACCAGGGAAATCTATGTTGCTCTAGGTCCAACCCAGCAGTTGCGGATTAAGACATGATTGAATGGATTGGCTAATGTCTGCCTCCTACTCTGAAGAGAACTTCAGAATTCTGACAGGATCACCCATCTTGTAGTTTCTGCAATAAAATGGCTTTGTCTATTCCCAGTTCCTTGCTGTTGATGGTGTTCTTAGTGTAGCTGCCTCCCACCCCCGCAGCCATCAACAGTCTTGAATCCCAGTGGTGGATGGCTAATAGCCTGCACCTGCCCATGTCTTCTCCAGACCATGATTTTTCTATTCAGTGATAAAAATAAACAAACAAACAAAACATTCCTTCACAGTTTTTGGAATAAAAAAGTTGGGATCTTCTTTCATTTAATCACCATGGAACTGGAATGGTTTGAATGAATCCTTTTCAGATAATTTTAATGATCACAACCTATTCTGTAAGAAGAATGGTTTCCTCCATTTTCTTTCTTTACTATAAAGTTTTCTCCCCAAATTATATTTCTCCCCTATATATACATACATATACATACATATATACATACATGCACACACACATATATATTGTTTCCTACATTTTCTTTCTTTACTATGTTTTCCCTCAAATATACATGTGTGTATGTGACTATATATAATATATATGTACATACACACCAACATACACATACATACATATATATATATATATATATATATTCCTACCAGGAATATAATAAGAACTTATAAATGAAAATTCCAATATTTTCATAATTTATAGATACAATCTGGCAGGGGATAAGAATAGTATCTCCACATAAATCTATATATAAACTGAAGATTATATATTATATTGTATTTATTCATTTTCTCTGGACCTGTAGATTCAATTCTTTTTTTAAAAAAATACATAATTTATTTTTCAGTTCTTAACATTCACTTCCACAAGAATTTGAATTCAAAATTTTCTCCCTATCTCTCCTTACCCCACACCCCAGGACATGCACTTTATCCACCCCTTTTTCCAATCTGTCCTCCCCTTCCATTATTCACCCTTCTTCTGTCCCCTGTCCCTTCTATATTCCTATAGAGCATAATAGATTTCTATACTCCATCGCCTGTGTAGCTTAATTTCAAGTTACATGTTAAAACAATTTTTAACATTCATTCTTAAAGCTTTGAGTTGCATATTCTCTCCTTCCCTCCCCACCCACCCTCATTGAGAAAACAAGCAATTCAATATAGGTCATACATGTGTAACAATGCAAAGCACTTTCATAATAGTTATGTTGTAAGACTAACCACATTTTCCTCTGTCCAATCCTCCCCTTCATTTATTCCATTCTCTCCCTTGACCTGTATTCCCACAATAGTGTTTGCTTGTGATCATCCCTTTCCCCAATTTGCTGTCCTTTCTATTATTTTCCCTCTCCCATCCCCTTCCTCTTTGCCTTCCTGCAGGGTAAAATAGATTTCCATATCAAATTGAGCATGTGTTATTCCCTCCTTAAGCCAAATTCTATGAAAGTAAGGCTCAATTATTTTCTTTCATCTCCCCTTTCTTCCCCTTCATTGTAGAAACTTTCTTCCCTCTTGTATGTGAGATGATTTGCTACTTTCTATCTCTCCTTTTCTCTTTCTCCCAGTACATTCCATTCAACAGTAAATTTTATTTTTTTAGGTATTCTAACTTCACATTCAGCTCACCATGTGCCCTCTGTTTATATATGTATGCATATATGTATATTTATATATATATATATATATATGTATATATACACATACACACAGTCATGTGCATATACCTACATATATATGTATATTTTGTATATATATAATATAATGTAATATACACATACATACATACCCATACACATCTACATATATATTCCCTCTAATCACCCTAACACTGAAAAACATCTCATGAGTTACAAATAACATCTTTCCATTTAGGAATGCAAACAATTCAATTTTAATGAATTCCTTAAGGTTTCTCTTTCCTGTTTATCTTTTTATGTTTCTCCTGATTCTTGTATTTGAAAGTCAAATTTTCTATTCAGAGATGGTCTTTTCAACAAGAAGCTTGGAAGTCCTCTATTTCATTGACATTCCATTTTTTCCCTGAAGTATTATACTCAATTCTGCTGGGTAGGTGATTCTTGGTTTTAATCCTATCTCTTTTGACCTCTGGAATGTTATATTCCAAGCCCTTCTATCCCTTAGTGTAGAAACTGCTAAATCCTGCATTATCCTGATTGCATTGTCATAGTACTTGAATTGTTGCTTTCTGGCTGTTTGTAATATTTTTTCCTTGACCTGGGAACTCTGGAATTTGACTACAATATTCCTAGGAGTTTTCTTTTTGGGATCTCTTTCAGGGGATCGGTAAATTCTTTCCATTTCTATTTTACCCTCTGGTTCTAGAGTATCAGAGCAGTTTTCCTTAATAATTTCTTGGATGATGATATCTAGGCTCTTTTTTTTATCATGGTTTTCTTATGCCAATAATTTTTAAATTAACTCTCCTGGATCTATTTTTTCCAAGTCAGTTGTTTTTCCAATGAGATATTTCACATTGTCTTCTATTTTTTTTTCATTTTTTTGGTTTTGTTTTATAATTTATTGGTTTCTCATAAAGTCATTAGCTTCCATCTGCTCCATTCTAATTTTTAAAGAACTATTTTCTTCAGTGAACTTTGAACCTCCTTTTCCATTTGGCTAATTCTGCTTTTTAAAGCATTCTTCTCCTCATTGACTTTTTGGACCTCTTTTGCCATTTGAGTTAGTTTATTTTAAAGTTTTTATTTTCTTTAGCATTTTTTGTGTCTCCTTTAGCAAATTGTTGACTTGCTTTTCATGATTTTCTTGCATCACTCTCTTTTCTGTTCTCAATTTTTCCTTCACCTCTCTTTCTTGATTTTCAAATCCTTTTTGAGCTCTTCCATGGCCTGAGACCATTGTATATTGTTTTGGAAGTTTTCACTGTAGAAGCCTTGACTTTGATATCTTCCTCTGATGGTATGCTTTGTTATTCCTCACCCAAAAGGATGGAAGAAAATACCTTTTCACCAAGAAAGTAACCTTATGTAGTCATTTCATTCACTTTTTGGGCCATTTTCCCAGACATTTGCTTGACTTTTGAGTCCTTTGTCAAGTGATGGCTATACTCTAGGGACCTGTAAGTTCTCAGTTTCTCCAAGGTGGCATAATCAAGGGAGAGGAGTTTACTCCTCTCTTGGCCTGTGCTCTGATCTGGGAGTAATCCATAAGCACTCTTTTCTGCCCAGGATCTGTGAGTAGGATTCCCTCTCCAGAGCTTCCACCAGATCCACCACACTAGTGCTACTCCTCACACCAGGGCCACCACTCAGAACTGATGACCCCCACTAAGGACTGAGGACCCCCAGGGTCTTTAGGTAGAGGGTTCCATAAATGGGCACTGCTGCTGCAGTGGCAGCCACCCACCCTGGGGCCGGGTCTTGGGCAGGATCCTGCTCCTTTCTCACCTAGGTAAGAGTTTTCTCACTGACCTTTGAAACTGTCTTTGGCAATTGTGGGTTGAGATGTCTGAGAACCACAGTTGCTACCTGTGATTCCACACCCTGAAACTTGCTTCAGTCCTATTCAAGCTGTGTGGTCAAGGCTGGGCTGCACTCTACTCTGAGCCCAGTGTGATACAACTTTCCTGTTGGCCTTCCAGACTGTCTTGGGCTGCAAATCTTTTTCACTCTGTTGTTTTGTGGCTTCTGCTGCTCTAGAATTTATTTAGAGTCATTTTTACAGGTATTTTATGGGCTATGGGGGAGAGCTATAGCAGGTCCATCTTTCTACTCCACAATTTTGACTCTGTCCCCAGATTCAACTCTTAAAAGGAAGTCTCTATACCTTTGCTCCAATTTAGAGACTTGTAACTGATGGAGGTATTCAGAATTTCAGTGAATTGCCCAGGATCAAGCAGTCAATATGTGTCAGAGGTAGAACTTGACAGGCATTCTTATATCTAGGCTAGCTCTGAGTTCATTATGCCCTCCCACTGATTTATTTATTTAAGAAAATATATGTGTGTATGTGTGTGTATGGTATATCATAAACTATATCCACAGATTTCAATATATTTTCAACAGAATTGGTACTCCTTCCATCAACGTAGAGTTGGTCCTTAGACAATAGATCCAAATTCTATCCCACTTCTGATAATCATTAATATAAGGTACACAGCTTGCCCATGGAAGATAAAAAGCAGAAATATTGGACTGATTTTTGTGATTCTGCCTAATATCTGCTGCATTTAGAATGTTACATTCATTAGTTAAGCCAAGAAGAAGCTGCAAGGGGAAAAAACCCTCTGGAAATTAGAATACAAAGAAATATATGAATGCCTTTCATCATCAAAGAATCCAAATTTATAAAGCAAATAAATTAATTTCTTGCTAATTGCTATAAAGAATGGTTCTCCTTAACAGCAGCAGAGTAAAAATGTAGGATACATGGAGCCACAATGCAATCTAGTCGGACTGGCCTTGTCTCTGTTCCTCACCCATGAAAACACAAGTCCTTTCTGCTCTGGCTCTCCCACAAGCCTGGAATGCACTCCTTCCTCACCTCTGACTAATAGATTCCCTCTTTTCCTTCATGACACAGCTCAGTGTCTATCTTCTACACAAAGTCTTTCCTCTCTAACTATATCACATTTAACTACTTCATATTTTTGGTATTTATTTCGTATATATTTGTATATGTGCTCATTGTATCTCTCATTCAATGCAATTCTTTGTGAGTGGGGATTATTGCAGTCTTTGTACTTATATCTCCCATGCCTGGCATATAAACAAGGCTTAATAATAGCTTGCTGATTGATTGGTTGAAATGAAGGCAAAGTAATGCCAGCGCTAAAATGTAAGTCAACAAAAAATGTGATTCTAATTAGGAAAACATTTCACATCATAGAACATTATGCAGAAAGGTAGCAATCACTCAGAGCAAAACCTACATGAGCTGTTGTGCTCACAATAGGGCCTTGCTCTGTGTTGTTTGGTTCAGGGGTTCACTCGGGGCAAAAATCTTGTGGAAAAAGGGACTGAGTAATTCTTTCTCATCTGTCATTATGATCAATGCTGTTAGGGAAGAAAAGAGCTATTCCTTACCAATTCTTCCAATGGAGGGCCAATATCAACGAATAATCCCATTCATTAATTTATGTTAAGTCTTTTATTATACTTGACTTACCTTTTCTGTAATGGAGACTTTGGATCATGACTTGGTAAACTGAGGAATACACCATCACCAGTACTTATTGATAGTGCCTCTATGATATGACTTGCTATTTTTTTATTACCATCCAGACTATATCCTTTATACCAGATTCCTTAAACATTCAGCTCTGCCTCATAAATGTCTAGGTACCATTTTCATTTTAATATTATCAAGTATCTTCTGGATTTTCCATAATTAGATTTTAAATCATGACTTCCTTTTTTGTGAGGAAAAATAAGTTGACAGTCAATTCTCTTATGCTATTCTAGACTTTTTATTCAAATTCAATCATGTTCATTCATTCAACAAACATTTATTCAGCACTTATTATGCACCACATCCTGGGTCAGATATAAGAACAATAAGAATAAAACTTCTTGTTCTCAGAAAGCATAAGTTCTCTTCAGAGTAAGGGATAACTTTGGAACATTGATTTAGGGCTGGAAGAAACCTAAGTGACTAGCAAGTCCAGCCCTCATTTTTCAGATGAGGAAATTGAGCCCCAGGAGTTTAAGTGATTTGCCCAAAATCAGAGAGGTGATCAGTAGCAAAGAAACGATTCGAGCCAATGTCCATTGACTACAAGTCCATTCTGTGTCCATTATACATCTCTACCTACTTACATAGGGAAGCTAGGTGGTACAGTACATAGAGTGCCAGGCCTAGAGTCAGGAAGGTCTAGGTTCAGATCTGGCCTCAAACACCAGTTGTGTGACCTTGGGCAAGTCACTTAACCTTTGCTGAGCTGGAGAAAAAATAGAAACCTCCAGTGGGGTCACAAAGAATCAGATACAACTGAAACAACTGAATAACAACACTTACAGGTATACAGATGAACACAAAACAACAGAAGATAGTAAGAACTAGATAGGCCTTGTGTAGGTGATAACACCTGAACTGAGCCTTGAAGGAAGCTCAGCTTCTGTCAGTGTTGGTCTAATATATGGGATGCCTAATACGGCATGATTATTCACTGATCTGCCTCAAATTGAGATTTAGCTGATGGCATGTTAGGTCTCTCACTTGGCTTGGTAGCCATATAAATTAAAATCAGACAGAAAAGAGACAGCCCCCCCCCTTACCCTCCAATCTAAAAGAGACAGAGAAACAAAGATACAGACAGACATGCAGAAAGAGAGAAACAGAGAGACATTTTGCATTTCAAAAAGATTTTTGTATGTCTAAATATTCCCCGTGAAGTGTTCAGTGAAAACAGATTCACTTTCCTTCAACAAAACAACTAACATCAAAAAATATAGTTTCAGTTTGTATTACTGGTTTTTTTCATATTTGTTGCTGAATCAAGCACTGCCATTCACCTAGGCCCAAGGGATTAACAAAGAAAAAAATATCAATTGTTGCCCAGTTAAAGGCACACATGGGAGAAAATGCAGTTTGAATCACTGGAGAAAAACAGTTTAATGATGAGTGGCATTTTATTCTAGAAGGAAAAAAAAAGTAAGATATATATCCATAAAAAAAATGAAATTTGTTTCCAAGAAATTGGAGCACAGTTAAGTAGCATAAAATACAGTAATGGGGGGGGGGGGGCAGAGCCAAGATGGTAAAGTAGAAAGACTCACATATGCTAGCTCCAAACCCACAACCCATGGATTTCCTCTAAAAAGAACTCCCAACAAATTCTGGAACAGTGGAAGCCGTGCAGCAACACAGTGAAGGAGATTTCCATTCCAAAGAGCCCTGAAAAACCAATCCCAAAGTCCATCGTGCACCGAATGGAGTGGAGCCCAGCCCTTCCCTGGCCATGCAGCACTGAGAGATATGAGCAGACCTGAGCAGGCTTCAGGGATGGAATCTCCAGCAGCCGCGAAGGTCCCTCCACCCACAGACGCACAGGTCAGTGATAGAGACTTCTGAATGGGCTGAGAGGGGAGCGGGGTGTCTCCGTGACTCGGGCCCCCTCGGGAGGCAGCATCAGAGGCAGCAGCAGAGGCATTGAATGGCCAGAGGCTCCCGGAGCAGGCAGGAGCTCAGCAGGAGCTCCATTACTGAAGGTCTCTGCATAAACCCCCTGCCCCCATCTGAGAACCTGATTTAATGTTACCCTGAATAGCAGCCGGGCCAGCCACCAAAAGCCCTGAGGCTGGGGAGCAGCATTTGAATCTCAGACCCCAAGCTGGGCAGATCTGGAAGCAAGGTGGGGTGGAGAATAATCTCAGAAGTCAAGTAACTGGCTGGAAAAATGCCCAGAAAAGGGAAAAAATAAAATACAGTAATGGAATAGCATGATAATCCATGTTTGCAAAAATGATATTGTGATTAATTGCATCAAAAAGGGTCATCTGTGAATTTCACATTTGAAGAGACCTCAGAAGCCTTCCAGTGCAACGTGTTGAGGAGCAAAAGGCTTCTTTGTAGCATACATGGCAAGTGGTTCTCCAGTTTCAAGGCATTCAAGGAGGAAGAATCAAATAGTCTCCACCCATTGCTCCTAATTCTTTGTTCTCATTGGTCAAACCGAGCATGTCTAATTCTTCCCCCACAAGGTCCCACTGAAGTTCCATTTTCCAGAATTTACATCCCTAATTCTTTCAACTGATCCATGATTCCAAGGAATGAAGACCTTTCCTAGCTCTGGTTATTTTTATCTGTCTGTTCTCCAGTTCACCAAAGTGTGGTCCTCAACTAAACACAATGTAAAAGTTAGAAACATAAAAGTGATATTTCCTCTTTGAAAAAATAATTTCTTACTCAGCATTCAACATGAACACAACTGTTAAAACAGGCTTTTAATGACATTTAAATAAATTAATTTTAAGGCACAACATATCTTAACAATATGGTAGTGCCTACCTCGAGTTTTCTCGGGGAGTTGGGGTATATTCATTCTCCTTCACTTCTCACCACCACTTTGGTCATCTCCTTCTGCTTTTTGTTTACTTATCATCTAGACATTTCCAGATTTCTATATATTCCTCATACTTGAAAATCTTAATCATATTTAGGGGTAGGGTTAGGGTTAGGGTCTTTAACTGCACCAAGGTACCACAATTTCTTTAGCTATTCCCCAGTCGTTAGATATATAGTCTGTTTTCATTTTACTGCCATTACCAACAAAACTGCAATGGAAATCTTTAGAATGATAGTTATATTTTTTGTTATTTTTGTGGTTGCTATTGATAAGAAAGGGCACACATTCAATAAGATGTTTCCTCTTTATACATTTCAATAATTTGACTGATAGGTTGAACAAGATGGGGCAAATTAAAGATCAGCCACTCTAATAAAGAGGCTAAGCAATGAGTGAGAGGGTGTCACAGCCTCTTTCTGTGAGATGAAGTACTCCTTAAATTAAAATGTTAATAATGAGAAACTTAACTTGTCTTCTGAAAAATGCATTTTGCATTTCATTTACTCATTTTCAGGAAAGAAACCAATGCATAAAGCAAGGTATGCCTGCATTTACCCAAAAAATTCAGTAAAAGATATGACCACTCACTTGTTGTTCTCATGCCATAGAGGAAAATATGATTTTTCTCTAACTAATTCAAATGATGGTCAATATTTGTCTCAGAACAATTAAAATGGAAAAAGTATTAAAATATTATTGGAAGAAACCTTCATTATTTTAATTAAAAAAGACTTTCAAAATGACCTAGTCCCCACCAACAAAGAGAAATAAGCCACTGAGACTATAGAAGCATCTTTAATAACTATGTTATTTTACATGGTGCTGGCCAAAATAACTTTTTTTCCCCATAACATATAGCAAATTTCAAACATAATAAAATTACATAAATTTCATGGAAATATGAGGAGCAGGCTGTGGATTGAATGGCATTATTGGAATTACAGTGATGCCGCATTTTGCAATGACTGAAAAACAGGAGATGAGCTTCCAAATAAAATTAGACAAAAAAGAAGGGTGAGAATTTATCATATTGCCCTTGTTCTGTTTCTTTTAATCACCTATAAGTTGTCTCTTTACAAAGAAAACTAATGAATGCTGTAATTAAATGGTCCTTGCTGTTTTGGTTCAGTTGTTTCAGTTGTGTCTAACTCTTTGTGAATAGATTTTGAGTTTTCTTGGTAAAAATACTGGAGCGGTTTGCCATTTCCTTCTCCCGCTCATCTTACAGATGAGAAAGCTGAGGAAAACAAGGTTAAGTGATTTGCCCAGGGTCACACAGTTAGTAAATGTCTGAGGCTAAAAATGAACTAAAGAAGATGAGTCTTTCTGACTGCAGGCTCAGCACTCTATTAATTAAAATAAATTAGAATTAAAAATTAATTTTAAAAATCAAAGTCAGAGGTCATATAAGAGGATTTTTGTGGTTCTTTTCATATCTGGATCCTATTTTCCTTATTAGTCTGTGAACTGGATATCCCTGAGATATAAATGATTCCCTAGAATAACAGATAAGCTAGGGAAATAAATGCAACCAGAATTTTGGCCTCCCACAAAGGCAGGAAATTCAGTTAAATTCCAATTATTAGAAGATCTATGCTGGGCCCCCATCACTCACGACTTAAAATTGTCACATAACAGATCAGAGTAATCCTTGTCATGACAGAGAAGTTTTTACATATTTCTGGGAAGGTGCTGAATTGATCCAGTCAGTAAACAAGCATTTATTTGAAGTTTTTGGTCTAACCCATGGTGAGAAGGATGTTGAATAGGGTTTGTAGACTTTGTCTTGCTCTCTGTCCTAAATAGGACTAAATATTGCTTACTATATAGTAAGAAAGTATATATGGACATATGTTAGTTTGATGTGGAAGCATTATGAAGGCATTGCTCCTAAATGAGTAATAATAGCTAGTATTTATATAGCTATTTAATGTTCTCTCTCTCTCTCTCTCTCTCTCTCTCTCTCTCTCTCTCTCTCTCACACACACACACACACACACACACACACACACACAAAACAACAACAACAACCCTGGGAGATAAATGCTATTATTATACACATTTTACAGATGAAAAAATTGAGTTTAATTAACTTGCCTAGGGTCACACAACTCATTAGTATCTGAGGCGGATTTGAACTCAGGAATTCCTGACTTCAGTCCTAACACTCTGTGCACTATGGTCCCCCAGCTGTTTCTTTGATAACTATTCTTTTAGGTATTATCTAAATACTCTTCAAAACCCAATATACTTTTGCTATGCATTGTGTTTACTGGTCCGGGTACTTCTTACGTAAAGTCTTTCCTGATTTCCCCTTACTGCTGTCACATACATAATATGTGCTTTGCATATAGAGCCCTAGACGCAATATCAGATCTGAGTTCAAATTCAACCTCATTCATTTGTTCGATAAACATTTATTAAACACCAACTATGGACTATATACTGTGAACAGACACTAGCTCTGTGACCCTAGGGAAGTCAGTTACCTTCTCTTTTCTTCAATGCTCTCATCTGTAAAATATGTATTATAATAGCATTTATCTCTTAGGGTTGTTTTGGGGTTCAAATGAAATATACGCACACACAGAATACTAAACAAATGCTATCTTGTAGTAGTAGCAGCAGCAGCAGTAAGTAATAGTAGCAGCTTTTTGTTGTTTTGGGGATTTTTTAGGTTGTTATCTCTTCAAGGGATGATAAGCTCCATAAGGGAAGGGATAGTTCCATCTTTTTTTTCTTCTCTATAGCCTCAGTGCTTCATAGTCTTCTGTGTAGCCCCAGCACAGTGCCCTGCATACCATAGGTGCTTGATAAATGGTTATTGAATTAACAAACAAATAACCTAAGAACTGGAATTCTAAAAAATGACCACACCCCATGGATTAAAAGATCCTTCCGAAGCAATTAGTGTTTCATTAAGAAGCTGAAATAAACTTGTTGCACCTTAGTTTCCAAAATAAAAAACATACTACCTCAGTTATAAAGTATCACCAGCATCTCCCAAGGTTGCTGCAGTCAGTCTGTATTTTAACCTTTATTCTTGTACATGTACATCCTTTCCCCTTCTCACCCTTGCGTTGACCAGTTCCTCCTGGGTGAGATGGAACACATCAGTACCGTGTGATTCCACGGAGGGGATCCAGAAGTAGCATGCTTGTCTCTCTGGAGCACTTCATAATAAAGGCGATCAAAAGGGAAGCTTTTAGCAAAATGCTAGAGGAGGCTTTCCTGAGAGCTGCATTTTTTGCCACTGAAGATGTTATTCTGTTTATGGCTGGCATTTACAGCACTCGCCTTGTGTTAAGTGTGACATACGACCAAGAGGGGAAGAAAACTGAAGGCAAAATACTAATCACACAGCAAGGCTGCTTAAGGTTGACTTATTCACCTGTTGAGGAGATGATATTCTTTTCCCTTGTGACAAGTAGTTCTCAGTACAGGTTGGTGATTAGTTTTCAGTACACAATCCAGTCTGGAGGAAAAAAAAATCCAAGCTAACCTACGTATATCTGAATATCATAGGAGAAGGATTTATTTTTAAATTACTTCTACATTCCATATTTACAATTTTAAATATTATTCTTGTGAAGGCTTTCCTACCTTCTTAATTCTTAGTCACGATGGCCAACGGAGTCAAGGGCCTTTGTTAAAATATGTAAAGTTACAGGGTCTTAGTTCATAGTAAATGACCTTTTGTTATCCATTATTCTGGATGTGTACCATGTAAGGGATAGAGAACACACATATGATTTCAGTGATTTAAGAAGATAAAACTTACTTTGCTAATGGAGTTGGACACATTCTCTGAGACATATTCCAAGAGCATCGATGAAGGCATTTAGGGGCTGAATGACTTACCCAAACCAAGGTGACATAGATAGTATTTGTCAGAGGTGAAAACTGAGCCCACATCTTCTTGGTTTTGAGGTGAACTTTCTACTCACTGTTCTAAACTGCCTTTCTAACCTTCAAATAGTCATGTATGTACTTTCTTGATCACATGTTATGGCTGCTCATTAGAATGATGATCTCCTTGAGGGCAGGGCAATTTGGGGATTTTATTTTGTCTCTGTGTCAGTGTGTGTCAGAGATGAGACATTCGCCCAAGTTTTTCCAACCTCAGGGCTGACCCTCGATTTGCTATGTCATGCTCCCAGAGCTGATATTAGTTATTGTAATTATGAAATGAATAAATCTTGCCTGTGATTAATAGTGAGTATGGCTTGAGCTTTCCAAATGCACATATTGGTATAAATGGAGCATAATTACAAATTAGAGGCATATGGAACCTCAAAATTCAGCGTAGAAATATAAGGTCCATAAATCTACATTAACAAATAATAAAGGGTCTACATATTCTAGCCTGGGGAGTCATCTGATGGACAAAAGAAAAGAAAACAATCAGATGAAACATATAAAACCTGGAAACACATCTCTGAAAACATATCTAACTTGCTGCCTAACAATCCCCACTTTCATTTTAATCCGACTTTTGAAAATGTCAAAAATTATATTAACGGGAGCATAAAATAATAGAAAGAATATTGAATCTGGAGTTAGAGAGCTTATGTACATTCCAGTCGTGGCACTGCTACCCACTCACTGTGTGACCTTGAGCAAAGCATTCAAACATGGGGTTGGCCTTCTAAAGTCTTTCCTCCTTTTACATCTAAAATATTTCACTTTCATACCTTTGATCCACAATAAGGCAAAAGCTGATTTCGTTTGTTTCATATCTATTAAAGGCGGCAGAAGTACTGTTCTTCCTCTATAACTAGGTGGTATTATATTTCTCTGAGTCACTTAGATGGCATAGTGGATAGAGTATTGAACTTGGAGTCATGAAGAGCTGAATTTGAATTCTTCCTCTGACACTTACTGAGTGTGTGGACCTGGAAAGGTCACTCAACCACTATTAACTTCAGTTTCCTTTTCTGTAAAATCAGGATCAAAATTGTCCATATATCTCAGAACTGGTATAAGGATCATACTTAAGATTTTCAAAGGTTGAAGCACTATATAAGTGTTAGCTAGTGTTATTATTAAGATAGTAATCATTTTCATTGGATATGCCCATTATTTTATTTTATTATTTTAAGGATATGCCCATTAAGGTCAAAATCTAAATTAACTTGGAAATCTAATTTAATTTGACAGCTCTGAGGAATACTAAAAGTATAGCTGAACCAGAGATTTCCTGAAGGGATTGTTTTCCCTCACCACACCAAATAATACAAGATCTCCCAAAGGCAAAAGAGTCAGCAATGACAAGAATGTAAGTGAAGGAACTTGCCGTAATATAATTCTTACAATAAAAAATAGAAAAAGCCATTAAAAGCCAGCACATTAACCTCCCATCAAGAGGTTATATCTTCTGACCTAAACAAGCTTCACTCCCACAATCTAGCTTGTGGTATCCTTAAGACCACCATGATTGGGGTTCATTTTAGACAACCAACTTTTGTAGTTAACCCTTTGACATTGAGAGAGGGATTCTTTTTGGGGGGCAGAGACTCAAGAATCAGACTAAGCCTGAAGCTTGAGAAGAAGAAATGGGGGAAGATAGGGAGTTATATAGATTGGAAAGGACAGAAAGATGTGGAGGGAAGAGGAAATCAGAATCAAAGCACTGATTAAAATTATTTAAAACAGCATGGCATGAAACTGGTGATCATTTGTTGTTGTAGGAGAAGGGGCAGGAAGGGAAAACCAATTGCAAAGTCTTCTTGGAACAACCTTTAGGGACTTTGCTTTGATTCTTGTATTACCAGTTCCTAAAAGATAGCCTGGGGACTAAAGAACATTTTTTGTAATGTTGGACTCTGGACAGTAGAACTGAGAAAGGTTGAGAATAAGAATAGTCAGTTAGGGGGATGTGGGAAAATAAATGAGACACTAATGCACTGTCAGCAGAGTTGTGAACTGATTCAACCATTCTGTAGAGCAATTTGGAGCTATGCCCAAAGGGCTATAAAACTAGTCATACCCTTTGACATAGCAATACCACTACTAGGTCTAGATTCCAGAAGAGATTTTTAAATAAAGGAACTATATGTACAAAAATATTTATAGTAGCTATTTTCTGGGAGTAAAGAATTGGAAACTGAGAAGATGTCCTTCAGCTAAGGAATGGCTGAACAAGTTGTGTTATAAGATTATTATGGAATACTATTGTATTGTAAGAAATGATGAGCAGGAGCCTCTCAGAAAAACCTGGAAAGACTTGCATGGGCTGAAGCAAAGTGTAATGTACTATGTGCAAAGTAATAGCAGTACTGTGAGATGATCAGCTGTGAATAACTTATCTATTCTCAGCAACACAGTGATCCAAGACAACTCTGAAGGACTTAGGATGAAAAGTGCTACCCATTCCAAGAGAAAAAACTGATGGTGTCTCAATACAGATTGAAACACTTTTTTTTACTTTATTTTTCTTGAGGTGCTTTTTTTTGTCTATGTTTTCTTTCACAACATGACTTTTATGGAAATGTTTTGCATGAGTACACATGTATCGAATTGCTTGCTTTCTCAATAAGAGTGTTGGGAAGGGAGGAAGGGAAAGAATGTGCAACTCAAGGTTTGAAAAACAAATGTTAGAAGTTGTTTTTGCATGTAAGTGGAGAAAAAATAAAATGCTAAATAAATCCTTACCCTCGTTCTCAGGGAGGGGGGCAGAGTGATTAGTTAGAATCTCCCTGAAGCATTGTTTCAACCTCGCTCTAAGAGGGAAGCAGACCTCATCCAACCTAGAGGAGGGACAAAACAGCCTTGAGATGAAAAAAAGCACATTTTCACCAAACACCGAAGCAAAATCAGCAGAGCAATTTGGATGAAAGTTGACTGAAGAAGGCACATGAACAACTACTAAAAGGAGGAGGTATGGAAAAGTACTTTGCAATCGCAGAAAATGAATCAATATTCCTTGAAGAGGGTGGAGATATAGCAACAAATTATACAAGGACTCTCAAGAAACAATGCAGAAACTTTGAGAACACCTGGAATAGTTCAAAAGAATGATAAATTAAGAAAAAAATATCAAATTAGGAGTGAAACTAGAGTTCTTAAGGAAGAAATCATCAAATCTAAACAGGGACCATTTAGTTTATAACAAAAGACCTAGACAATTTTCATAACAGAACTTCTTCTGAAAGTAAGAGTGATACGTTTGGAATGCTTGCACACACACGCACACACACACACACACACACACACAGAGCAGAAGGCAAAGTAGTAGAATCCCTTGACATAGATTGAATGAATATAACAGAGTTCCACAAAACAAGAACATTAATTCGAAAATGAAAGATGAAGAAGTAACCTAATGATTATTTGTTCCAAATGGGAGAAAAACTATCATCAGAAAGAAAACCTAAATTCTATCATCTAAGAAGTGCCTCTGTGTGTGTGTCAGACATATTGTATGTGTATCAGAAATATTGGAAGGTGAAAACAAAGCTTAAATCAAGAGAATCCACAAAACAGAAACAGAAAGAAACATAAAGTTTAAATCACCAAGATATGTTATAATCAAATTTTGTAACCAAAATATGAAACAACAAATTTTATAGGCAACAAAGTGGGGAAGGAATCTTCAATTTCAAGTAGTTCTAATTAAAATGTCACAAGCTTAAACCATGGTGTCATACATTCATATAAAAAATATTTCAGGATACAAAGAAGAAATTATATCATTTGATACATTGAACATTTTTAAATATAAGTTTTTGCTCAAAGAAAACAATAACAATGATTTCTTCCACTTATGTCAGTGTGACTACATAACATCACTATAGTGAAAATGTGCTCAATAGGAAAGTATATGTCGAACCTATACAGAATTGTATGCTGTCATGGGGAGGAAGGGGGGTAGGGGGGGAAGGTGTGGGGGTATAAAATCTTAATTTTAAGGAAGTGATTGTAGAACATTTATAAATAAATAAAATAAAAATTAAAAAAAAGAAATTTAAATGAAAAAAAGAAGAAAAAAAATAAAATAAAATAAATGCTATTACTATCACAAAAAAAAAAAGAAAAGCAAACAATAACAACCACATTTTCAAAAGAACCCAGATGTGAAAAAGATTTTCAACACATAAGCAGAAAATTAGTTTGTGATTATAATGAAAGGCCTTCAATGAAATGTTTGTGTTTATATGACCAGGGTTAGATGAGGAAATGAATGTGAGGTGGTTGAGTATTTCCATTTGTTTTATTTTTATCACAGAATTATAAAAACTATAAAAACCTCATACATTATCTGAGTGGGAATGAGAAATCAAACCGACAAAGAATCTAAAGAGTAGAAAATGTAACAGGAAAATGACAGGCAGATAGAGGATATTTCAGGGAGGAAGATCAAATATGCTCATCATTAAATCAATATCATAAGTGCTAAAATAATTTAGAGGAATGCTTTTCAATTGGGCAGAGGAGAAGGTTGAAAGGGGGAATGAAGTATTGATTGGCAAAGACTCTAGAAGACCAGTTGACGAAAGCATTTGATCTCTTCCTCTGCCTTTAGGGTGATGGAAGAGTAAGGATATATTGTGGAGAATGAGAGGTGCTATCAAATTAGAACACAGAAAATACGATATTAATTTTCCCAAAAAAAGGAGAGGGGAAAAGATTAGAGTCTTTTGAATTATAGGCCATTGAACTTGACTTTTATGCTTTAAAAACCCTAAAAAATTCTGATAAAGATGTATCAATACTATAGCCTTACCAAGAATAGCTCTTTCCCAGAGAGGTGATGGCCTCTGGGTATAGACAGAGAATGTACCTTTTGAACCTAGTCATAAACAATATAAACTCCTTGAGGACAGGGACTATCAAATTTCCATTTGTATCTGTGGTGCTTGACATGCAGTAAGCAAAATGCTTTCTAATTCATTTTAAAACAAATAATTCATGGCAAAGTAGGTCATTTACTTTTTTAAGCATTGCTGGAAAGGTGACTCAGGAAAATGCTATAAAGGTAGTTTATCTAAATTTAGCAAAGAATTTGAGCCTATTCTTTTCGACATGACAGAGGATTCAACACGTCCAAAACATAATTCCTTATATCTCTTCCCCACAACTATCTGCCCTCCCACACTTTCCCTGTCATTGTCAAGGCAACCATTATAGGCTTGCAAACTTGGTGTCATCAACTCTTCAGTCTCACTCATTCCACACATTCAATCCATTGTTAAACCTTGTTTCTACCTCCATAATGTCTCTATAATATGTCTCCTTCTGACCATTCACATAGTCACAACCTTGGTTCAAGTACTGATCACCTCCATTCACGATTACTGCAACAGTCTCCTTGCCTCAGGTCTCTCTCTACTCCAACATATCGTCCATTCAACTTTAAAGGTGACTTCTCTAAAGTGTGGGTCAATGAGCTCTATAACCTCCAGGATCAAATATAAAATCCTCTGTTTGATAGTTAAAGCTCTTTATAACCTGGCCCTTTCCAATATTTCTAGGTTTCTTTCATTTTACAAAATCAAAAATCTAGCTAAGTGGACTCATTTGCAATTCCTCCTATATGTCACTCCATCTCTTGTTTATTTCTTTTGCATTGGTTATCCCCTATGCTTTGAATCTTCTGTCCCCTCACCTCTGGCTCACTATTTTCCCTGGCTTCTTTTAAGACTCAGCTGAAATCCCCTTCTCTGCAGAAAGCCTTTCCTGCTCCTCCCTCTCTCTTGACAGTTCATAAATACTTTCTTTCATCTATCCTGTACATATGTTATATATGCCTGGTTATTTGCATGTTGTCTCATCTGATTAAAATGTGAACTCATGGGGGCAATGAATATTTTGTCTTTCTTCATATTCCTACACTTAGTGCAGTATCTAACATATAGCAAGCACTTAATAAATACTTGTTGACTAACTGACTGATTAACTAGCCAACAACAGAGTTGGGTGGATTCACAACTGGTTGAATGAGTCAGTAATTCAATCTGAGTCAGCCGTGTGCTTTGGCTGCCAAATAAACCCTTGATATCCAGGCAGAGAGAGTAGAGTTTCACTATACTCTGACCATATCAGTCTTCATCTGCAGTACTGTGTTCAATTCTGGATGTCTCCATTTAAGAGGACATTGATAAGTTGCCAAATGTCCAATGGAATTCAATCATACAATTGATTGAATTGAGTTGGACTCACTTAAAAAAAAGAATCCTGGGATATTTAGGTCAGAAAGGGGAAAACTCAGGAAGCGCATAATAATTGTCTTCAAGTATCTGAAGCTTTGTCATTTGTAAGAGCACTTTGAGACATTCTGCTTCATCCCAGGAGGGTGGTAGAGGACAAGACTTGAAATAATGGGGGAGATTTAGCAAAAGCTATAGATGTAGACTTGGAACTTTCCTAACAAGTGGAACTACCCAAAGATAAAATGTGCCCTCTTAAGAATTAGTAGACTCTTCCTGACCATAGAGCTTTAAATAAAGACTGGAATGTGTATATGTTAGATTTGGGGCTCTGTGTTGTGCAGGAAATGGTTAGAATGAATGTTCTCCAGTGTCCCTTCCAACTCTGAGGTCCTGTGGGGCTGATTCATATTGGCTCTCAAGTCAGATACCAGATTATCTAGTTTAGGAAGAGACAGCCTATAGTCAGTTAAATCTTGAAGCTCCCCGCTGATATTAGAGCTAGAAATTCTAATTTGAGAGTCTTCCAAATATAGCTGTTTGAAACTTTAGGTTAAGAGATTGCCAGTGGAGAGATTCAAGATAGGAAATAAGGGAGGAGCAAGAATAGAACATATACGTTAAGGGATCAGGACAAAGATGAGGAGTTCATGTAATTAATGTAATCTCAGCAGAGAGGAAGAGCTTAGAGAGATGAGTCAGAAGGTAGTAATCTCAAAAGCCGTAAGAGGAAAGAGAATCCAAAAGAAGGAGGTAAATAATGCAAAAATGCTACAGAAAGATCAATGAGATTGAGGAGTTGAAAAGAGACCTTTAGATTTTGCATTTAGAAGATTATTGGTGACTGTGGAGAGAGGATTTTCATTGAAGTGTCAGGCAAATAAATCCAACTGCAAATGACCAAGAAGAAAGTGAATAATGAAAACCTGGAGGTACAGTGCTGAATATAGACAATTTTCTCAAAAGTTTAACTAAAAGAAGGGGAAGAAAAAAATGGGACACTTAGCTGGATGAAATTAAATAGACCAGTGCATACTCTTTGACCCAGTAATAGGGCTGTGAAGAGGACCCACATATACAAAATATTTGTAACAGCTCTTTTTGTGGTGGCCAAGTATTGGAAATTGATGGGATGCTCATCAGTTGAGAAATGGCTGAACAAGTTGTGGTATATGAATGCAATGGAATACTATTGTGCTATAAGAAATGACAAACAAGCAGACTTCAGAAAATCCTGGAAAGATTTGTATGAACTGATGTGATTGAAGTGAGCAGAACCAGGAGAATATTGTTCACAGAAATAGTCACAGGGTGCAATGACTGATTTTGATAAACTTCACAGCAATAGTAATTCCAAAAGACTCATGATGAAAAATGCAATACACATCCAGAGAAAGAGCTAAGGAATTCCAATACAGATCAAAGCAGACTATTTTCTTTTTGGTTTTACTTTTTTTTGTTTTTCTTTCTCATGGTTTCTCCCATTTGTTATAATTCTGCTATGCAACATGACTGATGTGAAAATGTGTTTAACGAGAATGTATATGTAGAGTCTATATAAGATTGTAGGCTATCTTGGTGAGCGAGGAATGAAGGAGAGGGAGAAAATTTAATGGAAGTGAATGCTGAAAACTAAAATTAAAATTTTTAAAAAAGGAAATTAAATGGACCATAGGAAGACTTTTGAAAACTACTTAAATCTCTTAAATGTGACCCAATCTAATAGCATTTTCTTACTCTTCCTTCTTGACCTCTATGCAGCCTTTGCCACTCTCAGCAACCCTCTTCTCTTCCATATACTATTCTCTCTAGCTTTTCATGACAACTCTCTCTCCTCATTCTCTTCCTACTAGTCTGACTAATCCTTCTCAGTCTCCTTTACTATATCCTCATCAATGTCATGCCTAATAACAATAAGTGCCTTGAATTTTGTTCTAGTTCACCTCCTCTTTTCCTTCTGTCATATTTTGCTTGATGATCTCATCAGTTCCCATGGATTAAATTATCATCTCCATGCTGATTATTTCCAAATCTGCTTATCCATAAGTTTTACCCTCCCCACTAACATCAACACTCACATTTCCAGTTGCCTCTTGGTTATCTTGGATGTCTCAAACATATCTCGAATTCATTATGTGCAAATCTGAACTCATTACCCACATCATAAGCCCTTCCTCCTTCTTATCATGTTTATTGCTGTGGAAGATGCCACCATTCTTCCATTTGCCTCAAGCTTCCAATCTAGATATCATGCTTATCTCCTCAACCTCTGCAAGCCTCCGTGTCTAATCAGTCAATAAGTCCTATGGTTTCTACCTTCATCATAATAATAGTTAACATCTACACAAAGCATTAAGATTTTCAAAGAACTTTACATATATCATCCCATTTTATTCTCATCATAAACATGGGAATTAGATACATTATCATTTCCATTTTATAGATGAGGAAACTGAGGCAGATGGAGGTTAAGTGACATGCCATGGGTGACACAGTCAATAAGTGTCTGAGTCTCAGGACTTCCAGACTCAAGGTCCAATACTCTATCCTCTGTACTACCTAGTTACTTCCATCTATGCTATTTTTTATTGAAAATCAGTCAGTCATGTCCAACTCTTCATGACTCCATCTGTGGTTTTCTCAGCAAAGATAATGGATTGGTTTGCCATTTCCTTCTCTAGGTCATTTTACAGATGAGGAAACTGAGGTAAGCAGGATTGACTGACTTGCCCAAAGTCACATACCTAGTGAGTAAGACCAGATTTGAACTCATGAAGATGAGTCTTCTTGATTCCAGGCCAAGTGTTCTATACATTGTACTACTTACCTGTCCTCCAAAAGTGGTCTACAACCCCTTCCTCTCTTCTGACATTGCAATCACCTTGTTGAAAACTCATCACTTCACTCATGCAGTATCACAGTAGCTGGTTGGTTGGTCTCCCTGCCTCAAATCCTTCCCCATCTTCATCTTTCATTCAGTTTCCAAATTGATCTTTCTTAAAGCATACGTCTGACCATGTCATCTTCCTATTCAATAAAATCAAATGGCACCATATTTGCCTCCAGGATAAAATCTCAATCTTCTGGTTGACTTTTAATGCCCTTCATAACTTGACTCCTGAGAGTGCTCTCTCCCAAACTATTTGAATTTAAATACTCTGAATATATTTTATTTAGTCCCTTACTTTTTATATTGTTTATTTTATATGTACTTGTTGTTTCCTCACTAAAATGAAAACATACTTCAAGTAGGGATTATTTCATTCTCTGTATTTGTATTCCCAGTGCCAAGCCCAGTGTCTGACACAAAGGATAAATAAATGCTTGTTGATTTATTGATTGTTTGATTGTAGGGAGAGTTCTTATTCAAACTAGGGAGTCTCTGAGGTCACTTCCAAATCTGAACTTCTCTGATTAAACAGAAAGAAACTTAGTAATAGAGAATTTTAAGTTTAATTGAGAAGAACAATTTTGAGAAGCCCAGGGTTAACAGAAATTGCCCTTTATTTGCTTAACTGAAAAATCTTACATTGGTATCACATATTTTCATTAAGCTCACACCAGCTTTCAAGGAGCAAAAGGTACTTTCATCTCCAACAAGGTGACAAGGAATTAGAAATGAAGCTGGAAAAATAACCTGCCAGTGCTGGAAACTGCTTTCCAAATGCACTAGAAAATGTCTTTTAAAATTCTGTAAAGGGGAAGGAAGGGAAGAGAATGATAGGCAAGTCACAGAAAAGCAAGGCAAGGGAGGGGACAAGCAAACGCTATATAGAGGCAAACTTTACATTACCATTTTTATAACTGAAAGGGAGCTCTGTGTATGGTTTTTAGAGGATCAAGTTGATGTCAGGGAAAACAGTGTTGCCAAATGGTAGACCTAAGTTTTAATTTCATTTCTGTAATACATTAGTATGGACAAGTCACATTAGTATTAGTAATTCAATAGTATGGGCAAGTCACATACCTACTCAGGGCTTTAGCTTTCTCATGACAAGTTTGGATGCGTAGGCTATTATTATTCTGTATCCATGGGGTGGATAGGACATTAATACTACCAATGTCATCAGTGAGGAAACTGAGATTTGAGGAAGCTTGGGAGCCCTAAGCTCAGAAGTGTTTGAGGATGATCTGAATCACTTTTAATTCAATATTTATTAAATATAATGTAAATATATTGAACTAAGGGCTAGAATCTTTCCCCAAAGGTCACATAAGTAGAAAAAAATGAATATACTACTACTTAAGAGATAGGGTTTTATATTTGGAATCTTAAGGACCATTCGTTCTAGCCTTCTAAATGTGCAAATAAGGGAATTGGCCCTAGACAAGTTAATTGACTTTCTCAAACTCACAGGGGTAGTAAATGACAGAGTTCTATGGGGTAAACCAACATCCTCTGACTCCAAATTCCATGTGTTCTCTACTATATCTTGTACAAAAGGAAAATACAAAATCTTAAACAATGAGCCAATATTACAATATTTTCAATCATAAAAAAATGAAAAAAGGTATTATTGTAGGATGACTTTAAAGGTCCTATAATTCTATAGGAATTTAGGATAATAGATTTAGGGGAAGAATAGGCCTGAAAGGCCATTTAGTCCAAGATTTTTAGTCCAATTGCAGTTTCTCTCTCTCTGTCTCTCTCTCTGTCTCTCTCTGTCTCTCTCTCTCACAGACACACACACACACACACACACACACATACACAGAGGAAGTAACCAAAGTACAAAAACAAATTTACCCAAGGTGACACGGTTAGTAACTGACAAAATCTGGATTACAATCTATATTGTCTCACTTCAAATCTAGGGCTCTTCCTATGATAGGATGTGAATAGGTGGAGCTATCAAAGGAAGAATTGTGGACATAGGTATCAATGAGCAAAGGCAAAGAAGCAGAAAATCATCAGATTGTGAGTGTTGCAGCTTAACTAGAATGTAGATGACACAAAATGTTCAGTTTTAGATTAGCCTACAATGGTAGGCAGAAATTAGTCTTTGAAAACCTAGATCTGGTGCCAACTCAAGGCAACATTTTAAAGTGTTGACTGTGTGCCTAGCACCATGTTAGGTAATGGAACCAATACAGAATTTAGATTAAAAAAATCAGCGCTCTTGTCATGGACCTTATACTCTAGTAGGATAACAGGACATGTATTTGCAATGACTACAACACAAAATTATGCATGAGGGATGTGAACAAAAGCTATTTTAAGAAGCCTACTTACCCTGCTCTAGAACTCAAGGATTGGGAGAATTCCCAGTGTTACTAGATTGTATATCAGAGGCATGCACTTCCAGTGACCATGTGTCAGCCTGCTTCATGCTATGACTTATACTGACCATCAAAGACTCAATTAATAAAATCATCTCCATTACTGCATTTTTAAGTAATGCTATATTATCTACATATATACTATTTTGTCCTACCGGACATAGTTAGCGAACAATTAGCTTGGCAGGACCTTATATTTTCTTATCCTTTCAGTAAACTCCATAATTTCTTTTATTTCGTCAAAACCAATCAAATATCTTCAATTTCTGTTTTTATATCCTATAGAAAGCAAATCTCTAAGATGAATATACTTTGCTTGGTTTTTTAAAGATCTTCACAACCTGGCTCTCCCTTCCCTTTTCTGCCTTAAATACTATTCCTCTTTGGTTGAGTGGAGCAGGTTTTTTTCTTGTTCTTCACACAGGACATTCCATCTTCAGTCTCTGTGTCTTTGAATAGCCAGTTTCCATTTGTAGATTGCATTTCTTACCCACCAATACCTCTTTTATCTTTTAGAATTTTAAACATCCTTCAAATTTCAGCTCAAATACTATCTGAGACCTTTAACTATCTACCTCTTCCCTTCTAGTATTACACCCCCCCATACTATTCATTTATTGTTTTCCATAATAGAGTATAAACTCTTTGAAGACAGATTCTTTTATTTTAGTCTTTGTATCTCCACCCAGTGCCTAGAATACTTCATGATTTATTTTTAAAAAATCCTTAATAAATGCTCATTGATCTATTATCCATTGGTTCACCTGCCCCTGTACAGTAACTCTGAGGTCTTATAATGCTAGCTTAGGATCATTAGGATTCATTCTTTTTATTAAACTTAAAAAAGAAATTACCTAGTCAGTCACTCTTTCTTGTGTTTCCTGTGGTCCTAACAAGACTTCCCTCCTATGACTAGTCTTCCACAATGCTTTCCAGAATGCAAAAGGACAAATTTGATATTTTCAAATTGAAACCGTTCTAGTCTTTTTAAAAAATATCTTTATGTGTAAAGTGAGTAAACAAACAGGAAAAAGAAATGTCAGAAGATATCCTATATCAGTTTTGATCAATAGGTAAATTTGTCTACATATTTTATTTTATTTTAAAAAAAAAGTTCAAAAGAAGGAATGTGGTATGGTAGAGTCAAAAAGGACCCCCTGACTCTCCAGTTCAAACCCATCCCTGATGCTTATAAACTCTTAGACTAAGTCTTGCCCTTCCTGGCTCAGCCGTCTTCTGGACTGACTGGCCTACAGGGCACTATGATCCTATAAACCTAATCCAGATATTTTTGAAATAGCAAAAGCAATAAAGATACTATTCAGATCCCTTACTGGTGACCCAACAACCCCAAGGGCAGTTTACATGATTAATACTTACTTTTTTCAAATTTCTGTAGTCTAGTCTTGTCAGAATTAAGGTGTTCTATTTTCATTTAACAAAATCAATTCCCCATCAACAAAATCCTCTCCTTCTGCCCCCACAGAAATAATAGTTTTTCACTTTTGCTGTATCCCTAGCCCACACAGTTGTGTTTTAAAATGAACAATTGTACTTTTTCTGTCATGTTTCTTCTTCCTGGTCTCTCTCGCTCTTTCTTTTTTTTTTTTCACTGAGATGTTCATTTTGAATCTCCATGTCAAGAGATGTAGACGTGTTATCTATAAATGAGGAATGTATGCAAGAAACTCAGGCGATGTTGAATTTCAATGAACTCAATGGTTCCAGTGTCAGGAAACTCTGTCAAATGTTAACAGAAATTAAAGATAGAATTCCTAGGGAGCCTTCACAAATCACAGCCTTATCTGTCAGCATTTTATAATAACCTAACATCTATGATCTATCAAGGTACTACTAAAGTGTAATTCTGAGCCCCGGAGGAAAAATCATGACATCTTCAGGCCAGGATAATAGCAATATGTATTTCAATTGCCAAGCATTTCCACCCTTTCCAAACCCTCTCTCTAATTGTTTTTTTGAATCAGTTGCATGACACATACTGAAAATAACAGACAGTGAGAGCATCTATTCTTTTTAAACTTGAAATATTGAAGACAAATGCTGCTGTATGTTTATTTAACAGCTCTTTCTTCCAGTATTTTAACAAAAGAAAAGTCATATGAAATTTTTTTGATAGGCTAGTTTCTCTTCAAATATACTAAATGAAAGGACTATAAAACTTTTTGAACAGCACGACTGAAACACTGAAAACAAGCTTCTCCCTCAGCCGTATGAAATTTTGTTGAAGTCATTTATCTCTTACAGGTGATATATATATATATATGTGTATGTATACATACACATATATATATATGTATGTATATACATACATATATATCATAGCCCTTTCAACACTAGAATTTCTTTCTTGAAGCTTGCACCCTACTCTGTCTAGGCAGGCTCCAGACATACTATACTATACCCAGGCTACCTTCTTCACCATCTGCCGTGCCACCAGTCTTCTACCTTTCAGTTCTAAAAACTAGAATGATATTGCCATTGAAAGGGCATGTCAGTCTATTCTAATTTGCCTCCACTTATCATCCCTGTGATTTTCCCAAGCAAAACTTCCCTCTCCAGACAACAAGCCCCTATATGTGTCTTCTCTCTGTGTTAGAATGTGAACTACTTGAGGCTATGGACCATCTTTCTTTTCTTTTTTTTATCCCCAACCAAAGTATTTCATAAATGCTTTTTCATCCATTCATTTATCCATCCATTCATCCATTCACTCTTTCGGTTGGTACAATTTTCATTCTTCCTTGCTGCTTCCTGGATGACTAGCTCATTTTAGTGGAGGATCTTGCTTCGATTGGCAAATCAGATCAGCTTTCCTCTAGGGTCATCTTCAATGCTTCAATTTCACGAGAACAGAGTCTGTACAACCTACTACACTCCTCCATTCTCAGTTTGTATCATTCGTAGGGCACTCAGAACCTAATGTTTTGGATTATGGATATGTATGCCCTGTTATCTCCGTAAATGGAGTAATGAGTATAGAGGGGAGGACATTGGAACTGGAGCCAGAGAACTGTGGTTCAAGTCTTGAAATCTATTTACTACCTTTGTAACTTGAGATAAGTTGTTTGGTAATGTCACTGGAACTCTTCAAGAATGAAAGACCAGTAACAATATGTGGGTAGTACTAGTTGCCTCATTATGGGCAACCAACCAGGTCCAACTGGGCAATGCTCCTTCCATCCTTCCTTGCTTTTGAACTTCCTTAATCCATCCCTCCCTCCCTCTGAAAATATAGCTCTGAAAAAAAAACAAAACAAAAAACAGGCTTTGGGAAGAGCCATTGGGATTCAAATGGAGCTACTTGGGTATGCCTTAAATGCAAATCACTTTGGCCAACAATAGATAGCCCATGCCTTGGTTGTTGTTGTTTGACTTTAAGTATAAAGTGAGTGTAAATAGCATCTTTTTCCGTTGTGGCCAGAGGGTATTCCCCTCCCAGATTGATTTTTTTTTTTTGAAATTTGAATTTTTTTTTTTAATTCCATCTTTTGTCTCCTTTCTTATCTAGCCTTAATCACTGACTCAGACAAACTGAGACCTGAGAGATACTTTAGCATAAAAAGTTCAAGGTCTCTCACTGTATCCAGAGCTATCTCCAATCATCCTGATCTATGCCTTGACACTGGACTCAGACAGCTTTGGAGGAGACAGTGAGCCTGGTGACTTTGCACAGCCCTGCCTTATTTAAATCCAGTTCACTTGTAAGTCAAGACATCACCTTTTTGATGTCATTGGTCCTCTTTTAGAGTGAAAGACAAACAAAACCAAACTGTTTAATCTCTCTAGATCTTAAGTTTTCTTATCTATAAAATGAAAGGATTTGAGTGGATGACTTCCAAGGTTCATTCTTGTCTTGAGTCTATAATCTGACCATCTTCTAGCTTGTAAACTCCTTCAGGTCAGAGACTGGATTCTGTATAATTAATTGTAACCCTGATACACAAACACAAGATGCATGACTCACATGAGACAGTTAAGACTAACTATTGCTTGAATATTTCTGATGAGAAAGTCGTTACTCTCCAAAGCAGTGCAATCTAATTTGTGAACACTCTGTTTTGATCCTCCCCCTCCCGTATCAAAGTCTATATTTACATCTTTGCAATTCCCCAACATTGTTTAGTTTGGTTATCTAAGAGTCCTATAGAGCAAGTGTAAATTGTCTTCCATAGTATAGTCATTCAAATCTTTGACAAGACCCATTATGTTCCTTCTGAATCTCTGATCCAAGATAAACATTGTCACTTCTTCCAACCAAACTTCATAAGACATGACCTTGAGGTCCTTCACCTTTCTGGTTATGATATTCTGGTCTCTCCAATTTATTTATGTCCTTCCTACATTGTGGTGCATAGAACAAAATAAAATACAAGAAGTGTGTTATCCTCTGGACACATTATAATAGGATTACCAGACCCCTCATGCTAACAACTATTCACCTCTTAATGCTTCCTAATTTTTCATTTCAATCATATTGAGCAAGGAGTCTACTGAAGAAAAAAAAAACACCCAATCTGTTTCCAATTCCATTTTTTCCATTCATTCACTCATTTATTCATTCTTTCTTTGGTCTCCTTTACTGAATTTCTTCTTCCTCCTGATCTCTTCTTATCTCTTTAATTTCTACCTTGGCAATCTTATCTCAGTGTTTCTTCCATTTAAATGACTCACAAATCTCTAATCCACTCATCTAGGCTCAAAATCTGAATCATCATTAAAAAAAATATATAATGCTATGTTTACAAAATATTTTTGGTCCTAGGCTTAGGATTTCTGATCATATTTTCCTGAATAAATAAATTTGAATGAAGAGGTATTTATTAAGTATTTGTATATTGAATAATATTGAGGGAATCAAAGAAGAAAAGGCTGCCCATGATCTCAAGGAGCTCACATCCAATCTGTAAGTTAAATGGAAAGGTCCCACAATTCTTTGAGTGTGGAGCCAAAACAGATTACAATGAATTTGTTTTTATGTCAATAAAATTCCATTTTATTTTCTTATTTTGAAATATTTGGCAATGCTAAGGTGGCTTTGGTGGCAAGAATTTTCTTTTCTGATTGTTTGGTAGTAGTTGGTTAACAAGGAAGACCTTGCAGAAGTAACTACCAGGCTCTATCTCCAATAGTTACTTCCTGAGATGATGACTGCAGGAATTAGACTAGAAATAGAATATATGGAAGAAGTGTGGGGGAGGGTTAGAAGAGAGAGAGTCACTGCTACTCCAGGGATCGTTTGGTTTACCTGTCCATTAGAAGCACTTAGTAACGATGTAATATTTTACTATACTTAGGTCTCCTGAGACTTTGGTGCTGGTTACAATTTAGGTCCATTGTTTCTCTCATTCTTTTTGGGTTTTATTTAATATGGGCCATTAGCCCAATCTTGTTTTGATATCTTTGTATAGCTTGTTCATTTGTTAAATTACTTATTTGATGGGATTGAATTGGAACTTATGCCCACTAATCTCCAGCGCTTGTTTAGGTCATCTGGCCCTAATCAGCCAAGGTCAAAAGAAAAAATATCTTTGCATCAAATTCTAATTCAGAAGATACCTCTCCAGGAAGGCTTCTCTGCTCTCTCCAGCTTAAAGTTATCTCATATTCTTCAAATATCTGATACCATTTTGTCTGGATTTTTCCTTTTTACCTTACCACAACTTACTTTGTATCATAATCATTTGTGCATAGCTTTTAAAAATATCCATCAAGCTGTAAGATCTTGGAGAACAGGAAAGTCTTTGTCTTGTTTCTACATGCCCAATTATGTCTTGCTCCAGAGAGCACAAATAATAAACACTTTGAATCCCCAACATTTAGTATAATCCCTGGCATGAAATAGGTACAAAATAAATGCTTGGCAATTAATTCATTGATTGATTAACTACCTACCAGTGCTGAGACTTTATTGCAGGCATGGCATAGTTAAGTTCATAGCATAAAGTTCAAGAGTATGAAAATGGATTGAATGTTAACACTTATATGTATCAGTGTCTACTTCAATAGGCAGAGGACATTTCCTGTTTTGTTTTGTTTTTAGGTTTCATCTTATTCACCTTGATTTATATAAAAGTATTTACAATAAATCACTACTATATATATTTTAGATATGTATATGTATACATTCATAAACATAATACACATTTGTATTTATGTACACACTCATGTAGATATATATACAATATATATAAATAGAAAATCTTCAACTACAAAATGATATGCTTATAATTAACACTGACTATGAGGGCCTGAAGTACTTCAAATCATCATTTAGAGAATGCCTGGAAAGCAAATGCATAATAAATGCTTATTGATTGATTGATTGATTGACAGCCTAGAAACAGAAAGTTTCCATTGAATGAATATGAATTGCAATCAGTTTACAGATTAAGGTTCCATAGCATGAAAATGGATTGAATGTAAACATTTATGTATATCTAGACTTCTGGTTTTCCTTTAGACATTAAATGAATGCCTACTTCAGTAGGCAGGTGGCATTTTCTATCTGTTTTACTTTTGCTTTCATTCCATTCACTTTGATCTATATGATAGTATTTAGAATAAATTGCCCCAGTGGATACATACATATGATTAGATACATATACTTATACATAAATATATTTTTATATTTTTGCATAATACACACACAAGACATAGACAAATGCTCAACTCCAACTACAAAATGTAGATGTACATATCTAACTGATTTGTCTATTTGAGTTTGAAGTATCTCAAATTATAATCTAGAGAATGTCTGAGTAGTAAGTATATAATAAATGCTTCGTAATTGATGGATTGACAGCCTGGAAATGGTGGGGTTCCATTACATGAATGCAGATTGCACTTGGTTCATAGCATAAGGTTCCATAGCATAAAAGTGGATTCAATGTAAACATTTATGCATAGCTATCCTTCTGATTTTCCCTTTGGTCATTAAATCAAACCCTTATTTCCATGTAGCATTGCATTAAAAAAAAAACACATGCAACATCAAAAGATATAGCATGTACCTTAATTTCCCAGCAGCAGAATAGTTGCCCATTCCTTGAACTCCTCAAAGACGAACCAAGTTAAAAGAAAAAAAAAGACTTTTTGTGGTCTTCCCACTGCAGTTTGGTATCCAAGCATGGTCTATGACCCTGGATACAGAGGCAATGACAAGAAGGGGGAAGAAGCCTGGAGCTGAAGGCCTATTTACAGCAGAAGCAGACACAAATAATTGTTTTACATTAGTTGGCCTGCTATGTTTTTTGTACAAGAATAAGAAAAAAAAAATCTCATCTCCTTGGTTTCTTTTTCCTCCACATACACCTTTACAAAAAAAAAAATAGTTATAAAATAAACCTTTTAAGATTTCATGAGAAATTTCATGTTTGGTCTCTCTAATGGTTCTATTAAGTCTCTTCAAAGGGGCATTTTTCTACCAAAGGAAACTTGAAAGAACAGAACGTTTATTCCAAAAGCAATTTCCTTCCCCAGTTATTTTCTGTATTCCCTTGGCAGTGTTTTTTAGACAGTTTTCCTTGAATAAGAGCTTATTGGTGCCAGTCCTGTCTCTCCTACTGCTCGAACCTGCAGTCAAATCCCAGACCTCTGTTTATGACCTTCCAATCTGCTGCCATGGAAATGATTATAATTACCCAGATTCAGCTTTTTGATTTTATTGTAGGATAAAGTCAGAATGTGTTGTCTTTTTTGAGAAAACTCTTACCAAATGCCATAGGAAAACTTTTTTGTTTAAAAAATTGTCTGGAGGGAAAACAAATGTGTTCCCAAGGGGAGCTTTTAATATTTATAATATTCAGTGTAAGATAAAGAAATACTGATAAGGATTAATAAAAGAAGTAGTGATAAGGGTAATGACATCAACGACGAAACACGCCCTAACACAACAAACAGAGAGTTGATCTTAGAGTAAGGAAGACCCAAGTTCAAATCTTGACTCTGATATATACAAGCTGTGTGACGCTGGACAAGCCATTTAAGTTCTCAACCAAACCACATTCTAAGACTATAGTTACAGATATAGAATAGTTACTGATATCCATTGGCAGAGAAAACATATCATTGGAAAGCTATTACATTGATAAAAATCGTAGGTTTAGTGTTGGTAAGTTAGGTTTTCTGATGTCCATATTCCCCAGGGATGAACATGAAACTTGATGGAAAGGACATTAACAATTTCCATATATTAAGTACAGATATAGAAACTAGTAAAGGTAGTCCTGCATTAGATGAGGGGTAATGATGGAGGGAGAGGTATGCAGGGGCAAGGTGAAGGGGGTCTTCATTTTGAGATAAATAGGGAGTTTCCTATCACCAGTGAAATCACAGGCTGAGTCCCCATCATCTTTGCCCCTATGGGTGGGCATAGATAGCTTCTTAGGTGTCTTCCAACTCTCAGATTCTGTGATGTTTATACAATATTCGGTTACTTACTAGGATCTCTGAACTAGTTGCCATGGTTTCCTCCATAGAATAGTTTAATATTTCCAGCAGGGAAGACAGTCTATAACCAAAAATGCCACTTAGGAAATTCACCATTGTATCCCTCTCATTCCCATCACAGGGGTCCCAAGATTGTACAAAATGAAAAACAGTTGATGACCAACCCCTGGAATAATAGGACTTTATGAATTGATTTGGTGGAAGCCCAAAAAATGTAAATTCCTAATAATGCCACTAGCATATCTTTTCATGTACACTATCTACCTAAGTTGCCAATCCCCCAAAAAGGAAAAAAAAACATTATTTATAAAACATTCTTAATGCAAATTTAACTAATTGAATTTATGTCAATCCAACTTTTATTGAATACCTACTATGTGCCAGACAATATATTATTTGTTGGGGATACAGATGAAAATCAATAAAATTCTTTCCCTGAAGAAACTTGTCTTCTATTGGAATTCTATATTATAGAATAAGATATTTCTGATTGAATTCAATATTTAATTCTTATCTTTTGTTTGTCTGAGACTTTTCCAATCCCCTTCTCTCTAAATTTTCACTGACCTTTCACATCTCTTTAATCCTACACACCTGCTTCCTAACTCTAAGATTTGTCATACCAGAAAAGCTCTTTTAAGACCAACGAACTCTTCCTGGTAACTTCTCCATAGATTTGGTTTGCTTCAAGAACTCCGTGGGATATACCCCTTTCCCGCTATAAATAAATGCTTTGTATTTACTCATCTGCATAGATAGCTATTTCCTCTTAATAGTATTAAAGCCCCTGGAGAGTAGGGACTGTTCAAGTTTTTGTCAAGCACCTAGCGCAATGCCTTGAACATGGTGAGTGCTTAATAAAAAGCTAGTTAAATTTAATTGAACTAATCTAAATCGCTTTTAATTGAATTAGTCAAGTCCCTGCTAGAGTCATTGGGGTCTACAACCTTTGATGGAATTATGACTGTCACTCTATAGCCTTCCTGGCCTTACTTAGCTCTCAGGTGAGCTTTATAAATATTTTAATTTTTAAAAAGCTTTAAAATATTTTTGTACATTAAGGTCCTTTTTTTCTTTAACTTTCTTTGATTTCTTTAGGGTCTGGGCTTAGTTGTTATATAGCTGGGTCAAAATATATTCCAAGTGTGGCACTTTTTACAGAACAGTTCCAAATTGTTTTCTAGAATGACTGAACCCATTTATACCTCCACCAACAATGTTATTATATCTGTTTCCTATAAGTTCCTCCAACATTTGAAATTTTCCTTATTTTTTCATCTTTGCCAGTTCAAGTAATGTTAAGTTTTTTCATTTATTTTAATTTAATTAGATTTATTTTTTATTTTATTTTCAAATACATATTTTCTCCCTCCTGCTTCTTCCATACCCTCCCAACTAAGAAAGTCAAAAAAAATCAAACTCTATTAAAACATGTATAGTCAAGCAAAGAGAGGGATTCTTAATCTGGAGGTTCATGAACTTTTTTTTTTAAGTTTTGGTTGCTGAAATTCAATATAATTGGTTTCCTTTGAACTCCTATCATTTTTTATATATTTAAAAAAAACATTCTGAGCAGAGTCTCATAAGTTTCATCAGTGCCAAAGAGATCTAACACACATACACACACATACACACACACACACACACACACACACACACACACACACACACACACACACACACACACACACAAGGTTTAGTTACCTGCTCTTAGGTTATAAAGATCTTAGCATGTGAAAAGGATCACAGAGAAATTCAAATGTCATATAGTCAAGTCCCTTCCCTTTACAAATGAGGAAAATGACTTGCCCATGACCTCACAGGTAACAGGTGTAGATTGTAAGCCAGTTGCTTGCCTTCATGGGTAGAAAGAGTCTCACTAAGAGTTCTCTACACGAGCTGAGAAAAAAAAAATTCAAGTTAGCACATAGTCACTTCTGACAGGAAGATTTCTAATTCTCCATGACTGCTCCTCAAAGACAGTCTGAGTCTTTTAATCTCCTTCGATTTCCCCTTTACACATCACCCCCTCACCCCTAGTCTCTTCGCCTTCCACCTTCTTTTCTCTAGCTCCTTTTAATCGGGGCTGTGAATGTTGCCTCTCTGAATGGTGTTTTAAGGTTGGGAGTCCCCAGGTATCTCTGCTGCAGTTCCTGGGGCAGGGAGCATTTATAGTTCAGCACTTGTTTTCATAGTCAATGGGAAAGAGAAGAAGAAGGGGAAAAAAAAGAAAAAAACCACCTCCTCTACTCCTAATAGACTTTCTCCAGTAATATGCTTCATGGCACCACTGGATATTTGGGGAGACTGACATTGGCGGAATATTTCTCTTTTACTGCATATGTTGCTTTGACAGCTTTGATTTTATGGCAACTTTAATCATGTGTGTCCTATTTCTCCACCTCTGGTATTTTGCAAATATTCTATTTCTCTATTGCTGCTACAGTAAGTGCCTTCATCAAATTGTGATCCATCACACTTCTGTCCCCCATTCCCCTCCGCTCTATCCACAGGGGAAATCCCAAAAGGGGACTGCCTCAGCCAAACAAGGCAATGCTAAATGTTTGTGAGGGAGAAAATCTATTAATTAAAAAGGTGGGGGGAGGGAGGAAGGAGCCAGGAAGAAAAATTAGGCGTCGAAGTTAATACAGCCCCAAGACACCACTGGCAGTAACTTATGTACTGACACTCTAAGCAGGCTTTATGAGTCTGCTTACTCTACTCATGGAAAAATACGCTATCAAGTATAACAACACAATATACATGTGTTATCTTAAAGATACAGAGCATCCGTAAATCATAGCTGAGTTCTGGTAATGGAATATTTCCCTTTCTTGTATACTGATGAAATAATAAAACCAGAACAGAAAAGAAAAGCATAGAAACAGAGAAGAGTGAGGAGGTTATCTGATCAGTCTTGTTCTAACATGGATTCATTCTACACCATAGCCTAGTTTTTTGTCACCTGGAAATGAATATATCCCCAGTGTCATGGTTCACAGCCACTTCTCTAGAGAATTCATTTATTTGTCTTCATATTCATCTCACTTTCAGGTCATTTCCCATTGTAGTCCAATGAACTGACTTATCTAAATTAAAGGCAGTGTGACGTAGGGACTGAGGTCCTAGACAGGAACTCCTCAGTTTCCATCCTGCTTTGGATCTTTTGACCCTAGATGAGTCACTTAACTACTTTTGACATCAGTTTCTCCATATGTTTAAGGCAGATCATAATAAACCCTATAGCACAGGGTTGCTGTGAGGATCACAAGAAATATCGTAGGCAAAGTAAGTCACTCACTGTGTGGCAGGAACTGGACTAAGTGCTAAGCATACAAATAAAAGCAAAAGAAGAAAACAGTACCTGTTTTAGAGATCACAGTGTAATGGGAGATGGGGGAGAGGGGAGACAATTCAAACAGCTTTGCACAAACAAGGTATATAATGGATAAATTTGTAAATGATTAACCGTAGGAAGGCACTGGAGTCAACAGAAATCAGGAATGATTGCTTGTAGAAAATGTGACTTTTAGCTTGCATTTCTAGGAAGCCACAGAAATCAGGAGGCAGAAGTGAGGAAGGAGAAAGTTCCACTCATAGAGTAAAGTAAAGCCAGTAAAAATGATTCAAGTTAGGAGGCTTAGCAAGGAGCACAGTAAAGTGTCACTTTATCATAGATGTGAAGAGGGGGAGGCAGGTTAGGTCAGATTTTGAGTACCAAATAAAGAATTTTAAATTCGATCCTATAGGTAACAGGGAGCCACTGGAGTTCATTGAATGGGAATTTAATATAAATAGACCTAAGCTTTTGGAAGATTACTTTGGCATCTGAATTAAGGATGAACTATAGGGGAGAGAGACTTGACAGTGGGTGACCAAAAAGAAAGCTATGGCAATAGTTTAGTCATGAGGTGATGGGGGTTTGCATAAGGATAAAGGCAGTGTCGGAGGAGAAAATGGTGCATGTACAAGAAGTATTTCAAAGATAGAACTGACAGGATTTGTCAATAGATTGGAAATGGATAATTAGAGAGTAGAGGATTATATCTAGGATATAAGCCTAGGTGACTAGGAAGTGTGTGGTATACTTGACAGTAATGGGGAAATGAGGAAGAGAGGAGAAAAGCTGGGGTGGGGGCAGAGGTAAGAGGTAGTAATTCAATTTTTAAGTTGTTTAGTTTAAGATGTCTATATGACATCCATTGGAGATGTTCAGTAGTCCGTTGGAGATATGATTAGAGGCTAGGAGCAAGTTTAGAGATGCAGTTAAAAATCAGGAAAAAAAACATCTTCAAGATTAAAGCTATCTTTAGTCAGATGAAAAAATGCTCTAATCACTGTTGATTAGAGACATGCAAATTAAAACAACTCTGCGGTACCAGATTGGATAATATGACAGAAAGGAAAATGATAAATGTTGAAGAAGATGTAGGAAAATTGGAATACTAATGCATTGTTGGTGAAGTTGTGAACGGATCCAACCATTCTGGAGATCAATCTGGAACTATGCCCAAAGGGCTATAAAACTATACATATACTTTGATCTAGCAATGCCACTATTAGATATTTATCCCCAAGAGATCATAAAAAAGGGAAAAAGACCCACAAGTATAAATATACTTGTAGTAGCTCTTTTTTGTGGTGGCAAAGAATTAGAAACTGAAGGGATGCTATCAATTGGGAAATGGCTGAACAAGTTGTGGTATATGAATGTAATGGAATACTATTATTCTATAAGAAATGATGAGCAGGTGAATTTCAGAAGAACTTGGGAAGATTTACATGAACTGAGGCTAAGTAAAGTGTCCAGAATCAGGAGAACGTTGTACACAGTAACAGCAACATTATGTGATGGTCCACTACGATAGACTTAGCTCTTCTCAACAACACAAAGATCCAAGATAATTCCAAAAGACTTGGGATGGAAAATGCTATCCACGTCCAGAGAAAGCAATATGGCTTCTGAACGAAGGTTAAAGCATACTAATTTTTACTATTTTCATTTGTTTGTTTGTTTCTCATAGGTTTTCTTCTTTGTTCTGATTCTTCTTTCACAACATGACTATCATGGAAATATGTTTAACATGAACCTGTATCAGATTGCTTGCTGTCTTGGGGAGGGGAGGTGATGGGGATGGTAGGAAAGAGAAGAAGTTGAAACTCAAAATCTTACAAAAATGAATGTTGAAAGTTATCTTTACATAGAATTGGAAGAAAAAGAAAAGAAAGTCATCTTCACAATGATGATAATTGAAAGTATGAGAACTGATGAGATCCACAAGCACAGCAGTATACAGGGGGAAGGGAAGAGGACTCGGGGTCCTTGGGGACCCCCACAGTTAGGGGCTATGATGGCAATTAAGATCCAACAAAGGGAAGTGGTCCAACAAATCAGAGGAGAACCAGGAAAGACTAAGAGACCTAGACAAAAGAGAATATCAAAACAGGAGACGGTGATCAGCTGTACTGAAGGACAAGGACTGAGCAAGGTCATTGAATTTGGCAGTTATGAGATCGCTGGTGACTTTGGAGAGAGCAATTTCACTTGAATGGTGAGATCAGAAGCCAGGCTACTGAAAATTAAGAGAATGAGGGGAAAGGAAATGGAGGCACCTCTTGAGATAGCCATCTCGAGCTAGATAACTACAAAAGGGAAGAGACAAGGAGGATGATAGCTAAAGGACATGGACAGATCAATTGATTGCTTTTCAAGGATGGAGGACGATAAGGAAAAGTTTTTAGGCAACAGGAAAGCAGCTAACAATCAAGTGAAGTGCATTGCAAACTTAAAAGTTCACTATAAAAGTAATTACTATTCCTGTTATTTTGTTTGCTTTTGTTTTTCCCCATTCTCCTCTTTAGCTTCCTTTACCTTGCCTATCATATATTGGCTAAATGTTCATGCTTTTCAAATTTTCATGGTGTGACATTATGAATCTCATTTTCTCTCTCCTATAGAAACTACAGGGAGAGAATTCAGTAGGCTCTAGAGGTTGGGCTTTGAAACAGGAAAGCCTGGGTTCAAAACTCACCTTCAGCTTCTACTGACTAGATGACCAAGGCTATATCACTTGACTTCTGGGCCTCAAGTCACACCTTAGACTTATCTTCTAAGTCCTAAATTTGAAAAAGGATGGGGGAGGCAGAGAAGGGAAGGAAAGTTCCCACTTCCTAGGATTTCCCTTTGTTGACAATCAGAAATCACAGATTTGAGAGCTGCAGAAGGCCAATATAAGAAAAATGATAATTCTACCTAAATTAATTTACTTATTCGGTGTCCTACCAATCAAACTATCAAAATTTTATTTTATATATCTAGAAAAGCAATAACAAAATTCATCTGAAAGAACAAAAGGTCAAGAGTATCAAAGGAATTAATGAAAAAAATTTGAAAGTGGTCAAACTGTATTAGATCTCAAACTATATTATAAAGCAGTAATCATCCAAACAATCTGGTTCTAAGAAACAAAAAGGTGGATCATTGGAATAGATTCGGTATGCAAGACACAGTAACAAATGACCATAGTAATCTTGTGTTTGATAAACTGGAGTCCCAAAATTTGGGGATAAGAACTCAGTATTTGAAAAAAACTTCTAGGAAAACTGAACAATAGTATGGCACAAACTAGGTATAGACCAACACTTTGCACTGTATAACAAGAAAAGGCCACATAAAGAGTGACATGAAAAGAAAATTAGAAGAGCATGTAATAGTTTACCTATCAGATCTATGGATATCAAGTTGCAATATATGATTATAATGGAATTCTATTATGCAAAAGGAAAGTGATAAACAGGGTGATTTAAAAAAAAAAAATTTGGAAAGATTTAGAAGAATTGATATAAAGCGAAGTGAGCAGAACCAGAAGAATACTGTACACAGTAACAGTGATATTGTATAATGATAAATTGTGAATGAATTAACTCTTCTCAGCAATACAATTTTCGAAGACAATCCTGAAGGACTCATAACGAAAAATGCTTTCTCTCCAGAGAAAGAAGTGATGGAGTCTGAATGCAGAAAAAGCATGACATTTTTCACTTCAGTTTTTCTTGATCTATGTTTTCTTTCAAAGCATGACTAATATAGATTAATTGTCATGATTACATATAGACAACTGACATGAAATTGTTTGCTTTCTCAGGGAGGAGAGTGTAAAGGGACGGAGAGAATTCGGAACTCAAAAATTTTTTAAAATGAATATTAAAATTGTTTTTACATGTTATTGGTAAAGAACAAAATATTGTTTGAAAATGAACAGGAAAAGCCCTCCAGGGTCATTTACTCCAATGTCTCATTCCCTTAAGCATTTGGAGTCCCAAAGTGACAAGGGGACTTACCAAAGGTCACCCAAGTAGTATATGTCACAGTTAGAGTTGAGTTCAATTTCAGTGACTCCAGGTCCCTATTGGCTCTATGATGCCATCCAAACTAGGCAAACTCATCGGTTCCCTTCTCATGTGAGAAGGCAAGATATTCCTTTGCTATCCATAAGAAGCAAAACCTCCAAGGACCAGCAATTTAAAATTTGCTGCATCATCAGCAGTGATTTCCCTAGAAACATTGCATTCATGTTGATTTCAGGGGCTCTCCTTCCATCTAGCTTCCTTGCCATACATCTTCCCCAAGTCTGGAGAGGTCTTTCTACAGGCTGGTGCATCCCCCTCTTCTCAACCCTACGCAGCTATTTCAGTCAATGGCATATCTATAGTTCTGATTAATTTCCTTCATTTTGCGCTTAAATCTCATTTGGCCATAGAACTACTCTTGTTCCAGGTCTGTGATAGTTTATTTTTATGATTTCCTGGATGTTGTTAATATTAACATTGTATTCAAATTTCATTAAATACTCCTTTTTGTAGATAATTAACAAGGATTTTTTTCTTTCTTTTTTGCTGTCAGAATTAAGACTAGTATCTGCTCCACACCACTGAACACCTCTCCAACGAGATCGATACATTGCCATTTTCAATGTTGTGATGCTATGTTTACAATAACTGAACCAGCTCACAGTCTAATGGCTTTAAGTTCACAAAGAAAAATTACATGGGACTACAAAATGTTTTATGAAATGCCGGGATCACCATCAAAAGCATTATGAAGAATAACCTCAGAGTAATATCAGAGATAGCTTCTGACTGCCTCTGCCCTAGGAGCTCACAACAGTGCTTGAGATAAATATGCATAGTAACCTGTCATTGACTCCTAAGAACATAGATTTAGAGCTAAATGAGAATATCAAGGTAAGTCCAATCACCCCCATCTACAGATGAGGAAACTGAGGCAATGGCTTTGACTTCATTTTATCGACTTTCCTGCCATGGTAGATAGAAAACTCACCCTAGAATCAGGAAGATCTTGGGTCAAGTCTAACTTTTAATCTGTATTGACTTTGTGACTCCAGACAAGTCATTTGACCTTATCAGTCCCTCAATCTCTGAGAGTTTGTGTCAAGGAATATAGGGGAAGTTACCTCACCAGGAGCTGAATTTACCAGCAAGATCACAGGTCCTATCTCTTCTCTCTCAATAAAAAGTTAATTACAAATCTTTTTCCTTTTGTGAGATAGCCACAAAATTGGTACGTGAGTAAAAGAAAGGAATTTTACTCCACACTCTTTCCTCCAGTGTTTTTATACCAGGATATTTCTGTGGCTGCCTTGCAGTATTGTGCCTGTGCCTGTATTATTTCCTAGATCTTTTCCATCTCTCCTTAAGAATCTGAACCAAGTGTACTGAGCCAAAAAAATAAAATGGGGTCCACAGTGCAAGCTACCCTACTAACTAGCCTTTTTATATCCTTGAGTACCTAGCAGCACAGTACCTAGCACATAGCAGGCCATTGGTAATTGCTTAATGACTTGTTTGCTTGGTTAAGCTTGCACTTCCTTTGGGTATGTCTATATTCAAGTCTGCAGCAGGTATTGTTTAAATTGAAGACAAGATTAATAGAAAGACATGATTTTGTTTTTGTTTGATCAAATAAGAATGCAAATAAAATTCTTGGCAAACTTTTAAGAAGCAATATGAAAATCCTAGCGATTATTTTTTTTTCCCAAGGTAGCTAGGACTTGGAGTCAGGAAGACCTGAGTTCAAATTCTGCCCCATATTCTTACTAGCTATATGACCCTGGACAATCCTCTTAATCTCTGTCTGTGTCAGTTTTCTCATCTGTAGATTAGGGGAAAGGATAGTACCTAACTTACAAAAATGTAGCGAGTATTCAATGACATCATTCGATGACTTTGTAAGTTTTAAAGTAAAACATAAATACTAACTGGTTTTCATTTCTTTAATTCAGTTTTATTTTCAATTTTGAATTCCCTTTGTTCCCACCTCCTTCACCCACATCCACTGGGCCTTCTCATAGCTTCCCTTTCTCTTCCAATAGAAATACCACCCCCTCAGTCACCCAGGCTCGCAAATTTTATGTATTGTTTCTTTCTTCTCTGTCACATGATATATTTAACGAATTGATAAATATTTTTGATTCTACATCCAGAGTTCCCATTTCTATATTCACTTTAACTTTCTTTAATCAAGCCCTTGTTTCTATCCCCCTGAATTACTGTAGTACTCCTCAAATTCATTGTTCCCTGGTGTACCCCTTCTTCAAACTATCCTTTATACCATTTTTAATACACTGGACTGTGTTTCTCCTCTACTCAATGACCTTCAATGATTCCCAAAATCCAGCCAAAATGAATATAAATTCCAAGCATTCAGAGCACTGTGCGTTCGTCTTGAGAAACTCTCCATCTCCTGTTCTCATCCTGTCCTCTCTGCATTTCTTCATACTAGCCTCACTGTTACTATTCCTGAAAAGGCTTCTCTACTAATTTCATTCTCTTGAAATTGCTCTATTTTATCAAACCCATCTTCCCCCCAATTCATGAAGCTTCCCTGAGTGTCTCAGACAAATGGAGCCCATCTCTCTTAAAATGTCTCATAGCACTGCCTAGATTTCTCCATTGCGCACGCCACTCACCCTTTAGACAGTATTATTTGTGCATGTATTTTCCCCTATCCCTATTAGTTTGTCAACAAATCTGTAGGACTGATGTCTCCCCACTCTTGAACACATACAACAATCAATGAATAAATTCGTGTTCAATTAACATAGCCTAAGATCATAGTATCAGAGGTCACCTATTTAGCGCTAGAATAAGTCTTAAAGGTCTTCTAGTGCAATCCCCTCATGTTATATATGAGAAAACTGAGACCCAGACCTTAGGAGTCCTATGGAAGGACCCACAGAGAGAACATTTCAGAGAATAAGCATCAGACAAATCAGTAAAAAGGTTGATCTCAGCTTGGGGGATTCTCCTAACTCTTGTTAGCTCTCCAATTAAGTGTGGTGGCTCATGGCCTCTACTGTATATCAAATCATGCCTTTGGCCTGCAAGGTCATGTTGAATTTTGCACTTTTTTAAAACCACAGGGACTTTTTTCATATGATCTACTTTCTACATATGTCCCTTTTTCTAATATCTAGTACTTATTCAGTTGTTTTTATTTAACCCAGTTGTAGAATTTTACATTTATCCCTAAGAAATTTCTCTTTTACTTCCACCCATAGGTCTAGCCTACAAAAATTATTTTTAGATCCCAATTGTGTAATGCAAGGATTGTTTTTCCTTCCACCTTCATGCAATTTGAAAATCTGATTTACATGACATTTGTCTTTATCTAAATCATTAATAAAATTGATACTTTAGCTAGTGACAACCCCTACCACCACCACCAATTTATATTACAACCAACAGTCTTTAGATCCTCCTAACAAGCCAGTTTTTTAACCCTCTTAAAATAATAAATTTTCTTTCTTTTAAAATGTTGTATATAAGTAATCTTTTCCTTTATTTTTCTGACTTTCTTCCAAGTTAGTCTAAGGATTTTTTAAAAGAATGCTGAAGCAATATGATGGTAAAGAGTCCAAACTATGTATTATGTAGTAGATAGAACAGATCTAAAGGATTCTAAGGACCTAAAGATTGATGGCAATAGAAGCTGATTCTGAGTTATTGATGGAAGAAACTTCCTCCAAGATTCTGCTAATGTAGCAAACAATACTGAAACCTCAGTATTATAAGAGGATACCACTGTTTTTCAGTTGTATTTGATGCTTTCATGACCCCATTGGTGTTTTCTTGACAAAGATACTGGAGTGGTTTGCCATTTCCTTGCCCAATTCATTTTACAGATTAGGAAATTGAGACTAAAAGGGTGAAGTGACTTGCTCACGGTCACACAAGTGTCTGAAGCCAGATTTGAACTCACAAAAGTAAGTCTTCCTAACTCCAGGCCTGACCCTCTACCCACTGCACTACTTAGCCATTCCAGTTCTCCATAAAATACTGCATGTGGTATAATACTTATCATTTAATACCTCTCCATTTGCAGCAGTTACCCATCAGGGAAACAAAAGGAAGAAAGTAAAAGTGGTTAATATATTTTCATCCTATTCAATTAAGTTCACCAACTATTTAATATATACTCTAACTTGCGTTAACTGATTAATGTATCGATCAAGAAGTACTTATTAAGAACTTGTTGTATATCAGGTGCTGCACTAAACATTGAGAATACAAAGGCAAAAGCATTCCCTACCCTCAAAACACTTAATAGCATGTAAATACATAGGTACCTATGACTGACAGACAGAAAGATAGATAGATAGACAGATAGATAGACAGACAGATAGATACAGATAGAGAGACATAGATACAAACCGACACACAGATAGACAGATGATAGAGAGAGATGTTAGAAAATAAAGAGAAAATAATCTTATACAGAGTATATAATGCAAAAGAAGTATACAATGTGGCTGCCTAAAAATCAATTATTATTTTTCAAGTGTCAGCTGCACTGCACTAACCTTTAGAGATCCAAAGAAAGAAAAAAATCCCTACTCATGAGGAACATATATTCTAGTGATGGAGATAACGAGTACATTGAACTAACAATCACATATTCTAACTTACAGAGGTCAAGGGAGCTCCCATATTTCAGCTGTGGGTCTCATCTCACCAAACCTCAGTGATTCTTTTTATGTAAAATATGCCTCCTGGCCTTATGATCTCTTCTCCATCTTGCTTATTATTCATACTCTGAGTATTCCACTATAGGCAGCTGCCATAGTAGGTTTTATTACAGGTGCCTTTCTTAAATTTTGCCACTTGTGAACCTCTGAATGCTTCAGCTGCTCTATTTCTTCCTACATTAATGGGAATCTTTATGCAGGTACATAGGAGTTTTCCTCGTTTTGCCTTCCATTTTCATGTAAAGCCCTTTTGATTTCATTTGTAAATCTCTAGGCACATATATTCTCATTAGCCCTTGTTAGATGCATTCCAATCCTAACCAAGAGATTGTCTTTTTCTCTATTTTAAGCTGTTGACCAAATATTGGAGACTGGATAGTATTGTGGCAACAGGTTTAAGTTTGAAGTCAGAGATACTCTGATGAAATCCCAAATCAGACTCATAAATGAGTTTCATCAAATCACTCCTCCGGGCCTCAGTTTTGTGATGTGTAAAATGAGTTGGCCAAACCATGTGTCATCTAATATACCTTGAAGTTTTCTATGTATGATTCAAATTTTGTTACTTGGAGTTAGAACATTCTAACTATTCATAGCAATATGAGCAGTGAAATCAGAGGAGAGAATGGGAGATCAGGTGTACAAATGAAAGAAAGTTGTCATCTCTATCCTGATTTTAAAACTCCAAATTTAGAGGATGTGGTTTTTATTACATAGCAACTATCATCTTTCATACATACACATACCTTCAAACTAAAGTTAGATACAAAAACATGCGTAGATATTTCCAACATTTAGAGTATTTCACTGAATCACAGAATTTTAAAGTGAGAAAGGATCACAGTGGCCATCTAGAAAAACTAATACCAGATAAGGGATCTCTACGAGAACACATCTGCAAGTGGTCATCTACCTTCTGTTGGCAGATTTCCCATGATGAAAAGGCCACTATCTGCTCGAAACAGTCCCTATGTTTATAGAAAGCTCATTATTTTGAAACTATTCATTGCATCCAATTCAGCTTTGGGACCAGATGAATGTTTTTAATCTTTCTTCCACATAAGAGTCCTTCAAATAGATGAATTCAGATTTCATACCCTTCTTCCAAGTTTTCTCTTCTTTGGGCAAAATATCTTCACTTTCTTTGATTGAACATCATATGACATAGACTAAGACCCTTCATACTTCTGGTTGCCCTCCTCTCTATGCTTGCTAGCTGATCAATATACTCCCTGAACTGTAATGCCTCAAAATGGGTACAATCTTCTAGATGTAGGGACCAGGGCCCAGTACAATATGGTACAGTGCCGTACAGAGAGTAAAACTCCTTCCTCTTTGAAGCTCTGTTTCCCAAGGCAGCTCAAGATTTCCTTGAGAAATGAATGAAAGAACTAGTTAAAGCTAGCCAACCAGATATTTCATAAGATAAAAAAAAGAAAACAATTGACCACTTAATTAGTGGGAAAGGACAAAATAAGATTTTAATTTCAAAGTAATCCCAAATCATGTAGTTGGAAAACTAGTCAGAAAGTAAGAGATGTGAGTGTACTCCTCTTCCTCACAGATTCATTTTGGGATCCTAGCCATGCCAAGATCATTGGGTGACTTCATTTCTCTAACTAATATGACCTGTAAACTACCTCTCAGGTCTTAAGTTTTAATAAGCTATTCGATGTCATGCACTATAAAATAGGAGAAAAATTCAGCTTTCATAAATATACCACATGTACATGTTTAATTGTTGGAAAGAATGCACCATGGTTTTCTGTGATGAGTTTTTTATTAACTCCTAAGGTTCACTGTCCACAATCCTGCTTTCTTACATCCAAAAATATGTAAACACAAAGAGAGAAAGATACTATGGCGTTATGGATGGAGAGCTGACCTTGGATTCAAAAAGGCCTGGGTTCAGGTCTTACTTCTGATATGTCCTGACTATATGTCTATGAATAAGTCACTTAATTTCTCCATTCCTTCAGGAAACTCTGAGGCAAGAAAATATATTGAAATTGTTGATCAACATTTGTTTTCTATACCAGGATGTCTCTTTACCTTTGTGATCACAAGTTTTAATGTGACCAAAAGAAAGAGATTTGGTAAAACTAAATAAAGCATTTAAGTGTACGGTTACCCTCACTCCCACATAATAAAATGAACACACTCTGACTTCCATTTTATAAATAAATAAGGTGTGTGGAAGTTAGATGACTTGTCCAGGGTGGGTCATACAATGGGTATGAAAAAGAACATGGTCTTTGGACTAGTGTTCCATTATGCTTCCCAAAAATGTATGCTGTCCCTGAACATTTCTAGGGGATGCTCCTTCAAATCTCCACTTCAATTTTACTTTGTCATCTTTCTTAAACCCAACCCTGTCTATTACTCTTTGTTTTTATTTACTATTTTGTCAAACAGCACCTTTTAGAACCGTCTTGATTCCAGCTGTGTTTTCCAATGAGCCAATGATTCTCCATGTATTTATTGAGAGTCAGCTACATGCTCCATACTGTTTAAGCCATTTTCAACTAGTTAATCAAGGCAGAGTCTTGTTCTCAAACAGCTGCAGACAGCACACACATACACATTTGAGCATCCTCTATTGACTACGTACTTTCTGCGTAAATAATATTCTAAGAATTCCTATGCTGAGACTCTCCTACAGAGCCCATGCCACAAAATTTACATAAATATGTTCACATGAAAACAGCTCCCAAACAAAACATTTTTTCCAGGTTTGAAAAGACTTGCTTAACCACATTTCAGCCCCCATTGTATCTACACATTCCCAAAGAGGCTCATAGTGTTTGGACAATACCTCTTTCATTAGTATTTTGAAATCAAGTAGATTCAGGTCAAAGAAAGCCTGTTCCATGGTAGGAAGGGTCCTGGACTTACAGGTAGGAGAATATTAGATTCAAGTCTTATCTCTGACACTTTTGTAGTTTTGAGAGCAGTCAAATCATGCAATCACTTTAATTCTCAGTTTCCTCAATTTTGAAATAAAATCAAGAGAATAATTTCTAGATGTGAACTTCAAGGAGAAACAATCCCCTCTACCAATGCAGGCTGGCATCTTCTCTGTAAATTAGAGGATTTCTCAGCCTCACAACTGCTATGTAACTTACTGGAAATCCAATAATCATCTGACTCAACCCATACTCAAAAAGGAATTGCTACACTGACATTTTCAGCTACTTCACTCGTGATGGTCTAGACTTTGCATGAAGACCTCCAGTGAGGAAGAAGCCACCACCTCCCATTCCACCTATTACTTTAATTGATCAGAAACTTTTTCCCGAAATCAAGCCTGAATACTACATCTGAAACCACACAAATTGCTCGTGATTCTACTTACTAGCAGCAAATGGAACAAATCTAATCCTTCCTTTACATAAAATCCTTTCAAATACTTGAAAAGAATTATGAAGGGCAGCTAGGTGATACCATAGATAGAGCACCAGTCAAGAGGACCTGAATTCAAATCTAACCTCAGACATTTGACACTTACTTGGGCAAGTTGCTTAACCCCAATTGCCTAACCTCCCCTTCTCCCTGGACAAGGGAAAAAATAATTCTCATGTTTGTCTTCCCCCACCTCCCTAGCCAGTCTTCTCTTGTTCAAACTGAACACCTACTTCCATGGCCTTTGTACTTGTCCTGATGTAACGTGGACTTGAGGTCCTTGGCCATTTTGCATGTCCTCTTCTATACATTCTCTGACTTCTCAATATCATTCTTATTCTGACACCAAGAATTGAATACAATATTCCAGCAATGGTCCAACTGAGAAAAACTACAAAGGAGATAACACCTGAAAGGGCTAGGGTCTCCCATTGCATCCTGGGCCACCTTCAGTCATCCTGATCAATATCAGGCCACTGGACCCAAATGGTTCAGAAGAAAATGAGGCTGGTGACCTTGCACAGTCCTCACTCACTCAAATCAAAGTCAACTGGAAGTCATGTCTCATCTTGATGTCATGATCCACTTCACGAATGAAAGACAAACACAACAACAGCCTGTCTATATGGAAGGTATTCCTCTCTCAATGCAACCCACATATACGTGTTTACAGGAAAAAAAAGTCCCTCAGTCTTTTTTTTTCTTGACAAACTGTTTTCTAATAATCACTCCCTACTGCTGTACATCTAAAGGTGATTTTCTAAACCTAATAATATTTTGCAGTCATCCCAATTAAAATAGGTTTTTAGATTAGGTTGCAATATTCTGGAGTCAATTCAATATAGCACCTGAGAACCAATTGTTAAATTTTCAGTGTGAATGTTTGCACCTCAGAAATGAGCAAATGCAACAAATATTGGCATGATTTAATGTTTTGTTGATTATCTAGACTTAAGAAGGGATGGAGAAAATATTAATAATGCAGATTAAACTTAAATGATTCATGCATACTTTTTTTTTCAGTAAAGCCAGTTAAACATTTACCAATAATATGCCTGAATTCAGCCCTATGTTCTATCCATTCAAGATTCTATTCAATCCAGACTTTCTCATCTAATACTTAGCTATCCTTCTCAGCTTTGTGCATTCTGCAAAATTCACAAGCAGATCATTTTTTACTCTGTACATATCATTAATAAAAATGTTAAACAGCACAAACTGAAGCACAGATCCCTGGGACATTCCACTGGAGACCTCTTGCCATTGGACTATTACCATCTAAATCACATCTCTGCATCTTTTTCAACTATAGAAATATGATTTGTTGTTTTTGTTTGGTCTTTTCAGTCATGGCCAAGATTCTTCACAACCCCATTTAGGGTCTTCTTGGCAAAGAAACCAAAGTGGTTGGAATTTTATCAAATACTTCACTAAACTATACTCTAGGTACATAATATTCAAAATAGTTTAGTGCTGATTAGTGCCAAAAAGTTGCTGTATTTATTCTGACAGTTAATCAATTAATAAACATATATTAAATGCCTACTATGTACCATGTACTGTGTCAACCTGTTCTTCATGAACTCATACTGGTTCTTTGTGATTACCACTTTCTTTTTTTAATGTATTTACTAATCATCTCCTTAATGATTTGCCCTTGAATTTCCCCAGGATTGAAGGTAAGTTCCATCAATCGTAGTTTTCAGGCTCTGTTCTCTTTTTCTAAACATTGGCACAACATCCATCCTTCCACAGTCTTGCAATTCTTCTGCCATGCTTCAAAACCATTCAAATGCCATGCTCAGGGGCTGGGCAGTAACATCTGCCAGTTCTTTCAGTACCCAGGATGTAGTTCATCAGGTCCTTGTGACTTTATGACTCGCAAACAGAAGCAATTTTGTCATCAAATATACTACACACCAAATGAACATAAAAAAGCCATGAGAGAGTAGTGAGAGACTTCAATTATCCAATCACCTGTTGAAGCTCTCTCCCTTTTGCTGCCAAAAAGAAAGAAAATAATGACTTCTTGAGTTTCTTTAATAATAACTTCATCTTTCAAAAGGCAGAGAAGTCAACAAGGAGAAATTCTATACCAGATCTGATTCTCACTAATAGGAATTTTTTTTTTATTTTATCTTTTTCTCTACAACAGAAATGATGGCAATTTTGCAGGCAAGCAATCCTTCCCTCCTACAGTCTGTAAGAGAATAGGAGAGGAAAGCCAAAGATAGTCTGGCATGGGCTTGATATTTTAAGGAAGGAAATTTAAAAGAGCACAGAGAAAAAATAGGTAAAATCTCATAGACTAAAATTCTACTGGAGAAGTCAGACCCTGATATGGAAAATCTCAAGAATGAAATTCTGAAGACAGAAAGAGATATGAATCCAAAAAGGAAGGAAAATTGGAGTTGTTCTAAGAGATGGATGAGGACAAACAAACAACTTACTGATGGACTCAGATGTTCAAAAAATAAAAAGATCTTTCCACAGGATGAAAATGAGGGCAATAACCGAGGATGACTTTATGATCATAGGTCATCACTCTAAAAATAGTGCAAGGAATGCTGAGGTTTGTAAGGACCTCAGGCTGCTGTGGGAATCTAAAGGCAACAAACAGGGGTTTTACTATTTTGTGGTTTGTAGCTTTGCTCGTAGATATAGTGGGGAAAGAGAAATAACTCTGTGTAGTGGATGGAGCACTCAGAGCCAAGATGACTTTGATCTCCCTCATTAGATAGGGACTTTCTAAAGGGCAGGGGCTGTCTTTTGTCTTTCTTTGCATCCCAAGCATTTAGCACAATGCCTGACAGCACTTATTGACTGACTGACTAGCTCATGCCTCACGTCTGACACATAAAGGCTAACTGACCCTGATCAAGTCATCTGACCTCTTGGAGCCTCAAGTAACTTTCTAAGACTCTAAGTCATTGGTGTGCATTGATTGACAGTTTCATCACCAAGAATATCTAAACACAATGAAATCACAGGTCCATCATCTCCCTTTACCCTAACAAAAAAAAAATGAATGAGGAGCAAAAAAGGAGGGATATGACTACTTATTTGGCTGAGTGGGGCAATGGTAACTAACAACAGAGAAGGGGAATAGATTTTGAATTTTTAATCTACTCCTGTTTTCTAAGCCAAGGAGAGAGAACTTTGAACTATTGAACTTGATAGAGCAAAAATGACTTCCAAGGAGTGGACACCAGAATAAATGAAGAGATACTCGGAGAGTATTTTGTTTTCCTTGATGCATTCAAGTTGATTTCTGATCTTGGGAAGATTTTATTTAGTCTTTCTGAGCCTCAGTTTCCCCATCTAGGAAACCAGGATAACAATGTTTGCAGTCCCTATTTCACAGGTTTATTATGTGGCTTTAATGAAAAAATAAATGGAGAGTATTTTACCATTTTTTAAATACTGCATGAATGTCTTTGATGAGGGTAAGGATGAAGATGATCTAAAATGGTTTGATATGACTTATTATTTCCTTTAATTTCATCAAGAACTCACTTCATATAGTTTCTCAATCAATTCATTAAAGCCCTCTCATTCTATCACTTTAGAAATTTCCTCCATCTTTCTCCATCCAGGCTCAGAGAGGTCAAAATACTTCCCCATGGTCACATGGCTGATAAATGCCAGAGGCCAGGTTAAAACCCATGTGTTTCTAATTCAAAGTCAAGCCTGCCATCCAGGATGCCACATGTGGCTAGTATCAAGATCCATTGTTAAGTGGTGCTTTAGTTCTTTATGGAAGAAGAATTATTTTGATTGAAAATGTTAACGCATTCGGGGGACTCTAGATATTACAACACTCTGAGAATGGTTGTATCTTGCTAGCAAGGTGACCTAGTGTACAAAGTACCAGGCCTGGAGTCAGGAAGATCTGAATTCAAAACCGATCTTAGACACTTGTTTACTTGGCGAGTCACTTCACCTCTGCCTGCCAACATTTCTTCAACTGTAATATAAGGATATTAACAGCACCTACCTCTCAAGGTTGTCTTGAGGATTAAATGAGATGTTTTAAGGTGCTTTCTAAAGTTTAAAATACTATATAAATGCTATTTATCATAATTATTATTTTATTTTTGCTATTTAAAAGGCTGTGTGACTAGCCGTAAGACTGCCTTTCCTTGGGATTTGTCTGAAAGGTGACTTGATTGTCTCAAACAGTCCTGTTTGGGTAATGCAACAGTTGACCCTGCAGAGTCAGTTTTTAACATCACAGCAGGCAAAAATCTTGTTTTCTTCTCCCGACTGATTGGAGCCTGAGGGTGTTAGTGCTAGAACCCAGAGTGGAAGAGCACTTTTTTGTCCCCTTTCAATTGTGGAATGGGCATGCTGGGCTTCTTGGAATGTGAGTCTACAAAATTAAAATCATCAGCATCATTCCTAGTGGCTCTGATCTGGAATACAGTACAACCCTCAGAATCACCTATCTTTTGTGTAAAGCAGCTATTGTGTTTTGTGTTGTAGAAGACTGTCTTTTCCCGTCATTTGGAAATTATGATGCTTGACATTTTCACTGGCACAGAAGGCTACTAGATCGTGTTGTTCTGTGGCCGAAGTAGCTATAGTGGGTGATGCCTCCCTTTCTTGGTGAGTCTAGTCGGATATTGGAGGTAGAAATAGCTAGAGACTAGACCTATCTGATTTCAAGAGGGGTCCATTTCTAGCTGCCCAAACTCTCCCTGGAAATGCTGGTCAGCATCTTCTCTGAAACCTTTAGTTTTAGAGAATTGCCTAAAGCAGGGATGTCAAACTGGTCAGCATGCAAGCCACAAAACTTTATAGAGTGCTACTCAAATCAGATGAAAATGTAATTGGGAAATATTTAATAAAAATGCAAGGATGATAATGTTATTCTGTGATTTTCTAATCCATTTACATTTGAGATTGACACTCGTGGCGTAACGTACTGAGGAAGTAACTTTCTCAGGATTATATAACCAGTATATGCTAGAGGAAAATCTCTAACCAAGGACTTCCTGACTTCCAAAAATGTCTCTCTACTCACTACATTACTTTGCTATTCAAATTCTAGGTATGTAAATTGTGTATCCTAAATTGTATTGTATATTCTAAATTGTATTATATATTCTAAAATTGTATATTCTAAAATGAACCAGTTATCCAGTTATCTCAAGCAGAAAGTGACACTCTAATGAACTCTGAGTGAAAATTGATACATATTTTTAAAATTTATTTTTCTTGGGTTTTGTATGTATTTTCTTTTTGTAACATACATAATATGGAAATGTTTTGCATTATTTCACATGTATGATACATATATTGCTTGCCTTCTCAAGGAGTGGAGAAGAGTGAGAAAATTTAGAACTCAAATTTTTAAAAAATGAATGTTTAGAACATTTTCCATGGCCCCAAGATGGTGCCAAAGATGAAGAAAGGTGCAGCTGTTTTCCCCAAGACAGAAGCCAAACCCAAGGCCTTAAAGGCCAAGAAGGTAGCATTGAAGGATGTCCAGAAAGAGATGTGAACATCTCTCACTTTCTAGTGATTCAAGATACTAAGACTGCAAAGGCAACCCAGATACCCTCAGAAAATGCCACTCAGAGAAACAAGTTGGATCACCATGCCAGCATTAAGTTTTCCTTGACCACTGAATCTGTTGTGAAGAAGATTGAGGACAACATCTTCATCTTCATTGTGGGCATCAGGTTGAACAAGCATCAGATCAAGCAGAGAAAAAAGAAGCTATGTGACATCAGTGTAACCAAGGTCAACACTGTATCAACACTGATCTGGCCTGATGCAGAGCAAAAGGTCTAGGTCTGAATTGCTCAGGACTATATTTTCGATATTGCCAATAAAATTGGAATTACCTAAACTGTGTTCAGCAATCTCCCTCCAACTGCAATAAAAAATTTCCAACATAAAAAATACGTATAATTTGAATAACTTGATGAAATAAATAAAATTTCACAAAAAAACAACTACCCAAAAGAAAAGGGAAGATTCTTTCCAAAAGTAGTTGACCAAGACAGATGGTAATCTCTTTCTTATGTAGGAAAAGGTATGGCAAAATATCTGTAGCATGAATTCCAGGGACAGGGCCAAGATGACAGAATAGAGAAAGCAATTATCTGAGTTCTCCTAATATTCCCACACAAACAAATTTAAAATAACACCTAAAATCAAATTCTCAAGTGGTAGAGACAACAAAAGGTCACAGTGAAACATTCTTCCAGCCCAGGACACTTTAGGAAGTCAAAAGGAGACACTTGTGACACTAGATTGGATGCTGACCCAGAGGACATAGGAATCCAACACCAGTGGTGAGACTAGGTGCTGACCACAGAAGGAGCAGCAGCTATGTAAGCTCTCAGGCTAGAGGTGGTAAGAGGACCTGGAAACTGGTCAGAAAAGCATTACAGAGGATACCTCTGCCAGCACTGGGAAAAGCATTTGATGCTATTTGGCAATTCCTTTATTGATACCCATTTCTGGGTCATAGTTTAAGGGCGTGGATGACCACTTCCATTCCTGAGGCCATATGGAGAAATAGTGTTTTGATCCCAAAGTTAAAGATCAAAGTTCAGACCAGGGGAGCACTGACCACATATCTTCCTGGGTTGCATCACCTTAGAAGCACTAAAAACTTACACGTCCCCAGAACTAGCTCTGAAAACAGAAATTTGAAAAAGCTGAAACTTGAGAACATGTCCCTCTAACACTCCCAAGCTAAGAACAGAACTCAACTTTAAAAATTAATTAAAAAAGCAAGAAATGGGTGGAGAAATGAGCAAATGTTATAAAAATGAACCTGACCATAAAATGTTTCTATGGTGACAGGGAAAGTCAAGATACAAGTTCAGAAGAAGATTATGTGCATGATGTCAAAACAGCTGCAAGCAAAGCTTCAAAGAAAAAAATATGAATTGGATACTACCCCAGCAAGAATTCCTGGAAGAGCTAAAAGTGATTTTCAAAATCAAAGGAGTGTTAAAGGAAAGATTGGTTAACTTGATAAGAGCAAAGGAAGAAAATTATGGAAAGACAACAGCTAGGTAAAAGAGGCATCAAAAATTATTAAAAGAAATAATGTTTTTAAGAAAACAGAATTGGCCAAATGGAAAAAGAGGTGGAAAAAAAACTTTACTGATGAATATAATTCCTTAAAAACCAGAATTTGTCAAATGGGGGCGGGAAAGTACAAAGACTGACTGAAGAAAGCAATTTCTTAAAAAAAAAAATTGGGCAAGAGCAAGCTAATGGTTACAAAAGACATCAATAAACAACAAAAAAAATTCAGAAGAATAAAAAAATCAAAGAAAAACATCTCCTTGGAAAAACAATTGACCTGGAACATAGTAGAGATAATAGTAAAGAAATTAGTAGCAATAATTGAAGAAATTACACCTAAAAACTATGATCAAAGCAAGAGGCTAGAAATCATACTTCAAAAATTATAATGGAAAACAGAACTGATGTTTTAAGTTGTGGTTGTTGTTCAGCATCTTTTTCAGTCTTGTCCAGTTCTTCATGACTTCATTTGGGGTTTTCTTGGCAAAGATACTGGAGTGGTTTGCCATTTCCTTCTCCACCTCATTTAACAGATGAAGAAACTGAGGAAAACAAGGTTAAGCAAACTGCCCAGGGTAGCACAGCTAGTAAGTATCTTAGTCCAGATTTAAACTTAGGAAGATGAGCCTTCCTGATTCTTGATCTGCCACTCTACCCACTGCACCACCTAGGTGTTCTCAATATCTTAGGTTCAGAAGCCAAAACAGAAATTGAAAGAATCCACCAACCATCTCCTGAAAGAAATCCAAAAATGAAAACTCCTGATAATATTATTCCAGAGTTTCCAGATTAAGGAAACAGAAAGAAACAATCCAAAGATTCTGAAGTCACACTCAGAATCACATAGGATTTAGCAGTTTCCACCATAAGGAAGTTGAGGACTTTGAATATGATTTTCCAGAAGGCAAGGGAGTCAAGATCACAATCAAAAATAATCTATGCAACAAAATCCAGTGTAATCCTTTAGCGGGGAATGGGTATTTAAAGAAATAGAGGACTTTGAAATATTCCTGATGAATAGGAGAGCAGATGGAAGAAGGGAAGTATTTGGATTTCAAAATTTTAAGAAATGAATTTCCAAAATATTTTAAAGTGCAGTTGGGTAATATTTAGTAAAATAACATATAAGCATAACTATGTTTGTATGTATGTATAAACATATATTTCTTTAAAATAATATCTTTAGCCTAAAAGAAAATTCATTTATGTAATGATGAACCTCTCAGAATTCAGCTAGACCAATCTTCAAATATCAAACACATGACTCAGCAAGTCCATAAAAATCAGTTATTTAACCGGCATTTAAGTACCTACCATATGCCAGGCATTGTGCCATGTACTAGGAATACAAAAATAAATTGAACAGTCATTGCATTAAATGTATCTACATTATATTTGGTCAGGGGGAGGGGTGGAGGAAGAGTAGTGGGTATAAAGATAAGAAAATAAAATAGAAACAAGAAAATACAATTTACTTGAGGGAGTGGATGCTAGCAACCAGGGGATCAGGGTAAATTTCATGTAGGGGATGATCTGCCTTGAGATCTGAAGGATAGTAAGGATTCTAAGTGTCCAAATAGGGAAGAAAGAAAGGGCATTATAGATAAGAGGGGCAGTCTAACAAAGGAGTGGACCAGAGATGGAATGCTCTAAATAAGCCACAGCAAGCAACCCAGTCTAACCAGAACATAAAATGCTTGGTGGACAAAATGAGTGATATACCTAGAAAAGTGGGTTGGGGACAAATTTTGAAGGACTTGGGTGAAAACCCTGATGAAGTATTTTAGCCCTTGAGGTTGCTTAATAATCATTCATTGAACTGAGCAAAATAATGCCCGTGGCAGTCGTATTTGTGTGTAGTTTGGCTGGTTACAATAAGGTTTCCTATTCTGTTCTCTTTATGCCTTACTACTCAAATTTGTACTATATCTATCTGTGTATGTAACATCTCCTTTATATTTTTTCATAATTGCCCATTTCAAATACTGATCTTTAAACTAAATGAAGGGGACCTCAGAGTCTAGGTGGCAGAGTGAATTGAAAAACAGCCTTGGAATCAAGAAGAACTGAATTCAAATTCCACTCTAAACCCTTACTTTCTTTTTTTATTATTAATTTATTTGTTTTCAGTATTCTACAGTCACTTCCATAAGTCTTAGGTTTTTTCTTCCTCCTTCCCCACTCCCTATCCAAGATGACATGTAATCTTAGATGGGTTCTACACATACATTTTCACATTAGTCATAGAAGAATTAAATGAATTAAATGAAATTAAATTTCGTAGAAGAAGTAAAATGAATGGGAGAAACTATAAGAAAAACCCAAACAAAACAAAACATAACACAAGAGGGAATATTCTGCTTCATTGCTTTCTATGTTACAGGGGGAATTTGATAAACCTCTTAATCTGACTTTTCTCATCTATAAGATGGTGTTAATATCGCATGTATCTCACAGGGTTGTTGTGGGGATAAAATGAGATAATATGACTAAAGTGCTTTGCAACTTTCAAGTGCTATATAAATGGTAGGTATTGTTATATATAATACTATAATATGCTCCATGATATGTAATATACAATGTATTACATTATATAACATATCACTTATTGTACATTATCTTGTTAGTATTACCTATAATAACTTTTATTATTGCTACCTATTAAGATTATTAACCCACACCCTCAGAAATCCCTTGGCTTTTTTGTGGTGGGCAAGATCTGGAAATCTAGGGGATGCCCATCATTGGGGAGTGATTGAACAAGTTGTGGTATACAAATGTAATGGAATACTATTGTGCTATAAGAAATGATGGACAGGTAGACTTCAGAAAAACCTGGGAAGACTTATATGAACTGATGCTGAGTGAGGTGAGCAGAACCAGGAGAATATTATACACAATTATAATTGTAGCATGTAAAGATCAATTTTGTTAGGTAGATCAATGTGAAGACCTAAAACATTTCCAAAGGGCTCGTGATACAAAATATCTATGGAGTCAGAATGCAGAATGAAGCGGACTATTTTCTCCTTTATTATGTTATGGTTTGTTTTGTTTTTCTCATGATTTCTCCCATTCACGATAATTCTTCAATGCAACATGTCTAACGTGAAAATGTGTTTAATAGGAATGTTCGTATAGAACCCATGTAAGATTGTATGCTGTTTTGCAGAGGGATGTGGGAAGGAGGGAGAGAAAATTGAAAACATGGAAGTGCATGTTGAAAACTGAAAATAAATAAATTAATAAATTGGAGGGAAATTTTTAACAAAAGAAATCCCTTGACTTCCTGTAACTTGTCCCAGTATAAAATGGTGCTCTTAGGTTGACCAGACTTCTTGGACCTCTATTCATGCTGGCTCCAACCTTCATAGACATTGCAAACATTCTGCTTTCAGTTGTTAGTTCACTAGTAGCTACTTCCATGGCTTGGGACTGTTGTGCTCAGCAATAACTTTTTGACAGCTAATAACTTGGAATAAATCAATCCCTGGTTCACTGCAGGAAGGGGAAGAGATTGTGTGTGGCTGTCACTGGGTGATAAGCCAACAGATTCTATGATATGTCCTGTTATCCACAAGGATTACTCTTTGCCCAGTGGGAAACTTAGCTGGCACATAGTGATAGGAATATTTAAGTAAGTTCTGAAGGAAGAAAGAAAAATGAAAAGTTGTCAATGTAGTTATCAGTATCACTGACCAATGGCTTTATTTTGTTATAGAATTACTATAGTATCGCAAACTATGAATACATAGAATTAGTCACATACAAGGATAGCTCAGTTTTCCATGTATATCAATTGTGTCTGTGTCAATTATGCATATTTACAAACAAGTTTTATACATATATACATAATATATATGTACACATATATGTGTGGATATATATGTGCATATATATGTGCGTATATTGTGTGTTATATAACTATCAGGAGGCAAATGAAAATATTTTTCATATTGAATGAATTTAGGTTTCCCTGAATCAGTCAATGAGCATTTATCAATTTTTTAAAACTAATCTCTTGTTTTTCAACTAACAAAAACTTGTTCTGTTACCCTCCCCTCACTAGAAAAAAGAGGGTGAAAAATACTTTGTAACCACTATCCATTCTCAAGCAAAATGAATTCCTGCATTGGCTATATCCACAACATACATGTCTTATTCTCCATGAGTGTGTCATTTCTTTGTCAGGAGGTAGGTAACTTGTTTCATTATTCATTTGGAATTGTGGTTGTTCATTACATTCAATGATCAGAGTCCTTATGTCTTTCAAGGTTTTTTGTCCTTAAGATGTTATTGTTATAACATCAATTGTTTTCTTGGTTCTTCTTACTGAACTCTGTATCAGTTCCTATAAGTCCAAGCTTCTCTAAGTCTTTCCCTTCCAGCGTTTTTATAGTACATTCATATCCATTACATTTATATATCAAAATTTGCTCAGCCATTCTCCAAATGATGAATTTTACCTTAGTTTCTAGTTCCTTAAAAGTGCAAAGGAAGAGTTGGGATAAATATTTTTGTATAGTGGCCTTTTTCTTCTTTCTTTGGTCTCTTTATGATTTAGGCTTTGTAGTATATATCTATGTCAAAGATCAGGAACAATTTAATAATTTTGGGGGTTTGGTTTCAAACTGTTCTCCAAAAAATATCTGGGCCATTCAGAGTTCCACCAATGTTGTGCTAATGTGTCCATTTTCCCACAGTCACGTCAACATTTGTTATTGCATTTTTTTGACAACTTTGACAACCTGACAGATATAAGATTGAACCTCAGAATTGTTTTAATTTGCATTCCTTCAGTGATTAGTGATTTGAACTTTTTTTGGTAAAGCTGTTGATAGTATGGATTTCTTTATTTTTTTCTCTATGATTTGGAGTTTGTTTTTTATAAAGCTACTGATAGTATGGATTTTCTTTAGAAAACTAACATTTGTGGAATAACCTCATAATTTTCTATCAATTTCTATTAATTTTGGAAATAAAATAAATGGATATTTATTAAGCACTTATTAAGTGTAAGGCAATATGCTAGCCTAAGTGCATGGCTATGAAATAAATACTGATCAAAGGAGAAACTCCCTAACTCAGCTTATGTATTTTCTTTCAGAATATTTATATTTCTTAACTCCAGAATTACAACTATCAGACTTAAAGCAGGACATTGCACTAGGAAATATTCAGGAGGCTTGTTTCCTTGGGAAAGTGGGCAGTGAATATCTCCCCACAGCAATCACTATCTTTGAACCCTATTTCTTGAACCTCTGTTGGACCATGAAGAACAACTAATTCCCAAAGTGATGTCACCATGGCACCCCTGTCCTCAGACTTGTTTTCTACCCCATCATCCTTTAAGGAACACAAAAGGACAGGCTGTACCTTACATACCCACAATCATAGCATCTTCTGGGTGGCTGATGCATTCTTCCTTCCTCCTTCCCAACTGATTATATTCATGGTAAAAGAATTCCTGAATCAGACTTTTCTATACCCAGGTGCAATGTCACTGAAAATCAGAGTTGAAAGGGACCACAAAGAGAATTTATTTCAATCCACACCTAGTTGAGAATTCTTTTTATTACTTCCACCAAGTGCTCATGTAGCCTTCACTTGAAGTGAAGTGGGCAGAGGTGGAGACAATGTCCTAGAGGTGTACCAAGGCAACTCACTGTACTAATTATTTGGATATGTGTTATGTGTTACCAAAAATCTTCCTCTCTAACTGGCCATTGCTTTCAGTTCTATCTTCTTGGGACAAGCCCTCTGGTTCACAGTAACTAGGTTAATGACCATTTGCCCCATGCTATTTTCCTCACCTCCTAAAGAATGACCAGATCATGCTCAAACTCAACACTGCATGCCAATCCCCATAGATGCAAGTTCAAACCAGAGAATATTCTGGAAAGAGGAGCTCTACCTTAAACCAGAGGGATCCTGGCAGGTACATTGGTATTATTGAGTCTTAGTCATAATACAGGACCCCAAGCTAACTGATGTTATTCCTTAGCTGAGCTACTGATTCCCCTCATCCTCTACCAGCTCTTAGTTTCCTCCCTCCCAAAATTATCTTTTGTTCAGTATGTGGGGGGGAGGGGGAAGGTACACTTATATGCATACACATTCTTGCTGTCTCTTCTGTTAGAATCTAAGTTATTTGGGCACAAGGACTATTTCACTTTTGTCATCGTATTCTCCACACTCAACTTGGTGCCTGTCCCATAGTAGGTATTTAATAAATGCTTATTTGTTGCTAGGTTAATTAATTGTCACAGCTGCCGACATCTTCTGAGTCTAGGAATATGCAAACCAATTCTCTGTCTCTATAGAGAAGGCTACTTGAAACCAAGACAGAAGGCATGAATCCCCTATCTTAAAATCCACCATCATATCCTTACAAAACTACATAGGTGTTTCACCACTACTTGCTGATTAATTGATTATTTTAAATCTGCTTTAGCAAAGGATTTCCTTTTCCCCAAAGAAAGCGCATCTTGCCTCAGAGTAGTCTAAGCTAGAAGTCTTTCCACAGAAGCCTTATTCCAAAGACTACCCTCTAAGACTGAGAGTCTGTGTGGTAAAGTGGATAGATCATTGGATTCAGAGTCTGGAAGATCAGGGTTCCAATTCCTCAGACACTCACTAGTTGTTTAACCTTGGCCAACTTACTTAACCTCTCTATGCCTCAGATTTCTCATCTGGAAAAAAATGAGCAGGGTTCTATTTAATAGCCTCTAAAATCCCTTCTAATTCTAAATTTACAATCCCAATTATAAAATTTTAATCCTCTGATTCCTTCCAAGATCAGCCTGATGGACAAATTCTGGAAAATATTGTGGTTTTTAGCATCACTTCAGTTGGGACCCTCACCCCCATGGCCAAACCAAAAGTCAGACGGGAGAGTCAGGCATAAAGCAAGCAGCCATTTATCTTTGTAGATTCTTCATGGCAGACAGCAAGCATAATCAACAGAGAAATAAAGATCCAGGAAATCTTAGTAATAGATGAGAGAGTCAATTGACCCTATGCAGTCACTTAAAATGCACAGAGAAATTATAAAAGTTAAAAAAAGGCAACTGTCTCATTTCTTGTCTCCTACCCCACGCAGTCCCCTCAGCAAGGCATGTCATCCTAACATGAGTTCCATGCAAAAAAATCGCAATTAATAAGGGACCTTAGGCATCTCAACATGTAATATAACATTCAAAAGGCTTGTGATTCTGTAAGATGCCATAACTTTTTCTTTTCCAAAAAGAATTCCTCTTTATAGCTCTCACTTAATTGCCCTTACGGACTAATCAGTCCAGAACATAATGCTGTTTCTCACTCGCAACCTTTTGATCTACTTCCTACTAGGCTTTATTTCATTTTCTGAAAACCACAAAAGGAATAAAACAGGGGGATGAAGGCTGAAGTCTTCCCTTCTTTGCAGGCTTGCCTGCCACGACACACTCTCTGTGCAAATGCTAAATCTCATGAGGGCTCTACAGAATAAATCTCAAGACTATTACTGTTAATTGTTACATATTTTCTCAACAAAATACCCCCTTTCTTTATGTTAAACAATGTTTTTCCCCCCTTCAATGCATGGCAACAATTACTGTAACTGATTTCAATTAGGGTCCCAGTTTACACTAAGTATTAGCTATTATTAGTCCTATATCAACACACAGAAGGAGGCTTGCAGCTGACACAGCTCCTCTGCCCTCAGTATAAATGCAACAAGCATCGAACAGGGCAGAAAAGCCAGAAACGGAAACATTTCTCATGCCATGTAGTGATATATGGGAAATCCTGTCTGGGTGCGAGTGCGACACTATGCTGTATTTCTCGTCCAATTAATGTTATTTATGAATTCTCATGTTTGCATTTTAATTGTATAAAGACTCAAGCCCCCACAGGGGATCCTTTAGAAATAAATATGCCAGTATTTAGTGTAGTTGGCCCTTATCTATCGTTCAGGATCTCATAACTTTCCACTAGAATATACGTTTTTAAAGCTACTCGGTGCTTGGCGTTTTGATCACAGCGCACCCAAGGAATCATGACATGCTGTCCTCAGAATCAGGGGTTTATGCCTGAATTTCTGCTATGCATTTTCAAAACATTAGTCAAAGCCCTCTTTAGCCTCAGGTTTCTCTGTAGCTGTCCCCTTCATCATTTCCTATAGGACAAGAGTATTCCATTTTATTTGCATACCACAATTTGTTCATTATTGTCCAGGTCTATATATATATTACCTTTTCTTTGTTATCACAAGATCAACGCTCCATAACCAATACCACTGTCGGAAGATCACTTAACCACCTTTGAAGTAGAAGGTTACCCAGGGAATCACACCTTTGAGAGGTAGAGCTATGGGCAGGGCAGCATCATTTATTAGTAGAGTTTAGACTATGGATTTTTCACCTTACTATCCCAGGGGTTCATTGAAAGATTTCAAGGGGTTCACTAACTTGTCTGGGGGGAAAATTACATCTTCATTTCAATGTAATTGGTTTCCTTTGAAATGATGTGTTTTGTAATTATGCATTTAAGTGCATTATTCTCAGAAAACATCCACAGACTTCATGAAATATCCAAAAAAAATCAATGCCACAAAAAAGTCTAAGAACTCTGGACTAGGAGATCAGTTCCTGCTCATTCACCCAATGGCTACTTGTGTAAGAAGCAGAAGATTGGTTCCATCTATCCATCTATTACTCGGAAAAATTCAAAAACCTATTATTAAAAGGGTAGATTGTGAATTCTAAGAAGTGAAGCATGGCCTATAAAACTTAACCTTACTGCAGGGAAGTCATGCTAATCTCATCTGATTTCCTTTCATTTGCTTCCTTCCTTCCTCCCTTCTTCTTTCCTTCCCTCCCTCTTTCCTTCCTTTTTTCTTTCCTTTTTCCCTCCCTCCTTCCTTCCTTCTTTCTTTGCTTCCTTTCTCCTTTGTTTCTTCCTTTCTTTCTTTCTTCCTCTTTTTTTCTTTCTTGGGCAATAATCAATTGGTAGGTCAGGCAAATATAGTTGATAGTTTTCCTTTATTTTGGTAAAATATTTGTTAATTTCTCATTTTTTTTTCTGTGTTCATGAGATGAGAGATACAGACTAGGTGTCAAACTCAAATGAAAACAGGGTCACTAATCTGTCCATAAGGATCCCTGTAGACCACAAATTGACTCGCTTTTAAAATGTGATATTATATATATATATATATATATGTCTTACTGTATTTTTATTTATTTTGTTTAATATTTTCCAATTTCATTTTAATTCCGTTTTGGCCATACTCAAGAGTCTCATGGACTGCATGTTTGACACCTTTGAACAGTTAGACTGATTTAGAGCTGGGTTAACTACTAGACCCAAAAAGATATCATTAATCATTTTATATTCACTTGCAAAGAGTTCTCTAGTGAATATCCCAGGGATCTGCCCCTAGGCCTTTGTCACTTAGCATTTTAAACATTGATTGGGATAAAAAGATAGAAGCCTTACTAACAAAATACATAGGTAACACAAAGCTTAGGGATATAACTGTATGACAGAGTTAGACAATGAAAACTGGACTGAATAGAATGAGTTGAAACTGGTTAAATGAATTTCTATAGGATTAATAAAGAAGTCTTACATGTGAGTTCATAAAATTAACTTTGGCATGACTGGATAACAGATCATGTGGAAAAGAGTTAAAAGTCTTAGTGTCCTACATGATCAATATGGATCTGCTGTAATGAGGAACTCAAAATGACTCATGAGAACTTGAATTTCATAAAGGCTTAGGATTCAGAGCACAAAGGAATATCCCCATCATACTTGGAATTAGCATACAACTGGAGCGATGCAGTCAGTTTTGGGTTCCAAATTTTAAGTGGAACATTGACAACAATGACTCACATTTCTATAGCATTGTTAAGGTTTACAAAATACTTTACCTACACTACTCATGTAATTTCTTTTAATTGAGTAAACATGTGAATTGATTAGTTTAGTAAAACTTCAATGAGGAAACTCTACAACGCAAATCAGCACCTACTGGGAGACTTGCAGTTTTTGAGTTTTCTGGAGATACTAAAAAGTTAAGTGACATATGGGTTAGTGTCTTGGAGGTAAAATTACAATCCTCATATTGAAGATGAGGTTGCTGAAGTTGAGAGTTAAAGTTAACCATGTGGTCACACAGCTAGTGAGTGCTAAGATGTAGCTTGGATGATGGTCTTCCTGACTTCAACTCCTGTGTTCTCTCTAGTATACAGACATTCAGAAGAAGGAGATCAGAATGAGGAAGAGCCTTCAAATCATGCTATTAAAGGAAAAGCTGAAGAAAATGGGAGAGTCTAACAGTAATAGAACAAGACTGGAAGAGGAAAGACAGGATCCCGATTACCATGGTTAAGTATTTACAGTCTGTCAAGACCGTGAGGTTACAGAAGAAGGTTGTGGCCTACTCTGTTAAAACAAAGAGGACTTAACAGGGGATATTGAGTCAAAGCTCCAAATTTAGGTTTGACTTAAAGAGAGACTTTCTTACAATTTGAATTGTGTGTGTTTGTGTTCATCCTTTGTTGCCAATCATGCCATCAGAGAAATAATAACATGACTTGTACTTGACTTTGTTTTGAGTGAAGGAAGGCTGTGCAGGTCACCAGCCTCACTTCTCCACAGACATCTGAATCTAGTGACCAGATATTCATCAGGATGACTGGAGATGACCCAGGATGAGGCAATTGGAGTTAAGTGACTTGCCCAAGGTCACACAGCTAATGAGTGTCAAGTGTCTGAGGTGAGATTTGAACTTAGGTCCTCCTGATTCCTGCACTGGTGTTCTATCCACTGCACCATCTAACTGCCCTACAATTTGAATTATTCAAGAGTTGAATGATGAATCCTCAGGAGGTGCTAGTTTTCCCTCCCTGAAAGTCTTCAATAAAAAGTTTGTTGACCATTTTTGTTGGATGTTGCAAATCTTATTTAGAAATCCATTGGACTAGATCATCTGTAAGATATCTCTCAGCTCCATGAATCTGTTATCATCTCTGCCTATAGTATTATAGAATGACAGATCAAGAAGTAGATTTCTAATGTAGTTGGAAGTCATCTATACAACCTTTTCATTTTACATAGGAAGAAACAGAGGCCTGTAAGGGGGATATGACATTCCCAAATTCAAAAAAATT
>CM053770.1:652699644-652806049 GCA_028658325.1 Potorous gilbertii | reverse complement strand
AGGAGACTGAAGGAAAGAAAAAGTGAAATGTCAAACACTTTTCAATTTTTGATATGTGCACATTTGGACAGATCACTAGCCTAGGCTTCCCTTAACTACATATAGATATGCCAAGTCAAATCAGGAAAAATTTTAATCATAAGGTTTTGAATTCCTAAGATGGTTTTAGTATCTTTAAAAGACCCATTATTTGATCTCAGCAGTCTCTCTAAGGGCTGTATGCCAACCAAGGAGGAAAGGGCTAGTTAATAGCAAGTTAATATAATTCACTCAGGGAAATGAATGATCTGATTTGGATAATAGAAGGCACAAATGTTAATCTAGGAGACAGGGAAACCACCCAAATTGATAGACTCAATGATACTGTCCTTCTGCATCAGTAGCTATGTATATGTGCATTTCAGAGAATCATTTATTCATTCATTCAGTCACTAATTCATCCATTGTTTGTGGAATACCTTACCCTATGCAAGACCCTTAATCAAAGGCACAGAAGGCAACGCTTGAGTACCAAGGAGAACAGCATCACTCTTACCTCTCAATTTCATTTTCAATAAAAAATTATAATTAAACAGAGCAATTGGATAAAGAGTTCTGGAATAACCCAATCTTAGAATTAGAAGGGATCCAGTTCAGTCCATACCCAGAGATATCCCTTCTAGAACATAGCCAATGAGTGATTATCTAGACTTTGGAGACATCCAATAAGGGAAAACTCCTTATCTTCTATGAAACCCCATTTAACTTTGTTGCTCAGTCATTTTCAGTCATGTCTGTCTTTTATATGGGTCTTGGCAAAGGTATTGGAGTGACTTGCCATTTCCTTCTCATGACATTTTGTGGGTGCCATTGGAGCATATGAACTGTCCATGGTTATTGATTATTCTTACTCTATGCCTGTTCTTCTTTGTTATTTCCTTCTCCAGCTCATTTTACAGATGAGCAAACTGAGGCAATCAGGGTTAAATGACTTGTTGAGGGTCACACAGTTACTGAGTGTCTGAGTTCAGATTTGACCTTAGGAAGATGAGTCTTCCTGACAGATGTCTCACTATGCTAGGAACTTCTTGAGGACAAGAATTTCTTTTCTTTTTTTTTTTGTCTGTATCCTTAGTGACTGGTACCCTTGGCCTGCTCAATAATCCAACCTGCAACCTTTCTGCAAACCTCTTCATTTGGAATCTTCCTCCCTGGAAAGTTTAACTTCTTAGATAATTACCTCTGACAATAGAGGTGAAAAACCATTAAGATATACTTGTTAGAGGCCCCATCCTTTCATATAAAGTATCAGGTCCTGTTCTCCATGGGGGAGATCCTATTGTGTGGGACTGGTCTAGGAATACCTGAACTTGACTTGGGGGTAAAACCTATAAGTAGTCTGAGATGTCCTGCTGGGGACCCAGCTGGCCAGTTTCAGTTGGGCAACTCAGCTCCTCCCCTCTCCTCCCTTCCTCTTCCCCTCCCTCTCCTCCTCTCCCCTGTCTTCTCTTCACCCTTCTTCTTTCTATATTCTCATCTCCCCTCCTCCCCTTGCCTGAGAGTATTCTGCCCAAAGGAAAGTAAATTTTGATGGCTGAAACCCACCTGGATATTTTGGGGTTTGCTGGTTAGATTTCTTTCTCAAAGACCAAGCCTTAAACCTAATTCACTCTGGGGCTCCTATGTTGGACCACAATAGGTCCCCGCCCTGCCCATACACCACTTAATGGTTATTTTTTGGACTCTCCAGGTTCAGAGTGAATAGAAATAGTAACTTTGTCTTTTGGCCAGCTACCAACCCTCAGGGTCTTCCTCTCCCAGACTGAGTTTGTTTGTTTGTGTTTTTTGATTAAGGAAGAAATGGGCATTGCCTCACTCAAAGTGAAAACTTGAAAAGACCTTAAAAAGACCATGGTCTCCCACATCATTCTGGGACTTCTCAAGTCATCCTGATCCATTTCTGGCCACTGAACCCAGATGGCTCTGGAAGAAAAGTGAAGCTGGTGACCTTGCACAGCCCTTCCTCACTCAAATCAAAGTCAACTGCAAGTCATGTTATCATCTCCCTAAAGTCATGATCCTCTTCAACAATGAAGGACAAACACAGAACAGATGAGGAAATGGAGGCAAATAGTTAAGTGACTAGCAAGTGTCTGAGGTCACATTTGAATTCAAGTTTTCCTGACTCCAGACCCAGCACTCTTATCTACAGAGCCAAGTAGTTACCGCTTCACTTTGAGATCACTGTCATTCTTCCGAAGAATATCCTAAGGCCATAGGCCTAACTATACTCCTTGTGACATCTATCCATTGCTTCTAGCTCTGCCTTTTGGGGAATAACCAGAACAAACTGAATCCTTTCAGATGACAACCCTTCAAATACTTAGTATGGTCATGGATCCCTGAGTCTCCTCTTCTAAAAGACTCACATTGCCAGTTCCTTTCTTTTTATGGCATTATTCTCCAGGTCCCTCATCTGCCTGGTAGCTTCTCTCTTCTCTCTGTCTTTCCTGGAATAGGCTCAGAATTGGGGTGCAACAGAGGAGTGGGGATGACTGCAGCAGACGCTCTCTTAAAATAGAGGACCAAGGAAGGAAGGAAAAGCTTCACACCCAGAGTGATCTTCCAGGGTGTGAATGCTGAAGGGCCAGAGGCAAGAGATAGGGGAGTGATAGAGAAAGAATTCCAGAAAGTCAAAAGAGAAACTTAGAGATAGATGAAAGAGTGAACATTCTGGACTGGGTCATTTCCTTAAAATAGAAATTTGAGGAGAAACTGACCCATCAGAGAAAGGAGTCATAGGGATGGAGGAACTAGGATGAGGAAGCTGTTGAGGAATGGTGGAAAAGGCATCCAGAAAGTCAGGAGCAAAGTTCAGAGAAGAATGAAGGGTGAACATCATAGGGATGTTCAATATAAAGAGAATTTTAAATTCAATATAAAACCGTTATCTAGTTCCTGGCACACAGTAGGCACTTAATAAATGCAAGTTAAATTGAATTAAGTGGTAAAGTGTTTTTTTTTTATATCATAGAACCATAGATTTAGAACTAGAAAGACTTTAGAGGACATCTAATCTAACCCCCTTCATTTTACTGATAAATAAACCAAGTCCAAGAGAAGTAAAGTACCTTGTTCAAGGTCAGACGCATAGCAAGTACTCTTTCTGCCTTTTCCTCCCCCTTCTCCATTTCAATGACTTGGTAGCAATTTCTTACCACTGAAATAAAAAAAAAATACCCACAAATCTACTTTACCATCTTTAAATAGATATATCATTTTCTATAATCTTTGGATTTCAAAGGGCTAATTCATTGCCTTTAACATTAGGCTTCTCTTTCACAAGCATGGATTTCAAGTGAAGTTCTTAAATTTTTAGGAGCGTAGTTATGACTTACCACATTTGTTCAGTTAACTCCCAGGTTACTACTTTTATTATATGCATTTTCACGAAATAAATGGTCTGAAAATAACTCATTATGTGGTGTGACAAACGAGGGTTTGTACATTTCTCACCCAAAAGGACCGTGCTGAAAGCTAAATTTCCATTTTATTTTTCACAATGTGTAAATTAAAGGCAGGTTCTCTGGGTGGTTATTACCTTTGTAGCCTCTAGCCTCTTTCCTTGTATGTGGTTCTCATTTCCTGTGATAGATGATGTGGTTTGAGAAGGATAGTTCCATTGTCTAACTTGATACCCTGACATTCTAATGCTTTCATCTGGACATTGACTTGTCCCAGTTCTCTTTTATGTCATTCTTTGGGAGTGACACTACCAAAGATACATATCTCTTTAAGTTGTCATTCTGCTTAAGTCCTCGTCTGCAATTACATTTACATGCATAATACATCATAACAATTGGAAGTTTCAAAGAAACCCGACAGAAATTATGCTTGCTGGTGGGATGAGATGGAAGCTGATGTAATAGGCAAGGAGGAGACCATGGGGTGAAGGGAGAAGAAGTCTAATGAATAAGGGCTATGTATGGAAACAAAGTCTCACCTCTCTCTCTCTCTCTCTCTCTCTCTCTCTCTCTCTCTCTCTCTCTCTCTCTCTGGAGATCAAATGCAGAATCATAAAGGAAAATGTAGAAGACTCAAGGAAATTACTAGATCAATCTATTGAAGAATAAAAAAAAATACAGTTTATTCATTTCTCCAGTGAAAAAGGTATCTTTGGTTTCCAAGCAGTAAAAAATAAAGCAACACAAAACAAAACAAAGAGAAATATCCGCTCTTACATTAAGGAAACGTTCTTGGTTTCAAATAATAACTTGAATAGGAGATATTAGAATTGTAACACTAGTTTATTGGAAGTGCTTTCTAGCAGACTGGAAACAATTTTTTCTTGGAAGAGCCTAGGCAAAAATTACAGTTATCCCCATAAACACCGCAACTGGCCTACTCTACTCCCCCACCTTCTAATGACTGGATTAAAGGCCTTTTCTCCTATGATTGTCTGTCTTCTGGCCTCCTGACACATAAAATTGGCCTATTTAGAAGCAGTAGTCCCTGATGGTCATCGAAGAGCCATCGTCGTCTGAAGTGCTATTAGTGTGTGTCATATAATCCCTAATAACCAAAGCAGGGATAAGGGCCTTCCCTAAAAGGTTTCAATAGCCACTTTCAAAGTGGCTGAGGATCAGGTGACCTATCAACAGAAAATTAGATGATTCAGTTGGTCTGACAAGACTGGAAGAAATGGGATTTGGGACTCATGCACCTCTCACTTTTCTTTCTCTTGACTTTTCCATTTCCTCTGCATTTTACTGTCTGTTTCCAAGGTCTACACACTGCAGTGTGGTTTGGACTAGAATAATGAATTTCTAGCAACATGTCAGTTGGACTGGTTTCAGACAAATACCTGAACTTTTCAATTGCCCACATATCTGATAAATTTTTTTCTTCCTTCTGATATTCTTTCTTATTTCTTTTCTTTCTCTCAGTCTTATTACCCTGTCTCAAAATGTATTCTAGACTTTTTGCATTTCAAGGAACAATGGAACAGATTGTTTCAATGAAGCAGTTGCTCTTCTCCATTTTTGCCCCTTTTTTCATCATTCTCTTGCACTCTGGTCCCAAAGCTCCTAATAGCATTGAAGAGCTCCCCTGCCTATCATTCTCTGGTGTTCCATGGGTTCCGTACTGGGGTGTGAGTAAGCCTATCAGACTCTACTAGGCAGATAACCATCATCGTTTCTAATGTGCATTTCTCTATTTCTCATCACAGCATGCATCTGTTGGAAAGATAAAAGGAGAGATTTACAAACATATAATCAGCAAATGTATGAAGGTTGTTGAGGCAGAGCAGAGCAAAGGGAATCATATCCAAATTTCCTTGGGTTCAGCAGAGTAGCCTGGCTCTTTGTGTATGTTTGGGTCAATGTGATCACCTGGGGACTGGCTGGATTCTTTAAAGGACTTCTATGAAGAACATTTGGTAGAGAATAAATTTGGTTCACAGAGGGGGTTATCCCAAGTTATCCTGGAATATATTTTTTTTTAAAAAAAGGAAAATTGCTTACTTAAAAGGCAATTTAAAAGAAGCAAAAATAAAAGAAGCATTGCTACATAATGGGAGTTCTCTAGTGGATCCTTCTGGATAATGGGACCTTATGGTGGGTCTATGGGATAACACACTTCTAAAAGCTGCACACATGTTATGCTCTATTTCATAGTTGCAAAATGTGTATGGCTCTGTGTTAGAGCACATGTAGCAATATTTAATCACATTCTCTTGGACTCATGGGGTTCATCAGTTCCACAGTCCCAACTGCATTAAGAACCTCACTTAAAGCCTACAGGGACTCTGAGTCCTGGTAGAGAATTTTGATAACTATAAAGCTATTTAAATCACCTTAAATCAAGCTCCCTCATGTTACCCTCTAGTATCTCACATCTCTCATTGCAAAATTCACTCCTAGATGAATGAAAAATGAATTATTTTGGAGAATCCAAATAGAAATCAAATTGTATTTGCATTTTGGCTTTTCCCTTTGACTTAGGTTATTGTTATTTGCTGTTTCCAAAGAAGACCAATGACATCACAGTGTGATGGGTAACATCTTGACTTGCATGTGAATTGGATTTAAGTGAGGCAGAGTTGCACAGTCTTCAACTTCATTCTCTCTTCTGGAGTCATTAAAGTCCAATGCAAGACAAAAATTAAAGAGGACTGGCGCTGGCCCAGGATGCAATGGATGACCTTGGTGTCTTCAATGATTGACCAAGCCCTGAGTACATTGTGTCTGCTTCAGCTGCCTTTATGGATATTGGAACAAATTGTTGCCATTTACCCATTCCACTATGGGAAATCTTCACGTGCTTGGGGTAGGCACCCCACTAATTCAATGATGGATTCTGCATTCTATCCATTACCTTCAATGTGGTTTAGCCCATCTGCTAAGATGGTTTTACTGGGATGTGACCACTGCCCACGCTACAGTTTCTGGAGCTACACTTCGATAATAGGTGGACAGCAGTTGTGGATGAGTAGCCCTGAAAAGATCTCACACCAGAAGTGCTAGTCCTCCCTGAATATCCCCTGACTTAATTTATAAGTATGTCTAAAAGACTTCTATAGTTTCTTCCATTTGCAAGGTTGGTGTGTATTAATAGATTCCCACTACATTCCTGGGAATCTAGGGACTTAGATCTTCGCTGATAGGGAATGTAATAGAATCTAAGAAATTAGGTGCCTGAAATAATTTCACAAGGAGAGACATTCTTACTTCTCACAGGTTCAATCTTCCAGACAACTTCCATACAAAAAGCTTAGAAAAGCTCAACTGCTCAGACAATGTCATCGGGATATTAGGAACAGAGCATTTGAATGACTATATTGGACAGAGAAGAATTGCTTACCTGGGTTAGGAATAAAAAATTTAGTACTTTAGGATATTATATCTTCCTGAGTCTATCTCTGTCCCTCTCCTCCTCCTCTCTCCACTAAGTCAGAAATTTTCTCTTTACTACTTTACTTAAAATAAATGGCTTGGGCATTTATATTTTTGATCTCTGTATTTGGTCCTTTTTGTTGTCTTTCCTCATTAAAGGCAAAACCCTTTAAACTGAAACTTAACTGAGATTTCTATTTATCAATGCCACAAGATGTGATAAAGTAGAAAGAACACTGAATTTGGAGTCATAGGATCATCGATTTAGAGCTTGAACAGATGTCACAGGTCATCCATTTCAAACTTTTAATTTTACAGATAAGGAAACTGAGGTCTTGGAATATTAAACATCTTCTCCAAGGTCACACAAGTAGTAAGCGGTTGGATCTGAACCCTGTTCTTCTGACTCCAAAGTCAGACACCTCTCCCTGCCCCCATAGTGATTCAAGTCTCAGAAGAAATCACATATTCACTACTTTCAATTCAATTTAAAAAATAAACAACTGTTACTTGTCAGGAACCATATTAGGTTCTGATGGTCCACACAGAAGAAATTAAATGACTCATAAGCATCTCAGAGATGCAATGTTTCCCTGAGAAAAGAGGTTGGGAGGCAGGGTGGGGTAGAGAGAAACAATATACAGATAAGCAAATACAAATTAGACAGAGTTGCTACTCTGATTAGTTGTTAACTAATTAGCAGTGTGATATTGGATGAATTGCCCTCTTCTGGTTTTCATTCTCCTCTTTGTAAAATGTGGGGGTTGGACCAAACATTCCTTAAGTCCTTCCTTCCTTTAAATGCTATAATTTTATTCATAAGGCTGTCTATTCTGAGTACTGTGGTCTAAGTTAGCACAAGGAATGAGAACCGGTGGAGACCATCTACCAAGCAATATAGATACTGACACCAGACTTGATGGCTTCATTGTTTCAACAATACTTTAGATACTTTGGGTCACAGTAAATGCACCTTTATTACGGCACATTTTAAAAAAATTTCCTTTGTCCGATGAAATGAGAAAAACTCTTTCCCTTCATCGCTCATTTCCAATTCATTCGTTACCAGTCTGGATGATAAACATGTGGGAAACTACTGGCACATCATTAAATCGGGAATGTTGAATAGGAAATGTGTTATAATGTCTCATCCCCCACTCTGGCCTCATTCTCTCCCTCTATAGATAGGACTTTATGAACAACAATGAAACGTCTATGTTCAATTGGAGGAAACAATATTGTCATCCTTCCCCCAAATCATGCCATTTTCTTGTGAATGTTTCACATTCTCTTGGTCAGGGACAGATTTCGAAGTTCCCTCTCTGTTCCATAATAGTCTTGAGTTTCAGAAAATTCCAATATTGGAAGGAACATTGCACTTACCCCTACTTCTTGCTCCCCCAAATTGATAGGAGTTGTAATCTTTTAAAATGATTTTATAGAAAAAAATATTATTTGAATTTGAATAATCATGTTATTCCAATGAAAGAATTTGTCCTTCAGATTCCCCTAATATACTACACTTGGATTCAATGAAACCTTTTGCTCTTTTGCCTTTTATAGAATCATACAGGGTTTTTGAGGTGGTCTGTCTGATAGCAATTGACAGATGACAAAGGAAATGGAAATCAATTTCGCATCATCAATTTTCTGTTAATCACCCTGGCTTCTGTCTCCCACCCCTCAGCAAGTTCTCATTTGCAAAATCTCCTACTTACCCGGGGCTGGTACATGACTACAATTTACCACAATGCATAAATGATAAATGAAATATCAGGGAGCATAATGGACAAGTATAATTTCAACCCACTTGTTGGTTTAGTAGCCAATATTCTCTCTCTGGTCCTTGCTGCTGGAAAATTGGCTCTTCTGAAAGAATTCTACCTTTTTCTCATTTATTCTATGTATACTTAAATCACAATCTCCTTCCCCCCCCTCTCTGATAATTACGCCACTTGTCAATTCTCACTTTGGATCAGTCTGTTTGATGCATTTTGAGGAAAATGCCTAAAGAGATGCTGGATTTCCTCATGCTGCAGTGAACTTGATGCATGCCTCTCTCCCTTTGTGTGGGAGTTGGGATACCAGACACTGGCAATATTATTTGGAGGACTTCATTATCCAATTTTGTGTGCATTCAATATGATTATGACTTTTTGATCATACAAATGCAAAAGAGATTTGGCAGTAACATGAAACAACACGGCTCTAGAAGCACAATTTCCATTTTATTAAGCTGAGACAGAGTTACTTTTTCAAATTGCTACACAGCTTGAATTATCCTCTCAGCTTCCGGCATTCTTTCTTTGCACCACTAACCTCAGAAGGTTGTTGTTTGGATGAAATAATCTGTGATGGAAAGACACTCCATAAATATATACTCTTGCATAAATGCAAAACTCAGGAATACTCCTGAAATTGGAAGTTTTTGGAAGTTGTCCAAGGGTCAAAGACGGAAACAAAAACTCTAATTGTATATGTAATCTTTATAAGTCAGTTCAATTCAGCTCAGCTTAGTACAATTAGACCCGCATTTACTAATCACTCATCATTTATGACTTTGTGCTAAATGCTGGGGATGTATACAAAACAATATATATAAATATACCTCTATATAAAAGATTTATCCATAAACATACTTTTAAACATAAATAATATAAAGAATACATATAAGCATAGATCAACATAAATAAATACATTGATGTATACAATCTTTGTATAAGCATGTATATGTTATATATACACAATCTTTGTATAACTACGTGTACATTTATATATGAACAGGATATATACATACAGTTTAAATGCAACAACAAATGCAGAGATTTATATTATAAATAAACATATCAACATAGAAAATATATTTATATATACAGTCTGTATAAATCTGTATATATTATGTATATGATCTTTGCATAAATATTTATGTATATACATGTTATATATTTAGACATAAATATACATATAATTTAAATGGAGAGAGAGAGAGAAAGAGAGGGAGGGAGAGAAACAGAGAGAGAGAGAGAGAGAGAGAGAGAGAGAAAGTTTAATGGATAGAGACCCAGCCTTGAAGCAGAAAGATCCGAGTTCAAGTCCTTCTTTGGAGATACACTAGCTGCGTGAGCCTGGGCAAATTCCTTAAACCCTCAGAGCCGGGGGCAGCTCTAAGATTAAAAACTGCAGATCTGCTTTGGAAAGTCGAATTCCATCAGTGGAAGTTTCTTATGCCAATGAAATAATAGATCAAGAAAAGAATTGCTCAGTAACTTTAGGAGCAGGAGAAAACTAATGAAGGAAGAGAGGAAGGTAAGGAAAAATCTTGAGTAAGAAGTGACACTCAAGTTGTCTACCTTTTGAGGAGAGCTATATTGTTCTTACTGTTTGGCCTTTGTTTTCATGTGTTTTCTTGTGTTCAGTATCACATGTGACGTGTCGATTTGCTGGTGAATTGGATAGCTATGTGGATTTAAAGAAGCAGAGGTGAGGAGGGAAAACATTCAAGGCACGGGGAATAGCCAATGCAAAAAAAAAGAAAACAAACTGATGGGGTGTGTGTGTGTGTGTGTGTGTGTGTGTGTGTGTGTGTGTGTTATTTTTCCCTCTTTTTTATCTGTACTGTATAGGCTTTTTGTGTACTTAATGTTTTTGGAATTGATTCTGACATGGACTTTTCCTCCCAACATATGCTCCTCTGAACTTGGTCCATCTTATCTAGATCCTCCCTAAAATTTGAGGTCCAGGGCTGAAAAGAATATGGCAGATGTGCTCTGACCACTGTCGTGGACATCTAAGCCCTTGGAAGTTGTCCACTTCTTAACTTGGCTTAGGACTGCATGCCTTTTCTTGGTTAGTTTTTCTTTATGTTGATTCCTACTGATCTGGGAGTCACCACCAAAACACCTATCTCTCTCTCTCTCTTTCTCTCTCCCTCTCTCTCTCTTTCCCTTCCTCTCTCCTGTTGGATAACTAAAACTCCTCTATCACGTACCTGTGAAAATGGCTTTTGGAATTTAATTATATATTTGCCCCTAATATATTCCACATTATGAAATTCAACCCATAATTTATTGTGTGCAGATCTTTTCACATTTGGCAATGTTCATCTAATACATTGGTCATCTCTCCCAGCTTTGTGCCATCTGCAAAACTGACAAGCTTGTCATCTATAGCTTTAATCAAGTAATTGATAAAATGTTTAACAGTACAAGGCCAGTACGGATTCCTGGGGTTTTCCTATAGAAACCCATTCTGAGCTGACATGAAACCACTAATGACTACTTTTGGGGTCCAATCATTTAACTCCAAATCCATGTAATTATGCTATTATGTAGTCAATACCTCTTTATCTTTTCTGTAATAAAAGCATGGGAGATTTTGCTAAAGTGTATCTATAGCATTCCTCTGATTTATACAATTAGTTATCTTATAAATTCAAAATAAAAATTAAAAAGGCATAGAGTTTACCTGGCACGATAAGTTCTCAGTGAAATCAAGAAGGGTTTTTGTGATCACTGCTTCATTTGTGGCATTATAATAAAGTTACAAACTGGTAACAATGCCAGTTTTTATAAAATTGACATACAGGTAACATTCAAATTAAGATTCTAGGTTGTTTTCATCGAAATGAGATGGGACTCTCCTGTGGGTGATCTTGTTAGAATGGGGCTTCTGCAATTCTCCGGATGGGGTCCATTAAAAAGCAGTATGCAATGGAACTGTTATTTTCATGATCTGAATGTAGTTCTTCTATTAGTACAACCTTGGATTTAGATAATATTTTCAGAAGTCACATCACCCTGTTGGCTCACAACAAGCTTGTGAGGTCCATTAAGCTTTGTGAGTATTGCCAAGTATGTATACTACCCCTTGGACTCAAAAGTCATTGGGAAGCCTTTGTAAAGCAGCAGATACTATGCAAGATAGATGTAAAAGCAATTATGTAGCCTTGGTCTTTGCCTTTGAGAAATTGGTCTCTATATGGAAGTATTGTTGAACACCATGGGCTTCCTCACGCAATAGTCATAGGACATATAGGGCGTGAGGAATGGAAGGAAGGACCTTTGGAGGTGGGCCCAATTTCTTAATATGAACCTTCACAATTTGGCCTAATCCAACATGGTCAGAATTGTCTCTAGTTACTCCCCTTTCTAAACACTTTAATCTGGGCAATCTAATCTACTCTTTATTTAAAAAAAATTAATTTATGGAATAAAACAAGTGTAATTAAAAGGTGATTGTATGTGAAACTGCAAATCTATTATGTGCAACTTGATATTCCTTTTAAATATATGATAAATCATGTAAATTTATTTTTTTTACCCTTTTTTTATTGCGACACTATTCTGATCCACTCTGGGTCTCTCCAGTATGTTTTGGTCTTTCCTACCTCTGAGATTTGCTTTTACTATTACATCTTCCTGAGATGTTTTCCTCTCTTCTATTTACCTCCATCTTTCCCATTTATCTATACTTTGTTGACAGATATCCGTTTATCTCCTTCTTAAATCACTCCAGTCCATTGATACCATTGCTTAGGGCAATCGCTATCAGGGTAATATTAATTTATGGACAGCTAGTGTAGCTAGGGGTGGGGGTTGGGTGGGGATGGTACCGTATGAAGTGCCAGACCTGGAGTGAGGAAGGTCTGAGTTCAAATCCAACCTCAGACACTTAGTAGATGTCACTAAGCTGTAACTAGCTGTGACTAGGCATAGCCCTGTTTGCCTCAGTTTCCTCATCTGTAAAATGATCTGGAGAAAGTAAAGGCAAACCACTCCTTCATCATTGACATGAAAATAGTAAATGCAGTCATGAAGAGTCAGACATGACTGAAACAACACACTACTACCACCACCACCAAATTCCTAGCCCTCTCATTGTTCTGTCTATCCTTTTCTGGACAGGTTCCATTCTTTTCTAGAATGTGGTACTCACACTCACATAATTAGAGAGCTGGAAAAGACCTGGTTCAACCCATACACAAAAGGAATCCCTAGTATAGAGTATCCCATATGTGGCTGTTTAGCATTTGCTTGCCAACCTTCAAAGAGGAGGAGCTTAAGCAGCTTTTGAGGTGGTCCATTCTGCTTTGGCACAGCTCTATTAGGACATCAAATTTAAATTTTTTCTCTTTGTAGCTTCTAGATACTGCTCCTGGAATCTATCCCTCTTCTATATTTCTGACCTTCAGAAACTTAAACATCTAGCAAATTTTCCATGAGTCTTCTTTTCCTTGCTAAATATGCCTGCCTCTTTTATCTTATCCTTTTGTGACATGAGCTCATGTCCCTTCACCAGCTTGGTTGCCTTCCTCTGGACTCGCCTTAGGTTATCAGGGATAGCTCCTAGACTTGAATACCATCCTCCAGAAGAGGTTCAATGAAGGGAGTTTACAGGGGAATCATTACCTCCCTGAAACTCTGCCTTTATTAATGTAGATCAACATTGAATTAGCTTTTATGATTACTACGCCACTCTGACACCCATTGGGTTTGCAATCCACTGACATCCCCAGACATTCCCAGAACAGCCACTATGTAATAAGAATGACAACAGTGACTTCATAAAGGCGTTGAGGTTTGCAAAGCACTTTACAAATATTATTTGATTTTATCCTTGCTCCAACTTATGAGATAGGTGCTATTATTCTAATTTTACAATTGAAGAAACTGAGGCAGGAAACGGTTGAACAATTGGACTAAGATCCCATACCTAGGGAACCAAATTTGAGTTTGAGCTTTCTGTTTTATCCACTATTTGCACCTAGTGGCACACAACTTCTTCTTTCCCATCTTTCACTGGTGAAGTTGATTTTTTATACCCAAGCAAAACTAACTGTATTCCTATTCAATTTTATCTTCTCATTAGTGTCAGCTCAGCACTCTAAGCTGGTAGGACATTCGGGAATCCTGAATCGATCCTCCAATGTGTTAGGTATTTCTGCTCGTTGTGTGTCATCTGCAAATTTGATGAGCAAACCACATGCCTTTTGTGTGTTATTGATAAACATGAACCAATACATGACTAAACTTCAAATACTTACACAATAATTGACAGTGGTTCACCTATTACATACCTTTATAGGACCATGGACTAGCACTTGAGTGGACATCAGTGACCATTTAATCTATCTCGTCACTTAGGAGATGAGAAAATTGGGGTATGGGAAGTTAAGGATTTGTCCAAAGTAAAACAGGTAGAAAGCCTTAAAGGTAGGATTGGCAATCTCTATCTTTCTTTCTTTCTTTCTTTTTTCTTTCTTTCTTTCTTTCTTTCTTTCCTTCTTCCCTTCCTTCCTTCCTTCCTTCCTTCCTTCCTTCCTCCCTTCCTCCCTCCCTCCCTTCTTTCTTTCTTTCCTTCCTTCCTTCCTTCCTTCCTTCCTTCTTTCTTTCTTCCTTCCTTCCTTCCTTCCTTTCTTTCTTCCTTCCTCCCTCCCTTCTTTCTTTTTCTTTCTTTCCTTCTTTCTTTCTTTCTGTCTGTCTTTGTTTACCTCAGGATACAGATAATCTGGGAGATAGCTTACATTCTGGGTCTAAGTGATCATCCATCTGCAAGCAATTGAGGAAGCTTGTCATCAGTACTGAATCTACAGTTATTCCTTCCACATTGAGACTTTCCCCATCACAATTTTGATATATTGTGGGTCAGCTTAAGAAATTAAATGCGAATCTTTTGAGAGTTTTGTGAAAGCTGTAGATGACACAAGAAGGCCAGCAGACAACACAGAGCCTATGACCAAATACTTAACTCAAAATTTATGATAATGTACTGTAAATATCCATAAAAGAAAAAAACCAGACTTCTTATCTAGTACGGAAAAACAAAAATATTTTAAAAAGATTTTCCATACTGAGAGGGCACCACACCCCTAGTCTTTATGATGTGGTAAGTATAACTGTATTTGGCTCTTTCCTTTCACCCCCAGTGCTGTGGCTGGGGAGTAGGTATGATGGACATAATATAAGTGTAAGATGACAGCAACAATATGAGAAATAGTTCTTGGCTTATCAAAATTTTCAAGCTTGTATGGAGGTGGCATGCAGCATTGTTGCAGATGGAGGACATCTTCAGAGGAAAGCCACACATTATAATTGAAGTCAGAATGTTCCAGGAAAAAAAAAACCCAACACCTCATGGAATCAGAACTGATTAAACAAAGTATAGATGAATGCACAGCAACTATTGAAATAGGATTACATTATCAGATCCCTTACACAAGGCCAAATTTACCGGCCGCCAATGGCCCTTGGTCCCCTACAAAGTCACGAATTTCAAAGCCAGAGGAAACTAAGGAAACTTTCCATACCATCATATCAGAAGTCCTGCAATTTCTTAATCCAAGAAATAGGTTCTCTATATGAAGTGTGAGCTGAGCAGGACCTGAGCATTAACAAGGAGGAATCTTTTTTTGTTTTTTGACTTAATCCTAGTCAGAGATAAGAAGGACAAAGAATAGAGAGTCTTTGCAATAACTTTCCTTAAGCTCTCAAAGATTTGATTGTCTAATTTCATAACACTAATTTATATATCCTTGAACTTGTCAGTGCCAGTGAGTGTCTTACTCATTGGTAAGAAGGTGCTAACTCCCAAAGATAATTGCTTGTCATGGTCTTAGTAAGTAACATCTTAGATGAAAGTCTGAACATAGCAAGAATTGGGTTTAAATATAAATTTAATTTAGAAAATTAATTTTTTTGTAGAAATAATATACCTGTATACACAGAGAGGAAGATGTAGAAACATTGCAGTAACTGCTAGCAGCTTCTCTTGGAAATGATTGTGTTTGTCCTTAGTTCTTGAAGAGGACTATGACATTAAGATGATAACATGACTTGCAGTTGACTTTGATTTGAGTGAGGGAGGGCTGGGCAAAGTCACCAGCTTCACTTCTCCTCCACAGCCATCTGGGTCCAGTGGCCAGATATTTATCAGGATGATTGGAGATGACTCAGGATGCAATTGGGAGACCTTGGCCATTTAAGGCTAAGGTTTTATCAGATTCTCACTTTGAGTGAGATACACCCATTCAATAAATAGATCTCTTTAAGTAGTTACTCAAAGGATGACCTCTTTAATAAAAAAAAAATCAAACTGGGAGGGGAAGACCCTCAGGGTTCTTGGGCAAAAGGGAAACAAGTGGAAGTGATGAAAATGAAAATCAGATCCTAGCCTCAGATTTGTAAATCTCTGAGGGCTTTATTTTGTTTTGTATTTAAGGTGTGGATATGGGTTTTAAACATCCTGGATCACTGCCTTGTGGTGGCAGAGGGATTTGCACAGCTCAATGACATTATGAACTATGTCGTGCAGAATTACCCAAAATGGACAGGTTTAGCAGATAGTTCTGACAAAAAGTGATCTACTAGAGAAGGAAATGGCAAACCATTCCAGTATCTTTGCCAAGAAAACTCCATGGATAGTATTAAAATGATAAAAGAGATAACATCAGAAGATGAGCCCCTCAGATTGGAAGGTGTTCAGTATGCACTTGGGAAAGAATATAGGACAACTACAAGTAGCTCCAGAAACAAGGAAGTGGCTGCATCAAACCTGAATGGAAACTCAGTTGTGGATGTGTCTGTTGATGAGAGGAAAGTCCAATGCTGCAAAGATTAATATTGCAGAGGAAACTGGAATATAAGATTTGTCAAACAGGAGATGGAATAATTAAACATAGACTTAAAAAACTGATTAAACATTACACATGTTGTGGGTGTGAGTGAAGTCGAATGGACAGGAATGGGTGAATTTAATTCAGGAGATCATTACATACGCTAGTGTAGAATAGAGTAGACCTCATAGTCAACAACGGGGTGTGAAAAACAATTTTGGGTTATAATCTGAAAAATGACAAAACTGAATCTAGGGTAAATTATTCACGTTTGTAGTGACACAAGTCTGTACTCCAGCTACTGATGCTATGTAAGTCTATGAAGACCTACACTAGCTTCTAAAAATAATACCACCCCCCCCCAGGACAAAAAGATGTCACCCTCATCACCTGGAATAGAAATGTAAAGTAGGAAATAAAAGGGAATTTAAATAATAGAAAAGTTTGACTTTGGAATATAAAATGAAATAGGAGGTAGAATTTTGTTAAGATAACTTGCTGCTCATATCAAACACTGTTTTCCAACAACCCCAAAGGCAATTCTACACATAGACATCACCAGATGGCAAATACTGAAATCTGATTGATTATATACTTTGCAATCAACAGTAGAGAAGTTCTATATAGTCAGTTAAAACAAGGCCTAGAGCTGTCTGTGGCTCAGATCATGAGTTAATTGTTGCAAAAATCAGATTTAAATTGAAGAAAGTAGGGAAAACCATCAGTCCATGTAAGTATGATCTAAATAGCACCCATCATAATATGGAGTGGATAAAGTACCTGGAGAACTATGGACATAATGCAATATTGTATAGGAGGCATCAACAACAAAGGAAAAATCTCAAAGAAAAAAGAACAAGAAAGCAAAATAACTGTTTAAAGAAGTTTTATAAATAGCTGCGAAAAGGAAAGTGAAAGGTAAAGGAGAAAGGGAAAGATATACTGAACTGAATACAGAATTTGAGAGAATAGCAAAATAATTTCTTAAATGATCAACATAGAGAAATAGAAAAAATAACAAAATAGGAAAGACAAAAGATCTCTTCAGAAAAATTAGAGATATCAAGATAATGTTTCATGCAATAATGGGCAAAATAAAAGACAAAAATGGTAGGGACTTAACAGAAGTAGAAGAGATTAGAAAGAAGTGGCAAGAATATATAGGAAACTATACAAGAAAGATCTTAACATCACCAATAATGAGGATGACGTAGTTACTGATCTCAAGCCAGACATCTTGGAGAATGAAGTCAAGTTGGCCCCAAGGAAGCATTGCTAACAATAAGGCTGGTGGAGGTGACAGAATTGCAGTGGAATTATTTAAAATCCTAAAAGATGATGCTGTTAAAATGCTGGCTTGGAAAAAAAATTAGTTTATATTCTAATTCTAAAGAAGGTCAGTGCCAAAGAATGTTCAAATTACTGAACAATTGTGTTCATTTCACACATTAGTACAGTCATGTTTAGTTTCTGCAAGGTAGACTTCAGCACTGATATGTGAATATCAGAAGTACAGGCTGGTTTTCAAAGAGGCAGAGGAACTAGAGACCAAATTGCCAACATTCAGTGGATTATGCAGTGAGCAAGGGAGTTCCAGAAGCATTTATGTCTGCTTCATTGACTATATTAAATCCTTTAACTGTAAGAATCAGAACAAAACATGGCAAGTCCCCAAAGACATGGGAGTACCAGATTATTTTACTTGTCTTCTGACAAACCTGTATTTGGGCCAAGAAACAGCAGTTAGAACCTTGATTTAAGATTGGAAAAGGAGTATGACAGATTTTATGTTGCCACCTTACTTCTTCAACTTAAAATTCAGAGTACATCACATGAAATGCCAGGCTGGACAAATTAAAAGCTGGAATTAAGGTTGCTGGTAGAAATATTAACAATCTCTGATATGCAGATTATACCACTTTGAATGCAGAAAGTGAAGAAGATTTAGGAGTCTCTCGATGAGGGTGAAATAGAAGAGTCTTAAAGCTGATCTGAAGCATAACATTAAAAAAAATTAAGATCATGGCAACTGGTCCCATAACTTTCTAGCAAATAAAGGGAGAAGAAATAGAACCAGGTTAGATTTTTATATTCTTGAACTCATAGACCATTGAAGTTGCTGAATGCAGCCATAAAATTCAAAGATGTTTGCTTCTTGGAAAGAAAAATATGGTAAATCTGGACAGCATACTAAAAAAAAAAACCAGAGACATCACCTTGCCAGGAAAGGTCTGTGTAGTCAAAGCTATAATTTTTCCATTAGTAATGTATGCCTATAAGAGTTGGATTATAAGGAAAGCTGAATGCTGTAGAATCAGTGTATTTGAACTATGACTTTGGAAAAGACTTTTAAGAGTCCCTTAGATGGCAAGGAGATCAAATCAATCATTGTTTAAAGAAATTAATTCAGGGTATTTATCGGAAAGACATACTGAAGATGAAGCTAAAATACTTTGGCCACATAGTGAGAAGATAGGACTCACTGGAAAAGAACCTGATATTTAGAAAGATTGAAGGCAAAAGAAGGGGAAGACAGAGGATGAGATAAATAGATAGCATCATGGAAACAACACACATGAGCTTGGACAGACTTTGGGAGATGGTGGAGGATAGAAGGGCCTGGTGTACTATGGTCTGTGGGGTCACGAAGAGGCAGGCATGACTGAATAATTAAACAACAGCAATGTTTAAAATAAGACCCTTTCATATTTTAGTTGTTCTACTAATACGTTTTTAAAAACTTTTTCCTCAAATATATATTTCTTATTCAGATTCTAGTAGGCTCTTTTCTCTTTTACCACACCAACAGAGTTCATCATAAATATTTTATTCCTTTCACCTCTTTAACTGCTAAAGGAAGATATCATAGAATCTTAAGGATATTTTTGGGAGGATGGAGATATCCCAGATTTCTAGGAACTGATATAGTTTATTTAATTTTATCCATCACATGCATACAACATACAAACAAATTTTAGAACCTCTGACATAACTCTGTCCTCAAAGCCCCACTGCAAACTCATTCTACAATTAGTAAAAATAATCACTATTTCTAATTGACTACTAAATTAGGGTCTTACAAGCAGAAGAATATGTTTTATAAATTATAAGGTGAGGCTGATTTTAAAATGATGCACAGATAGGAAAAGGCAAATTTAGATCAAAAGGAGCAGAGACTGTTCCTTTGTGATAAGCCAAGGGAAAACCCCACTGATAGTCAGTGTACATTGGTGTTGTCTTTCAAGTTCAAAGATGATTGAAATCTTCAATAAAGATTTTTCATGGAAAAATAATATTGAATCTATCTTTCTGTTTGGGTGCTGTGCAGAGTCTCTTCTACGACACTGGAGAATACCATCAAGGGGCAAACACTGCCACCTATTTTGACATCCTCAGTTTAGTAGAGATGATACTGAAAAGGTACAGAATTTTCTCTGGGAAAAATTTTCCCCAAGTGAATTATATTTTAAATTTTGAATATATCTTCTCTAGAGAGAAAAAGGTTTTATATTTGTTTTTCTTGGAAATGGTTAAGGTAAAGGGGCTGTTGGGGGGGATATTAACGAGAAATCAGTGGCCAGACTTTGCAGTGTGGTATAATGAGAGTGTGATTTGGCAAAGGACAGGTCAAATGTTACCTCAAATTTACAGGGCTAGGGACAAAGGCAGAATCTTGGTACTTCAGATGATTCATTGATAAATGAATTGAAAGACTGACAGTGTGCTTTGGATGTTTTGGGAATTGGGTCCTTTGTCTTTTCCTTCCATTATTAGCTTTTTGCCACTATATGGATGCCACATCTATTGCAGATTGCTTCTGCTTTTCACTCAGCCAACTGAAGGAGAGAGAGAAGTCAATCAAAGGAGATTAAGTTCCATCACTAACTGCCACTCAGACCTTGAACAATCATCTGGAGTTGATTCCCCACTGCCCAACATCAGTATTCAGAAGTCAAGACTCAGCTTTAGATTTTGATACACTTTTAGGTACTATTTTTTTTTTCAGTTTAGGTCTGGGCTACCATGAGACAAAGAACAATAGGGAATTATGCAATAAAAACAGCCTTCTTTTTAGACTTCCAAAAGATCAGCCCAAGGAAGTTCTAAGAAACCTCCGACAAAGCAGGGATGTGTGGGAGCATCTTCTCCTTTTCTTGAGGCTATCTTTACAAGTTTCAAATCCAAGTTCTAATGTGACTCATCACCTGATTCCACAGGCAGTGACTGATGCCCTAGTTTAAGATTCAGGATATTCATAATGCTTTAAGGTTTACAAAACACTTCATGTACATTATCTCTTTAAATCAAGAATTCTTAATTTTATTGTGTCATAGACCTCTTGGTAGTGTGAGTCCTATGGAGCTCTTCTTAAGGCTTTTAAAATATTTTTAATTCCACAAATGTTTTTGAATTTATAAAACTAAATTTGTATTTAATTAACTAATTAACTAAATTACAGAAAGCCAACTCATTCCATTGAAATGCAATTATGTTTTGTTTTTAAGTGAAGTCCTTACAAAAGCTCTATGAGATATATGCTAATCCCATTTTATAGATGATGAAACAGATGATGGTTGACCAGTAAAATATTCCATATACTTTTGTTTTTAAAGATATGTGTAGTGCTTTACATTTAATTTTCACAAAGAAGGTCATTCTTCAGTTTCCTCATCTATAAAACTCTGAGCAAGATCATTTTGATGACTTCTATTGGCTCTAGAGGTACAGGCTATTATTAATCCCATTTTACACAATAGGAACAGTCTAAGAGAAGTTAAGTTATTTGCCCAGGGTCACACAGAATTTGGGTCTTCTTCACCCCAAGTCAAGTGCTCTGCACATTATACTAAGATGCCTCTTGTGATAAGATATGATATTTCAGAATCATATAGTAGTAAAAACAAAACCTAACCTAATCAGTGATCCCGCTCTCCCTCCTTGGAAGATAAGCATACAAAGTCTTCATTCTGCATTCCTTTACGCTAATCCGGTCAAATTTGGAGGATTGCATTTAATTCTGGACAACATATTTTTGATAGGACCATAAGGATCTTTCTAGAGGAGGACAACCAGGAAAGTGGAGAACCTTGACATTGGTTGAAGAAACTAAGGATACTGTACAAAAGATGACTCAGGTGTATGTGTGTATGTGTGTGTATGTGTTTGTGTATGTGTGTGTGTGAGTATGTATGTAAATAATCTTTAACTTTCTGAAGGAAACTTATATGAAGGGAGGATGAGATTTGCTTTGCTTATCCTTAGAAAGAAGATTTAAGAGCAAGAGATGAATGTTGTAATGAAACATATCCAGGCTTAATGTTAGGAAACCAACTCCCTAACAATTAATGCTATCCATAAATGGGTTGTATTGCCTTGGGAAGTGCTAGATTCCCCCCTCTCTGTGTAGGTGGAATTGAATGACCACTTGTCTAGAGGGCTGCAGTGACGATTTTTGTGATTGACTCGGTAAATAGTATAATTCCATTCCAACTGAAAATGCTACAATTCTGAGGGGAGAAGGAAGGAAATATGAAATCAAATAATTCATTGGGTAGGACTTTAAGCTGATAAAAGGAAACTTATGGTTCAGAGCTCTGAGCTTCATGTGCAATTTAATGAGAAGTCACATGGGTTATAGACGGAAGGGAGACCTTGAAGTCAGAAAGATAAGGTAAATCAGGTCCTGCTTCAGACACATCTTACCTTTGGGGCATTTTTCGGGGGACGTAGTAGGTGTTTAATAAATATTTATTGACATGACTTGATTAATCTCTCACAGCCCCTGGCAAATCTCCAAGACTGTAAGTTATAGATAAGTCTTTGATTCACATCTGTGGATGGAGTTTCCATACAGAGATTTCCCTTATACAGATGAAGTCAAATGTCTGAATAAAAAAAAATATAACAAACATTTATTAATATTTGCATGTGGAGGCATTTCAAGATTACAAAGAAATTAAAAACACTGTATACATCATCCTTGCCCTCAAAGAGTTTACAAATGATTGGAATGATACATGCATATATACATATATATATAATATATACACATATGTGTATTTCTACATATACATACCATTTTTTTTAAAAAAACTGTTATAAATCTCGTTTGGTCTGTACTAGATGAAGCTATATTCACAAGGCTTTCTCCTTATGATCAACCAAAAAATGTAGCATTTATTCATTCATTCATTCAACAAGCATTTGTTAAACCCCTATTTTGTGTCAGACTATGCCAGAGGTTGGGGATCAATGGTAGTAAATCTCACCAAGGTTAATTATTATGGCTAAAAAAGCCTGATTTTATATATAATTATTAGTAATGGTCATAATATTTTTATGGTGTTTGTACATTCAACATGTCTTCACTTGAATTATCTCATTTGATTCTTCTCGACTCCCAGTGAAATCATATCTTCATTGTAGAGATGAAGAAAAAAGAGTCATAGAAATGTTAAATGGCTTGCTTTCAGCCATGAAATTAATGACAGGAGATGCCAACCAAGATCAACTGAAATCCAGGCTAATATTCTTTTCTATAGAGTTCCTGAAAATGAGGGCCTATCAGCATAAGCATTATAAGAAGCCATAATGAACTATATTTTCAGAAAAATAAAGTCTCTCTTATCATATTACCATATTACAAAATCTTATTCTAGATAAACAAGTTCATAACTAATCGCAAACTTGGGGGAAACTTCTCCAAATGGCAATTCTGACCAAACAGCAAATCTGTTTTTGTATTACATCCTTTCAAGAGGACTTTCCAGGAGGTTGAAGACAACAACTATATGTTGAGTATCTCTGTGAGCTCCAAAGAATCAGTTGGTAGAGTGGATAGAGAGGAGACTTTCACTGTTTCAGGTCTTGCCTCTGATGTATCCTGTTCAAGAGACCCTGGGGAAGTCACTTCTGTTCTCCATATTTTAGGTCAGTGTCAAACATATGGCCCACAGCACTCTTTAAGAGTGGCCCGAGAGATGAAGATGTAAATGGGAACTATTTAACATAATAAATGAAAATACAATAAAACATAGATAATCTTTCATCTAAAAACTGTCAACATGCAAATGATGGCCACCATTTCTATTTGAGTTTGATATTTCTTCTCTAGGTACCTTTTAAAGTTTAAGACTGTACATTGCAGAAGTTGGTAGAAGGAAGGGTCTCACTGGAGAGGTTCCTATACCAATGAAATCACAAGTTCAATGCCATTCTTTTAGATCACCAATGTTTTGCATAATTAGTCCTATTCTTAATAAATTTCTACTTATTCATAAATTAATAAAACAAATAATTAACAGTTTTATTTGTTAATAAATAAATAAATTCTTAATAAACAGCTAGCATTCACAGTGACGTTTTAAGGTTTGCCAATGACTTTACATATGCAATCCCAATAACCAGGAAAGGTAGGAGTTCTACATCTCTGACTGAGTCAAAGTCAGGAACTTAGACTGGTGTCTTTCCAATAGAATACTTAAAAAAAAATAGATCAAGTCCACACAGAGCAAACACATGCTGTTTCTTCAAGAAGCTTCCTTAATTAACTCTTTCACACACATATATACAACACAGATTGTCACGACTTGTGAGTCCTTAGGTGCCCAAGAGGAAAAACCAAAACAAAAAAGTAAAAAACCTTGTGCTACATGGCAACGTTTGAACAGTGGATAGAGCACTAGACCTGGAGTGAAGAAGACCTGAATTCAAATCTAGCCTGACACTACCTAGTTGTATGACTTTGCATAAATCATTTTGCTTCTGTCAGCCTCAGTTTCCTCAACTGTAAAATAGGGCTAATAATAGAATCTAACTGCCAGGGTTGTTGTAAGAATAAAATGAGAAAAGAATTCTAAATTATAAAGTGACTGGTATGGAAGAGAGGCTTAATAAATCTTAATTCCCTTCCCCTCCTCTGCTGCTGCCTCTCTCCCTTCCCTCTTCTCATCTGCCTAATGTCTGAACTGGCTATGGACAAACAAGTTTCATGGAACACAAAGGACAGGGGTCTTTCAGGAACCATAAGCTGGTGTGCTGCTAGGATGTAGAATTCCAAAGAAGGGAAAAGAAGGAAAGAGAAGGGGAAGGGAGAGAAGGGAAGGGAAGGGAAGAGAAAGGAAAGGAAAGGGAGAGGAGGGGACAGGAGAGCAGAGGAGTAAGATAAAGTCTGTGGGAGGATCATTAAAGAGTAGTAATGGATATAAAGGAGTTGGGCTTCAAATTGTGGGCACAAATCCAGACATGATTATTAGTGAACCCAAGCTTTTTGCTCTGGGAATTTTAAGTAGCTCTTTTGAAATGATATCATGTGGACATATTATGTTTCATGGATCAGAGTGCTTTGAATTTTAATTTTGAAGAAATCCTATAGGTTGAGCCATCTTCTGGTATGTTGGGGGAAGCTGTTGTTCCTAATGGTGTTGTTCCTCAAGACTCAGATAAAATCTCACCTTCCCCAGGCAGCTGTTCATGATCCTCTTTAATTCTAGTGAATTCTGACTGTTGACTATTTCTGATTTACTCTCCACGCAGCTTGTTTATACACAATTGTTTATGTGCTGTCTTTCTCATTAGACTGTGAAGATGGGGGCTGCCTTTGGCCTCTTTTTGTATCCCCAGCATTTAGCACAGGGCCTGGCATGTAGTACGTAATTAATCAATATTTACTGATTGATTGCCTGTTCCCTTGCCTTAATGCTCTGGAACAAGTCTTTTCTTAACACTCTAGAAGTTGACCATGACATAACAGGCTTCAGAGTAGACTTTAGACTTGCTACATCCTGCCCAAAGTGGGGTTAATTTCCAAGGAAACAGCCTTTTGTTATAAGGCAGCCTCAACTGTGGTGGCCCCACAGCAAGACCCTCAGGGCAGCTTCTTCTTGTAGCTTAGAGGTAAGCTCACTCTTTGGCAAAGTCAAGTTCAACAAAGAAGTAACTAATTTCTGGTATGATCATGCCATCTGGGAAAGCCACAGGGGATTTACAGCTTCCTTATTTAAAAAGAAAAAAAATCTAGGCCTTGCAAAGGTAAATAGCAGCTAGAGGAGGACAAATAGACAGCTCTAAGGAGAGTTGTTGGTTTTAGCCTCTGGACCTCAATTGCTGTCTCACTACTTCTGTTTTCATTGAATGGATATGGAATGGAATTTCCTGCTGCACTTGTGTCCTTGGACAAAGAGAGGGAGAAAACAAGTCAAAATTTAGTGAGAGAATGGACTTGAGAAGTTGTTACATTGTGGGGGTCAAGGGTGTGGCCCTGAAAAATCCATGTAAAAATTTTGTGACCCTCCCTTCCTACTAGAGAAATCTGAATTATGATTGTATTAAAATACACAATTAAAAGATAATTGATATTATACAATATTATGTATTTTATATATAATTTTATATATTATATATATATTTCTGAGTTTCTAAACTTCTTTTGTGTGTGTCATCTGCTGGCCTTCATGGGTCATTTGCAGCTTTTGCAAAACTTCCCCCAAATCCCCATTTAATTTCTTATGCCTACCTATGATATGTCGAAATCACAATGGGGAAATTCAGAGGTGGAAGGGATAACTATGATAAGTTGGAATGAATTGCCTGTCACTGGTACCACCTATCACCTAACTAGGCAGTAGAGTTGAAGATGATGTCAGAGGGTCAATCAAGATGTTAATTTTACCATGCTCAGAAACTGGGCCTCTCAGGGGAGAACTGAAGGCTAAACACAGGGGTTGGTATATGGTACTCAAGAAATGCTTTTTATTCATCCATTTATTGATACTGGCTAAATTTGGGAAGCTTTCATTATCTCTACCTCTGCTGCACCTGTTCACCGACTAAACAGAGGACTCCAGCTACCTACCACTTTCCATTAGCACTAAATTTTCTTTCTGGAAATAGAAAAGGAACCAGTGAAAAAGAAAGAGATTCTTGTTCTTTCTGAAATTCACAAGAAATCCTTGCCAGCTTTATGAATGATAGGAATTCCACTTTCCATGTCGAAATTGCTGGCCCTGTTGCTGATATCCATAAATTAAGTAGCAGAGTTGCTGGCATTTTTCCCCCTCTTTCAATTAAACACAAGGTACTCACAATGCACAATAGGTCCTTCAGAAGTGTGTCTAATCTGTCTACCCTTCACTGAAAAGAGGGGGAAAGAAATCTGCATACGGATTCATAAACAAGGAGTCAGTTACAGTACATCTGTAAAAATCTGGAGAGTTGAGTTCCAAAAGGATTTATTTTGGGAAGAAACCCAAAGTAATAAAGGAAACCAGCACAAACGTGTCCACACTTCCAATAATGTGGCAAAACTCCCTCCCATGCCAGCAGGCTATTTCAAAGGATTGAAATGCTTATGTTTAATAAAGCATCATCCAAATGGTCGTGCTGACACTCTCTGGGATCACTCTGGACTATTGTTTTAGCCTTAAGGGACTTTATAGAATAATTTTCTAATATAACATGCTAATTTCAAAATGTTCATACTCAAACTTTATCAGGAGGAGGTAGGGGCCATTTTTTCCTAACCTGCCTTCCACTCCCTCCCAAGGATGTGAAATGAATCCTCTATAAAGGCCACAGAAGTTCATGCTTTTCCCCTTTTCCCGCACCATCCAGATATGTAGTGCTGTGAAACCTTAGATTAGAATTTCAAGTTGACAGAGTGAGACATCAAGCCCTGTAAAAGGAACAAAGGATTCTTTATTGTTCTTTTTTCACTCTAGCGTGGGGTGGCCATGGGCCACCATAGTTTGTCCTAGAAAAGAGGGCCCCTGAATACACTTAGTCATCCTGAATAGTTGTCTCCCTTGGTGTCTCACCTTCTCCTCAGCGTGGCAGAACAGGTGGTTTACCTGGAACACTGACTGGGGATTGAGGTTTGGCTGGGCTTGTTATCTGCAGCACCTGTGTTTATCTGAGCTTCAAGGGGCCAGGTGCTCCTTCATGAAAAACAGCCAGGCTTCCACTGAGCATGCCGGCCCCCTCTGAGGAGGATTTCATGGGAGTGTTTGGGTTTTCAAGGAGTCCCGCATCTCACAACAGCAACAAATGATTTCGATGGTGGCTTCTTCTCTTTTTCCATGAAAGTCACTTCCCAGTTCATGCTGTTCCAACTTTCCTTGGATTTTTCCATTCTACCACAGCCACCTGCAGCAGTAAGAAAAGCAGCAGCAGCAGCAACTACTACTGTTACCGCCACCACCACCACCACCACTACCATCACTACTACTACTATTGCTACCACTGCTAGTACCAGTACAGCAGCTAAGGGGTGCAGTGGATAGAGCAGGAGTAGATAAAGCAGGAGTCAAGAGGACCTGAGTTCAAATCTTACCTCAGACACTTGATACTCACTAGCTGTGTGACCTTGAGCAAGTCACTTAACCCCAACTGCCTCATCCTAGGTCATCTCCAGTCATCCTGATGAATATCTGGTTACTGGATTCAGGCTATGGAGGAGAAGTGAGGCTGGTGACCTGCACAGCCCTCCCTCATTCAAAACAAAGTCAAGTGCAAGTCATGTCATTGTTTCTCTGATGGAATGGTCTTCTTCGGCAGTGAAGGACAAACACCCTACCAGTATTATGACAACCGGTGCTGCTACTGCTGTATTTTAAGCATGCTGTGTTCCTCTAATACAGGTTTCTTAAACTTGGGGTCCATGATCTTTTTTAAAGATTTTTTTTTGGATAAATGAATTTCAATATGATTGGTTTCCTTTTTAATCTGTCTTGTATTTGACATATTTAAAAACATTATTCTGAAAAGGGGTCCACAGACTTTCAAAGAATTGCAAAAGGGCCACTGACATAACACACAAAGGCTGAGAACTCCCGTTCTAATAGAACTTAAACTCCTTGAAGTCAGGGTCTATCTCCCTTTTTATTAGTGTCCCTGGTGCCTAGCACCATACATTGGACATATTAGATGCTTAATTAGTGTTCATCCATTGAATGATAACTAATAAAGCCACCCTGTCTGAAAATATAAGCAGATTTCTGTTCCATAGTTCCTCCCTTCTCTCTTCAGAGGAAGAGGAATATATATTTAGTCATCTGTTCTCCAGGGCCAAAACTGTTCGGTCACAATCTGAATTCAGCTGACATTTTAATGCTGTTTTCTTTACCTTATTATAGTAATCATGTGTATCATTTTTTGTTCCTGCTTTCCTTATGCTGTATCATTTCCATGTATCTTTGAATCATTCATATTTGTCTTTTCTTATGGCACAATCTTGTTCCATTATATTCCTATACCTCAATATGTTCAACAGTACCTGATTGATGGGTACATATTATACTCCCAGTTTTTTTTTCCTACCACAAAAGATTCTTCTATGCATGTTTTGGTATCCCTCCCTTCCTCTCTCTTCTAGTTAAACTGGTTTTCTAGATCTTTCTTGGGCATGGCGGTTTATCTCTTTTCTCTTGGCATCTGAACAAATAAATAGTCCCTCCTCATCTCTGTTTCTTGGAATTCTTAGCTTCCTTCAGAGTCTAATGCCTTTATCTAAACTCCTCCTCTACCACTCCTTTCTCATTATTGAAACTTTCCCAACATCTTGGAATTACTTTCTATTAAGTAGATATACTTTGTGTTTATTTGTGCACATTATATTTCCCTAATAGAACGTAAGCTCATTGCAGTAGGGTTTGCTTTGTTTTGTCTTTGTATATAGCATATAGCATGATGTCTTGCACAAATATGGCACTTGTGAAGTTGAATTCATGCTTTCTCCTCCTCATTTGGAAGCAGAGAATAGAATTGAACTGTGGTTTTATTTGTCTTGGGAGGTGAAGGGAACAGACGTTTGTTAAGCACCTACTATGTGTCACACATCATGTTAAGGTCTTGATCCTTATGGCAACCCTGGGAGGTATAAGCACTATTATTGCCCTCTGTTTTATAATTGAAGACACTGAGGAAGACATAGCTTAAATGACTTGGCCAGGGTCACGCAGTAGTAAGTTTCTGAGGCCAGATTTCAAATGTTTTCTTGACTCCAAACCTCATGTTCTATCTGTGGTGTCACCTAGCTTCTCAAGTGAGGTCATTCCCTCTATCAGTGCTGTCCAGTGCCTTCAATAAAAAGTGCTAGCTACAGAACTGAGAGGTTAAATGATTGCCCAGGGTCACAGAAGCAGTTTTTGTCAGAAACGAGATTTGCCCCCATCTTTTCCTGGCTTTAAAGGCTTTCCCTATCCATCGTGCCATCTGCCTCTCTCACTTTAAATGATCATGCTTGATGTTGGATCCCCCTAGTTCAATGTTCATCTGTATGAGAGAAGGAGCTGTTTGGGATTACGGTTTTGATCAGTTTCATCTTTTTATATCTAGTGTCTGGTAACTCGCATATAGCAAGCTCCTAAGAGAGATCATTGATGAATTGGATATCTCTCTCTCTCTCTCTGTCTTTCTCTCTCTGTTTGTCTGCCTCCCTCTCTTTCTCTCTCTCTGTCTCTCTCATCTATCATCTATCCATTATCTATCATCTATCTATCATCATCTTCAACTATCATCTATTTGTCTCTTTTATTTATCTCTCATCTATTTATCTGTCATCTTTCTATCACCTATCATCTATCAATCTGTCTATCTGTCTATCTATCTATCTATCTATCTATCTATCTGTTTGTCTGTCTGTCTGTCTGTCATTTCTCTCCAGAGAAGAAAGGAATAATTACACCATAAGAAAAGAGCAATCTGAGGAATTCAAAAGAACTTCTACTTTTCAAATTTGTATGAAATGATATAGAATGAAGAAAGCAGAATCAAGGAAATGACATGCGTGATTATTGACATGATGTCAAGAACACAATACTAAAAGGCAGATGAACACAGACCACACACACATATTTACACATACATAAATGCACATTTACATATATGAATGTACATTTACACACATAAATATACATTCATATATGTAAATGTTCATGCATATCTATGCATAAATAGGTATGCATAGATATATATTTTTTCATAGAGTTAGCTATGCATATACAAAGGCAGCTGGATAGCACAATGGCCAGAGCACCAGGCCTGAAGTCAGAAAGACCAAGTTCAAATTTCAGATGCAGTCTCAGACACTTACTAGTTGTGAGACCCTGGGAAAGTCACTTAACCCTGTTTGCCTCGATTTCCTCATCTGTAAAGTGAGTTGAGAAAGGAAATGGCAACTCACTCCAGTATCTTTGCCAAGAAAATCCCAAATGGGGCCACAAAATGTTATATGTGGCTGAAATAACTAAACAGCGACAAAATGCATATACACTTTCATATGCATACACAAATGCACATATATACATATGAGCAGGCTTACATAAATAAGGTTCTTTCTGTCTTTCTCTTTAACCTTTTTCAGGATATGTACTTAGGCATGTGATCTCTGAGTCAAACAGTGCGAACAACTGAATTCACACACCTATATATGTATATATATGTAATTTAATTTTACTCTTTAAAAAATTAACATTGATTTTCTCCCTTTCCCACTTCCCTCACTCTTTCCCCACAGTAGTAAAAAAAAAAACCCAAAACCTTGTAACAAAGATGTATATTCAAGCAAAGCAAATTATGAATTTCTGATTTTACATCTTGAATTTATCACTTCTCTGTCAGGAGACCAGCTCATCGTTTTTAAAGTTTCCCTATCTTGTTAGAGTTGAAAAGAATCAGAAATGAAGGGATTAATAACTCCAAGGTTATTTAGCTAGACACAAATGATAAGAACTGGCATCTAAATTTAGTATGAGCATGTTTTCTTCATTTCTTTCTCCTTCTTTTTGTCCCCCTTCCCCCAACCCTAGTGAACATGCATCACTGAGGGCCAACCCTTTCTGCAAAGGAGACACATTACAAGGCTCCAAGATGGTGATTTCGGTTCAGAGTTTCCTTTGGACCTTGAGCTCATTAGTGAAATATTTGACATCTCAACTCCAATTATTTAGTAGACACAGAACTGCAGAGGCCACACGTTACTGCCTGCAACTGGTTATAATTGGAAAGGATCAAAAGAGAGATAGCAGAGGGCTGCATTTCTCTTAATCTCTAAAAACAACAATACCCCAGGTTGTGGTCTCCTGCCAAAGTATACAGAAAGACTGAAAAACAATAGATCCCATTTCGAGGGGAAGCAGCCCAATTCTTTCTGAAGAAAGGGAAGTATTACAAAATCATCTCAGGAAAGGCCAAACAGAGGGAGCCAATGGGTATTTTTAAACACCATTTTAAAGACCATATAATTCTTGCCTCCCAGCCCCTCCAATCCCCACCCCCATGACAGTTTCTAACTTTCCTCCTCCTTCTCTTAGACATTGTCCCCATCCCAGCCGGTTTCCATATCAGCTTGCCAGAGTATAGCAAGGCCAAGGACAGACTTTGGTTTAACATGAGTTTTTTATTTTTTGGGAGGGGGAAGTGACGTTTTCTTTCCTTTAATGAAATGCTTCTTTAAAAATTATTTGCTCTGTTAGCATCCAAGGTGACCTCTTTGCGTCCTGTCCCTTTCTCAACATCTTAATTTGTTCCTACCATCCTTGATGTTTTCCTTGTGGGTTACCCCAAACAATAGGGCCTTTATACAAGCATGGGGCTGCAATCTCATCCTCGGTGCCACATTCCTCCTGAAGATGACAGTTTTGGACAATGGAAAGCTAGTATTCTAGAATTGGAAATCTACAAGGCCTTTCAATCACAGGCCTTTTTGGCAGGGCCCAGTAACCACAGTGATGGATTTCAAAGCTCCTGCATTGTTTTTCTTCTGAAACTTTCCAAAGGTGGTTTGTAAATCTTTAGTTTGGGGTTCTTTGGAGGGGGCCAGTTGGGTAGAACATTTGGGAGGCATGTTTATGGGAAACTTTATTGAAAAAGCCATACCAAATCTCTTGGAATGGCTATCATTTCTGCATTGTACAGTTTTGCATTTTTTTCCCCGAGTATTGGGGCCTCCTGTATGGCCACCCACCGCTTTACTTCCCCTCCATTAAAAGTTAGGATGGGAAAGAGGAGGAGGGAAAGAAAGACACAGTGTCCTGGAGGGGCTGCAGAGATGCTATTGGAGTGGACAGCTGACCATGTCCAGGCTGAGCCCAAGGCACTGAGGGGGTGGTAGCTATTGAAAATGGTCTTTCTCCTGGGCATGCCTTTAACATTCAAGTGTATGTTGATTTGTTAGTTCTCAAGCACGTATTAAGCCCCAACCATGTGCCATGCACTGGGGATAGAAAGAAAACCACAGACGGTTACTGCACCCAAGGAGCACACCTAACAGAAGAGATGGCATGTAAAGAAATAGGCAAAGAAAATGTTTTTGGACAGAAGAAATTCTGGGTGTCCTTCAAATTCTACTAATGTGAATTTTCTCCTTAGTCTATCTACATAATGAACTGATCCTGTGTATGTGTTTACATGTAAAGGGAAGGGAAGAAGGGAATGAAATGAGCATTTATTAAGCAACTTTTATGAAATGCAGGCACTACACTAAGCGCTTTGCAAATATGATCTCATTTGATATGGACACACACATATATAGCGTGCAGCCTTTTCAAGGGTACAAGGCCTTAAATCACTTACTTTTAAGAAAGGGAATTAGTGGATTCAACCCACACTGCACTCCCCGACCCCCTCCATTACATGGGGGTATTCTTTTTAAGTTGATAATTAGTACTGAAATGGAAGAATTTCTTTCATCCCTTTTCCCCTACTTCGAATCTAGGCCCAGGTTGCCATAATTAAAAGGAAACAGAGGTGTTGAGGACATTATGTGGGGGGAAAAGTATGTCTGCCTGGATTTTCCAAGTCTGAGAGTTAAAAACATTTCTTGATTTTGAATATTGTCTAAGCCTTCTGATTTAGAGTGGAATGCTGGCCTGATTATAGTGCAGAAGGCCAGCCAATGAGCTAGCCCAGAGATGGAAAACTAATAAAAAGGAGCGCCAGCTAAGAATCTATGATACTAGGGACGTATGCCATCAGATTACTTATTAGAAAATCTATTTTTATAGTTTTCTTTCCTTTTGTCCTTCTTTCTTTTTTTTCTCTCCCCTGCCTTTCTTTCTTTCCTCCCTTCCCTCCCTCTTACCTTTCTTCCTTTCTTTTTGCTTCCTTCCCTCTACCTTTTACTCCTTCCTTCCTTCTTTCCTCATCTCACTTGTTCCCTCACTCTGTCCTTCCACCTTCCTTCTTTTTTCTTCCTTTTCCCTTCCATTTTCTTCCTCCCTTCTTTCCTTCCTTCTTTCCTTCCTCCCTTCCTTTTTAAATAAGCATTCATTAAATGCCTGTTGTATACTAGATACTGTGCCAGTGTCAATGAGAATATATGTGAAGTAATGAGATATTTTTTCTTTTAAAATAGTTTATTTTTCCCAATTTCATGTGAAATAATTTTAAACTTTTTTAAAATGTTGAATTTCAAATTCTCTCCCTTCCTCACCCACGTCTCATTGAGAAGGCAGTTTGATATACGTTGTATATGTGCAGTCATGCAAAATATATTTCCATATGAGTTATATTGTAAAAGAAAACACAGAACAAAAAACACCCCCCCCCAAAGTAAAAGAAAATGCTTTCATCTGCATTTAGACTCAGTTCTGTCTCTGGAGGTGGATCTCATTTTTCATTGTTAATTCCTTCAGAACTCTGTATTACTGAGAATAGCTAAGTCATTCATAGTTGCTCTTTCTACAGTATTGCTGCTGCTGTCACAAAAATGTTCATTTCACTTTGTATCAGTTCATATAAGTCCTTCCATGTTCTTTCTGAAAGTGTCCTGATCCTCATTTCTTATAGCATAATAGTATTCTATCATATTCATATACTACAACTTGTTTAATCATTTCACAATTGGTGATCATCCCCTCAAATTTCAATTCTTTGTTACCACAGAAAGAGATGTTATACATGTTTTGTGTATATAGGTCCTTTTCTTTTCTTTGTTTTTAATTTTCTTTGGGATAGAGGCATGACATTCTGGGTCAAAGGGTATGCACAGTTTTATACCATTTGGGCTTAGTTTTAAGTTGATATCTAGAATGGTTGGATTGGTTCACAACTCTACCAACACCGGTTTTAGTGTCCCAATTGTCCTTCATTCCATCCATTTTCCTCTTCTCTAATATTCACCAATCTTGTACCTCAATAGTGATTTCAAGCATTTTTACCCCATAGGACCCTAGATAGGTGATTTTGATTTCTTCATCTGTAAACTGTCTGTTCATATATCTTGACCATTATCAACTGTGGAGTGACTTGTGTTTTTATATATTTACTTAGTTCTCTAAATATTTGAAAAATGAGGACTTTATCAGAGGAACTTGCTATAATTGTTTTTTTTTACAAAATTATGATTACTGTGTTTCTATTTTATTTTTCTCCTGTTTATTAGTCTCTCTCTCTTTCCTTTTATCCTGTCTCTCCTCAGAAGTGTTTTGCTTCTGACCACTGCCTCCTTTAATTTGTCTTCCCTGCCATAAGCCCTCTCAACCCCTTTTCTTATCCCTTTGGGATAACCCTTTGGGTACAGATAGATTTCTGTACCCAACTGAGTGTGTATGTTATTCCTTCTTTGAGCCAATGTTGATGAGAGTAAGTTTCAAGTGTTATATGTACCTCCTTCCCAGCTCAATCTTCCCCTACAGTGAAAGCTTTTTCACAATGTGAAAGATGTGACATAATTTATTCCATTCTGCTTCTCCCTTCCCCCTTCTCTCTCTCACTCCCTCATTTTATTTTTTCTATATCATCCCATCAATAGTCTACTTAATGCCTGTGCCCTTTGTCTCTTCACTCTTCTTCTAACTGATCTAATAATTGTGAAGTTCTTAGCAGTTGCAAGTATCACCTTCACATATATGAATGTAAAATTAAATCCCTTATTATTTCTCATTTCTGTTTATCTTTTTGTGTTTCTCTTGAGTCTTGTATTTATAAGTCAAATAGTCTATTCCACTCAGGTCTTTTTATCAGGAATGCTTGAAAGTCCTCTATTTCATTAAATATCTATTTTTCCTCCTGAAGGATTATGCTCATTTTTTACTGGGTAGATGATTCTTGCTAGTAATTCTAGCTCCTTTGCCTCCAGAATATCATATTCCAAGCCATCCAATCTTTAATGTAGAAGTTTCTAAATCTTGTGTTATCTTGACTTTGATTCTATGATATTGCATTGTTTCTTTCTGGCTACTTGCAATATTTTCTCTGACATAGGAGCTCTGGAATTTAGCTATAACACTCCTGGAAATTTTTGGTGGATTCTTTCAAGGATATTGGAGCAGTTTTCCTTAATAATTTCTTGAACTGTATCTAGGCTCTTTTTATTGCTCATGGCTTTCAGGTAACCCAATAATTCTTAAATTATCTATCCTTAATCTATTTTCCAGGTGAGTTGTTTGTCTAATGAGATATTTTACATTTTCTTTTCTTTTTTCATTCTTTTGATTTTGTTTGATGGTGTTCTGATGTCTTATGGAGTCCTTAGCTTTCACTTGCCCAATTATAATTTTTGCCTGCTTTTCTATTTCCCCAATCCTCCTTTTTAAGGAGCTCTCTTCTGTGGTTGTTTGTGTCTCTTTTTACCATTTGGCCTATTTTGTTTTTAAGGTGTTATTTTCTTCAGTATATTTTGTATCTAGCAAGCTGTTAACTCTTTTCTCATGGTTTTCTTGCACTGTCATTTATTTCCCCAATTTTTCCTCTACTTCTCTTTCAGGACTTCTATTTTGGGCCTGACACCAAATTACATTTTTCTTTGAGGCTTTGTATGTAGCTGTTTTGACTTTGTTGTCTTTGTCTGACTGTGTGCTTTGATCTTCTATGTCACCATAGTAACTTTCTGGGAAAGTGGACTAGCACTTTTGGTGTGAGGGCTTGCTTATCTATCTTTGGTGTCCATCTGGTACCCAACTGTCACATGCACTTCTAAGAAACTGTAGCACATACAATAGCTACACTGTTGTAAAACTATATCATTAGACAGGCTAAATCAGGTTGAGGGTAACCAACAGGACTCAAACGTGTTGGTGAGTAAGTGGATATTAAGACTTCATCCTGCAAGAATGGGTAGAAGAGAATAATTCATTCTAATGGTCATGTAGGTAGCTAAAGCTGGGGGCTATGGAATGCTTACAGTTTGACAAGACTTTGAAGATGCTAAGGTCATCCAATACATTCTGGGCCACTGCCGGTATTCTTGGTTTTTGTCATGCCACTCAATTCTGATGACTGCAGAAGAGAGGCTTTTGGCCATGCACAACTCTGACTTAAATTCATTTCATGTGAAAGTTAGGACATCACACTCATAATCACACACACACACACACACACACCCATACATATATACATACATGCCACTTATTGGTTCTCTTTGAAAACAAGGGATAAACAACAACAGTAACTTCCTGTGGTCCAATTCTTCTCCTTCTCCTTCTTCTTCTCTTTCTTCTTCTTCTTCTTCATCATCATCATCATCATCATCATCTATTTGCTTATTTTCCCAGTCTGTTTCTAGACTTTTAATTTTAAATTAAAGTTAGGCTCTCTTTCCAGAGTGGAAGGTAGGTTCACTATCCCAGGCTTCAGATATTTTTGTGCTGATGTTTTCACAGTTAGTTCTTTAGGGCTGTGAGGTTTTATTTCTTTCAAGGTGGTATGGCCTAAGGAGAGATGTGTTTACTGCTCTCCTGGTCTTTGGGCTAGTACCACCACTCCAGTGTGCTAGTTCTTCTCATCCTGGGACTGTGACCCAGAATCACATGGGGGCAAAAGAACAGAGTTCTATCCCCAATGCCACTGAAGGCTACTCTGTATTTTCCTTTTGACCAGTTGTCCAATCCTCTTACTGTCTGTGGGGTGAGTGCTTCAGAAGACTCAGTCATCCCCAAGACTTGCTGCAGGCTTTCATGGGTACAACTTGTGATTCACTCTCACCCCAGTGAGACAGACCTTTTTACTGACCTTCTAAGTTGCCTTGGGTTGAAATTTTCCACCCCACCACTTTGTTGGTCTTGCTGCTCCTGAATTCATTTGGAGGCATTATTTTGAAGTTTTTGGAGGGGAATTTGGGGAAGCTCAGGGAAGTCCCTGACTCTTTTCTGTCATCTTGGTGCTGCCTCTCAGTGTCCCACATTTCAAGAAGTTTGCAATCTAATGGAGCATGTTATGTGCACAAATAACTATCATACAAGGAAAAGTAAGGTCCAGAGGCAATGGAGACATCTAGGCAAAACACTCCAGCTGATGGGTGGAAGGACATATAACTTTCACATAGGGAGAAGTGGTAATAGCTTCAGTCTTGAAGGTTGAAAGTGTTCTATAGATAGATAAATAGAGAGGCAGCATGTTAAATTCATGGCAGATAACAGGGATAAAACATGTACATGAGAGAACACAGACCTGGAAAAGCAAAAGAAAACTAATCCAGACTGCTTTGAGTGTTGGGTACTCTATCGGAAGAGCAATTATAGGCTGTAACATTTGAAAGGCAGGACAGAGGCAGATGGCGAAGGCCATGAATGTCAGGGCTGAGAGTTAACATTTCATTCTCCAGGCAGTGTGGAGACACTGCGAGTTCCAGGTAGAGGGGTAATGAGATCAGAGGGACATGTTATGAACATGACTTGATATGTAGAATAGCTTGCCTAGATGATAACGTTCAGGTAGAAAGATCAGTCAGAACACTGTGATGATAATTGGGGTAAAAAGAGACAAAATGATTTCAGTGGTAGTAGAGAATAGAGGAGAGATGCTAGAGACATTGCAGGAGGGAAAACAATGGAATTTGGCACCTATTGGTTACATGGAGTCAGAGAGAGGGAAGAGCCTGAAGATACCAAGATAGAAAGATAGATAGATAGATAGATAGATATACAGACAGGTTAGATAGATAGATAGATAGATAGATAGATAGATAGATAGATAGCTGCCCAGGGAACTCACCAACTGATTTAGGTTTTGAAAAGGCATGACAGAAGACAGAAACCAGGCTAGGTAATATACAATGGATACAAAAGAAATGTAGAATGGTCCTATAATAATAGTATCAGAGATGATAAAGCTTACTTAGCCAAAAAGAGCAGAGAACGAGGGGGGATAGGGATGGGGAAAAACTGAGGAAAATCAGGAATGCTATGGAAAAAGAGGAAGACCAGAAAAGGGATAGCAGGGCTGCAGGGGGCATGGTTATAACTGATGACAGTGATATAGCAGAGCAAGCTTCCTCATTTTTTCTTTGCTTGCTTTCTCTGCCTAGGTGAATGATCATTGGGCTGGAAAGTACAGAACAAATATGACTAATAGAAAGTGAATTCCCAAGATAAGTAAGAAGGTAGTAAGTGAGAACCTAGCTGGCCTTGGAGAGTTAACGTCACCTTGTTCAGATAAGCTGTGTCTTTAGGAACAGAAAAAAGTGGCAGATGGGATTGCCTAGTCACTATCTGAGAGCTCTGAAAAAATCAGGAAGAACAGGATGGGTTTGGTGGAATGAGAGAAGAGCAAATATCCCAATTTAATGAAAAAGGAACGGAATGGAGTCCAAAAACCAAAGGCATGAATTTTGACTTTTATTCATGGGGTATTTAGGGAACATTTAGAACAGAAAATGGATATCACAAAGACACAGTGTTCTTTCATTAAAAATAGATTATACTAGACTAAGATCATTTCCTCTTTTGACTGTATTACTTAATTGATAAATTATAGGAAAAAGATCTATCTCTATATCTATATCAATGCTATTGTATTTGCATTGTAATGTATTTGCATATCTGTATCTATCTAGCTATCTATCATAACAGTAGATTTTAGCAAGATGATATTGCTTTCAGATGACTAATGGGGAATACATCACCATCCTCTTACTATAAAGGTGGCAAATTATATGCGTAGACAATTATATACTCTGACAATAGTGACAATAGCAGTGATTGTGTTGTTAAATTTGGTCAAACTGTTTTGTTTTCCTGTTATAAGGGAAGATATTATGGGGGATTAACAAGGAGTGTAATGTAAACATTGAAATGGGTTAATAAAACATTTTTTGAAAAAGGAAGATCATATTATCCCAGTGTAAAGCTAATAAACATTTTATTTTCATAACTTCAGAGAAAGGGATACTTATGAGCTTTGAGGCCTGAATCATCTACAACTGTCATATTAACCAGACGATTACTGAGCTGACACTTCACATGGCCCTCCATAGCTATGGCATTTTCTTCTTGGACTGGTAAATTGATTGACATTCCCAGTCTCAGCTAAAAAATTCTGACTTCTTTAGTAGATAAATCAAATCTAAAACCCTAATAGCCAGAACTCATTATGCATCATAATAAATCACAGGAAGTTATTCTATCACAGTTATTGTTCAATGTGCATCAAAGACTTCTCAGACCTAGTTGGATAGAGTTAAGATTTTGGCCATTTGATGGAAATGATTTGATCTCTTGGGTGCATTTGAGCCTAATTAGATGATGGGCTAGATGGAGTCTAGTTAGTGATTGCTTCTTTGTGATGAAATCTTAATAAATACCTAGGGGTCAATTATTTCCCTATAGGGTGTGGTGGAACTCTAGTTGTCCTAGATAATATTTGCCTAAGGTGGATTGCTGGAGTGATAGAACTTACTAGTGATGGTCCCACGAGTCTAAGAATGTAGTCATGGGCTAGAAATGTGTGTCTGTGTGTGTGTGTATGTGTGTGTACTAGACATAAATTATAAGAACCTACACAGATATAATGAAAGTACATACAGAGAAAGTAGTATACACGTATATTTCTAGCCTATGATTAAACATGTTTACACAGGCAGATACAGACACTCCTACATATACATATAAGCTCAATAGATAAGCAGAAACATGCATATACATGAATATATACATACACACATATAAAATGCATACCCATGGTTCTCCAAATTCAAAGTATAACCTCTTTCTCCATCTCCATAATCCTATGCTTTTCCTCAACGGGGCTGAGCTTCTATGAAGATTGCTATATAGGGATACAATGGAAAACCATTCACAGATTTTTAGCTCCAACAGGGTACAAAGAAAACAACAAAGTGACCTCTCTCCTTCCATCTTGATGAGCCACATTTTCAGGTTTGTTTGGAGCTGGAACATGGCTCCATTTAAATGCTCTTCCATCTTTCTCCTATAGCGGCAGTCAAGGTCAGCAGGACAGAGCTGTTGACCATCAAAAAGTAGAAACTGTTGGATCTTTAAAGCTTGTAACTATGAAATTCAGGCCCTTCTTATATGCGCCACCTAAAAGGCCAGTCTCAAAGCTTTTTTGCTTCCTTTCAGATTTTTTTTTTATTGGTCGCACACAGTTAACTGGTGTTGCCTTGAACTCTTTGAGTTTTTCTGTTTACCTTCCCCCTTCTTTGGAGTTTATTTAGACCGTGTTGTTCCTAGTGTTCTTTTGCGAAGCCTCTCAGAGGCCTTCAGGCGCTGAGGACAATGAATGAAAAGTGGATGTGTTATTATTTTGACGGGGTTATTCCTCCCAAGTCTGGTTTGCTTCACACAGGCGTGCCAAAGCTTTTACATCTCTCACCACTCCAAGCCTGCTCCTCTTCTTCAAATGCTTCCCAGCCTTTTCAAAAATCCACAAATGCACCAGCAAAACTATTTCTCTGACATTTCAGCCTCTGGAATACAAATCTTTTAATCGTTAAAAAGTTTAATGCCAGAATCGTGAGAATACATAATGCGCAACTTCCCTGATGCAGTCATGTTGCTCAAAAAATGATTACTGTACTTCTGCTAAAGTTTTAAAATAATTACATGTTTTTTTCTTAACAAGCCCTAATATCTTCTTCTTTACTCTTTGACCCCCATCGTTCTATTTTGCAGTAACATAAAAAAATGTAACTTTAAAACTGAGAAACAATTTCGGAAATGGTTTCCATAGGTTAAATTTCTATGTGAAACTTATAATTGGTGTCTATGTCCTTTCTTCTATCTGTTTTCCTTGTTTGCTTTTCTTGTATTTATCAATATACATGAGTTAAATTGGAGTTGTTTTAATTGTGTACCATACGGGATAGCAGAAGCATAAGACTTCTTTTCTGGGCTATTACTGTGAGTTATTAGGGCAGTGCACTTCTGACTGGAGGGGGAATTGCCCCTCTATTGTTTTTATCCTTCTATTTTGTATTAATTTTTTTCTTTATTCTTACTAGTCATTGTTATGGCTATATACAGATAGGTAACTGATTATGGAATGACTCATGAGAAACATTTCTTATCTGTTAAAATATAATCAATTTCACTTTTTGTGATGGTGATTAATGCTCATTTTGTCTACTACGTCTAGCCTTCCTCATTCCTTTCTCCTGAACCATATTTTCCAATTTTTTTCATATCTTTCTTTATTCCCACATTGACAATGAAGTAAAAAGGTCTCAAACAATATGTTGTTGTACTTGCACCACAGACCAGATTTGGTCTTAGAATGGATCTCCAGATTCATTTTCTTTGTTCCATATTGTCCCAACACAGGGTTCAGCCTAGAAAATCTCCGAATAGACCTTAAATATAACTTGTGTCTAGGTCTTCTCAGATGTGAATAGAAATACCCCCAGATATTATACGGGAATTCAAGGTACTATCTAGTACAGGATAGCCTTTCTTACATACCACAAAAAATGGAAGTGATTTATAAAGTTCTCATAGCAGTCCCTGAACAACAAATACATTTCTATCTCCATGGACTTCTGGACATGAAGTCAGGTAAACCTGAGTTCTAATGCAGTCTTAGATACTTCCTAGCTCTGTCAACCTAGGCAAATCACTTAACCTCTATTAGCCTTAGTTTCCTTATCTTTAAAACTGGGGAAATTCACAACAATTATTTCCCAGGGTTGCTGAGAATCAAATGAGATAATAGTTGTAAAGTGCCTAACAGTGTCTGGTGCATTGTAAAGACTATATAAATATTAGATATCATCATCCATCATCATCTTTATTATCGCACTTTAGTTGGGACCTTGAAGTCATCATTGTACTTCCTTCAAATTGTGATTCCTCTCAGAAGGAAAACATAACCAACATTTCGGTGAGTCTGTTTTTCTCACAAGAGACCTAGAAACAGAGCTAAAGGTAGGATTCTACCTTGCAGTTTGGACACAGCTGGAGGGAAACACTTTTGTGATTGTAATACAGGTGACCATTGACATTCTCATTAATCACGTTTTTACTTCCAGGAACATACACAGGCGTCCAGCCTCATAGTACTGCTCTGAGATTTTGACTCCTCCTTTATGGAAACAAATTTGGAGTAGATAGGGAGCCAATCTCTTTCCCAATTAGAATAGCATGGTCTAAAAAGATAACATAACAGAGAAAGTGACTAACTTTCTCATATTAGAGTTTAACTAGTCTATCCCTTCTTCTTTACCCCAATACCCTTAGTGTTCTTAGAGCTTCTGGGGCTATGCATGTATATTGTATTTTCTATTTAAAGACCTTTTCATATGAAAGCAGCTTAGTGTTTAAGAGGCAAGAAAATCTTTTTTGTACAAAAGAAAGAATTTAAATCATCTATTAAATGATATAAGATACTGCAACTATTATAGATGAACATTTTGACACCTGAAAGAAGACAAACTTTGTTTTCATAAAAACTACTAAAATATGTATATGAAGAAACACTTCTGTAATAGGATTTGACCTTTGTGGCAGAAAATGAACTGTGAGGTACATATGAAAGTCTGTATCATCTTGTCAATCATGTAGAATAATGCTTTATGTGCATATAAACAGTCTGATGATTTAAAGAGACAGAGAAAGAAATTCTAATTAGTAAAACCTGAAAAATATTACTACAAAGAAACACAGTTCAAAGACACAAAGTAAAAGTTTCAAATATGTTGAGGACTTATAAGCTGCAGGGCATTGTGGTCCCCTAGCTCATTTGCACATCTATTTTATGATTAAAAAGATAAAACCCTGAAAGGATAGAAACAATATAAACATTTGGAGACTGACTCATGATTTTAAAAGGACTATCAGTTTCATAGGGATAACTTGGGCTTTGACTTAAGCCACTGAAACCATAGAAAGAATAAGAGTTGGTTAAAGAGGTGAAGGCTGAAGGCTGAGGAACCTGGGAAAAGAGGAAAGAAATTGTAGGGGGCCAAAGGCTGTGTTTTTGTGGGGAACTGTTTAAAAAGACCAACAGCAAAAAGGGTCAGCTGACCAGAAAGCTTTAGCTACTAATTTATGATCAGCTGGAGGAAAATTGCAGTTTTATCTATTGTCTTTTCAGTGCCCATTAAAAAGGAATAGAAGTGGAACTTCTCAGAAGTGCATGTTTCCATTTTCAGCTCCCTTGGTTAGAGAGGCAAAGGCAGAAAAAAACATAGACTGGTAGTGCTGCTGCTTTGTTGTGTGATGAGAGTTGGTTGATCTGGTCTGTATAGGACAGAGATACTCAGCTTGATGAGCTTTGTGTTTCTTCTCTTTATATTACTTTCTAAATACCCTTCTAAGGATGATTTTAAATTGAAAGACTTTATGAAGGGTATATTGGAGTATAGAAGAAAAGAGGATTTGTCTCCTTGAAAGCAATGAGGGCCAAAAGGCAAGCAATTATCTGAATTTTATGTGCTACATATATTCCTCAAATAGATAAATGATGTTCACACCTGCAGTTAAGAATTTTGAATTATCTGATAACACGGATTTTTCTCCCTCATGTTTTCCTGACATGATGCTGTGAGTGCCTTTCTGCCCCACAAATATCAGGAGCATTGTCAAGAGATTGTGACCCAGATTAATTTATGGATTATGATACACTTTATTATTCATTGACTTGCTTTAATATATGATTATTAGGAATGATATTATTTCTTTTGCCTTATTGTTAAACAAATGATAATTTTTAAGATCTAAAAAATCTTATTATTGTGAATTTATGGCTGTATAAATTGAAATAAGAATAAGATATCTAGCTTTGGTGTAGCACTTAAAGGTTTACAGAGTGCCTTATAAATGTAATCCCCTTGTATCCTCAGAAGAATCCTAGGAGATAGGTGATGTTTTAATCTCTCTTTTGCAGATGAGGAAACTGAAGCAGACAGACATTAAATGACTTACTTGGGGTTAGAAAGTGAGGCAGAATTTGAATCCAAGTGTTTCTAGATTCAATATTTTATCCTCTGTGCACTTAACTGCCTCTTGCATTTGCAGGAGGGGGGCAACTAAAAATAGAGCGGTGAATAAAAGAAGTGTATTTCTCCTATACAAGGTTACCCCTAGTACTCTAAGATATTTAAGGGTAACTATGTGGTGGTGGTCTATCTCTAGGCATTTGGACCTACCAGGGCAAGGGGAGAGCCACCCAGAGAGTGACTAGGAGTACACTTAATAAAATAAGTGATATGAGGTACTGTGGGTGGCTACTCCATTTGTGCTACTCATGTGAACTTCTTTTTTTCTATCCAAGAGACTGATACTCCTCATTCTGGATCCCAAAATTTGTATGCCTGAGTTTCTGAATTTGGAACTGCTAGAGATAATTTTGAGGTGGTAGTCCCCATGAAATCCCCAGATTCTGAGATTTTACAACTCAGGAAATTCCCTCTCTTTTAGTCATCATCTTGCGGTTCAAGTGCTCCTTCCTCTTAGACTCAGGCTGAGGGGGTTATGTCACCAATCCTCTGAGGGTGGGACTAGGAACATGAGACCTAGAACTGTCCTCTTAGGTTGCATCTTGGGCCAGAATGTGTGGGTCATCCATGTTTCTCTTTCCTGTATCAGTCATTGATGGCTATTCCCTTCTCAATAGCCCCACCAGAAACCAGTTCTGCTTTCCATTGAAAAGGTGAAAAGAGGGGAAAAAAGATGTCTTCATTCTGCAATGAAGACTCTTTCAGAGGACAGCACGAAAAGGTGTCTCCCATCCGCAATAACAAAGCCTATCAAAACACATAATCATTGAGATGCAACCTTCAATAGGTGCCATATCCATAATCTTCCCCAGGCAAATATCATTAAACAGAACAAACAGTCTCACCAAGTTTAAATGTCAACAACATACAAATTCTTCAAGTTGCTCAAGGAATTTTCCTGATGAATTCCCATTCTTTTTCCTCAAACCAAAAGTGGTCTTTATTCTTTTCAACAAGATATCAGTGTACAGGTCAAACCTTCTATAGTGAAATGATCCCCAAACCCCCAACACGACTTTGTAGCATATTAAATTGATCCGGGAACTTTGTGGATCTGTATTTATGAAACTGGTATTTATGAAACATCAAAGAAAGTAAGGAAGCCTCCTCTTCTGCCTCATATTTGATTAACATTCTCCCAGGAGGGGAATTCATGGGAGGATATAGATGAGATTTATCCATTATGAGCACGAATATGTAGATTTTGACCAGTGTCAATGGAAGGAATGCAATTCCAATTGTTTATTACCAGGACACCAAGACTTAGAATATTTTGCCATCAGATGTTGTCATTGGACTTACTACCAAATAATACCACTGCCTATAACTTGCCCTCTGCCTTCCTCTATTTTTTATCCCTCTTCCTCATGAAATCATCAAATAAATATTACTTTTGAAAGAAAGAGCATGACAATCTACAATCAGTGCCTCTAGTCACAATCCTCATGACTTTCTGGATTAATATTTCATTTCTTGGTTACCCTTTCCCAATATGTGTTGTTTTACTCTCCTTGAATATAAGTTTCTTGAGGACAAAGACTGCCTTATTCTTTGTTATATCTCTGGGACCTAGTTTAGAGACTGGGGTATGTGGGGTGTGGTGTGTGTTTAATAAATATTTATTGATTGATTATTATTAGAAGGAATAGTTATCAAGGCTCCTCTATTTGCAGCAGTTGAAGGCTGAACATTTTAATACCTCTTAGAAATAATGACATGCTAATATGTCATGTGGATAACTGCATTGTCCGAATGTAATGCCTTCATCTTTCCATTCCCTCCCACCCCACTCAGTTGCTGTTACTTCAGAAAACTAACAAAAGTCTTCATCATTTTGTATCAAGGAATAAAATTTCTATGATGAAAGGTTTTTACCTTCTAATGGATGTTTGGTTCTCAATGATAAATTCCCAACTGAATTTCATTCTTAAAATCTGTATCAAAGATCTCATTGATAAACTCGACCCAGATGTTATGGGTAAATGGACAATGAGACTAAGCTACTCATTTACCTTGACATTCCTTATGGATTGGAGCTAAGCACATGCTATAGAATGAAAGGAATACATATTGTGTGAATTAACAAAAGATTTTAGTTTCTTTCCCAGGCCTGTCAATCTGGAACTTTGATCATGAGCACTAAAAATAGTTTAAAAGGGCACATTTCTGAAATCAGCAGGAACTCTTAGTTGAAGTATAGCTCTGGATTCAATACTCTGCATTTGACTAAAGGACAGGAATTCAGCAATATTGAGGATTTCATGAACAAAGACAGCTTAGATCACGAATAAATCAATTTCATGTCACAACATCTTTACATCACGGCCAGTCCCTACCACCCCAAGCAGTGGAGCTTGTTTGCATTATGGGCCTTTGTGAGTTTGTAATTCTAATGCAAGATGGTTCAGGTATTGGAGATAATTAATTTTATGCACCAGAAAGTGACTGGTGTTTCATAAGTGCAAACGTGGGGAGGGAAAAAGAGTAGGAATGGAATTTTCTGTAATCAGAGGGTACGTTGCTGACTGCAGTGGAATTATAATAGAAATGTCCTAATAATAATAGAAAACAACATTTGTAAGAGGAACCAGGTATGAGAATAACTAATGCTCCTCTCCAACCCTCTGTCAAATAGCTCTCTCTTCCCCATGCTTAAATCTGGACCAAAAGATTCTTTTCATTCTTTTTACCCTTCATGCCAATATGAGCCTTTTGTTCCTATCTAGTTCCCCAAGGCCCACGAATCAGAGCAGCCACATAAAAGCACCATTATTCTAGGCTACAGTGCATTCCCTTCACTGGTTACCTAAAGCAACTTCTCTTTCCCCTTTCTCTCTAACCTGCTGTCTAGACTATCTTGCATTAGAAAACCCGAGGTGACATCGTTATTTAAATTCTGCTGCAGTCTCTTAGGCAATGCCAGTGTCCTCAAGAACTAGATTCTGTAGGAAGAAATACAAAAATAAAACTTCATTTTAACATTTTGTCTTTGAGAACAAAGTAACAATAGCATTTCATACTTGAAAACAGATCAGGAGGATAGAAAATCTGTGCGTTGAACACATAGCTTAGAACATAAACATATGCACCCAAAGGGGCACTTTCCAAAGTTATTAGTTGGCTTATTACTTCCTCATATATAAAAATAGCTAGCATTTATATAGCACTTTAAAGTCTGTAAAATAGCTTTACAAATATTATCTCATGTAATTCTCACAGCCGTGGGAGGCAGAGACTGTTATTCTCTGTTATCTCCTTCTGTAGATGAGGGAACTGAGGTAAACAGAGGTTAAGTGACTTGGCCAGGGTCACACACCCACTAAGTTTTTGAGGCTGGATTTAAACTCTGATTTTCCTGATTCTAGGTAGAACACTCTATCCATTGCATAATACACAAGAACACACACAGTGTCTATGAATTTGGTGTGTATACATGCCTGCGCATACACCAATTTGTGAATGAAATTAAACAATTAAGATCAAGCATCTTTGATGTTGATGATAATGAGATTTGATGAGGATACTGAGACCCTTTGAGCTCTGGATTTCCTCAACCTTCAGCCTAGCTCTCCAGTTCATGTTGGACAAAGCCTTGCCCATCAATACTCATGATGTTTACCTTGGTTCTAAGGAAATGCATACTTGCATACTTAAAATAGAAATCTTGAGTGTATTTTCTAGAACTTTTAGAAAACTGTGGAGACAAAAAACAGAACAAAATTGGGAAGACTTTTGGTAGAATTCTTTGTTAACATGAAATAGATGACCGCAACTACATTTCATCCCATTCTTTAACATATATTTATCTCTCTAGCTATCTATTTATCTATCCAGTGTGTGTGTTTACACAAAATATATAAATGTTATACAAAAAATATATAGTAGCAGATGCCTTGCACAGATTAAATGCTATTTTTTATATGTCTCTAAAGTCTGTGTCTCATATTAATACAATGGATTGTCAGATTTTTCCATTGTTCCACTTCAAAGCATGCAATTATATTGCCTTAATTGGAAGCACTGATGTGTTTTCACCAAGGATGTTTATTTGTATTCTGACTACTGAGATATAAATATGGGACTATTTGCTAATTTTAGTTTTCTACTTACATGGATCTTTGATGTGTATGTGTGTTTTTCCATTTCCGTTTTCTAAATAGTCACACTGGGGTTTATTGCCACAGGAAACGTAAGCATTTATGGTTACATCATATACAATCTTATTTTTGTTGTGCGTTACAAGACAATGACCCTTCTTGTATATTGGAGGGTCATAATTGTATATATATCTTATCGCAGAACCAGTCATGCAATGTTTTCTCTAAAAAAGTGATGCCAATCACTTATTCGGCAAATATTCATCTGGCTAGCTGGGATTGGTTTGGTCAACAATGACAAGTTATTAGTGAAAATGTAATCATATCTATAACTTTTTGAGGACTGAATCACCTTAAGAATTTTGACTTGAATGACATTTTCATTCCATCTGACAGTATCAATATCAAAGAACATTAATTCTTACTTAAACTGGAAATAAGTACTTTGCCTTAAACTCTGACATTTATATGTTGTGTTTGATTTCCACTAAAAGATGGAAGATGTTATGGCAGCCTCAGATTAGATTCTTCCCCTTACTTTTCATATCAATACTAGATGGTTGCTCTCTTTTCTATTAGAGACAGAATTAGGAATAGAAATCGAGACTCTGATGCCATTGGTATAGGGAAGTCCCAGAGGAGGAAATTCCCTCTCCCTATGCAGATAGCCACCTTTTATGCAACTGACATGGTTTTAGAGAGTTGCCCAGAACAGTAAGAAGTGGTTTGCCCATGGTCACGTAGCTTGTCTGGGTAAGAAGTGGTACTTAAACCTAGGTTTTCCTTGGTTCTGAGGTCAGTTCCCTATCCTCTAGACCAAAGGACTCATACACCACGCCCATGGTGTTCTGGCCAAACTAGATTAAAATGTAATTAGAAAACATTTAACAAAATGAATACAAATATAATAATAAATACTAATAAAAATAAAAATGCTATCATGTGGTTTTCTAAGCCAATATGTGACCTGTAGGGATCCTTCTGTATGGATTAGCAGCCCTGGTTTCTGTTTGAGCTAGATACCTCTGTTGTCCATCATGCTGCCCCTTCTTTGGCTGTAGAAGGGCTTCTCATTCAGGTATCACTTACACTAATTGGCCACTGAGTTCCCTTCCAGCTAACCCTGGGTGATTTTTGAGCTTCAGGAAACATCAGGGTTTATACTTTCAGAGCTAATGGAAAAAAAAGCAGGCAAGAATACTTAGTAAACTAATTTAAAAAACTCAACAAATCAGTTAACATCCTACTTGTACTTCCATTACCAAGTTAAAAATCTGAGGGACGGTTAGCGAGGATATTTACAGAGTCACTCTTTCTTTGTTATTAATGTCTGGTAGCCCATGGAAAGTTACAAGAAGCGTAACATCAAAATTTAGGTTGAGTTAATATTTTCCTGTACTAACGTGTACTTAAGGGTCAAAGTCTTAAGCCATAGAATCACAAAACCTCAACATGGAACGGATATCAGTGGCCAACTAGTTCAGCTCATACCTGACTGAGAGTTACTTCTTTATCAGCTAGGGGTTGAGTAGATAGAGTGTTAGATTTGGAGCAAGAAAGAATGGAAGTCCAAATCTGTCTCAAACACCTATTTGCCCTATAAGCTTGGACAGGTCTCTTTAGTTTCCAATGGAAATAATAATTGTAGTTAGCCCCAGGGTTGTTGGGAAAATCACGGGAAATTACAGGGAAAGTGACTTGCAAACCTCAAAGCACCTTACAAAGGTTGGGTTGTTATAACTGACCAGTAGTCATTCAGTCTATTCTTAAAGACTGCACTACTTGCATACCTGCGTAGACAACACGTTCCACATTTGGATTGCTCTAATAATTATGAAATATTTTCTTATATCAAACCTATGGTTTTATCTCAGTAACTCCTTGACACTGGTCCTGCTTCTGACTTCTCTGACGCAGCAGTATCCATCTAACACCTCTTTTGTATGACAATCCTTCAAATATTTAAAGTTAACTATTGTGGTCCCTCTCCCCATCCCAAGCCAACTAGCCCTCTCTTCTCTAGGCTATCCATTCCCAGAACTTTCAACAATTCTCAAAGGCCATGCCCTCAAGGACCTTTAACCTGATAGTTGTCTTCCTCAGGCTGTGCTATGATGTCCAGATCTGTTTTCAGTCCTCCTGACTTGGCTCGGCCCTCCCCTTCTTCTTCCGTAATTATCTGCTTTGGTTAAATTACATTGACATTAGAAGAGAAAATAGAGCTCTGATCCATGGATTTGCTTTGTTTTTCTTTTTTCTCTTCTTCTTTGGCATAACATTTACTACTGTGTGCCTTTTAGGGACAGTGTTTAGTTAGATAGTTTATTCTGTCTTTCCCCACTATTGATGCAACTCTGCAAATGATTATTCAAGTGAGACTGCAAGACACAGTGTATGGGAAGTTGACGTTGGAAGGCCTGAGTTGGATTCCAACCATTATCGAAAACTGGCTGTACAAGTCCCAGCAAAACATTTACTATCTCATTGATGCCGAACACTCTCATAATTTATAGAGCATCTGCTGATTTTGTTTGGTAGAGAGGGTTTTTTTTTTTAATTGGGAATTCCCTGCACTAAGGAAATCTCCAATATTATCTGTTCTTCCAAAATCTTCCCTTCTCTTTCCTAGCCCACTAAGGGGAAAAACAAAACAAAACAGAAAAAGGAAGATGAGGACATTATAGCAGATTATCAAATCTCACTCGTCCTTTATTCTGCTTTTTGACTGGCTATTACTTGTAAATCCTTTAAGTAGATTATAAAATGGGAAGCAAAATTCATATGAGCTTATTTTGCTCCTTATATGGCAACTCTAATAGTAAGAAAGATAACCACAATGATAAAATAATTCTAATTTCTGTAGTATATTAATCTTTGCAAAGTACTTTCTTGGCAAATACCTTATGTGGAAGGTCGTGCAAACATTATTATGTTTATTATGCAGATGGGGAAACAGAGGCATGACTGTGTCCTATGATTTGTCCAAAGTCCAGTTGAATGATTTATTTATTTAAAGTAACACAAAAGTTTGAGAGAAATGTATAGCTAATGTAGTTCAACTTTGGTTACAACCCAGAAATCTCCAGGTATAGCCTCCCTGACAACTGGCATCCATTTTCTGTTTTGCAGATTTTGGCTCCATAGAAAACTTAGTCACCATGAGATCTGTCTTACAGAGGAATCAGCTTCTTTAAGAGGTAGGGAGTGGGTTAAAAGATATAGCACCAGAATAAAACTCAAAGAGGTAAGTGACCATTTGCCTAGAGCCTCCACTCCAGGAAGCTGATTTGGTTCTGGCTGTCTCCCGCTGTTTGGTGCAGACCTCGTGCAGTTTCTCTGAAAGTTTCCCCAGGTAAGGTCAGAAGAAATTCTTAACATTTGCAGCATTCCTTAAGGGTCAAGTAATCAAATTATCTCAAATGTATAACACATTATAGAAAAAACCAACACCTTATGAGGCAGGAGGAGTGAGTTGATCTAATTACGTTCTCACTTAATATAATAGTGAAAAACCTTCTTAAAACAATAACAGGTAAATGTTGTCTTCAAGGTGGGGAAAAGGAGAATGAGAATATAAAATCAGTCTAACTTTAGGGAGGGGTTTTGAGCAGCCAGGAAGCAGATTTAGGATGCTGAGCCTGAATGGGATTTGAAACCCTGAATTATGGCTCCTTAAGGTTGGAAGGCCTCTGCAGTCATCTGATCCAAGCCATGGCTGAAAAAGGATCCTCTCTCTACCACATACTTCATGAGCCTTTGCTTATTGTCCAACAGTATAGGGGAACTCACCACCTATCTACCTGTGGATAACTCCAATTGTTTCCTTGTTTTTTCCTTGCTCAAGCCTGAATCTGCCTTTTTGCAGTGTCCACACTTTGCTTTTAATTTTATTTTCTCATGCCCAAACAGACCAAGAGCATTCCTTCTTGATCAAGACAGCCTTTCAGGTACTTGAAGACAGAGACTAGATAATTTATGTTTAAATCTTAACTCTGACACATACTACTTAGAGGACTTTTGATAATTCAACTTATGTCTCCAATTCTCAGTATTTTCATCTGTAAAATGGGGGAGTTGAATGAGATGATCACTTAGCACCCAACCTTCCATCCTTATGGGTTTATGAGTTTGTGACTACGGGAGCTTTCAATCATGGACTGTTCAAATAATGCCAAAAGCTCTTCTACACAGACTATAAGAAAGTCCTGCATGTAAAGTCAGAAAACATGGGTTCGATTACATCTCTAAACCTCATTAACTATAAAATAATGGACAAATCTCTTTAACTCTTTGGATCTCAGTCAAAAACAAGTAACATGTGAGGGCTGGATTCTCACTGAATTTGTTTCCAGTTCTAAAGACTGCAGCCTAGGGGAGCTGAAGGAAGGAACCATATTCTGCTTTCTTGGTTATTGAGAATAGCTAGATGGCACAGTGGATAGAGCACCAGACCTTGAGTCAGGTGTGACCCTGGGCAAGTCACTTTACCCCGTTTGCCTCAGTTTCCTCATCTGTAAAATGAGCTAGAGAAGGAAATGGCAAACCACTCCAGTATCTTTGCCAAGACAGCCCCAAATGGAGTCATGAAGAGTTGGTCATGACTGAAAAACAGCAATAGAGCAGAGACTCTTTTTTACCTTTGGATCTCTAGCACTTAGTACAGACTCTTTGATACAGTAGATACATGCTTATTGTCTGACTGACTGACTGGCCTAGGACTCAGAAGTCCTGCCTTCTAACTCTAACTCTGCCATATATTAACTGCATGACCTTAGGAAAGTCACCTCATCTCTCTGATCTTGTTTCAAAATCAATAAGAATGAATGAGCGTGTATAAAGTGATATTTTTATGTGCTAAATGCTGTCAATAGAAAAACAAGAAGAAGGATAGTCTGTGCTATCGCAGTCTGTGCTTAACGCAGGAGGCAGCCCATATAAAAGCAGTGGTCAGGGATGAGTACCTTGAATTGGAAAGTCACAAGGATGTTGAGTAGAGCCCTAGCAACTAGATTGACACAACTTTCCTCTTAGCAATGGTGGTAAGGATTTGATTATGGTTCCATGACTATAAAAGGGAGGTGAGAAGGCTGGTGGACAAGGGCTAAAGTGAAACTTGGTCAGTCAACTAAATATAGGGGGTTATGTAATCCGCCTGCCAGTCAGGATGGTATTGGGGCCCATGTTGGGAATTCTGGAGCTGAAAGATTTAAGTCCCTCGGGTCATTTGGTTCTAGTCTAGGTGATAGGACAAATGGTGACAGAATATAGGAATAGTAGCGTCTAGGGCCAGGATCCCCACCCCTGATAGGCTATTCCAGAGTTCTTATGAGGATCACACTGTGAAAGGTCTTGAGAAATGACATTTTATATAAATGTAAAGTCTCATTATTATATCAAGCTAAAATCATAATTGATTGTCTACTTCCCACCAGACGTCACCTACCACCTCTTCCCCCTTCCAGGTTTCACCTTTTCAGCTAATGTCATCACCGTTCTTTCAGGCATCTGTACTTGAAATCCCAGAGTCATCTTTGACCTTTGGCTCTTCCTGAACCATATCCGAAAATAATTTGCCTTTATGTAATGCTTTAAAGATTGTGAATCACTTCGTATGCATTTCTCATTTGGGTCTCAAAATAATTCTCTTAGATATTAATATAAATTTTGAGGGAGATTATTATTTCCTTCATATATTAATAACTAATAATTGAATTAGAATCAAGGTTTTTTCCCTTTTCTACTTCCTCATCCAGAAATCCACCAATGTGGTAAATCTTAGGCAGACTTACCCAAATTAAGATCTAATCAAAGACAGTAAAGAAATTCTAAGGTTAGGTGAATGGGTGTATTCTTGGTTATTGTGTTTACTCAGGCAGGTCTGGGAAAATGTGGGTTCCCTCTTTTGTCATATTGAAATTGATAAATTTTTTTGACCAAGATTTGGGTGCTCGTCATATCCCCAAGACCTTTATTGGAATAAGCCCACCTGTCATTATAATATTCATTTTCTCTCACTACTTCTTAACCAAACAGAGTCAATTGCCACCTCAGGAACACCCACTCTTCCAAGGGGATGGAAGCATTGAGTGGGTTCCTTGAGACATCTAAGAGTGTCACTCACCCTTTTATTAACAAAAAACTAGAATAATATTAAAATGGTTAATTACCCAGGAACCAGGGGTTTTGAATTTCTGACATGTTATAACCCTTTAAATATGAGGAAATTGAGACCCCAAAATTTGAAGTGAGTTGCCCAGGATCACAAAACTAGAGATAAGTCGAGGTAGAATTGAAAGCTGGTATTTCTTGACTGAATCCAGAACTATTTTCTCTATGTCAAGACATGTCTTCAGCAGTTGTCAGGTTGTGTCAGCTCAATCTCCTTAATGTTTCTTGCATTCATTTGCTCCATTTCTTTGTCATTGCTACCACAGGTTCTCACCATGTAATTCTCAAGGTTAAAGAAAACACTCTTCCCCACATTTTGAAAACTGGAATTTTTTTCCTAGCCTACTCTCCTCCCTCTTATCTTCCATCATCCCTCAAAAATTAACAATGATAGTGATCTCATTTACAAGTTCTCTTAGAATCCTGGAATGGGATTCACTTTGACCTGGAGTCACAACCTTATTCAGCGCAGATGGTTTTTTCCTTCACATCTCATCCAATGTGTGTATCAATTGTCCATTAGTTTTGTTATCTGCAAATCTAAGATTATAATTCATGATAGAATAGATGGAAGCAAGAGAATATATGAGTAGCTCTATTCTCTCTCCTTTGAGTCTATCAACAGATAGTGAGTTATCTAATATTAGCAACTGATAGGCAGATACTGAGCGATCATGTGGTGCCTCGTGGAGGCACCAAAGAACCCGAGAATTGGAAAGTGACTTAGAAGCCATCTAGTCTACTCCTTTTGCTTTATAGAGCAGAAAATTAGGGCCTAGAGCATTGGAGAGAATTGTCTAGGTTCATACAGGTGGAGAGTAACATACTAAGTAGTTGAAACCAGGCCTTTTGATGGCGAACCTGGTACACTTACAAATCCACCACATAGCCTCAAGCAGACTGGGATTCCTAGTAAAGGTGGATTCAAAGACTTCTGAGATGTCATGGAACCAGGGTAGTCTAAAATTAAAAGACTGTAGCATGTGTCCTATCCATTCATTTTCACTAGCATCACTCCTGCCACTGCCTTCATCATCATCATCATCAATAATTATAAAGGATGGAAGTTCTAATACAACCTCCGCTAATATAACCACAGGAAGCCCAGACTCCTCCACGGAAGTAATAAAAGAAACAATCAATCCATCGAAGCATGCTATTTTCTTTCTCTCTCTCTTTTTCTTGTGGGTTTTCCCCCTTTTCTTCAGATTCTTCCATCACAACATGACTAATGTCAAAATATGTTTAATAGGATCATACATGTATAGTCTACATCAGATTGCATTCTCTCTTGGGGAAGAGGAAGCGGGGGAGAGTTGGAACTCAAAATCTCATAAAAGTGAATGTTGACAACTATCTTTACGTGTAATTGGGAAAAAAAGAAAATACTGCTCCCAAAGAACAAACAAAATGAAACAATCAATGGTCAAAATGAGAATGGAGGATACAGAATTGGAGCCAAGTCCCTGAGAGTTGCAATTTGGGAGAAGAAACTGATCAGGTCATCAGAGACACCGGACCAATGGTTGACAAGACCTAAGGAAGGAGACATTTTCTAGGATTGTGAAATCTTGCACCAGAGAAGAATGGGAAGCCTCTAAGCTGGGAGTTGTGGTGTAGGCTTCTGACATGCATGTTTTCTCCCTTTATTTCTCACTTCCTTTGTGCTACAAGTTTGGCCTTGTGTGCATTTTTGGGAGTACGGATCCTAAGATTTTGGAAATATTTGTCCTGTCTCTTTTTATTATGCAAATTTAATAAATACCTTTGCCAAAATCTAAATGCTGCTCCTGGATATTTATTTATGGGGGACCTGAATGGGAGCTTGTGAGTGAGAAGGTCAGAAGCGTAACACCTCAAGGTTATCCCTAGAACTCAGAGTAAGAGTCAGCTCCCCTCTGGGGACCCAGCCTTTGAGTGTGAGTAATGTGGGCAGCAAAGAAGAGGGGATGCTACCTGATTGTGAACCAGACCTGAGATTTCATTGGCATAGGGAACTGACAATGAGGAAACTCCCTTGGTACACATTCTTCAAATAACTGTCTAAGAGAGTTATTTGAGGGCACTTCTCCAGGATCCCATGACCAGAATCAGAGATAAAACTTGAATCCAGGGCCTTTAACTCTGGGGCCAGTGTTCTATCCACTATTCCAATTTTCCTTCTTTTTTATTGCCTTAAAAACTCATATTTCAAAAAAACCTTCTTTGTTGTCCTGAGAGTTTTTTCTGAGATCTTATTCTACTCATTCTGAGATTCAGTTTTTCTGATAGTTGCTTTTGCAAAGGATCTGGCTACTACGGTTTGTTCCTCCTTGAATAGAAATACAATGATTCATTTTACAGCCTACAAAGTGTTTTCCTTAAGCACACACATCCCCTCGCACACACACACAGACACGCACATAACCCCACAAAGACGGTGATAGCAGTAACAGTAACTCACCAAGTACCTCCCATTGCCCTTTAGGTGACCTGAAATTTCCAGTCTTTGGAGACTGTGATATTTCACGACTTGCAGCCAAGAGACATCACTGAAAGAATTTTGTTGGTAAAATTATTTCCCTTTTCAGGGAGGAGCCTGGGAGTCATTAAAAGCACTGAGAAATCCCTCAAAGGTCATTTGCCTCATTTTCTTGTTTAATCTTGGGCCCGGATAAGTATATAGTGATATCAGATACACACAATCCCACATACATGTACATGTGTATAACACACACATAGATGCACAGTGCAATATATGCGTTATATATGCATGTATGTATACATGAAGTAAATGCAGACACAGACATGTATGTGCAATGCCCGTAATCATATGTGTCCACATAATACATGCATGAATTTTACACAATATGCATGTATGTGTGCATATATATGTGTGTGTTTGTGTGTATGCATGTACATGTATTTATCCATATTTCTCTTCACCTCTCTCTCGCTCTTTCTCTCTATCATCCATCTTTCTTTTATGAGCCAGTCCTAAAATGTAACAGAGACACTCCTAATAAGTGTAAATAGGCTGTAATACATTCCCAATGAAGGTCTGTGATGAAAAGGCAGCATAAAATATGTCATATTATAAAAATATGCCATCATACATATAGATTTATAAGATATCTTTGGTGTCATGCCATTCCTTCTTTTCCTCCATATTACAAATGAAGAAATCATTCAATCATCATGCATTTATTAAGTTACTACTAACTGCCAATCAATGTTTTGGGCATTGGAGACATACAAACAATAGTGAAAGTAGTGCCTGTCTTCAAGGAGGCTGCCATCTATACAGGGAAGACAACATATATGGTGGATATTGAGATAGGTAGTGTAGTGTAGAGTGTTAGATTTGAAGTCACAAAAACTTAATTCATATCCTACCTTAGATACTTACTAGCTGTATGACTAGCCAAGTCACTTCCTCAGCCTCAGTTCATCCATCTACAAAATGGGCATAATCATAGCACCTACCACACTTTCCAAACCTTGATGTGCCAAATGAATGCTGGGTATTATAGATATAAACAAAGTAGGTATAGGTTGATTTGTGGGATAGCTAGCAGCTGTGGGATCCAGGAAAATTTCCTAGGTAGAAGTTGTATATGAGCTGAGCCTCTTTGTAAGTGGGGGGATTTTGGAAGATGAAGGTGAGGTGTTAGTGAATTTGAATTGTGGGTAATTACTGATACAATGGCACAGTGGTGGGAAATGGGAGAATGTTATGGATGAGGAGTTTCCCATGCCTGAAATTGCCTCCCCCCTCACTTCCAAATCTGCAATTTCCTATAAGGTCCAGCTCATTGGTCAACTTCTACACGAGGTCTTTTCTGAACCAGGAAAGATTTTCGAGTCTCTCCGATTTGTATCTTTCGAACATGCTAAGTATTTCCATGACCATCTTCTATTCCAGGAGGGCCATTTCATGGTTCCTTTTGACAAAATTTCAAATTCATTTTTCAAACCTTTCAATTATCTATCTATCTATCTATCTATCTTCTATCTATCTCTTTTTATATTATTTTAACCTGCTGCCTGGTTAGTAGTCACCTGATATCTTGAGTTTGCTTGCAAATTTGGTGGATATTTCCCCTCCTGTTTCTTCTTAATTGTCATACTTGTCATCTTTTAAGTATGAAGTTTTATGCCCATATTCTTATCCTTCCTCTTGTGTTGTTTTTCTTTGAAAATAGAATTGTAAATTCTTTCATATTTGAACCAAACTTCATATTGACCTTCTAGGTCAATTTTAGGTTGAAGATAAATATGTAAATCATCATTCAACAACGGTAAATTAACTCAAACTGATGACTATTTTCTATGAGGAAATTATTTTCCTAACTTGCGAGCACAGCTCACATAGCGTAGAGAGAGGGAGGAGTCATACATACGTGGCCAGAGAGAAGTCAAACAAAGTGAAGGAGAGGAAGAGAATAAGCATTTATTAAGCACTTACTGTGTGCTAAGTGCATTACAAATATTGTCTCACTTGATCTTCCCGACAACCCTGGGAAAAAGGTGATTTTCTTATCCTCATTTTATAGTTGAGGAAACAGACTGAGGAAGGTTGAATGACATAGTCACTAAGTATCTGAGGCTGGATTTGAACTGGAGTCATCTCCCCTCCAGGCTTGGAACCCAGTTCACTGTATGTGTCAGCAGCCCATGTGACTAAGGCAAAACTTTTTGAAGGGGGTAGATAGAAAAGCAAGCACAGCAATGGGGGAAGGAGGAGGTGTTAACTTGGGGATAAAATTCTCTTAGGAAGCAATGAGCATCTATTAAGCACTTACTATGTGCTAGTCACTCTACTAAATACTAGGGATGAAAAAAAAAGGGAAGAAATACAGTCCCTGCCCTCAGAACATACATTCAAATGAGGATATGACATTAGAATATCTGGGTACACAGAAGATAAATGCTGAACAAATGAAAGGTAATTTGAAAAGGGAAGGCATTAGCAGGTGGGACCTAGGAAAGGGCTCTACAACAGGTCACATTTGAGGTGATCTTTGAAGGAAGACAAAGGCACCAAGATGGGGGAGGTGAAGAAGGGAGCATCGCAGGAGTGGGAGGACTGGCAAGGCTGAGGGACGGAGGAGACATAGAGAAAGATTTTCTGAGTCACTTTTTCTGCTCTTGTTGGTATGGGTTGAAATTTCTGGTTAGGCATAAAAATGAGGGGGGAGTGGGTAGGAGGGAAGGAGGCAGGGGAGAGAGAGAGAGAGAAAGAGAGAGAGAGAGAGAGAGACATTGAGAGAGAGACAGAGACAGAGACAGAGAGGGAGGGAGAGGGAGAGACAGAGAGAGACAGAGAAAGAGACAGAGAGACAGAGTCAGAGACAGAAAGATAGAGACTGACAGAGGCAAAGACAGAGAGACAGAGACAAAGAAAAACAAAGATACAGAGACATAGAGATAATGACAGAAAGAGAGAGGAAAAACAGAGAGACAGAGACAGAGAGACAGAGAGAGGATGAAGTATGCGGAAAGAAATAGAGGCAGAGAAGCGAAAAGAAAAGATGGAGACATTTTCCCCCTCCCCCCGCATTTTCCATTTGAAGTCCTATTTATTGGATTGGTAAATTTCTGCTTAAACACATTCTTCCTTATCTATGTGAAATAACTTTCTCACTAGGTAAGAGTCCATCATTACAATATGTGAAATTAGGGTTCAAAAAATTGTGTCATTCAATTCATCATCTTGATGTTTCTTTTTCAATTTTATATTGGAAGAAGAAATGATAACCATCCTTCTGTATCCATGTCCTTAATTTTCTGGTTAGGATTTCAAAATCACTTAAGGGACTTTCCAGATATTTTCTGGTGCTATCACGGATCCCCCTGTGAATTGGGGTTGTTGTCCAGTCATTTTTCAGTTGTGTCCAATTGTGGATGACATAATTTGGGGTTTCTTGGCAAAGACACTGGAGTAGTTTGTCATTTCCTTCTCCAGCCAATTTGATAGATAAAAAATGGAGGCAAACAGAATTAAGTGACTTGCCCAAGTCACATAGTAAGTATCTGAAGCCAATTTGAACTCAGGTCCTCCAGGACCTGTGCTCTATCTATGGCTGGAGCAGCAGGTAGAACTTGGATTGGATCAGTCATGGCAAGTTTTCCATCACGTTGGACACATGCTTCAAAAAGCCCACGCAGCTCTTCTTTGGTCTTCTCAGGATACAACCAGGGGCAAATCCTCCTCTGAAGTCCTCTTATCATTTGTATTTCTAATATGATGTTTTCATTTACTGTCTTATGCTCTGATTTTTTTTCCCTTCATTTTATTTACCTTCTGGTATTTAGCGTTCTGGCTGCACATACACCGCCTTTCTAGTTCTGTCTATAACTAAGTGACTTTCAGAAATTTCCTGAAGCAAAGATTTTGGGGAAATTACTAATTGTAGAAAAAATAGTTTATTCTTTGGATCTCCTGAATGTACCTTGTACTCTCTTGCTACTCCGCATGGTTGGAACATTCTCCTTTCTTTCCTTCTGAACCACCAGTATTCTACTCAGACTTCAAAATTCAGCACAGATTTTATCTCCTTTCTAATAAAACCTTGGCAGCTGCTCTAAATGACCTCACCCATTCTCTGACTCTTATGGAAATTTTTACCTGCATAATAATTAATCATATATTGTATGGTATGGTATATGTATGGTATGTATTGTAAACAACCCTATGTTGTAATGTTACTTCTATTATGTTTTGAACTATTATTTATAATTGTTTAACTTTTCATGTTTATAATGTCTCCCTGAGTATCTTTCTTTCATCCAAAGACTTCTTATTCTTTGTATAACCCTTACTATCTAGAACTATGCTTTAAACAATATGCTTATTGATTAAATGATTGCATTATGGTAGGTAAAGAAAAGAAATTAAATACATATTTTTATCTTAGAATAGTTTTTTGACCTTATGTTTCCTGCTTCAGATGTTTCTAGCTATATTTGAAAATCTATGACAGCTTTTCTGATTCTGACATAAACAGGTTAATTTTCAACTAGTTTATCATCAAAACAGAATTATATCAAATGGTAATTAAAGCAGAATCCAGTTCTTAAACACTTCTCTAGTTTAAATTGCAGGATTATTCCAAGAGATATGACAAAGTCCTACAATACCACTTAGAAGTGCATCACACATGTCATAGAGATAGACTTTTATAATGTTCCAAAGTTAAATAGTATTAAAAAAATTACAGAAATCAATAATGTTTGGAGAATAAATGAGAATCTTTGGTCATAGTCAATGGCAGAGGGGGAGTAAATGTTTCAAATGGGAACTATAATAATACATTCTTAACAGCATTCAACGCTGTACATGAAACTGATCAGATTGAGTTCACATGATATTTTACATACTTTTATTAAATTATATTCAAATTTACTGCTTTGTAAGCATTTGGAATAGAACTGTCATTTTTAATTTTACAATCGGTTAACTAGTTAAATAATTTAATGCAAAAAATTAATGCAGTATTTTGAAAATGTAGCTGGATTTATGTAAAATTAAATTCCTTTGTCTTTTATCCCTGAATCACAAAGATACCGTGGCCCACTATGGCACTCAGATTTTACTTTCTCATGTAAAGATTTGTCTTCACTGGGCTTAGGACAAATAGTATTAGAGGTTTAATCAAAATGATATGATCATAATCACAGATATAAAGCTGAAAGTGACCTTTGGGACCATCAGACCTAACCTCATTTTACAGGTAAGAAAACTGAGGCACACAGAAGTTAAGTGATACACTCAAGTTCACGTGGTTATTAGTAATCTGAAGAAGGAGACAGACTCATGCCTTTGTGACGCCAAATCCAAAGCTCTGTTCTTAGACATCTTAGTGTCTACGAGTGGTGGACCTGAAATTAGGAAGATCTGAGTTCAAATTCAGTCTTAGAAACTTACTAGCTGTGTGACACTGGGCATGTTACTTATCCTCCATTTCCTCTAGTTTCCTCATTTGTAAAATGGAGACAATAAGAATACTTATTTCTCTTAGGATTGTCTTGAGGATCAAATGAGATACTATTTGTAAAACAGCACAGCGCCTGGCACGTTGTCGGTGCTATATAGATGATGAGGGTATCAAGATACTACTGAAAATTTAAATTGATAAATGGAATCATGTGCTGCTAATCCAGTTTGGTGCTTACATTTCCATCTGTTCCCATTTGGGAGAGCTCTTTCATGCACCCTTTAAGCTAGTCAGCATGAAAGAACTACACACTGGTGTTAGCTATGAGGCTAGATGTTGGTTGCTTCTTCTGAATTTCAATCAAGAGCTCTCTCTCTGCTTATAAATACATATATGTATAATAGTCTATCATATATATGCATATCTTTGTTCATGCCACTGTATATGGCTACAAATACGTATGCAGTTATTTTATTGTCTGTATCTCTCTATATAGATAAACATATGATATGGATATAAATATAATTGATATAGACATATAAATATGTAGATAGGTGGAACTGGGGAGTAGTACAGAGAGCATCTTGGAGGCAAGAAAATGGGTTCAAATTCAGACTCTTAATTAGGTAACCTACATCAAATTATTTAACCTTGTCAATGCACAAGACAACTCTCCAAGACTGCAAGTTATTGTAGAGAGTATGCTGACTAGCATTGGTGAGGGGGGGAAATTCTTTACTAGGGAGCTCATGACACTGAAAAAATCATAGGTTCAGTCAAAGAAAAAAATGGCATATGTATGTTTGTATATGTGTGTGTTTTATGGGTGTATGTTTGCATATATGTGTGTTGTATGAGTGTATGTGTGTTCATGGTGTGGTTTCTTCAGTGTAGAAAGTACCAAGAGAAATTCCTTCTATTGATGAAACTACTGTAGTATTTAAGATCATAGGGGCAATGAGAAAATGAGTGACTTATGACCAGGATCATACTGCCAAGATATGCCAGAGACAAAATTTGGAACTCAGGTTTTGGTCAGCTCTCCATAACTATACCACTCTTTGTGGTATATTTTCTCTCTTGCTTCTCTCTCTAGATGTAGATGTATGTCAGCTGAAATAGGCTATTAACTCCTTCTTCATTAGAATTTCCTTTCTCCTCATCCCTGAGCACATAAACCCATTCTAACACTTTTTTCAGACTTTTTCTCTCCTTTCCATGCCCCTACTCTGCCATGTATTCAATTTTCTTCTGTTCGGTCTACCTAATAATTAAGTAGCTTCTTCTACACTCACCTGCACACCACAGGGCACACTGTCACTCAAGTTATTTGTTGGTGATTCTGGGCTCTCTAAGGGTTTCACAGGGTTAATTGTTAGATGACTTTCTGAGCCTTGCTCCATCAGTTTCCTCAGAAACTTTTGTGTGCTATGCATTCTATCTCTCCAGGGGCCTCTGCATGCAATTTTCTTTCTCTAGCTGTATTTATCATTCAGGTATGTTTGACATGATCACCAGTCATTTGACTTCTTGGTTTTTGCCAAAATCCTTTAAATCGCTCTTAAATGAGAGAAGATGGGCAAGATGGTTTCTAAGGTCTCCTCTAGTGCCATGATTCTCTCTTTACCACCATGTTCTGTCTTCAGTTCAATTAAACAAATATATAGTACATTTCAACTCTGTACAAGACACTGTGCTATGCTCTGGGTATGCAAAAACCAAAACAACACAATTCGTGCCCCATAGAAGTTTACATCCCACTGTGAGAGAACAACATGTACACCTGTAAGTTAATAGAAAACATATTCAAAATAAATACAGGGTAATTAGAAGGCAAGGCAAGATATCGATCACTACCAACTGGGGGAATCTCCAAAGGCAGCACTTTGGTTGTTCAATTGTGCCCAATATTTCATGACTCCCTTTGGAGTTTTTTTGGTAGAGAAACTGAACTGGTTTGCCATTTCCTTCTCCAGTTCATTTTACAGATGAGGAAACTGAAGCAGAGAAGGTTTAGTGACTTGCTCAGGATCACACAAATACTAAGTGGCTGAGGCCAGATTTGATCTCAGGAAGATGAGTCTTCCTGACTCCAGGCCCAGCACACTGTCCACTGAACTACCTCACTGCCTCAGTACTTGAGCTGAATTTTGGAAAATAAGTAAGGGTTCCAAGAGTTCAGGAGTCATAAGAGACAGTCTGTGCAAGGATATAAAGATGAGAGATGGAAAATCATGCACAGACAAGAGCAAGTAGCCCAGTTTGGCTGGAATGGAGAGCATGTGACAAAGTAATGTACAATCAACCTGGAAAGAGAAATTGGAGCCAGACTGGGAAGGTTTGAAATGCCAAACAAAGGACTTTATATTTTATGCTAGAGGCAATAGAGAACCAGGGAAGCGTCTTTATGGGCTTTTGACAGCTGCTTCTTTATCTCTGAGAGTTTACAAATCAAATGGTTCTTGTTCATCATTTCTGTGTAATGCTTTATCCAAACACTGTTTTATATCATGGGACAGGCAGCTTGGCAGAGTGGAGAGAGCAGAGGTTCTTCCTTTTTTTTTTTTTAATCGGACAGTTGGCCAAATGACAGACTCCTCTCAGAATAATGTGTGTCAATACATAAAATACATAGGCTTACAAAAATTGATTTTATTGAAAAATATCTATCTAAAACAAGTTCACTGACCCTAGTGTTAAGAACCACTGAGACAGGGTGCTGCGTTGGCAAATCAGGAAGTCTTGAGTTTGAATTCTGCCTCTGATACGTACGAGTTGCATCCCCACAAAAGTCACTTAATCTCCCCCCATCTGAGTTTCTTCACCTGTAAAATGGAAATAAAAATAGTACCCATGGAACAGGATGGTTGGGAATGCTTTGCAAAATTTTAAGCAGTATGCAAATGTTAGAGGATAAGGACAGGAATTGGACCTGTGATTTCATTGGTTCAGGGAACCCTCAGGTGAGGAAATTCCTATTACCAGTTTAAGCCAGCAGTATAGCTTTACAGACATGGCTAGGTAGAGCACTGAGAGAGGCTGGTTTGTCTGGGTCATGTAGCTACTCTGTGTTAAATGGAGCATTTGAACTCATATCTTCTTGGCTTCAAGGCCAATTCTGTGTCCACTACCCAACACTGTCTCTGTATAAATGTTATTGTTATCTTTAAAACCACTTAGTATCCTTCCTAGTAGATTTCAAACCACTAGGCCTGAAGATTATTCGGAAAATTTGCAGCTAAAATAATTGTTTATGTCACTTGGCTAATTCTAACCTCCCATGGCTTCCCCTTCTTGATAATTGCTATTTAACTTTCTTTTACGTTCATCTCACTCTCTCTTGCGCCCTAGTTATTTTGGTATGCCTCGCCCCCACTTGTTGTTATGTTAGGAACTCCATGAAGGCAGAGTCTCTGATTTCTTTTTGAAATCTCAACGCCTCGCAAATGCTTAATTGCTTCCCTTTCCTTCTCTTCCCCTACATTCTCTTCTCTTCAGTCCCCTTCCCTCCTCCTTTCCTTTTCCCTCTCTCTTTCCCTTTCCCTTCTCCACTTTCCACTTCCCTTTATTTGTCTTCCTTTCCTTTCTGTTTTATTTTGTTTCTTTTTCTTTTTAAGAAGAGAAACAATCCAACGAGTGTGGGGAAAATGGTACATGTCGGAAAAGAGTGATGGGAACGCACAGGAAACTCACCAACCAAAATAGAATGAGAAAGAGAAACATGGGGAAGATGAATGTTAGGCCAGGAAATAGAGAACCCATGTGAAAGCACCAACGTCCTGCCAAAATGGAGTCTGGCAAACTAAAGCTCAGAATGAGTCGAGCCCGGTGAGAAAAGCAAAGGAGATTAGCAATTCCTCTTTTAGCTAAATGGGGGGAAAAGATCAGTGAAGGGACAGGGTTTTGTTTCAAGATGAACAGAATAATAACTTATAGCAGTAAAACAAAGCTGTTCTCTTCGTATTTTACTTCTGTTTTCTCTGGGTAGAAGAATGGTTTTTGCATTGGAAAAGACAACATAAAAATGGCAAACAGAGAGTCCATAGCCAAGAAAAATAAGGAGAAATACTTACAGGACACTAATGTGCTCTTGATGAATTCAAACTCACTGGATTAGCTCTATTATATCAATATATACTGAAAGAACTGTGCAATATGATTGCCGAGCTGCTAGTAGTGATATAAAAAAACCACAGAAATGTGGTAAATTCAGAAGGCAGATGGAGCCCGTATATATATACATATATATGTATATATACATATATGTGTGTATATATACGCATATGTATATACATACACATGTATGTCATATTTATATGTATATACATGTATATAATTTGGACATGGCTAATGTGGACATTTGTTTTGCTGACAATACATGTGTTGTAATTGGGTTTTCTCTTTTTTCTCAGTGGAGGTTTAAAAAATAAGAGATGTAATTTAAGATTAGAGAAGGGGAGTACCCATCCTGATTTTCAGAGAAGAGAACAGGGAAGAGGAAAGAATCTACAAAATAAAGGCCAGTAAGCTTGACTGTGGTTCCTGAGAACATCCTAGAATGGATCATTAATGAACTGGTTGGGGCCAATCAAGAAAGGTCATTGGTGATTACAAAAGCTAGCCTGATTTCATCAAGAATAGGGAATGCATCTAACCTTATTTTCTTTTTTGAAAGCATCAAACAAGTAAATGAGGTAAATATTGTGGATCTAATTTGCCTAAATTTTACCAAACTTTTAACCAAAAAATCTCATGCTATTCTTGTAGAGATGAAGATACAGATGTTGGAACTGAGTGGATGGCCCCACTCTGATTCATTGACTATTTTGTTGCTGTTCAGTTGTGTCCATTGTGTCTGACTCTTTGTGACACCATTTGGGGTTTTCATGGCAAAGATACTGGAGTAGTTTGCCATTTCTGTCTCCAGATCATTTTGTAGATGGGAAAACTGAGGCAAATAAGGTTAATTCCCAGGGTCTTCTTCCCAGGGTCACACAGCAAGTGTCTGAGGCTGGATTTGAACTCAGGAAGATGAGTCTTCAGACTCTAGGCCTGGCCCTCTATCCACTGAGCCACCTAGATGCCCAGCAAATTGCTTCATGTGTTAGTAAAACTCCATTTGCGTGTGAGTTAGGCTAGATGGCTGCTCCAATCCCTTCCAGTTTCAGTTCCCAAAATTCTGTGCTTCTAGGGTAATAAAATGATAGCTTTAGAGCCAGAAGGCGCCTTAGAAATTATGTAATCCAACTCTGTCAATTTACAGATGAAGAAACTAAGCCACAGAAAAGGGAAATGACTTTTTCAAGGTGACACAAATAGTGGATGACAGTATTGATTTGAACTTAGGTAATCTTTCAGGCTTTCTGACTGGTGGTCTTTATTCTCGATAAACCAGAGGTTTCAAGACTATATAATGTTCTTGCTTCTTACAGTTTAAAGAATTCTTTGCACAATTTTACATAGTAACAGACCATTTATATACCAATTTAAGTCTTGCAAAACACTTTGTATAATTTGTATCACAACGTATCTTCACAGTGGCTGTGAGAGAAAAATGTGATAGGCTTTGTTCTCCCTATTTTAAAGATGAGGAAGATTAAGTTACTTGTTCATTGCCACACAACTAGTAAGCATTGGAGACAGGGGTTGAAAATGAGTCTTTCCTGATTCCAGGTTCAGTGTTGTTTCCAGGGATCCATGAGTGCTAACTCTTAAACTGTGCCATAAGAGGTTATGAAAAATTAAGGTATAAAATATGAGAAAATAATCACCATTTATTTGCTAACACTAAAGTACACAATACAGTAGTTTGTTTATATGTGTATGTAAGTTAAGACTTCCAAGGGATCTGTGATCATAAATTTTGGGGGGTTACTCTATACAGTGATGCAAAGTTCATGTCTGATCTAGACTTTGCCTACTTGAGTGACTACAATCCATTGGCTCCTGTAAGTTCTCCATAGCTATATTACTTGTGGCTAGCCTTCATTTTGATATCTTGATGATGTATAAGTATGGGATATTTAGAAGTGTCTGTTTGATCCCACCCCCTACAAAGAAAATCCCTATGATTCCTGTGTCATCTTAAATTATAAGGAGTGGGTGCTAAAGGAATGCCTCTTTCGCTCTCTTGCTTTAAATCAGAAAAACTTGGTCCATGTGTTGATTTTTAAAAATTTGTACCTTTTTTTTGAATGGAACCAACTTAATAGTTATTACTGCACCAGGGAGGGTCCGATGGGGACCTTAGGCAACTTGATTTCCCCTTATTCAATAGGTATTTCCATCTAAAGCTCCCAGGGGCCACAAAAGTTAAGGCAGAATGATTAGTTTATTAGACACAATCAAAGGCAAAAGAAGAAGGAGCATTATAAAGATGTTTATTCCTTAGGCAGCTGAAGCTATCAGAGGAAAGTAAAGTAGGCTTAACCTATGGACGTTCTTAATAAGGACTTTCTTAAATAAGGACTATCAGTTGACTACATAACCACCAGAAGCAATGCCTTGCATCTATTTCATAATATATTTTATGCCACTTTGCGCATACAATTCATCAAAAATATTCTAAAGAAACAATGAATGTCTGTGGACAAATAACATACAAAGCAAACATTTATGTGAAAAACAAACTATTTTCTAGAATAACTTATCTGTAGAATATTTTCGAGCCTAGAGATTCTTAGAAGTTTTGATTAGGAATTAAAGAAAACAAACACAAGTATGCTGTCTGTATTACATAGTTTCACAAGGAAATTTGTGAATCATACTTTTATTAGCCAACATTGTCTTATTTCTTAAATTACCATCAAATTACATATGTTTGGTAACTCTCTTTGAAGTAAATGAGCAACATTTATTCTCAATAAAGATTCCCATCTTAACTAGGCACATTAGATATCATTAGCACAAATTCATTATAAATTACACTCCAGATTTCATACAGGGCTTATTTACTCAGTACTTTTATATATATGAAAAGTTAACTAAGATAATATTAATATTAGTTTTAGTAAATGCCCTACAGTTAACTAGGATCTACTTAATATGAGAAGGATTTCTTACATTCCCATTTAATATTCACCATGGATAAATAGATAATCCAGGTTTGGTTTCTACCTATTAATCTAACTGTTTTACATTTATTTTCATTCTAATGATATATGTAAATTTATAAGCATAATTTAAAATGATGGATTGTAATTTTCCAACGACAGTATTATGTACCATTAATTATGCTAAAAGGTACATAAATTCTTAATAATTGCCCAATTTTAAATCAGCTTATCACTGTTTTAATGTGAAATCTTCTTTTGACAATGTAATTTTGGGTGTCCTGCACCAATCCCACTTTACATTTTAATCTGGAGAATATTCTTGTGGATGTCCTTTACTGAGAATGAATCTATTTCAAAGAAGGACTTTTTTAATAGGGACTTGGTGATGGTTCTAATATCAAAGTCTCTTTTTAGGCTACAGTTTTTCCAGGCAGAAGAGTGCTCCCTGATCTTTTTTAAGCCCTTGTTTAAATGGAAATTAGAGAACAATTTACATTACTTATCTTGAGCATCCATATGTAACACTAGATTGGGAAAAAGAAATATTTGTAAAAAAGAATCTATCCTTGTATTTATCTCATTCCACTCATTGCTAAGATGCATAGTCTAATCAGAATATTTAGAAGTATCTATTTGATCTTACCCCCTCCATAAAGGAAACCGCTGTTATCTTAGATTGTATTGAGTGAGTGCTAAAGTAATGCCTCTTTTGTCTTCTTGATCTAATTCAGGAAAACTTGGTCAATGTGTTGATTTTTAAAAACTTTCACCTTTTGCTTTAACAGACTTAATGGACTAGGATGGGTCTGGATGCTGAAGCAACTTGATTTTTCCTCATCTAATGGGTGTTTCCATTTAAAGCTACCAGAGCCACATAAATTAAGGAAGAATAATTGCTTATTAGACATTATGAAGGACAAAGGAGAAGGAACAATATAAGAATGTATATTCCTTAGACAGCTAAAGCTATCAGAGGAAAGTAAAGTAGGCTTAACCTATGGATATTGTTAAGAAGAACTTTCTTAAATCCCTGGAAGAGGAAATAATTTATTTAAGAGATTTTTTCTTCTTAATTTAAAATTTGATTATAGGAAATTGTATTTTTCTTGGTATAAAAGATACAGTATACCAATATTCTTTGGCAATCAAACAAGTTGAAGCTATACAAATGCAGATATCCAACAAACAGTTGGAAGGATAGGACTGAAATACAGAAAAATGGTCGGGACTTTGAATAAAAATTTGTTTAGAGGCAAGAGTCAAACCCAGGAGCCAGGGAGCAGAGAGCGGTTTCTTCATTTAGAATCTTTGTACTGATAGATTCAAGCTACATGCCCAAAGGGAAGACTCAACTTCTCTTTGCGTCAGTTTCATCCTCTCTAATATGAGGATAATGGAATTCACAGTTGTTATGGTTAAAGCACTCTGATTTTAATGTATGTTTCTTACCATGGTATTGTTATAACTAAATGTACAAACATAAGTATAATTAATTTGCTATTTTTTCTGCCCCTCTCAATAAATTGACCAGTACTAGGTCCCTGAATTTGAGAAGATGACCAGGAAAGATGAAATCTTAAAACTAGAGGGTGGCTCATATCTGGCTTTAATCCTTTGTAGCAGAAGGTCAAACTGCAGAGTGCCAGCAAAAGCATTGGAATTTATACAACTTAGTCAACCAGTTATTAAGTATTTGCTAAACACATTTCACATGGCAAGTACTATACTAGGCAAAAGAGATAAAAATAAGGAATGAAAAAATAATTCCTTTGTGCAGTGAATTTGCATTCTCATTCTACCTAAGGAAAATGAGGAAGTGCCTAGAACAAAGGTGCTAAACAAATGATTGTTGATTGATTGACTGAAGTGAGGAAAATATCATTTACCATGTATCAAGATTGCCATGAAGTCCGATGCTTTTTTCTGTGTCAATTCTATGCTTTACATGTATTTCTGCATTGACCTCTCCCTCTCTTCACTATTCCCCTTCTATTTCTCAATCTTTTTTTTTTTCTGTTTGTTGAAAATAACAGATTTCTAAAGCTCTTGACATTGAGCTCTGGGTTTGCGCATTCCTACTTAGGGGCCTGTTTTGAATCAGTTGGGCAGAGAGACAACTATGCTCATGTAAATGTCTTTGTTCACCCCATTCCATTTCAATGTGCAGCTGGGAAAATATGTTATGAGGAAAATAGCATGACACAGAGCCTGAAGCTGTTTCTGGATGTTGATAGAAACCCAAGCTGGTAGTGAAAAATTTTGTCAGCCTTGCTTTCTGAGGCTTTTCTCTGAGTTCTAGGTCTGGGAGTATACATTTGTCTATGTTGAAGTGGCTCAGCAAGGCTGGGGTTCATTTTGTATATTTATATACAGTACAGTAAAGATAATAAGATATCACTTTTGTCTTGGGAAAGGAGTATATTTCTTTTGAATGCCTTCCCCAAATTGTAGAGAGAAATCCTTCTTCTAAAAGAAAAAAAAAGACTGAAGTATAGGAGGCTCTGAGGAATGAAATTCTTATGACAAAGTTCTAGTGGACAAGACAAGGGAGGAGGGTTCTAAAGAGACCCATGTGGCTACAAAGGGAACTCTCTGATAAATTTAAATTTAGAAACAAGTAAAAATGACTGAAGTAGCATTACATTACCAAAAAAGGGTGAAAAAGAAGGTAAAAATATCTAAAAATGATTCCAGGAGAGATAAAACCCAGATTGGAATAGAATTGAAGTATTTTCAATTTAATTCAGTTCAGTTAAGTTCAACAAAGATTTATTATAGACTAAGGATTATATCTTATAAGCACGTGCACATATGTATAAACACATGTCTATATATGTATGTGTACATATACATGCATGTTTATATATTAATATATGCACATATGCAAACATATATGTATATACTAGAGGACTCCAATAAGATCTTTAGAGCCGGCAACCTCTTATTTAGAAGGAAGGAGGGAAATCATCTTGGAAGAAAGTAGGAATGAGCCATCGTGGATGAGATGCAAGTGGCTATTTGAAAGGAACTTCTATGTCACTGGGTTTACAGAGTTGTTTTGAGTCTTTGAGTGTAGATGGAATTCCCATTAAATTTGTAGGTGACACTAATAACATTGCAAAGGAGTTAACACAGATGGTTTGTGGCAGCAGGGAGATGTACGTGGATTGCACCAGTATAGACTATAGTAGGCATTTAATATTCCTGTTGATGATTATGATGCCAATAGCTAGAATTTAAACAACACTGAAGTTTGCAAAGCACCTAACATATGTTGTCTCATTTAATCTCATAGAAGATCTGTAAGTCAGGTTCTATTATTTTTCCCATTTTTACGGGTAAGGAAACTGAGACTAGCAAAAGATAGGTGACTGGCTGAGGGTCACACAGTGAGGCAGGAACAGAACTCAGGTCTTACTGACTTCAAATCTTTCTGTCCTACCTAGTCCACCTAGTTTTTAAATTGAATTCATGGCATCTCTGCTTATGTCAGGATACAGTGCATTGTAGGGGACCAGCCAACATGACTGATGTTCCTTGTTTTAAAGGCCCTTCTGATACTACAGATGCAGAACTGTAGGGAGCAAGGAGAGTGAGGAAAAAAACCAAATGGATCTTTGCTACAGCAAATGGTGTAGTGGTGAACAAGGAGTCTCTTGGGGTTTTTGTACTTGTATATATGCTTGTGTTTCACTGGGAATCCTGTTCTTCAGGATGGAAAGCCCCCAGGGTGTGTTGATATGTGTACCTAAGAAGTTTGTTGTTTCCACAGCTGCATTAGCAGATTCTTGACCATTCTAGAAGGGCAAAAATAACACGAGAGGCAGAAGATGAAGTAAGAGCTCTTGGTATTTTGTGCATGGACTCATATTTCTGAAGCCCTTCTCTCTCCTGAAAATATCTCAAAGAATGGAGAACTCTGACAAATGTGAAAATGAAAATGATGGCTATTATATTGGATGACAGAATTAAAAGATCTTGACAAGCTGGAATGATGGGCCAATTTAAACAAGATGAAATTTAATAGGGATAAATGTAAACTTTGACAAATTGAAAATGTCAACTATTCAAGTGGAAAACATCATGATAGAGACAAAACAATGAATTGTGAGTCAGGAGACTTGGGTTCAAGTACTGGTTTTTCCCCTAATTGGCAGTGGATCTTTGTATAGTTCTCTGGGACTCCATATCTTCATTTACAAAATGAAGCAATTGGATTATACAGTCTCTAAGGTCCTTCCAAACTCTATGATTCTATGAATTATTAGCCATAATTAGTCATTCAGGTGAGAAATACCTGGGGTTTTGAATGAAGTGGTAAGCTCAGTAGTATTTAGTGTGAGATGACTTCTCAAAACAGTTATGAGTTAACAGAAGTATAGAGATGAGAACTGAATAGGTCGGTGGGGGAAATAGGGCTGCTCTAATTTATCTTAATCTGTCCACATGGTAGAAATATTTCTGAATCCATGTAAAGCTATACTTTAGAAGGGATGTTGGTGAACTTACTATGTTCATAGCAAGATTACTATAGGGATGAGATGTTGAGGGGCTTAGACACTGACTTACAAATAATGAACAAGGGAATGATCATATTGATTCCAAAGAGAAGAAAAAGGAGGGGAGGAAGGAGAGAGAGAGAGACAGAGAGAGAGAGAGAGAGAGGAGAGAGAGAGAGATTTAGGTGAAAAGAGATGGTTTGTAATTATAGTGAGGTAAAAAATGGAGAGGGGGATAATAAGCATTGACAAAACATTAAAATGAATATACAGAAATGTGTGTTATTTTGTAGCTATCAAATATTGGAATTGGTATTACATGAAAGACATATTAGTTCCCCTCCATCTGTATTTAGTGGAAAAACCTGAGTCAATTAATAAAAGATCTAAGGGAAATTGAATTCAGTGCCATATAAGGAAGAGTTTCCTAAAAATTGAAAGTATTTGAAGATAGGATGGAATGCCATTGGAGGTAATGAGCTCCCCATTGCTGTTTTGCTGAGTTAGAACTTGTATGACCAGTTAGAGCTGTAATTATAAGGATATGTAAATATAAGGATTCATGTATTGATCAGAGGACTGAACCTAGATGACCAGTGTCATGGGATCCAAGATCCGACATTTATTACCTCAGTGAACTTGAAGAAATCACTCAATCTGTCTGGCCTTGGCTTCCTTGCCTATAGAATGAAGGGTTAGCTTAGATGAACTTTGAGATCTTCTCTACTTCTGAATCTATCGTCCTGTAATCTTTTGATCTCCAAAGCCTCTTCTGAATCTGAGATTCTGTGATACCAAGTAACCCAAGGGGATCTTATTCTTGATAAGTTGTGAGACTACTCTGTCACCAGGCTACTCATCATCTTGTAAAGTGGAGTAAATAAAAAGCACTTACATCACAGCATGGTGAGGTAAGGCGAACCTTACGGCACCACGTCAGTGCAAACTACTATTGTTATCATGAATCTACCCTGCATATTTGTAACTGTCTAGAAAGTGCAAAATATGAAATAGATTAATGAAAACCCTTTCTGTGGGTCTTCCAGAGTGACTTCTAGGAAAGCTTTGGTTTTTCCCTTTGGAAAACTAAACCTTACATAAATATTCACACTCATATATTTTCAAATAAATGTCAGAGAAATCCAGGACTTTTGAAAAAAAATCACTGCAAATATACCTAGCAAATCTTTTGGGATGAAATAAAATGCAAATGTCTTGACTTGACTAACACGACACCAGGATGGACTAGACTGATTTTTCTGACTTGTGTGATGTATGGGCTTCAAGTCATACAGCTCTTTCAGTTGGACCTACCCAACATGCCTTCTTTATGGTGAATTTCACCTCACAGTTGAGGCACATTTATGGGGCACCGCAGTGCCCTAGGGCCTCTTTGTTCACTGGATAACCAGAGAACTTCAGTCTCTGGGTCTGTGAATCCACCTCCTTTCATCACTCTGAAATGCATTTAGAATCAATGTAAGGCTTTCTGCTCCATCGACAAGCGAGCTTTTTCATAACTCAAGATGTACCATAGATTAGTATCTCCTTCAACTTAAGGGAATGAATGAACTATGCCCATAAATGAATGGAGAAAATTATTTTAACATCATTAAGTTTGAAAGAATGAGCAAAAGAAAGAGAAAGCAAAATAGCAAACACAAAAATCTTAGCTAGGTCTTTAAGGTAAATGTTTATTCATTCTATTATTATTCATTTTAGTCTGGACTTTTGATTTGGTTGGCACAGGAAACTCACAATATTGATACTCCCCTCTATGAATTCACGTTATCCAATTGCCAATAATTTCAGTCTTTTAGAATTTCTTAGGGAGCTAAGTAGTTCACCCTAGGATGTGCCAGAGACTTTTGGTCATTCAGTTAGCAATCATTTATAAAGTGCCTGCTGTGTGGCAGGCACTGTCGTAAAGATGCAAATAAAGACAAAAACATTTTCCTTGTTCTGAAGGAATTCACATTCTATTGAGGAGACAACATGCAAATAACTATCTGACATTATATATGTGGATGTATGTTCACACACATACATATACACATACAGACATACATGTGTGTACACACACATATATATTTATATATGTATACATACACACACACACATATATATATATATATACAGAATAAATGGGAAGTAATCTCTGAGAGAAGGCACTAGTAGTATGTGTGTGGGAAGGGATGGAGGAAGCAACAAGAAACATCATCTTGCAGAAGGCAGAATTTAGGTTGAGTCTTGAAAAATGTCTGGGACTCAAATCACTTTTTTTTTCCTGGCTCTGAGAACAGTCTTCTGTCTACTACATTACACTGCCTTTCTTGTAATACAATTGGTGCAATATTTTGATTTAGAAAAGCTGTAATGTCTTGATTTGGAGAAAAAGCAGGAATTAGAAATGGACAGGACCTTAGAGATCACTGAGTCCAACATCCTCATTTTATATGATATATATATATATATATATATATATATATATATATATACATATGAGAAATTGACATCTGTAGAAATTGAGTTTCTTAAGATCAGACAGACAGTAAGTGGTAGGATGTGGACCCATTTTCTCTAACTTTAAATTGTCAATCAACCAGTCAGTTAACATTGACTCAACAAGCATTTGTTTTGAAGAGCTTACTATGTGCACATAGTAATCACTGGAGAAACAAAGAAAGGCAAACAAAACAAAATCAATCTCTATATCAAGGAACTCACAGATAACATGCAAACAGCTATGTACAAACAAGCTCTATACAGAATAAATTGCGATAACCAATAGTGGAAAGCACTAGCATTAAGAGAAAACAAGAAAGACTTCTTGTAGAAGGTGGGATTTTTATCTGTGATTGTGTTTTCATTACTTTGTGCTGCCAAGCCTTATCAAAACAACTTAATGAGCTTTGGTATCATCTCTCTAAGAAGTAGTGTACAGTAGAACACCAATGATCATAAAATATGGCTTCTCATCCTAGTTCAAACATCTACTACATGAGTAACATTGGGGAAACTCAACTTTCCTTGTCTGTAAAATAAAGGAGTCGATTAATTATTTCTAAATTCCCTTTCAGCTCTAAATTCCTTAATGTTGAAAATCTTCATTGTCTTCCTTCCCCCCGTCTTCAATTTCCCTCTTAGATATTGATAATATTGAAAATTGCATAGGGCAGTAGAATGGTATGGTGATAAGAAACTTGAAATTTAAAAACCCTGAAAGCCCCCACACTTACTGTTTGACCATAGGCAAGCACTTGACTTATCTGAGACTTGAATCACTCTCTAGGATGTATCTCCTGAGCCATGATGGAGTTTTGGATTACTTCAATGCACCATGATGAAATTACAAATATTTGAATCATATACTAATATTTGATAAAAGTGCAGTGTAATCACTAAATTTACATAGCATATTAAGGTTTGTAATTGCTTTCTTTGCAACAATCTTGGAAGATAGGCACATTTTGTAGATGAAGAACTAGAGGATCTGGTGAGATAAGTGACTTGTCCTGGGTCACCTACATAATAAGTATTGAAGGTTAACTTTGACACAAGATCCAGGGATCTATCAACTAATTATACCCAGCTCTCTTCTCTGCAAATTTACTAAAAATAAATAAAATAGTATTGTTTAATTTAGGGCTTAGATTACACAGGGAGATTTTTAATTATAGGTGAAAGTTATGTAACTTTTTCTCCTACCCTTTAGCTTTCAGAAAGTATTATGAGGTTCTCTGCTACTCAGTTGTTTTTGGTTTGAATTTCAGCTTGCTAAGTCTGGTCATAAGAGACTGAACAGTTATAAAACCTTCTTTATAGGCCTTCACAATTTGAGTCTCACTTCTCTTTCTCATTTTATTTCTATTACATTTCCCTTCACCTCCCTCTGTACCCTTGAACTGGCCAGACAGCGCTTTCTTGTGTGTGTATGCCTTGTATTTTGTGTATTATCTCTATGCCTTCACCAAGGCTATTACCCATCCCTGGGGTGCACGTCTTCCTTCCTTTTCTTAGAACACTTAGTTTCTCAAGCACAACTCAGTTACTATTGTCTGTATGAGGCCTTTTCTGTTCTTTCCTCTTGAAATTACATTGTATCCTTCTGTATATATGTTATAATTATTTACCTGTTTATTTATTGTATCTTCCATATGAAAAACAAACTCAATAAATACTAGTCGAATTGAATTGAATTTGTTCTTTTGTTATTTTCCTAAATGGTAATTACCTGATTCAAAATGCTAAGACAGGTGATGAGCAAGCAACTTCATAACTGTTTTCTTGTTATTAGATTGTGTGTACAATTTTGCTCAATTTAATCTTTCCAGATTAACAAAATTAATTGTAACTTAATAGCCTGATAAAGGACCATTCCTTTAGTGACATTGCTGGGTCAATGAGGGCGAACCCCATGCTGATCTTGTTGGCTTGGTTGCAGGGCATATATTTTTTTTCTGTTGCCACGGTTCCTTCTCTCTGACACTCCTCAGTCTTTCTGAAGTTCTGCAGCAAACAAGACTGATAGAATAAAGAAAGATATTTCAATGTGAAAATAAAGGAGGGGAGGTTGGCTAAAAGCATGACTTCAACTTCATCTATGAGAAACCAAACTTTTTTCACCATAGCAACACTGGAAAAGAAAGTCATTGCAGCAATTAAAATCAAAGAGAAAGGTTATAACCTTGCTAACGAAAGTAAATAAATGTGAAACACAACAGGATGCAAAGGCATTCTAAAATAATATTAGATGAATATTTTAACATGATTATTTTCTTCTGATGAAATTATAGCACCTTTGGCTATTCTGAAAACACAATCTGAAAAAAGCACCATGGAGTGGAAAGTGTGATAGCTTGGGACCTTGGGAAATCTCTTAGGACTTCAGTTTTCCTGCATGTAAAATGAGGGGATTAGGAAATTACCTCAGAGTGATGTGGTTAAGTAAGGTAATGTAGGTAAAATTCTTTGCTTTTAAAGCTTAAGGTGTAAATTCTATTTGTATAATTATTTCACTTTTATCTTTATAGGCAGTATAGTTTATGCGTATAATAACTGTTATTATTTTCATGGATAGAATGCTAGTCTTGGAGTCAGATGGAAGACCCGAATTCAAATTTAGCCTCTAACTCTTACTAGCTATGTGACCCTGGATGAGTTACTTAACTTCAGTTTACCTCATTTACCTAAATGATAAAATGATAGAATGGGCTATACAATACCCTTTACTTCTCAGAATTGCTGAGAGGTTTAAATGCAATAAGATGTGTGAAGTTCTTAGCATAGAACTTGGCCCCTGGCACGCAATAGAATCTTAATACATTCTTACTTCTTCCTCTCCTTCCTTTCTTTCATCCATTACCCAAATCCTCAAATGACACTGTGATCTCAAATTGATTGAGACATTCTTTCCAATGAAGCAGATCACAAACCATCCACGCTTTTTCATCTGGAAGTCTTTTCCCTCTCTTCCCCCAAATGGGCCTGGCATATTTCTTGATTTCTCCCAACATCAGTAGCATTTATATATAACCTAAGTAAAAGTAGTTCTTGTTATATGGTCCTCTAATGCATTCTCTAAGGATTGCCCTACATCCTTCATTAGTTCATCTAGTCCCATGACAGTAAATTTCTTCAAATTCCTTGAACTTCTCTGACTGTATCCATTTTTTTTCATCTTGTCTGCTTGGGTATAAAATCAATTTGATGACACAACTAAGTAACATGATGGAGTTTTGATTCACAAACTATACATCATAGAAGAACACTACAATCCTAATTCATGATTCTCGGTTAGCTTTTCATAACTCATCCTTTGCAGCGCCTCTCCATCTTCACTTTTCTTTAGTCTAAAGAGTAGTCTACATGGTCATAATGCTTTAGGCTAGTGCTCTCCCTTTCCAGATATTGTTTCTGAGTCAAACTTTTATTTGTAGCCTCAACACTTTGGCTCCTGGTGTAAACATGGAACAGTAGTGTGGCATACCTAAAATATTGGAAATCTCCTTTTCTACTGTCATCTCAAAAAGGTTGAGGCTCAGATTGTGAAAGCAGCTTGCCTGATATCATTCAGGAACGGAACTAGAAATCATGTCTTCTGTGTTCTTTCCATTAGTCTATGCTTTTTAAGGTTCTTTCTGGTTTAGGTCCTTAGTTTCACCTCTATGTAACTTCCTTCCTATTGAAATCATGCTCAATCTTGCAGTCTTGTTTCTTCTAAAAACTCTTTCTTTTCTGTGTGTCATCATTCCAACTCTTCTGGGATATTACTGGAATAACAATGGAAAAGAAAAAGACTGATGCAATTAAAATCATAACCTCTCTAACTAGTTTGATGTGGTTTATTATGTTGTTCTTATAAAATAAGACAAAACTTGTTACTTTTATTATAACATGATTTACAATGAAATGCCTTCTAAACCTTGTCCTTTTAAAAATGTTTCCTCTTATACTTCTTTTTGCTTTCTTCACTAATATTTATTTTTGGTACAGATCTAGAGTACATGATTATCTATTTTGATTTCAAAACTTCACAACTCTGAGTCTTGATCTACTCAGTTGTATCAATCAAACCTTTGTTATGTTCCTAATGTGTTGAATAGTAGAGGGAATATGCTTAGATAAGATATGGTACCTAACCCCTAAGAACTTAACAGTCTAGTAGGAGAATATGATGGCGAAATAGATAACTATGATGCATAAAAATAATATTAAAAAAGAAGTGAATTAGATTGTGAGATCGAATGTGTGCCTAGTTTACCATGAATAAAGCAGAACCAAGGCTCTTCGAGTTAAGAAGGCTGAGGAATCAAGTAATTAAGTTATTAAAGGAACATCAACATGAATTGTAGTGTCATTCACAGTAACAAAGTATAAGGTGAAGGACACAGACAGTTACTAAAGTCATTCAGAAATTTTAAAGATTGACTTGAGTGGCTGAGAACAAGGACAAAAACAAGAGAGGGGCAAGGTATAGTTGGATTAGGTGGACTTCCAATGAAGAAAAATGTTCTTAAAGGATGATGGTAAAGGAATGATTTGGATGGGACAGTGGGAAACAAAGGATGTGTTAATATCTGCTCCTTAACCCATGAATCCAGGAAACTGGGATGGAGAATGGCAATATATAGCAATGACAATGGAGAGGAATTTAATTTTTCAAAGGGGATGTCCTCTCTACCTCCTGACATGGTAATAGCTACTGAAATAGGCAAAGAATATAGTACAAGATTTATAGTTAGAAAGTAATGCAGCTACATCATTTTACAGAAAGAACGTGGTAAAGAGTACTAACTTTGAGGTCAGGACTTACATTGAAGGACTAACTCCTTATGAATTGAATGATCTTGATCAAGTCATCTTATGTCTCTGGGCCTCAGTTTCCTGAGCGGAATTTGATGGATTTGAACTATATGATTACTCCAATCCTTTAAGTCCTAAATCTATGCTTATTTATAAAAAAAATGTTTATTTTTAACATTCTTTTTCTATTCAAATTTTGAGTTCCAAATTCTTTCTTCCTTCTATCCCTCTTCTACTCACTGAGAAAGCAAGAAAAGTATTAATTACACATAGGAATTCATGCAAAACATATTTCCATATTAGCCATGGTACAAAAGAAAACACAAAACAAAATAATAAAAATGATGAAAGTAAAAGAAAAAGTATGCTTCAATTTTCATTCAGTGTTTATCACCTTCTTTTTCTAGAGGTGGATAGGAATTTGCATGTGGAGTCTTTGGAATTGTCATCAATCTTTGTCTTGATCAGAGTAGCAAAATCTTTCACACTGGATCATCCTTAAAATATGATTGCTACTGGGTGCAGTATTCTCTTGGTTCTCAATTCATTCAAAATGAATTCATATAATTATTCCAAAGTTTTTCTCAAATTATTCTTATTTTTTTTATAGTATAGTAGTATTCCATCACAAGGATACACTACTATTTTTAAGCCATTTTTCAATTGATGGCTACTCCCTCAATTTCCAATTCTTTGCCACCACAAAAAGAACAGCTTTAAATATTTTTGTACAAATAGGTTCTTTCCCCTTTCCTTTGATAATTTTGAGATATAGACCTAGGAGTGATTCTGCTGGATCAAAGGGTATGCACAGGTTTTTAGTCATTAGGGCATATTTCCAAATTTTTCTCCAGAATGGTTGGACTAGTTTACAACTCCATCAACAATGAACTAATGTCCTAATTTTTCCACGCCCCTCCAGTATTTTTCATTTTTCTTTTCTTCCATGTTGGGCAATATAATAGATGTGAAGTGGTATCTCTGAATTGTTTTAATTTGCATTTCTCTAATCTGCAATGATTTAGAGCATTTTTTTCTTTTTAAAAAAATATAATTAATTTATTTTTAGTTTTCAACAGAAACTTCCACAAAATTTTAAGTTGCAAATTTTCTCCCCATCTCTCCTTTCTGCCCACCCCAATACAGTGTACACTCTGATCACCACTTCCTCCAATCTGCCCTCCTTTCTATCACACCCTTCCCTTCTCTTATCCCTATCCCTTTTATTTTCTTGTAGGGCAAGATAGATTTCTATACCCCATTGCCTGTATGTCTTATTTTCCAGTTGCATGTAAAAACAATTTTTCACATTGGTTTTTAAAACCTTGACTTCCAACTTCTCTCCCTTCCTACCTCCCCACCCATCTCCACTGAGAAGGCACTCAGTTTTATATAGGTTACACATGTGTAGCTATGTAAAACACTTCCATAACATTCATATTGTGAATGACTAACTGCATTTCCCTCCATCCTGTCTACTCCCCATTTTTTCCGTTCTCTCTTTTGACCCTATCCTTCCTCAAAAGTGTTTATTTCCAATTGTCCCACCTCCAATTTGTCCTCCTTGCTATCATCCCCCCACCCCTTGCTAATCCCTTTCCCCCCTACTTTACTGTACTGTAAGATAGATTTTATTACCAAATTGAATATGCATGTTATTCCCTCCTTATGCCAACTATAATGAGAATAAGGTTCACTCTGTCACTCTCACCAACCCACCCCCTTCTTCCCCTCCACTGAGAAAAGTTTTTCTTGCCTCTTTCATGTGAGAAAATTTGCTCCATTCTATATCTCCCTTTCTCTTGCCAATATATTCCTCTCTCACCCTTCAATTTTATATTTTTTAAGGTATCATCCCTACCTATTCAAGTCACCTTGTGCCCTCTGTCTATATGTATATAATCCCTCCAACTACCCTAACACTGTGAAAAGTCTCAAGAGTTATAAATATGATCCTTCCATGTAGGAATACAAACAATTCAATATTGGTAACTCCCTTCCAATTTCTCTTTCCTGTTTACCTTTTCATGCTGCTCTTGATTCTTGCGTTTGAAAGATAAATTTTCTATTCAACTCTGATCTTTTCATCAAGAATGCTCAAAAGTGGGTGGAGCCAAGATGGCAGAGTAGAAAGACACACATATGCAGGCTCTCCCCACATGGCCCATAAAATACCTGTAGAGAGGGACTCTCAAAAAATTTTGGAGCAGTAGAAGTGGAGAACAAAAGAGTGGAGGAGATTTCCAGCCCAGGATGACCTGAAAGACCCACGGGAAATGTCTGTTGCACGGGACACAGAGTGAAGCCCCGCTCAGACTTGGCCATGCAGCGCAGCTCCCGAATAGCCCTTGGGGGTGGAATCTCCAGTCGTGGAATCCCCAGTCCCAGCAGCAACGGGTTCAAAGATCCCTCAACCCACAAGTGCCAAGGTCAGTGACAGGGTTTCTTCAGCTGGCTGGGAAGGGAGAAGGGCCTTCCAGTAGCTCTGGCCATAGGCAGCAGCCACAGAGGCCACATTGGGCAGGTGACAGCAGTTCCCACCACAGCCCCTACAGTAGCCCACATCCATTGTTGGATTGTAAAACCCTTAGGGGCACTGAGGAGCTGAATATTACCTCAGCCCTGTGTAGAGGCCCTGAGGGAATTCATAAGGAGTTAATATTTATCTCACACTGAATGGTGGCCCTGCCCCCTCAGCTTAAATGAATCTCAGCCTCCTGGTGCTGGCTTGGTGGAACTGGAGGCCAGGTCTTGGGGGAACTGGAAGCCAGGTGGCTGTGGAGAGGGAACAGCTAAGATTCTGGGCACAAAAATCTCTCTCTGCTCCCAGACCAGTGTATACGCTTGATTGTGCCACCTTCAAGGAACTGAAATCTTACAGATTCCCAGAGTATACCCTAGTCTTGACAAAGGACCCAAAAGTCAAGTACCTGGTTGCAAAAATGCCCAAAAAAGGGGAAAAAAATAAAACCATAGAAGGTTACTTTCTTGGTGAACAGATATCTTCTTCCATCCTTTCAGATGAGGAAGAACAATGCTTACCATCAGGGAAAGACATAAAAGTCAAGGCTTCTGTATACCAAACATCCAAAATAAATATTCAGTGGTCTTAGGCCATGGAAGAGCTCAAAAAGGATTTTGAAAATCAAGTGAGAGAGGTGGAGGGAAAATTGGGAAGAGAAATGAGAGAGATGCAAGAAAAGCATGAAAAACGGGTCAATACCTTAATAAAGGAGGCCCAAAAAAATGCGGAAGAAAATAATACCTTTAAAAATAGACTAACTCAATTAGCAAAAGATGTTCAAAAAACCAATGAGGTGAAGAATGCTTTAAAAAGCAGAATTAACCAAATGGAAAAGGAGGTCCAAAAGCTCACTGAAGAAAATAGTTCTTTAAAAATTAGAATGTAACAGATGGAGGCTAATGACTTTATGAGAAACCAAGAAATCACAAAACAAAACCAAAAGAATGAAAAAAATAGAAGATAATGTGAAATATCTCATTGAAAAAACAACTGACTTGGAAAATAGATCCAGGAGAGACAATTTAAAAATTATGGGACTACCTGAAAACCATGATCAAAAAAGATCCCAGACATCATCTTTCATGAAATTATCAAGGAAAATTGATATCCTAGAACCAGGGGGCAAAATAAATACTGAAAGAATCTACTGATCACCTCTTGAAAGAGATCCAAAAAGAGAAACTCCTAGGAACATTGTGACCAAATTCCAGGGTTCCCAGTTTAAGGAAAAAATATTGCGAGCATCCAGAAAGAAACAATTCCAGTATTGTGGAAATACAATCAGGATAACACAAGATCTAGCAGCTTCTACATTAAGGGATTGGAAGGAGTGGAATATGATATTCCAGAAGTCAAAGGAATTAGAACTAAAATCAAAATTCACCTACCTAGCAAAACTGAGTATAATGCTTCAGGGGAAAAATAGTCTTTCAATGAAATAGAGGACTTTCAAGCATTCTTGATGAAAAGACCAGAGCTGCAAAGAAAATTTGACTTTTAAACACAAGAATGAAAAGGAGCATGAAAAGGTAAACAGTAAAGAGAAATCATAAGGGACTTACTAAAGTTGAACTGTTTACATTCCTACATGGAAAGACAATATTTATAACTCTTGAAACTTTTTTCAGTATCTGGGTAGTTGGTGGGATTACACACACACACACACACACACACACACACACACACACACACATACATACAGAAAGAGACAGAGATAGAGACAGAGACAGAGAGTACAGGGTGAGTTGAATAGGATGGGATCATATCTTAATAATGAGAGAGAAATATATTGGGAGGAGAAATGGAGAAATGAAATGGGTCAGGTTATTGCTCATAAAAGAGGCAAATAAAAGACTTTTCAGTGGAGTGAAAAGAGGGGAGGTGAGAGAAAATACATGAAGCTTACTCTCATTTCATTTGACTAAAGGAAGGAATAAAATGCACACTCATTTTGGTATGAAAACCTGTCTTACGATACAGGAAAGTGGGGGAGAAGGGATAAGCAGGTTGGGGCAGGATGATGGAAGGGAGGACAATGGGAGAAGGGAGCAATTAGAAGTCAACACTCTTGGGGATGGACAGGGTCAAAAGAGAGAGCAGAAGAAATGGGGGGCAGGATAAGATGGAGGGAAATATAGTTAATCTTACACAAAACGACTATTGTGGAAATCATTGGCAAAACTACACAAATATAGCCTATATTGAATTGCTTGCCTTCCCAAAGGGGATGGGTGGGGAGGAAGGGAGGAAGAGAAGTTGGAGCTTTAGGAACAACCATTGAGTATTGTTCTTGCACACAACTAAGAAATGAGCAATACAGGTAATGGGGTATAGAAAGTTATCTTACCCTATAGGATAAAAGGGAAATGGGGATAAAGGAAGGATGGAATGTTAGAAGGGAGGGCATACTGGTGATAGGAGTAATTAGAATGTTCAGCATTTTGGGGTGGGGGGAGGAGAGAAATGGGGAGAAAATTTGGAACCCAAAATTTTGTGGAAATGAATGTTGAAAAAAACTTAAATACATTTAAATACAATCCCCCCTCCCAAAAATGAATGCTTGAAAGTCCTCTATTTCATTGAATAACCATTCCCCCGCCCTGAAGTATTACACTCAGTTTTGCTAGGTAGGTGATTCTTGGTTTTAATTCCAGCTCCTTTGACCTCTGAAATATCATATTCCAAGCCCTTCAATCCCTAATGTAGAAGCTGCTAGATCTTGTGTTATTCTGATTGTATTTCCACAATACTTGAATTGTTTCTCTCTGGCTGCTTGCAATATTTTCTCCTTGACCTGGGAACCCTAGAATTTGGCTACAATATTCCTAGGAATTTTCCTTTTGGAATCTCTTTCAGAAGGTGATCAGTGGAAGATGATCAGTGGATTCTTTCAATATCCATTTTACCCTCTGGTTCTAGAATATCAGAGCAGTTTTTCTTGATAATTACTTGAAAGAAGATGACTTGGCTCTTCTTTTGATCATGGCTGTCAGGTAGTGCAATAATTTTTAAATTTTCTCTCTTGGATCTATTTTTCAGGTCAATTGTTTTTCCCATGAGACAATTCACATCATCTGTTATTTTTTTCATTCCTTTGGTCTTGTTTTATAATTTCTTGATTTTTCATAAAGTCATTAGCTTCCATCTGCTTCATTCTAGTTTTTAAAGAACTATTTTCTTCAGTAAGCTTTTGAACCTCCTTTTCCATTTGGCTAATTCTGCATTTTAAGACATTTTTCCCCTCATTGGCTTTTTGGATCTCTTTTGCCTTTTGGGTTCGTCTGTTTTTAAAGTGTTATTTTCTTTAGCGTTTTTGGGTCTCCTTTAGCAAGCAATTCACTCATTTTTTCTTGTATCACGCTCATTTCTCTAATTTTTGCTCTACATCTCTTACTTGATTTTCAAAATCCCTTTTGAGCTCTTCCATGGCCTAAGATCAATTAATAATATTTTGTAGGCTTTGAATATAGAAGCTTTGACTTTGCTGTCTTCTGTTTGTATACTTTGGTCTTCCTTGTCACCAAAGTAGGATTCTATAGCCTGAATCTTTTTCTGGGTTTTCCTGATTTCCCCAGCTATTTACTTGACTTTTGAGTGCTTTCCCAAGGTAGTTCTCTGCTTCCAGTGGGGGTGGAGGGGTGCACTGTCAGCCAATTGATCACCCTACAATCTGTGGGCCTAGAGTTCCAGAAACAGTCACTGCTCTTGCTGTTGCTGCCACATGCTCCTCCTCCATGGAGTCCTCCATCCCCTCCACTGCCCTGGGGCTGGGACCTGACCACTCTACTCTCTCACACAGGTCCCACAGGTTTTTTCCACTGACCTCATTTGTCCTCAGCATTTTGGAGTCGAAAACTCTGGAAACCACCACAGGTATCTGAGATGCAGTCTGCCAAGGCCTGCTCAGGTCCCATCTGTGCTGGAGCGACCCACACTGGACTGTGCTGTGCTCTCAGCATGGCACGATGAAGATATCCCAGTGATTTTGCTGCATGTCTAGGGCTGGATATAAGCTTCACTCCATTGCTCTCTGAGTTCTCCAGCTCCAGAATTTGTTTGGAGTCATTTTTTACAGGTATTTGGCTAGGTTTTGGAGGTGAGTGCTAGCAAGTCTTTGCTATTACTCCACCATCTTGGCTCTGCCCTTCTTTAGAGCATTTTTTCATTCATTTAGAGCTTTGATTTCTTTTTCTGAAAACTGTTTGTTCATATCCTTTGATGATTTATCAATTGGGAAATGACCCTTATTCATGTAAGCTTTGCTCAATTTTGTATAGTATATATATATATTTGAAAAATGAGGCCTTTATCAGAGAAATTTGCTTTAATCCCCCCCTCTAGTTTCATATTTTCTTCCTAATTTTGGTTGCATTAGTTCTGTTTGTACAAAAGCTTTATAATTTCATGTAATCAGAATTATTTATTTTACTTCCATAACCTTTTCTATAACTTGATTGGTCATAAACTCTTCCCTTACCCATACAATTTAAAGATGCATTTTTTCCCCATGCTTCCCTAATTAGGAGATATAGTTTATAATATCATCCTTTATATCTAGATCATTAATCTATCTTGCCCTTATCTTGGTACACAGTGGGAGATTTTTGTCTTTAACTAATTTCCACTAAACTTCTTTCCAGTTTTTTCAGCATATTTTGTAAAATTGACAGTTCCTGTCTCAAAAACTTGGGTAGTGGAAGAGCTTAGCTAAATGTTATCCCTTCATATTGCCTCTAACTCTAAAAGTTCTATGTGTCTTATTGAGTCATTATCTTCCATTTGCACAATTCTAATTTTTAAGGAATTATTTTCTTCAGTAAGCTTTTGTATTGCTTTTTTCTATTCAGACAATTCTGTTTTTTAATGAGTTCTTTTCTTCAGTGAATTTTTCTGCCTCTTCTACCATTAGGCCAATTCTGTTTTTCTAAGTGCTATTTTCTTCAGCATTTTTTATGCCTCTTTTTTCAAACTTTTAATTCTCTTTATTGCCTCACTCTCATTTCATTCCCCAAGTTTCCATCTACCACTCTTATCACTCAAGTTTTCTTTTGTATTTATTTTTGCTATTTGCTCATTTTCGGCCTATTTCTTGACATTCAACTTCATTTTAAAATTGGAGTCTGTTCACTTGGGAGTGGGGACACACTGTTCCAAGATTTAGATTTTCTCAAGCTATTGTTTTCAGAGCTAGTTGGGGTTTAGAAGTTTTCCAGGCTTAAAAGACTGTGTGATATGGACCCAGAAAGAACCCCTGCTCCCTTGCAACATTTCAGAGCCATTTTTTCTTACCACAACAAGTGGTAAGGTTCCTCTCTTCCTTAGAACTGAGTCCCTTTGGAAAGACCACAAGCACTCTTCTCTGCCCTGGAATAGCCACCCAGAACTGCTTACCAGGAGTAGAACTGCCAATCAACATTGGCCTCACCCAGTGCCAGCCAAGAGTTCCCTTTAATCTCTTTCTGGTCAGTTTTCTAACTTCCTTACTGTCTTGGGCTGAGAGCTTCTGACGCTGCTGCCTCTGCTGGCACTATAGCAAGCGCCTCTAAGGCCCACAGATAGTGCTTCCACTGCATGCATCCTGGCCTGACTCCCAGCCTGGTGTCACAGATATCACCTGCCAAACTTCTAGTCCTCGTTTTAGGCTGAAATGTCTCACTGGTCTTTTGTTAGCTCTGCAACTCCAACATTATATTTGAGGAATTATTTTAAAGTTGTTTGGAGGGGAATTTTGGGACAGTTCAGTTATATTACTACCTATACTATACCATCTTGGTTCCCAAGTCACTTCCTAATCTCTTTTTCTTAATCAATATTTTAAATTTGAGATATTACACCCATAAAATCCCACTCCATTTTCAATGCTATTGATAGCAAAGACAAGATTCAAACCCAGTTCTTGTGAGTCCAAATCCAATACTCTCTCCATTGCATTACTCACACTGCTCCCATGACCTTCATCACAAACTAAAATGTTGCTAGGCATGAAAAACAAAGACAAAATAAAATGGAAGTTGCTATAGGCTTTGTGTATTTTAAAGACACATTTTGTGAAAATCCTGGTTATTCTAAGTGACCAAAACAGATAATGAAATTGTATATAAATATTCAATTCACTCTGCTATGGTATAGTAAATAGAGAATTATCTTAGAGTCAGGAAAAATTGGTTTAAGTTCTGTGACATACTGGCTATTTGATGGGGGCAAATAATCTCTCAGTGGTCTAGGAAATTTGTACGGCTAGAATTTGAAGAAAACATACTGATCTGCTTTGGTAAAGGGAATATTTTCATCTAGGAGATTCCTATGCCAACGAAATTATAAGTTTATCCACATCCCTATTCCTATAATTTAAATATAATAGGTTTAAAATGAGCAATTGGAAGAAAAAACATCTGAGTTCATCACATATTCAAAAAAATGATTTGAAATTAACTGCCCTTTTAATTAGGCATAGTGAGTTAGCTTTCATTTCTGAGGGACATCAAATAGCCTTTGGCAAATATTTTTAAAGGGTGTTACATGTATAAGCAAGGACATGCTATTTTCTTTCCTCGGCATTTCTGTGTTAGCATCCACAAGTTATGGGCTCATTCACAGTAGGTCAATTTAGTGGGCCCATTAGGTGTTTATTTTATTTGCTAATTAGTGATAGTGCTCAATTTGTAGCATATAGGGCACCAGGCAGTGGGTCATAAAATAGCCGTCACAAACAAGCTCGTGATGAGAAATTTATGATGCTCCTATTTTTATAGACAATTTGAACTATGATTATTTTAATTCCTATGTATTCTACGGAGATGAATATTACACATCTATGTCATTTCAGAGCATATTGCTGATCATTCAATATTAAAATAACATCTGCAAATTTTTTAATATTGTGAAATTGCATAATGGCAGTAAAATTTGCATCAATGTTCTCCCCAAATATAGCATGTTAAAAAAAAATAAAAGACTGCTGGCCAAATTGGGTGGAAGGTTGAGTTTGAAGTCAGAAAGACTTGGGTTCAGATCCTGTCTCTGATACCTACTTGTTTGTGAACTCTGGGTAAGTTAACAAACTTCTCATTTCCCCATAAACTCACCATGATCATGTAAAGATCGGTATCTGTCTCTGTTCAGTTGTTTCAATTGTATCAGACTCTTCATGACCAAATTTAGGGTTTCCTTGGCAAAGATACTTGAATGGCTTTCCATTTCTTTTTTCCAGATCATTTGACAGATGGGGAAACTGAGGCAAGGAGGTTAAGTGACTTGCCCAGAGCTACATACCTACTAAGTGTCTGAGACCAGATCTGAGTCATGAAGATAAATTTTCCTGACTCCAGACCTGGCACTCCCTCCAGGAAGCCATCTATTGTGCCCTTTCTTATAAGTGGGTTGTAATTGAGTTTGTAGAGGGAGTGGCCATATGAAAAATCTCCAACCTGGAACCGCAGATCCACTATGAATTTGCATACAGGTTGTACATTTCCTCAATATACTTCTAAGATTCTAAGCTTGAAGGGACTTGGACATTTTATAGTTCAATTCCCTCATTTTACGGTTTAGGAAAATGAGGCCCAGATAACAGAAGTTACAAAATAAGTTTGAGCACCCATGTCTAGGACCTTGTTCCCATAGTGTTATGCTGATATATTTACAGTATACATGTATACAGTGAATATATGCATACAATTATAATTCATTTTAAATTAAAACATACATTTTATTGAGATATCACTTTTTTCTCAATGTATCACTCCCCTACACCATCTCAGGAAGCCATCCCTTATTTTAAAAAGAAAGATGGAAGAAAAAATAAAAAAATATTCAATGATGTTAGTCAACACAATGAAGTATAACTTTGCAGGCAGTGTTTCACACCAATGGCTCCCCTATAAAGCAAGTGGGGAAGTATTTTATTCTTGGGGGCCATATATCTTCTTGGGGGCCATGCTTGGTCTTTATTATTTTACAGACATTAGTTTCAAATCTTTTATTGCTGTTACCTTCTCATATTATTTTAGTCATGTATATGGCTCTCCAAGTTCTGCTTTCTTAACTTTTAATCAATTTATGTGTCTTTTCATGCTTTTCTGTAGTCTTTATTTCTTCTAGCACTGTAATTTTCCATTGCATTTATAGGCTCTAACTTGCTTAGCCATCCTTCAACCAGTAGGTATTTACTCTGGTTCCTATTATTTGCTACCAGGAAAAATACTTTTTATAAATATTTCTGTATACATGGGGCCTTTCTTTGTGTATTACTGATCTCTTTTGGGTATAGGGCTATCAGTGGAATCTCAGGGTCAAGGGGCATGTACATTTTGGTGTCCATTTGCCTTGTATCATGAGACACCTAAAGAAAATACCTCTATAAATCTAAAGAACGTTCTCCAGAATGTGACATATTCATGAAGTGTGTGAATCTTTTTTTAAAATCAATTTCTTAATTAATGACAGCTAAATAGTGCCATGTCAGTTAGGTGGTATTAGATAGATTGCTGAACTTAGAATTGCAAAGGCCTGAGATTTAATTTCACTTCAGTTTGTGACCCTGGACAAGTTTCTTATCTTCTCTATGCCTCAGTTTCCTCACATGTAAAATGGGCACAATAATAGTGCTTCCTTCCCAGGGTTGTTGTAAAGAACAAGTGAGACAATAACTGTAAAGCACTTTCCAAAATTTAAATTTAATATATAAATCTTCTTCTTCTTTCATTTCTTTTCAGAAGAAAGCCAATCTCAAAATACTGATGGCATTGATTTAAGAAAAGTTTTCTAGGAGTGTTCATATTTTTCATATTGATATATGGAATCTGAGGCGTAGCATGGTACAATGGATGGAAGCCTGGCTTTGGAGTCAGAAAGGTCTGGGTTTAAGTCCTGTTTCTGGTACATTAACTTCAAGCTCATGAGCAAGTCACTTGACCCTTTAGTAATGTAGACAAACCTTTAAGAAAACATGCAGGCAAACAGTCAGTCTGCATCACTGATGGGAGCTTCCATATCAAGAATTTACTGCTTTAGGAAGTCACTATACTAACGGAATCACAGGCGTGGGTTCTTGTTTAATCTTACTTTGAATGAGCACAATCCAAATTCCTGAATATCTTCTCATCATGTAACAGCAAGGACCCTGACATACAGAGGAGAGCATGCTGTACAGGTTCTTAGATATGCTGTTCTAAAAGGAAAACAACTTTCAAGGGGTCAACAATCTATTTTAACCACATATATCAACAGAGAAAATACAAGCAGAGAAATAAAGACTTTTAATCCTCAGCCCAACAGGGTTTCCAACTGCCTGACCATAAGCAATGCATACATCATAGATCAACAAACAGATTCAGCTGTCTGATTATTACATACATACATAGTTACCAGAGAGAGAAGCACCAACCTATGGGTTTTCAAAGCTGGGAGGCTCTTTAGCGGCTGCCCAAACACTTCTAATGAGTAAGCCCCATGGTAAAACCTCATCTCAGAGTATTTATACACTTTTCAGAGCTGGAGAGCATCAGGACTCTTGTGACCCAGAGCCCCATTAGAAATTAACAAAAGATGTTGAGGTCTATTAATGGGTAGGGAAGATCTTTAACTCTTCCCCCACCCCCATCCACCATTAACTTTATATTAACATTACAATTACTAATATCTCATTTACAGTGACATTCAATGACAACTTTGGAGTCCCCCCCCATTACCCACTCCCCCCATATTTGCCTACTCCATATGATTTTTGTTTATTTTTGGTTTAGGGAACTCCCTGATGAGGAAATTCTACCAATGCAAGTTGGGACTTTGTGTACAGCTTAGGATTTTAGAGTGTTTTCTAAAGAACTGAGAGTTTAGTGACTTGCCCAGGGCCATATAGCCAGTGTGTGTCCAAGATAGAACTTAAACCCAAGTCTTTCTGAACTTTGATAAGCTGGCTTTCTAACCACTATGCCGTACTGTATCTCATATAGGTGGATAGGAAGGTATAGATAGGTAGATAGGTATATTTATATTTATAGAATATTTAGTTTACACAGTTATCTTGGCAACTAGCAATCTTCTGTTTCAAAACAGTTTTACGTGTCCAAAAACAAACCTTCTGCTTGTCTGACTATTCTTATATAGTCTATCTGAAAGTCTCAGTACAGCTTTAAGTACTAAAGTTTAAAGTTGCTCCAAGACTTTTGAGACACTCTGCATGTTTTCTATGTATGTACATATTTTTCATATATAATCTCTAAATTCATACATTATTTAAAACTTTAAAAAAACTTGATGTAAAGATGTAACCTTTTAAAAAATAATTAGCTTTCATGTCTCTCTTGAGGTCTAGGAATACTCCATTTCAAAATGGTGAATTCCTGTGACCAAGAACTGAACTTCCATATTTTCACTTATCCTACTGTTCGTATAGAACATTTAAGTTCATAAATTCTTTAGATATCTTTCTGTTTATCTCTCTATTTCTTTCTCTACCTCTCTGAATTTCTCTGTCTCTTTCTCTGTCTGTCTAGGTCTCTCTCTGTGTGTCTCTCTCTTTTTCTTTCACCACAAGATAATGTGTTGTATGTGTGAATGTAGAAAATGCCTGAATGGAAGCTGTACACCAGCATTTATAATGACAAGTTGGTTAAAGTCAAACTTAGTGGCAACACTGGCCTCCTGAGATGGCATTGAAAAATATTTATTAACTTTACAACCTTTATAAAAAGCAAATAAGAAAACAATAATGGAAATATAACAATTAATATAATATAATAAAAATAAGAATACTAAATAATTCATGCCACAATAAAATGAAAATACTGGGGAAAACCATAATAGAACTATATACAGTGGAGCCCATAAACATACATAAGACAAAATGGCATTACAGTTCTCCCACTCTCAGCATGGTTACACAAGGAGAATTTCAGGAAGAGGCTAATGGTTCACTTGATACTTCCTAAAGTTTGGAGAGCAGCAGGGGTAGAAACATTCATTTGTCATTTGAGCTCTTAGGACTGAGTAAAAGAAACCCATTTGCATCCCTATCCACCAGGCAACTGCAGGAAGAGTAGGAGGCAAATGGCTGAGGACAGTGACATACATAACTGGTTATTGAAAGAAGTTCAGCTGCTGGTGGGGTATGGGAAGGCTGCCATTCTGTGTGGGTGGAGAAACCAAATCTCTCTGAAGGAACAGAGCTCTGGTGATGGGAAGGAATTTCAGATCATATAATATGAAATCCACTCATCCTGAATAACTCTCTTAAAGTAGGGATTCATCTGTGGATCTTATAAGGCTGCGTGTCACATTAGGACACATATAATGGTGTCCCCCCACTTTCTACTTCAATATATTTGCTCTTTCACATCGAAACAAAATAATAATTGAATTAAGATATATTCGGAAGAGTATTACTTGAGATAAATCAGAAATGATTTCCATAAAAATGAAGTGTGACTCATTAACCTGTTGATTGGCTTTGAAAAGCATTAATTACAAAAAAGAAGAAAAACCAAATCTAATTTGCTGAAACTTTCACAGATATTTCAGAACAACTATTGGATGCTCATACTGTTAGAGCTGAGAGTAAAAGTACAATAATAGATTAACACTAGCGGATGTAGAAGGAACAAATATATAAAGAGCATTTTCATTTTGAAGAATGCATAATGGGTGCTGATTTGCTCAGTTATCAAGGTAATAAGTAGTGGAGCCAAGATTTAAATGTGGATTTCATGATTTTAAATTCAGCCTTCTTTTCCACTGAAACACATTCATCATAGTTCAACCCTTTGCCCAATGTGAAAATTCTGTTAGTTATATCCTTAGCAACAGGCTGTACACATTTTGTCTCAACAACCGATGACAGACCACTTCCCATGGTTGCTGATTCCATCTTCAGACAATTCTAATTATTAGAAACATCTTTATAGGATACTGAAATTGACATTGCTATAAATTCCATTAATTGGTCTTTGTTTTCTCCACTGAACATAGGCAAAATCAGACTAATTTCTTTCCATAACAGTCCTTCAAATATTTGGAAACAGCTATTATGTTCCATCTCCTTTCACCTTTGCAACTGTTTTTTTTTTTTAATATGGAACTTATTAGATTGCTCACTGTTAATGTTTTCCTCCTTGAAATACAGTATTCCTTCTAAAATATTGTGGTCTAATGTGATCAATGATGATCCACAATCTATGTGATTTTAGACTACTTTCTCCTTCCCTTGGTTTCCTTGTCTGCAAAATAAGTATGTCTGTCAGATTCCTTCCAGCTCCAAATCTGAGATCCTATGATTCTTGAATTCTTTACCAAATCTGAGTTTTTGAAATTATAAAGAATACAGAAGTTGGTAGCAAATTTAAAGAATTTGAAAAAATTCCTAAATCCTAAAATACATTGTTTTATTTTTTGAGTTGAATTGCATAGATAAAAGTTTTTTTATTGTGTATATCATTCAGCATTTAACTGTCATCTGAGAAATACTTAAGTTTACATCATCATCATCCAATAATAAAAATCCTACGAAGTTCGTAAAGATACTACGATGCTTAACTCATCTTTATTGAGTGTTTGAAACATAAGATCTTAAAACTTCAGTAATGAAACATTATAAAAATATTAAATCTCCAACCCTTTCCATCTCCAAATGAATTATATGTACCTTAAGTGCTGATAGTGTAAGTTAAGATTACTTAGGGACAACTTGAATATATGAGTGAGGCAGGGGATAAGAAACCTTCCTTTCCATTTTATCTGGGCACTTTCAGTTATAATATAGATCAATTAACTTTCTAATCCATTAATAAGGATAATTTCTCATCTGATTATAGCCGAGAAGAAAGTCAGAAAAATAGCCTCATTGAAGGCCACTGTGGATAGTATTTTAGTTCCTCTCTTTCAACATACATGGATTTACAGCTAAAATCTAGCCCCTGTGTCTGGAAATTACTTGTGTGTATTTTATTTGAGGTTGTAACATTTGGAGGCACTGCTGAGAAAAAAGCCATTTTCGTGATTATGTAGCTTGTAACATAAGTGCACTTATCCGGATAATCCATAAGAAACCCACATGAGGTACTGGGAGCACAAGGGAGAGAGAGCCTGCGAAACTGGATTGAGGGAGAATGTGGTGGTCAGCAGAAAAACCTATTGTTGACTGCTCTTTGTTATCTACCAAGCACCAGAGCTAATGTTGGAGGAAACACCTGCATTTATAGGAGTAAGGGGTGTGGGTTAGAAGGAGTACAAAATATGGCAGCTTCAAATCAAACTATGGTGACAGGATCTAACCATGGTCAGGGAGGGGGACAGTCTAATCTGTTACCACTTGGGCATTTCTGGCAGCAATTATAGTAAAGTAGCTCCATGCCCCGCCCCCAAAATCACATGTTGTTCATTGAAAAGATGAATTCTCCTTTAAACCACCAGGGACCAGAACTAATTGGGTATCAAGGCTTTTCAGGTGTTCATACTTTAAGGCATCAGTCTTTCCAACCTGCTCTTTCTAATGGGAATAAGTGGCTAAGTGTCAAGTTCATTCTTTCATCTATTTAAAATGTATTTATGAATCACTCACTCTGTTTTAGGCATTGTACTGGGTGTTGGGGATACAAATCTTTTTTAAAAGTCTCTGCTCTCAAGGAATTGGCATTCTTTTGGGGGAAACAAAATGAACAAAGATAAATATAAACTATGTGCAAAATAAAGAAATTGATTTTGGCGAGGGGCAGATCACCCACAAATGGTGCATGTGGGGAAATCAGGAGAGATCTTTGATAACAGGTGTTATTTCTATGGAGTCTGCAAGGGATTCTAGGATGTGGAGGTCAAGCAGATGAGACTTCCAGGCAGTGGGGATAAGCCTGGTCCAAGACATATTGGGGGAAAATGAGTATTTCAGTGTGGTTAGAATATGGAATCCCTGCAGACTAATGTAAAACATAGTCTAGAAAAGTAAGAGGAAGGAATGATTAGCAGAAAGGCATGTGTTTTTATTCTAGAGGCAATCTTTTTTCTGTGTGTGATGCATCCTTTTGGCAGTCCTTTGAAATCTACAAACCCCATCTGAGATCACAAAGAAAACTAAGTATATTGAAAAATAATCATATCTATATATAAATTCATAGAACCCAAGTAAAGAGCCCTTGTCCTTGAGGTGATGGGGAAATACTTGAATTTGTTGGGTAGAACAGTGACATGACCAAATTTGTACTTCAGCAATAAGTAGAGTCTAATGATAAGCATTCCCCTCCCTTTTTTACCTTTATGTCTTCAGCCCTTGAGTGCCTGAGACTTACTAGATGGTTAATAACTGCTAGTTGACTGATTTTGAAATTGAAGCTAGAAATCAGTCAGTCATCCTCCCTCAAAATAAGGTAACTAACAAGATACTGTGTATCCTGATGCCAGCATTAGGCAAGAACATCTCCTTGACTCAATTACAGAATCCATCTGTCAATCAAATGTGTAAACTTTGATATGAACAATTCTGAGGCACTACTACTGAATCAATTAAAAATATAAACTAGGTAGGAATAACCTGGTTAATCAAGTTGAGAAGTGAAATGTATCCTCTGTCCTGGATGAAATCAGTTGACAAAATGTATTGGAATCGGTTGACAGAATTAGACATACTCCTGGGTTTAGGTATCTAAGAGAAGGATATTCCTGCCGAAGAATCCAAGCAGTTATTTCAAAAGTAAAAGCTTTGGAAGCTTGAGGAGGCAGACCTCTTGTGCCTGCATCAGAAGGCAGTAACCGTGGGGAAGTGTGAGGCCAAAGGCAATTGAGCACTTTACTACCTTCTACCACTCACAATGTCATTAGAGAGACTGAACCAGTAGCAAACAATGCTTCCCATCAGGATCTAAAAGAGGACAAATGAGACTCTCAAAGTGAAGTACAAACTCAGGACACACCTCAGGAGAAGCTCTCAAGGACTCTACAAAAGAAATGGATATCCATCCATCTAGGAGCTGTATTACCCGTTTGCCCCATGCCTTCTCTAAATTTAAATCTATCTCCCTGCAGACTCTGTACGCAGTTGTGGGAGTGTGCACCACAGATTTTAGGGGAATAGTTTTGTCGTTTGATCCTTGCTATACGTTCTGGGGAGGGGGAGAAGAAAAATAGAAATTTACATGAAAATTCTGTTATGTATTTGAAAGGAATAGCAAAATTGTTCATAGTAGATTTACAGTTTCATGGGCAGTCATCTTTTATTCTTGTACTATGTTATAGAAATATTTATTTTGTCCCATAAATTAAAAATAAAATAAATTTTTAAAAAAGCTAGTTAGTGTTATTTAATTGATTTAGGGAGCTATTTACCGGTTAACTTTGGGGTAGACCAGGTGGGGACTTGGGAGTAATATTTCTAGAAAACTCCTTAACCCCTCAGGGTTATTCCTAGAAACCTGAAGGGAGAAGTCTACCCTCCTCTGGGGAACCAAGCTACTAGGAGAGTGGGGCTTGTGAAAAGAAGTCCAGATCTTAAGCTATATCACATATAAAAGAAAAAAAAAAGCAAACAGATGGATTCATGATATAGAATGAGATATATTTTTGGACATTTTCAGTGAAAGAGGTAGAAAGGAAATAAAATGAATGCATATTAATTGGATTATTTTTAAAATGAAAAAAGATATCAAGATAGTTTCTGGGAAATAGGTACTTACTCTTTGAGGGGAGGAGACAAAGAGGAAGGAAAAGAAGGGAATCTGCAACATGGAGGTGGGGAGGGGTGGGGACTTCAGCCACAGAAAATCTATCCTGACACTTCTCTTGAATATGACCCAGCAGAAGTCTTAGAGTCTGACACTCTCATGACCTGCTTTGATTCTCTCCTTGATCTTCACTCTCTTATATCTAATTCCACTAGTTATCACAGATATACCTGACCAGCTTCTTCATGCATGCTATGCATAGAATCTCTTCTCTTGTTTGACTTGGCTTTAATGAAATGAGAGGATCTTAGCAAACTCTGCCCTTGTTAGTCACAGAGTCAGGGCAAATATCCCAGGGTATTTATATGAAAGCGACTGAGGTAATTTCTGCCTAAACCAGTAGGTACTCACCTCTAGCATTCTGGTCTCCAAAGGTGACTTTCCAGAAAGACTAAGGGGGAAAAAAGTCTTAAAGGTAGTATAGTCTTATCCCTTCATTATGCAAATGGAGAAATCCAGTGGAGTTACATAGCTTGCCCAAAGTTCCACAGGAAATAAATGACACAACTCTCTCTACCTGTTCTTCTGAATTCAAAACCGGTCTTGTTCCTCTTTAATATATGCACCTATATATGCACTGTATCTCTAGGTCCAAAAGTATTTCCTTTTCAATCACATTTTGGGAACAGTTCCAATTTGCTTTCTTGAATGGCTTAACCAATTCACAGCTCCATCAACAGCACATTAGTGTATCTCATCCCACAGTCCCTAAAACAATTGTCATTTTCTATATTTATTTTTGCCAGTGTGATGAGTAGCAGATAGAAAAAAGTTATTTTAAATTAAAATTTTCTTATCATTTGTGATTGGGAAGATTTTTTCATAAAATTCTTTTTAGCTTAGGATTCATCCCTTGAAAATTACCTGCTTCTGTATGTTGAGCATTTGTCTACTGTGGGATGGCAGACTCAGTATGCTAACTCCAGTTGTATTGATTTGAACTCATTAGCTCCAAGACCCTGTTTTAAATGTCCATGTCCATGTATATCTGTTTACACGCTACATCTCCCAAGAGAACAGAATATCCTTGACCTTGAGGAATGTTTTCATTTTGTTGTAGTTGTTTGGTCTTTACATCCTGACCCTCTAACACAATGTCATGCTATAATAAAAGCCTAATAGGGGATTGTTGGATTGAATTGAATTGAATATTTTACAAATCCTAATCATTTTCTCCTTGGATATGAAAATCATGAGCAAGTGAAGCTGGACAATATTGAACATTAGAATAATTTCTAATTATTGAACTTGATGAAATATGGACTTGATAAAATATGAATGCTTATGCCTATTGATGCTAGAGGCAAATGAGTATAGAAGACATTTGATAACTTTGTTAAAGATTACCTTCTGTTCATTCCTCCCAGAAGCCTTATGGAAAGGGTCAGGGCCACCTGAATATTTTTCCCAAATTAAAATTGTGATTGAATTTCATTGAGCCTCCAACACTCAACTAAACTTATCACTCGCATTCTACTTTAGTTTATAGTCGAGACTAGTTGGGAGATTTGGCTGATGTCAGAAATTTATGTAGGTTTAGAGTCCTCTTGTAGGGATTAGGTGACCCTGGGTTTTAAGAAAACAAAGTAGTTGCTAAAGAGAGGGAGAAAAAAAGAGAGAGAGAGACAGACAGAAAGAGAGAGAGAGAGAGAGAGAGAGAGAGAGTTCGTCTATGTGCACCTATGTGTGTTCAGGTGCACCACAAAGGATGTTTTAGCCTACCACTCTGCAGAGTTGTCAAAGGCTAGGATTTTAGATTTGATACTGCTAACCTCTCCAAAAGAGTGGTTATTTAGTTGTTCGGAATAACTGGCTGCTCTGGGATTGACCATGGCTCTGTTGCAGGCACTAAAATGTCTGCTATAGAACTCAGCATGGGGAACAGTCATTTCAGCAACTTTGTTTGGGGTATGAGATACCTAGACTATTTCTCCCTTAGGTAAACGCTTCTTGCTTCACATATGAAAGGAAGAAAGATTTAAGGAGTAAATAAATTAAGGTAAACCATGGTAAAAAGAATATTGTCAAAGGAAGATGGAATGTAATTACTAAAGTTGATTAAAACTGCTCAGATAACACCTACGTGTACCCTACCATGATTCTGCCAGCTGCTAGTGTCCCTCTCCTCTCCCCCTCTCCAAACTAATGTTGTGTGTACTTTTTAGATATTCATTTATGTACATGCTGTCTTTGCTGATCAAAAAGAACCTTCTTCAGGTCAAAGATTACTTAATGATTCTTTTTGTACATAGGAGACACTTAATAAATGCTTGTTCACTGATTGATAGAATGTTTGGATTAGAAGCCAGCCTATACAATATTGAAATTAGAGTCACAGAATTTGACAGCAATTCAAGTTAACTCAAGAAACAATTAGGATGCACCTACTGCATCCTAGAGATCTATAGTCAGTTCTAGAGATATAAAGATAGAAATGGAACAGTTTCTACAAACAACTTACATTCTTGTGAGGTGATGGCCATATGCAAGGATAAATAAATGTCCTGTTAGGCATAAAGTCGATACAAAGCAAGGAGTGCTGAAAATAAAATTAGGAAATGTTGGAAAGTAATTAAAATGCATCACAATGTCCTGCCAAAATTTCTTTATAATAGAGGAGCCTGGAATTTGGTTGATGGCAAAAAAAGTGAACTACTAGAGAGAAAGAGATGAAAAAACAATAGTAAATGGGGGGGGCGGAGAATACTAAGGATACTAGTAAGATTGGAATTGGGATTTCAGAGGAGATAAGAAGGGATCAGGGTCCAAGGTAGAGAAAGAAATGTTAGTTTCAGAGAGAAAGAAGGAGACCCCTTACCCTGAAACCAGAAGCTTCAATAATATAAATTAATCCTAACAAAACTAAGTTTCTTGACATGCCTCAGGACAAGAAATTGGCAATGTTTCAAATGACATGAGATCTGATTGAACTTGGGAATAGATGAAAATATTCCATCATTCATTATGGATTTGAACTGAGATATGACAGGATCTATGGAGGAATCAGGGTGATGGATGAAAGAAACAGACATAACTTGACATAAGCCCTGAAAGTTTCCAGTTGCAAAACAGAAATTCAAAAGAAAGGAAATAAGGAAAAATTTATAAATGCCGTAATACCTTTTTGCTGGTGCCATTTTAAATGCATTCATTTCTTCCAGTTCTAATTAGGGAATTAATTTGATTTGGGTAACTTCATGGGCAAGTAGAATGGTGGACAAAAAGAACAAAAGATAGTTTTCTCTTTTGCTTTGTGAAATGTCCAATCAATGACAGTGATAAGAAAAGCAATTCTCTACGTTAACGCACCTCTTATTCAAACCAAAGGAGTAAATTAGAGAACAATAATTGATCAAGTTCATGAGTCATTTTTCTCCTTTTCTTCTTGGAAGATGTCTTTTATAGACTCCTAGTCAGATGAGGGAAAGGACCAGTTTGATAAGAAAAAGTCGACTTAGCCACTTAACCATTTTGCTCCTTGGGGTCCTCTCATTTGTAAAACAAAGGGGATGAAATATACATGATCACAGATATAGAAGGGGAAGGTACCTTTGACATCATGTAGTCCAAACTCCTAATTCTAGGAAGGAGAAAATTAAGTCCTAGAGAGGTTGAATGACTAGCATAATGTCACACAAATTATATAGGTGCCAGAGTTAGTACCCAGTTTTTCTGAGAGTAATATTAGATCCTTCCCAGCATCATGATGCTTCCCTCTGATCTATCTCAGTTCCTGAGATTCTGTGATTTTAGGGATCTTCCAACAATGTCATATAGAAATATGCACAGGTCTTTTGTTTCTCTGAATCCTCAAAGAACATGGGACCCAGTGATTTACCTTCTTATGATATTGTTGCAGTCGGTTCCAGTCTCATACTCCTAACTTCCTCTGAGAAACTGACAAACCAGACTTATTTACCGGCTTGATTCATCAATTTGTGGAAGATAATTCATGACCAATGTCAAGGAAGGTCAGAGGACAGATTAAGCCATAGCACCAACTGTACTTCATGGGAAATCCACAGCAAGCATCAAGAGGTTAGTAGGAAAGTAATAAACCAGATGTGAGGAGAAAATTGAAACAGAATATTCTGCACCTGACTCAGTTCCCATGACTTACTCCTTCTCTCTACCATAGCTACACAGTCATGTTCAAAGCTCTGATCTTCACATCACCCACAAGTGTTTGAAATTCCTTGATCTGATCACAATTTGTTGTTCTACCTCTCTCTGCATTCTCATTCTGAATTTCACTTTTGTCCCTATGAGGACCTTCAACCCTTACAGCCCTCTGTTCTTTCTCAGGTCATCACTCTTTTACTAGTCACAGTCACTGCCCTTCCTCATTTTTGACTTCTTGGAGAATCAGCTCAGCTCTACACTGTGCATTTCTCTCAGGTCCATTGCCTCTTTTTCCTATTGAAGATCTAATTTTGCCAAACCTCAACCTTAGATGACTCCCACACCCACAGCTTTTCTTCTGTGAATGAAATATTGAACAAATATGGGGAAAATAATGAAACTGTGCTGAGTCTTCTCTCAATTTATATTACATAATCTCAACTGGGTCCTCATTGCATCAATGGGATTCTTTTACATTTTTCTACTCAATTCACTATCCCACAGACTACAACAACTTTGACAAACCTTTCATCCATCCTCATCCCTTCCAAACCTCCCTCATCCCTTCCACTCTTTCAGCTAAGAACTTTGATTCCTATTTCACTCAAAAAAATTGAGGCTATTTGCATAAATTCTTCTCCTGTCTTTCTCATTTCATATCAGTCAGATACTATCTACTATTTCTTCCTTCACCCCTGGAAGTGGTGGCTCTTTCACTTGTCATGGCAAACCTCTCTGCATGCATAAGTGATTCCATTCCATGCTATCTTCTCCAGTACATTGTCTTTCTTATCTCTGTTCAACATGATTTGTAATTGATCCTCATCTATACATTGCTTCCCTGCTGCCTACAAATATGTTCATGTCTCCCCTGTCCTCAAAAATTTCTAACTTTGATCCACCCCATTTATCCCAGCTAGCTATTGTCTCATCTCTTTTCTGCCTTTTGTAACAACATTTCTTTTTTCTTTCTTTCTTTCTTTCTTTCTTTCTTTCTTTCTTTCTTTCTTTCTTTCCTTCCCTCCTTCCTTTCTTCTTTCTTTCATTCTTTCTTTCTTTCATCCTTCCTTCCTTTCTTTCTCTTCATTCATTCACTATATATATAATAAATTTATTTTTTTTCTGTTTTATATAATCACTTCCGTAAGTCTTAGATTTTCTCCCCCTCCTTACCACTTCCCTCTATGAGACAGCATTCAGTCTTATATGGGTTCTACATATACATTCTCATTAAATACATTTTCACATTAGTCATGTTGCTTGGAAGAATTTAAATGAATGGGAGAAACCAGGAGAAAAATTTAAACAATACAAGACATAGCACAAGAGAAAATATTCTGCTTCATTCTTTCCAATTCTACAGTTCTTTCTCTGGATGTGGATGACATTTTGCCTCAAGAATCCTTTGGGAAGGTTTATGTCTTCGCATTGTTGTGAAGGGCTAAGTCTACCAGAAGAATGTCTCACACGCTGTGGTTGTGTACGATGGTCTCCTAGTTCTTTTCCTTTCACACAGCATCAGTTCATATAAATCCTTCCAAGCCTCTCTGAAGTCCTCCTATTCATCATTTCTTATAGCACAATAGTATTCCATTACTTTCATGTACCACAACTTGTTCAACCATTCCCTAATTGATGGTCATCCCCTTGATTTCCACAGTCCTTGGCCACCACAAAGAGAGCTGCTATAAATATTTTTGTACAGATGGGACCCTTTCTCATTTTTATTATTTCTTTGGGATACAGTCCTAGAAGTGATATTGTTGTCAAAGGATATGCACATTTTTCTAACCCTTTGGGTGTAGCAAAATTTCTTAAGGAAACAATCTACAAGTGGCATCTACACTTCCTTTCCTTTCCTTTTCTGTATTCTGGATTCTGATTGCATTATTCATCTGGAATTACATTTTCCCAAGTTACCAATGGCTAAGTCCAGTCAATGACCTTTTCTATATCCTCATCTTTCTTGACCTCCCTTCTTACCCCTGTGATGTCTTTAACACTACAGATCATATTCTTCTTGAAATTCTTTTCTCTCTCAGTTTTTGTCCCACTGCTCTCTGTTTATTCTCTGACCACTCCTTCTCAGGTTAACTGGCTGAATCTTCATCCAGTTAACACATGCTGACTATGGGTAGCCCCCAAGGTTCTGCCTAGACCCTCTTCTCTTCTCCTTCTCTAGTATTTTCCTTGGTGATCTCATCTCATATTTAAAATCATCATCTCAGGGGCGGAGCCAAGATGGCGGAGTAGAAAGACTCACCTATGCTAGGTCCGAACCCACAGCCCATAGATTTCCTGTAAAAAGAACTCCTGACAAATCCTGGAACAGTGGAAGCCGCGCAGCAACACAGTGAAGGAG
>CM053770.1:652534549-652699144 GCA_028658325.1 Potorous gilbertii | reverse complement strand
GATGTTGAAAAGACCAACGATGATCAATTTGATGAAGACTTAAATATCTTCCAGAAACAATTTTTTAAAAAGGTGTCACATTCATCATATGGGATTAGAATACTAAAGGAGGAAATCGAAAGATAATTGGGATAACAGGAAAGTTTGACCTTGAAGTACAAAATGAAGTAGGGCAGAGACTAATAGGGTTTTGTCAAGGTAACTCCCTGATCATAGCAAACTGTCTTTTTTCAACAACACAAAAGGCAATCCTACACATGGATACCAAAAAAGAATGAATACTGACATCAGATTGTTTGTATACTTTGCAGCCAACGGTGGAGAAGCTCTATACAGTCAGTTCAAACAAGACCTGGAGCTGACGGTGGTTCAGATAATGAGTTACTTATTGCAAAATTCAGACTTGAATTTATGAAATGAGGAAAAACCATCAGACCATAAAGGAATGAACTAAATAACATCCCTTGTGAATATGAGGTAGAAATGACTAATAGATTTAAGGGATTAGATCTGGTAGATAGAGTGCCTGAAGAACTATGGACAGAGGTTCGGAATATTGTACAGGAGGCAGCAAAAAAAAAAAATCCCAAAGAAAGAGAAGATCAAGAAAGTGAAATGGTTATTTGCAAATAGCTTAGGAAAGAGGGAAAATGAAGGGTAAAGGAGAAATGGAAAAAATATATACCTGACTCATTAAAGAATTCCAGAGAATATCAAGGAGAAATAAATGAATAATTCAAAGAAATAGAAGGAAAAAATAGAATGAGAAAGACAAAATGTCTCTACAAGAAAATTAGAGATATCAAGGGAACATTTCACGCAAAAAAATGGTCATGGTAAAAGACAAAAATGGTAGGGACTTAACAGAAGTAGAAAAGATCAAGGAGGGAAGTGGCGAGAATATACAGGACGGTATGAGAAAGATCTTAATATTACTAGTAACCACCACAATGATTTTTGATCTAGAGCCAGACATCCTAGAGAATAAAATCAATTGAGCCCCAGGAAGCCCTGCTAACAGTAAGGCTAGTGGAGGTGATGGAATTCTAGCTGAGCTATTTAAAATCCTAAAAGATGACGCTGTTAAAATGCTGCACTCAATAAACCAGCAAATTTGGAAAATTTAAAAATGGTCACTGGACTGGAAAAGATTAGTTTGTGTCCCAGTCCTAAAGAAGGACAATGCCACGGAATGTTCAAATTACCAAATAATTGGGCTCATTTCACATGCCAGCAAGACTGTGTTTAAAATTTTGTAAGGTAGACATCAGCAATATGTGAACCAAGAATTACCAGAAGAATAGTCTGGCTTGCAAAGACACAGAGATCAGATTGTAGATATGAACTGTGAAGAAAGCAAGGGAGTTCGTGGGGCAGGAGATATCTACTTCTGCCTCACTGATTACATTAAATGCTTGACTGTGTGGATCACAGCAAAATGTGGCAAGTCCTCAAAGAGATGGGAGCACCAGATCACTATAGCTGTCTTCTGAGGAACTTGAACTTGTATTCAGGCCAAGAAGCAGCAGTTAGAAGTGAACATGGAACCATTGATTGGTTTAAGATTGGAAAAGGAGTGTGACAAGGCTGTATGTTGCCACCTTGTTTATTTAACTTATATGCAGAGTATATAATAAGAAATGCCAGGCTGGATGAATCAAAAGCCAGAATTAAGGTTGCCAAGAGAAATATCAATAATCTCAGATTTTCAGATGATACTACTCTGATATGAGAAAATGAAGAAGATTGAGGAGCCTCTTGATGAGGGTAAAGAGGAAAGGATAAAAGCTGACTTGAAGCTAAACATCAAAAAGCTAAAATCTTGGCAATTGTTTCCACTACTTTCTGGCAAATAGAGGGAGAAGAAATGGAAGCCATGTCAGAGTCTATGTTCTGCTTAAAGATCACTGCAGGCAGCAACTGCAGCCATGAAGCTAAAAGACACCTGCTCCTTGGAAGGAAAGTTATGGAAATCTGGACAGCATACTAAAAAGCAAAGGTAGCACCTTGCTGACAAAGGTCTGTATAATCAAAGCTATGGGTTTTTTTCCAGTAGCACTGTATGGCTGTGACAGTTGGACTATAAAGAAAACAGCACCGAAGAATTGACATTTCAAATTGTGATGCTGGAGAAGACTTTTGAGAATCCCTTGGACAGCAAGGAGATCAAAGCAGTCCATATTTAAAGAAATTAATTCGGTCTTTTCCATGAATGGTCAAATAAGGAAGCTGAAGCTTAAGTACTTTGGTCATATAATGAGAAGACAGGACTCACTGGAAAAGACTCTGATGTTGAGAAAGATGGAAGGCAAGGGGAAAATTGAACAGTAAGGCTGAGATGTATAGATAAACATGACCTTCGAGAGACTTTGGGAGATAGTGGATGGAAGGGTAGCCTACAAAGAGTTAGACATGACTGAACAACTGAACAAGAATTATGATGAAGATGGTTTGTTTGTTTGTTTTTCCTGACATCAAACATGAATTTTTCTCTTTGTATTACTACCTAAAGATCCTGGTTCTACACTCTGGGGCCATACAAAACAAATGTATTTTCACCTTCACATTAGAATCCTTCCAGAAATTGAAGACAGTTATCATGTTCCCCTTGAGTCTTCTCTAGGATTAGTTAATATCCCAAATTTCTGATGTTGATATGGCTCAAGGTCCTTTCAACATTCTGAGTGCTCTCTTCTGGGCATTCTCCAGTTTACCAATAATTCTTTTTAAACCATGACACCTCAAACCACTATTACAGATGAGGCCTGATAAATAGAATATGGTGGAACTATCACCTCTCTTTATATCAGCTGTGATCCTTACCTTCCATTATACAGCTACCCTACCAGGAGTGGGGAGCCTGTGGCTTCAAGGCTATGTGTGTCCTTCTAGGTCCTTGGGTGTGGCCTTTTGACTGAGTCCAAGTTTTCCACAATAAATCATTTTATTAATGGGACTTACTCTTTGAAGTTTGGATTCAGTTACCCCACCCCTCATCCCACTATGCCTAACTCCTGCCATGTACCTTAAAGGCTTATGGTAAATTTGGCATCTGCTCTGCAGCCTCCTGAAAGGCAGCACAGTGTAGTGGACAGAGAGTAGACTTCCAAATCATGGAGATCTGGGTTCAAGTCTCACCTCTGTCATATAATGGCCGTGTGACCCTAGTTAAGTGACTTAATCTCTGTTCTCAAGGAAATTCTCCAAGACTAAATTGCAGAGAAATTGCCAACCTGCATTGGTAGAAAAAATTTCTTTACTTGGGTTTTCCTTATTTCAATGAAATCACAAGACCAGTCCCTTAATAATATTCCTATTCTAACAAGACCTACTCCTATCACTTAACCTATTCCTCAAACCTCCTCCATAATTTCCACCAATTCCTTTATATTCTCAAATTTGTCAATGAACATTCCTTTCACCTTCCCATGGTAGCAGAAGTTTTGCTCTCCCCTGAGTTTCTACCACTTCCTTCATAACCGTATCCACTGGATACCAGACTTTCTCCAACTCCACCTAATTCTAAGGGTCAATAGTGTAGGTGGATGCTTTCAAATAATTTCTCTACCACTCTCACTCATTGACTTTTTATGTTTTGAAGTCCATGCAATCAATACATAACACCTTCTCTCATCCATGTTGATGTCACTTATTGACCTCAGTCATTCTTTCAGGTTTTTTTTAAATTTTATTTTATTGATGTGTTTTGTTTTTCATTAAAAACATTTACAAGTTACTTTTACTTTGTGAGATATCTCCTGCAACAAAACAGAATAATTATATAAAACTGATCTCATCGTGACATCATCTGAAAGTGAATGTAGCATTTCACTTCTGTGACAGTTTTCTTTTCTTTTTTTAATTAACAGAAATATATTTTCTTTCACTCCAATTCTCTATCCCATTGGGAAAAAAATAAAGAAAAGAAAACAAACTTCTTATAACAAATTTGCATAGTCAAGCAACACAAATTCCCTCAATGAGTGGACACAAAACTATATGAATGATTTTACACCCTTAATCTGTCATGCCTCTCTAATGGAGAGTATGTTTCATCGCAGGTCCTCTGGCATCCCGAATGGTCATCATATCCATCATTATTCGGAAAGCTTTCAAAATTGTTTGTTCTGACAGTTATTGCTGTTGTACAAATTGTTTTCTGGGTTCTGCTTACTTCACTCAGTGGTTTAGAAAATCCTCAAAATTGTTCATTTTGTAATATTGACAGCTTTGTATAAGTTGTTTTTGGTCCTGTATCACTTAACTCTAGCAGTTCACGTATCTTTCCATGTCTTTTTAAAATCATCCATTTCCTCATTCTTTACCGGGCAGTAGTACTCCATCACATCCATATCCTGTAACTTATACTGTGCTCGAATGATGGGCATCTCCTTAGTTTCTATGTTGTGCCACCACACAAACACACACACACACACACATACACACACAAAAAAATGTAAGTGCTATAGACATTTTTGTTCATAAATGACTTTATCCTCATTCTTTGATTTCTTTGTAGTATATACCTGGTAGTAACACAGCTGGAGCAAATCTTTAATACCAACTTTTTTGATAACTACAGTTCCAAACTCAGTCTGCTGATGTCTCCTGGGACACTGAAATACTCATTGTGCTGATTTTTTTTTAACATCTGAACCACGTAAATCTTCCATATAACAAAACATTTACCTCTTGGACATCACTGTGCCATCTCCAAGATCTGGAATTTGAAATTCCTGTTTCCAAACACAGAGTCCTGTCCTTCTATCTGAACTCTCTCATTCCTGTCCCATCCTGCCCCAGAAACTTCTTTATCTTGCAAAATCACTTTAACACTGAAATTCACAGTATCCTCTTCTACTGGGGCCATACCCTCCCTCTGATTGGATGATGGAGAGGGAGAGCTCCTCCCAGAATTTTCATTTAAGAAGGGTGCCCAAACCAGCCATCTCATCATTTCCCACCCAATTGTAATTCTTGGAGTTCTCCATTATACCCATGAATGAGATCCCTTCCTTCCCCGCTATTGCTACTTTTCAGCTGAATTTTGTTTGTTGTCTTTCCCCATTATATTTTAAGTCCTTTCAGGGTCTGTGTCTCCAGCACTTAACAAGGTGACTGGCACATAGTAGGTACTTAGTAAGTATTTATTGACTGACTCACACTAAACCTTCTTTGTATCATGACATCTGGTCCATTGACTCATCCCACTTCTCTTAATTTATATTTCATACTTTGGCTCCATTTGTTTTCAATTCTAGCTTTGATCTAATAAGCCAACAGTTTAATGTTTGACTTACTCTTAAGTATGCCAGAACCCATTTCCTCCTGTTCTTTCACCATTCTCTTCCTATGACTCCTCATCCCTGGCTCACCCTCACCATCTGATTCTTCTGCTCATACTCCAGAGCTGCCAAAGGATGCCAGAAAAAGTTATGAAACTGAGCTCATTTTAACCACTAAAAATTCACAGTAACAACTACAGCTAGATGCTTAAGCAGGTACTTAATAAATGTTTGTTGTTCTACTTTTTTAAGGGCATGAAACTGAACAGAATGGAAAGTCCATTGGAAATTTCTGAATAAAAAGAAACAAAAATATGCAATTATCCAAGCAGTAATTAGGATAGCATTGTTAGGACATATAATTAATTATGAAAATGAGAAACAATACTCATCCTTTTCCCTGGACTTCAAAAATATCTTCTCTCTGAAATAGCGCAGTGCCCCATTTGAACATCCAAATTATTTAATGTTGTTACTTTAATTGGGGCAAATGTTGTGATTCATGGAATATGCTGGATATATAATCAGTGTTCTGTATTTCTGTAGTATAGTACAACACCATATGAGCTAGATTGTTTCATGCCTCATACAAAATCTTTTGATGACTTCACTATTCACAGGAAATTGTCTCTGAGTCTTATGTTTAGGTAACTCTATATACAGCCTATACTGTATAGTATACATATGTTATGTTAAATATGTTAAAAGGTAAGGATTCAGATTTAAAATGAAAGACAGTACCTACTCATCAAAAGCTTACATCCTACCCAGGAAGGTAAGAGGAATACAATGAAGATTTACAAAGTAGCTGACAAAGTAGGTCATTCATTCCTCAAGATCACCCTGGAAGGTAGGTGCTTTTGCTATCTCCATTTTGCAGATTAGGAAACTGGGGGTGAATAACGTTAAGTGACTTACCCAGGGTCATAGAGATTTGATTTTTCACTCATCTTCCTGACTCCAAGTCCAACAATTCATCAACTATTGCTTCACATATGCAAACAAATAAATACAAGGTAATTTCAGAACTAAGAAAGCCCTAACAACTAGGGAAATAGAGGAGAAAAAGAAGTCAGAAAAAGCTTTATGCAGGAAGCAGAGTCTGAACATAGTAAAAGATTCTAAGATGTGGAGATTAGGAGAGAATGTATTTCAATGTATTATGGGAGAGCCTATGGAAAGATAGGGAGATCAGAGATCTAGACAGCTAGTACTCTAGGTTCTCTGCAACCAATAATTCACAAAAACAAGTAATAGAATGGACATGGAGATTATGAGCCAGGATTACTAGGAGACTTAAATGACCTTATGTGTGAGTACCTTGAGGAGGAATATACTGTATAAATTTCAGTTTGGGTAATTTTTTTTGGAAGTGGGGGTGTTAGTGTATTTTTACTTGGGGAGAAGGGCTGGAGGGAAGTGGACAAAATTACAGTGAACTTAGACCTGACAAGATATAGAAATGCCCTCCTGTAATTTACAGATTTATCTGCCCAGGGCTCTAATTGAAAAAGAATCTTGCTATGTATGGCAGTATATGACAGAGATGAGACTTCATCCCCGGTTTCCCAGGCAGTAAGTCTAGTCCTGTACAGCCACACTTCTATGCCAGTCTGTTGCTATTAAAATAAAGGGTAGACTAAGAGGAATTCTAAGGTCCCTTCCATCTCTGACTTAGGTATCTATAGACATATAGCACAGAGATACAGTTATGTACTTGATGAAATAGCAATGCTCCATTCCCCACAGATTTGAAAATGCTCTTTTGAACAACCAAACTGTTTTACTTAGAATGCATTTTCCCCCTTCAATTTTGAAGTAGAAAAGAAGAAAAAAAATCAACTCTGCTTTCATATTTTTTCCAGACTTGTCAAGTATTGACCTTTGACCCTTCTCCATTGTCAATATCACTTGGAGTCTTTTATAGTTTGAATGAAAGGAATTTCCGTTGTCTGTTGTTTGCTCCAAACTCTTTTCTTTCTTTTTTCTCCCCCCTCCCCAAACTCTGTTTTTAAATTAGTCATTTTCACTACCTCATGCAATCTTCTAAATTACTTTTTAGAGTGCTGGCTATTAATATTTTAGGTGGCTTTGATGTTTTACTTTATAGTCTTCAATTTTATTTTACATTTCACAGGTTTCTAGTTGCAAATAATCCTACAGGCAATTTTCTCACACTGCAACTATTCCTTGAAAGATATGCTAATGCAGCAAGACACTTGCAATACTGGGGGTTAAGTTAATCACCCAAAATGAGTTGTATTACTGTCAGTGGTGTATAAAGACATCCCATAGTGAATTACTAGGCAGATGAGCTTTAAAGGGGCGTTGCAAAAATACCCAAAGCTAGGAGGAACAAAAATAAGCATTTATTTCAAAGTCCATTGAGCTCAAGAATCAAACATTTGTTATTTTGGGGTCTCAGAGTTACCAAATATAAATAAAGGGATTTATATCCTTTATAACAAAATAATTGAGAGCAAAAGCCCTTGTGGGATGATCTGACTCCATGTCTGTGGGAGGTACCAGTGAATAGCAGGGATTATATCCGTATTTATCAGCAAATATAGGAGGAAAGCATTGTTTTGCTCCTTGTTTAGGTACAAATTGACAACCCAGACTGCTTCAGGAAAGAGATTCCTGGAAATTCCACAAAGGCCATATCAGCAGCACATGCTCAGAAGGGAAGACGTCCACAGAAGATGCATTGATTCCTTCTTGTCACTGCTTGGTACTTCTTAATTTTGTAATTCAAGAAATAAATGCTAGAATCAGGAACCTGCCAGTACCTTAAGCCTTCCTACATTCCCTAGACTCCCATCTTTAGTAATTCAGGATTAAGTCGACAGAGGAAACAAAGAAGCCCTGACTGGTACTCATCCTCCTCTTCCTCCTCCTCCTCATCATCATTATGTATTTATATAAAATGCTTTCAAGTTTGCAATGCACTTTACAAATATTATTTCCTCACAACAAACTGTTTTTAATTAATTTTAATTAATTAATACCATTATAAAGAGTATTATATATAAATATGTGTTTATATATGTGGCATTTTATACATAAATATATAAATACATATTTATATGTAATAATTAATTAATATCATTATAGTTCCCATTTTACAGCTGAGGAAACTGAGGTTATATGACTTGCCCAGGGTCACACAGCCAGTAAGCTTCTGATTTGAACTCAGATCTTCCTGACTCCAAGTCCAATACTCTGTCCACCATGTTACCCAGTTACCTCTCAATACCTGCTTTTCCTACCAATAAAGATGCTGTAATGGAACCCACACAGTCTCTGAAGTCAGAGAACCTGGGTTCAGATTCTCCTTCTGCGGCTTATTACTTGTGTGATCCTGGGCAAGTCTCTTTAGCTCTATGTACCTCAGTTTCCTCCTTTGTAACATGAATGTATTAGATTAGACAGTCTCTAAGATTCTTTCCAGCTCCAAACAAATGGCCCTCAGCCTTGTCGCCTCACCCTCCCATCTACTTCTACTTGTAGAGGCGGAGAGGTGGTCCAGTGGATACGTGGAAGCTTGGAGTGAGGAAGATGTGTTTAAATTCTACCATAGACACATACTGCCTGTGCAAACCTACGCAAGTCACTTAACCTCTTCCTGCCTCAGTTTCTTCATATGTAAAGTGAGTAATAATAAGAGCACCTACCTCGTTGTTATAAAGTTCAAATAAAATAATATATGCAAAATGTTTTGCAAACTTTAATTTGAATTTATGCTAGCTAGTATTTGCCCTTTTTATAGTTATTCTGGGTCTTCTTAGCTACGTATTTCTGGTCGTCTCCATTAAAGTCAAGCATCTTGTGAGTAGGATTGTACATGTATCTCCAGGTCATGACACAGAGGAGGCACTTACTAACTTAATAAATTCTTATTGGCTAATTGATCATCATCCCTTTCCAGTTCCATGCAGGAACTGAAATGATTGTATGTGCCAGCTGAAAAATAATGGCCAATGCCAGGCTGGCTTGATGCATCAGTCCACTGAATGACCTGGTTCTCATCCACTGAGCCACATTCATTGCTAGACCTGCTTCAATGGTTATTTTGGGTCATTGTTGGTGGGGGGGAGGCCATTCATACCAATTTAAACAAAGTAGGTAAACTCACTCTGGTCCATCCACAGGGCATTTCCTTCTCTGCAGCTTAAAAATACAAGGCTAGCTGAGGAGAGTCTCCAATTGCATTTTCAGACAACAGAAAGCTGCACTTAGAATGATGCAGATTTCTCTTCCCTGTCTGGCAAAAAGAAAAAAAAATGAAAGAAAGAAAGAAACAAAAAAAAAGAAATAAGATTTAATGTCAATGTTATGATATGCATTTTTATGAGGAAAGAAATATATTGTGAGGAACCAGCTAGTTTACTTGAAAAGATGGAGAGAAGGGGAAGGCATAAAGGTTTATCTGGAACATTGTATTTATTTGCCATGCATATTTGATATGAGTTCATTAAATACACAATAGAAGTGTCAACATAAAGTGCTGTTTAGATCCAACTATGAAAACAAACTGCTCTGGTATTAAAATTGGAATATACTAATCTGCGGTTAAATACAAGCCTTATTTACTGTAGAGGAGAGAAATATTTTATTGACTATTGTTAAATAACCATCTACTTAGTCTAATTTAATTTGCCCTTCATTTATCGTCTGACTGATTGAACACCATGCCAGTGATGTAGGCACTTTTACATACCATCCATCCACCACTACATGGATTTCCCCTTTCTCACTCACTGTTGTTCAATAATTAGCAATTATCACTAGCCCGGGCTTAATTTGAGAGTTTTTTCTCAGTTTCTTGGGAGCCTTGCCAATCCTTCACCCTGAGAGAAAGAAAAGAAGAGGAAACTGGGATCTCTTGAAGGAATGCTTGTGGTGTTAATGGAATGCATCAGCCTACACTCCACGGCAAGAAAATCCATACACTGGCAAAATCGATAGTTTCATAAGACAAAGTAGACCCACTGGGTTCTGTTCTGGGATTCAAAATCTTCACATAGATATTTTGGATGGTGAAGCAGATATGTCAGACAGGAGTAGATGAGTGTGGAGTTTGTCTGAGCTTTGCCTTTCTGGCTTTTTCAAAGAGAAAAATGACCCAGGTAAAAATACACACAAGTAAAAGACTGTTACTACCCATATACCTTATGCAGTCCTTTCTTCACAGAGAACTCCTGGCGTAATACCTAGAGAGAATGATCAGGAGAACAGATGTATATTCAAAAAATCCGAAACCCATGCTTTTGTTAAAGAAACGGTTTCTATCTTCCCTCTGAACTTATTTTCTCACAGCAGTAAAAGCCAAAGTTAAGAATACAGATGCTGCCACCAGGATGCATAAACATTTTACAAGCACAGAGAAAGCATTATGGCTCTTTGAAAGTCATTTTTGGAGTTTGAAGCTTTTTAACTAGGGTATTTTATTTTAAATATGCTTTTTAGTGGTTACAGAAAGTCACACACACATACACACACACACACACACACACACACACACACACACACACACACATGCAAAACAAAAAAAAAAAATACCCTTAGCTTTCTTCACAGGCATTCCAAATTTCAGTACCTTGGTCTAACTTTTACCTTAATGACATCTGAAGGGGGCAATCGGTATACACATTTAGAAGTGTTAGAGATATATAAAACAAGAGGATCTCAGGTCCTCCTTTGCTTCTCTTTATTTAGCTATGTAATTGAGAGGTTGATGGAAAAAAGAAAATTATTTTTTTTCCATTCCATACAAAGACGAAATAGATACAAATTCTGGATTGAACGTTTAACATAATAACAATTGAAAGTTACATAGTCCCTTAAAGTTGGCAAAATGTTTTTACATGCACAAACTATTTGTGAGGTAGATTCTACAACTATTATTTTCCTCATTTACTGGTGAGGAAACTGAGGCTGAGAGAAGTTATATGGCTTGCCCAAAGCCCCACAGAGTCATGGTGGAATTCATTTATTCAATAAGCATTCAGTAAGTAGCTACCACATGACAGAAATGGGGTAGACAAAGAAGAAAACAGACTGTTCCTGACTCCCAGAGAACTTGCATTCTACTGGGGGAAAACATATTCAGAGAGAGAGAGGTGGTAGTGTGGTTAATTTAAAAGAACACTGGATTGGGAATCAGATGACCAGAGTGAGGATTCTACCTAAGTGATCTCATGGACAAGTGTCTCTGGGACTGTTTCCATTTCAGTAAAAATGAGATTGGACAAGATAACTTCTAAGATGTTCTTTCCTGTTCTAAATCTTTTTTATTCTTTTAATTTATTTATTTTTAGCTTTCAATATTCACTTCCACATCCCTCCTTTCTCTTATCTCTATCTCCTCTTATTTTCTTATAGGGCAAGATGGATTTCTATACCCCATTGCCTGTATGTCTAACTTACCAGTTGCATGTAAAAACAATTTTTAACATTCATTTTTAAAACTTTGAGTTCCAACTTCTCTCCATTCCTCCCTCCTCACCCATCCCCACTGAGAAGGCACTCAATTCAATACACATTATATATGTGTAGTCATGCAAAACACTTCCATTAACTGTCATGATATGAAAGACTAACTATATTTCCCTCCATCCTATCCTGCCTCCCCATTTATTCTATTCTTTCTTTTGACCCTGCTCCTCCTCAAAGTATTTACTTCTAATTATCCCCTCCTCAAATTTGCTCTCTCTTCTGTCATCCTCCAAACCCTCACATATCCCCTTCTCTCCTATTTTCCAGTAGAGTAAAATAAATTTTCATACTAAATTGAGTGTGCATGTTATTCCCTCTTTAAGCCAAATTTGATGAGTAAGGTTCACTTTTTCTCTCTCACCTCCCCCTCTTCCTTTCCATTGAAGAAACCTTTTCATGTCTCTTTTATGTGAGAGATAATTGACCCCATTCTATTTCTTCCTTTCTCCTTCTTCTAACATATTCCTCTCACCTGTTATATTTATTTTTTAGATATCATCCCTTTATATTCAATTCACCTCATGACCTCTGTCCATGTGTATATAATCCCTCCAACTACCCTAATACTCAGAAAACTCTCAAGAGTTACAAATATTATCTTTCCATGCAGGAATATAATTAGTTCAACTTCAGTAAGTCTCTTATGATTTTTCTTTCCTGTTTACCTTTTCATACTTCTCTTGATTCTTGTGTTTGAAAGTCAAATTTTCCATTCATCTCTGGTCTTTTCATCAAGAATAGTTGAAGTCCTCTATTTCATTGAATGACCATTTTTTTCATTGAAGTATTGTACTCAGTTTTGCTGGATAGGTGATTCTTGGTTTTAATTTCAGCTCCTTTGACTTCTGAAATATCATATTCCAAGCCCTTCGATCCCTTAATGTGGAAGCTGCTAGATCTTGTATTATCCTGATGGCATTTCCACAATATTCAAATTGTTTCTTTCTAGCTGCTTACAGTATTTTCTCCTTCACCTGGGAACTCTGGAATTTGGATACAATATTCCTAAGAGGTTTCCTTTTGGGATCTCTTTCAGGAAGTGATCAGTAGATTCTTTCAATATCTATTTTACCCTCTGATTCTAGAATATCAGTGCAGTTTTCCTTGATAATTTCTTGAAAAATGATGTCTAGGCTCTTTTCTGATTATGGTTTTCAGGTAGTGCAATAATTCTTAAATTGTCTCTCCTGGATCTATTTTCTAGGTCAGTTGTTCTTTTCCAATGATATATTTCATGTTGTCTGCTCTTTTTTTATTCCTTTGATTTTGTTTTGTAATTCTTGTTTTTTTTCATAAAGTCATTTGTTTCTATCTGCTCCATTCTAATCTTTAAGGAATTATTTTTTTTCAGTAAGCTTTTAGGCCTGCTTTTCCATTTGGCCAATTCTGCTTTTTAAGGCATTCTTCTCCTCACGGGCTTTTTGTATTTCTTTTGTCATTTGGGTTAGTTTGTTTTCTAAAGCTGTTATTTTCTTCAGCATTTTTTGGGTCCCCTTTAGCAAGCAGTTGATTCATTTTTCATGATTTTCTTGCATCACTCATTTTTCTTCCCAATTTTACTCTACTTCCCTTATTTGATTTTCAAAATTCTTTTTGAGCTCTTCCATGACCTGAGACCAATTCATATTTTTCTTGGAGCCTCTGGATGTAGGAGTTTTGACTTTATTGTCTTCTTCTGTTTGCATATTTTGATCTTCCTTGTCACCAACGTTAGATTCTATGGTCTGATTCTTTTTCTGGTTTTTCCTCATTTCCGCAGTCATTTACTTGACTTTTGAGCTCTTTATCAAGGTACTTTTCTGCTTCCAGTGGGGGTGAGGAGGTGTACTACCAGTCACTCAATCCCCCACAATCTATAGGCCTAGAGATCCAGAAACAACCACTTCCTCTGCCCCTGCTCTGCCTGCTACAGGTTCCTCCACCTCCTCTGCTGCCCTGGGGCTGGCACCAGAACACGCTACTCTCTCACACAGCTCCAACAAGCTTTTTCCACTAACCTTCCAATTTGTCCTCAGCATTTTGGGGTTGTGAAGTCTGAAAACTGCCACAGGTCCTAGTGATTCAGTCACATCAGGCCCTATCTGTGCCAGTATGACCCATGCTGGACTGCACTCTGCTCCCAGAAGATGCAATAGATGCTTCCTGTTGACCTTTCTGGCTGTCTTGGGCTGGAGATTTGCTTCACACCATCATTCTGTGGGTCTTGCAGCTCCGGAATTTGTTTAGAGTCACTTTTTCACAGGTATTTTGCAGGTCTGGGGAGGAGAGCTCTAGCAAGTATCTGCTTCTAGTCCCTCTTGCTCTAAATCTTTGAAGTAAATACAAAAATATACCAATTAATGTTGCCTTGGGCAGAGGGAAGGACCCAAATGATGGTGGTGGGAAAGGTGGGAGGGAGTAGAGTCATTTGCAACTGAGTGGAACCATGAAACAATCTAAATAAAAAGACCAAGATGGAGGAACAATACTTTCCAGGCATGGGGAAGATACTCCAAGTCCATCTCTCCTTCTACATAATCACGCTTCCTCTATTCTGGTAGGAAATATAGGTTGGAATGATATTGTTTCCTCCTTAGTTAAAATTATGTTATGATTGCTCTCTGCTGTAGCCCCAACTCTAGTTAAGGTTTTTAATAGCAGAAGATCTGATCTGTTCCAAAGGTCAGGTAACTATAGGTGAATATTTTAGAAACATACTGGAGATGGTAGACTCTGTAAAAAGTTATCCTATAGATAAACAAGTTTCTATACATCATCTGGTAGTATGCTAGTTTATAAAGTTATTTGGGGTGTTAGTAGTTTGTCAATAAGCCAACATGCATTTATTAAGTGCCTATTATATACCAGCTACTATTCTAATTTCTGTAGATACAAAGAGAGGTTAAAAAAATTAAAATAGAACCTGCTCTCAAGGAGTTCACAATCAAATGGGGAGAAAACATGCAAGCAACTACACAAATGAGAGAGAGAGAAAGCGAGAGAGAGAGAGAGAGAGAGAGAGAGAGAGAGATCCAATCATGGAAAGTCATCAGTGAAAACAGGAGATTGCTTGTGCAAGGAACAGCGAGAAGATCAGTATCATGGTATGAGGGAGTGAGTAAGGTGAAAGAATTATGGAAGTTGGGGAGTGGGGGGAAGGTTACAAAGGGCTTTCAAAGCTAAACAGATGCTTTGATATTTGATCCTGGAGGTAATGGGAACTGCTGGATTTATTCAATGAGGGGAATGAAGGGGATGTGGTCAAACCTACATTTTAGGAAGCCAGCTGAGAGAAGGATAGTTTGGTGCAGGGAGAGATATGGGTTAGGTAAACAGGCTATTTCATGAGTTGAGAAGAACCTGCACCAGATTTGTTGCTGTGTCAGAGGAGAGAAAGGGATACAGGAGAGGGAAATATGGGAGACTTGAGGATAGATGAAACATTTGAAAAAGAAATATTTGGTAAGTGATATTACAAAATCAAGTTTTCATACTTTTTTCTGTGACATGGGCCTCTTTGGAAGTTCAATAAATAATATTTTTCAATGCATAAAATGAAAAATCTACAGGGATTGCCAAAGAAACCAATTATATTGAGACACAGCTATTTTTAAAATTTGTATATTTTAGGGTCACCAAGTTAGAAATCACTGACTTCATCACAGAATTTTAGAAAGAAAAAGGTTTTCCTTTATTAAAACTTTCCCATTTTACAAATGAAAAAAACACCTAAGAAAAGTAAATAATTTAAGTGACCAAACTAGTGAGTATCAGTCAGAAAATATTAAGAACTCAAGAATCCTTAGGGACCACAGAGGGAAACAGATTTTTCACAATCCCAAAAGAAAATTCAGCATACAATATTATTCCCCTAGTAGTTTTAACTATTTTTTTAATTTGTAAAGTGTCATCATATGGTTACTTATAATCTTACCTTTAGTGTCTAGCAAATGTTCAATTGTTTTTCTTGCAGTCATTTTTTCAGTCATATCCAACTCTTCATGACCCCATTTGGGGTTTTCTTGCCAAAGATAATGGAATGCTTTGCCATTTCCTTCTCCAGCTCATTTTAGAGATGAGGAAACTGAGGCAACCTGTATTAAGTGACTTCTCTAAGGTAGCACAGCTAATAAATGTCTAAGGCCAGAGTTGAACTCAGCAAACTGAATCTTAAAAGATGTTTATTAAATAATTGATTGATCTTAACTAACAAGCTACACTAATAACTGAGACCAAAATTATCTCAACAATGATGAAATTGAGCTACACATTCAGCTTTTGATTTATGCAACACTGAGCATACAAAGCCTTTACAATAACAGAAAACTGGCCAAATAACAGAGAACTCTTAAATGCATTCTTTTGTGCTGAGAACATCCTGACTGTCAAAAAGCTTAAGAGCCACTAGAATAGATTACCAAATTTTAAAGCATGTTTTTTTTTCTGTGCACACACACACATATGTGCTCATACATTATATATTAAAAGAGAAATTTAGTTAATGTCCACAGCAGGGAAGAACAATTAGGAAATTCATGAGTTATGCTTTGGCTTAAATTGTCTTTATCAGAGTCATTAGTATTGGAAAACACTAAAGTTAATTCAATTCAATAAGTAATGTATCTAACGTCTATTAGAGGTGGTGGTTATGACTACAGAGCCATTATGAGGGATATATTCCAGTTTTCAAAAAGAAGAAGGAGTTCCCAAAGTACAACCTGATGAACTTGACTCTGATGCCTGGCAAAACTGGAGAAATTGTTTCTAAAAGGATGGTAGTTACTCAAGGGGAGTAGTGATCATTAAGCTGGATTTCCCTCAAAACAGATCATTGTAATAGGCAGTATTTACATAATACTTTAAGGTTGGCAAAGTACTCCACATGTGTCGACTCATTTGAATCTACCAGAATAATCTCACTTTCTTCTTTAAGGGGGTGAATAAATGGAGGGATCAGAAGAATGCATTAGATGCAATGTACCTACATTCATTAAGGTATTTGACAAAATCCCTCATATTCTGGAGAATGGAGGTAGATAACAATAAAGTTAGGTGTGTTCAGAACCTGTTGAATAACTCAGATCCTCGAAACCATCTAGGACAACCCCCTAATTTTACTGACTCAGAAACTGGGATCTACAGAGATAGAAGGACTGTCTCATGATCCCAGATAGTAAAAAGCACAATGGACCCAAGCGTTCTGACTCCAAATTGAGTGTTCCATTTCTCACGCTACAGTCTTCAGGTAGAAGCTGAATGACCCTAGGTCTGGGATGTTATAATGGGGATTCCTATTCACACATGGGCCTGGCCTACCAGGAGTTTCTAGGAAGATCCACAATATTTGTAAACATAAGTGTGTGTGTGTGTGTGTGTGTGTGTGTGTGTGTGTTTTCTGGTATGAAAAGAAAATTCTAAAAAAACTAAGCATTTCAAACTTGTTGAAATTTAAGCCCACTATCACTTACCAAGGGTCTTAGTCATATATAAGTCAGAGTAGGGCAGGAAACTCAAGTTTATATCCTAGATAGGGCAGAGAAGTTTTCCAAATAGGTTCTAAGCAACTTGAGGGTAGGGGCAAATATATATTGCTCTTCTATACCTTTGTGCAGAAGGCATTCTCTTGGGCATATTATAGGTCCCCAGTTAATGACTGCAGATTGAATTAGGATGTCATGAATATTTGAATGACATTTGAGTATAGAAAAGTATTTTCACAGGTATAGGAATATACACAGAGACCAGAACCTTATCATAACTTTTGTATTAGAAAGTGGAATGTAAACATTTTGTAGGTGGCCAGTGTTACATTAAATACTTTTCTGGAAATGAGGACAAGGTCTTAAAGGGACTGATTTGGAAGAGCTGTGTCTAAATCTGTGAGTGAGGTTAGAAAATAATATCATTGTGAGTAGGGATTCATGAATTGATATATAATATTTGATATTCCTTCTTCCACTCATCAAAGGGGAGCCTTTCCACATATTTGTTCTTCAAACAAAGGTCTCTTGCTTGACTGTCAACATGTCGGGTTCATGTCCCAGCCTTAATTTTTGCAGCACCAAGATGACAGATGGGAAAGGAAAGACATTTGAGGATAAAGCACTCACCACTCACATTTTCAGTTTTTCAGAGCAATGGAGCTGGATTATTGCTACCTAAAGTGAGAGGAACCTCTGACCTGGGAACAATGAACAAAGGGAGATTTAAAGTCTGAATTCCCTCCAAGCTTAAAATTTCTGACCCTTGTTAAAATAAGCAATTAAGAATAAATACTTTCATAAATTTGTAAGAGTAGCTAAAAGAAAGAATATAAGTAGAATTCATTATCTCTTTCATTTAAAATGATGATGAGTAATAGATGTTAATAATAAAATATCATTCAAAATCACTATGTAATTAAATAACATTACATCATGAAAATTTTTGTATAGAAAAAGTGTCTATTTTTATCAAATATGTAACTTATCAATTACAATAAGTCATGTGCTTTTCTCTAACACATTAAAATGACTAAGTCAAGTATGTTTAGTGGAGGAGGTTATTATATTGTGTTCTGTATAAAATTATCTTCATGTAGCATTAAAATCACACCTTTGAAGATGATGTGATTTTTTTTCATCTCTGCTAACAATCATATGTAAAAATATTTGTCAAAGATTGTTTCTTAGACTTGTTCATCTTTACAAACCCGTATTAGCCCATTAGATTGGTGATGAGAAGTAAGTTTGAATCACAAAGCATATTCAGTCCAAAACCTGTATTAGTAAAATATTTACAATTGATATTGACACTAAAGATTGCATTTCCAACTACCCAATGTGTGGCATAGGCAGAGATAAAAAGACAGTGGGTTGGGAAGTCTGCTCTATTCTTGGCAACACTAATAGTAATACTAATAGTTAACATTTATATAGTACTTTCTTGCTAAGTGCTTTACAACTGTTGTCTTATTGGAGTCTCACACTAAAACCTCGGAGGTAAATGCAATTATGGTCCCTATTTGACAGACGAAGAAACTGAGGCAAGTGGAAGTTAAGTAACTTCCTCACACAGCTCATGAGTATCCAAAACGGGATTAGGGTTCCTGCTTCCTGTTTCAGTGCTCCATCCACTCTGGTGGAGAGTACCAGGAAGTCTCCTTAACAGGGCAACCAAATGTAAATGTATTTGACACAATCAGTAAAAGGCTGTGTAACAAATCTGAGTCAGCACTGGTTTCTAGGAAAGAGTATCCTGAATCACAAAGTCATTGAAAATCAATCTGTCCATTCCCAAGAGCTTTCATCCTCTTTACCTCCCCCCAGTTGTTCCTGGCTAAATTCCTTGAGGAGGTCTCCATTACTTTTTGTCTCATTCTCCTCTTAGCCCTCTGTAATCTGACTTCCTACTTCATCATTCAACTGAAATTGTCTCTTCAAAGTTGCCAACAATCTCTTATTTGTCTATACTAATGGTCTTTTCTCAATCATCATCTTTCTTGACCTCTCTGCATCTTTTGACAAAGTCAATCATTCTTTTCTCCTTGATTGCATCTTCTCTCCCCATGTTTATAAACCTCCTCTCTCTTGCCTCTGTTCCTAAATTTCTCTGTGCTCCTTCACAATGTTGCTTAATGGATCTTCATCCAGGTACTGAAAGCTGATTTGTGGGCATGCCCCAAGGCTTTGTAATCACTATGTTCTTTTGTTTTATACATTTAAAAGCTTTATTCTGGAAAAAAAAGGGGGTTCTTTGACTGCATCAGATTCCCAAAGGGGTCCATGAAACATAAAAGGCTAATTTAGAGGGTTAAATCATTGAATGCAATCCAAGGAATCCAATCTGTTCTGTTCAGTCCCCAAGGTCCAATGCCTCCAAGAAATGCAGATTTCAGCTCAATCTATGGGAGAAATTTTTTTTACCATTCTCTCCAATGGAATAGACTTCTTTAGGAGGTAGTGAGGTGTTTTTCACCAGGGATCTTTAATCAGAGGCTAGCAGGCCACTACATAAACATCACAGAGGCCATTGATGCTTGAGTTCAAGATTGGACTAGAAGACCTCTAATACTCTGTGATTCTGTGACTTTAAAACTTGTATTGCCTTCTTTTCCTCCTACACTTTATATATCTTGCTTCAAGGAATTCTTATATTACCTTTGGCCTACTTACTCAGTTACAAATATTATGATATTTCATTACACCATAACACAACTAGGGAATAGAACATTCTGAAATATAGGGAAACATTGACACCAGAAATACAGACTAATTGTTGACGTGTCTTCTAAAATGATTATGTAATTCAGATATGCAAACAGATCTGTGGTCATATTGACATGATTACTCCTACTCACCATTCAGATCAAAACCCATTCATGTCCTTCCATAATTTTTTCAAAATGGGTTCACTCAACGTACAGAAGGCCTTCCTCATTTTCTTTTTGACATTATATTTATAGTTATGTATTTATGGTACTTAACTGTCCGCATTGACTATTTGCTCCTGCATATAACAAGATAGATAGGTCAATGTAATGTGCAAACTATCCCTTGCTTTTGTCATGTGATCTTCAGTTTTCTTTTTTTCTGATAAATTTCTTTAGTGACATCCTCCACTCATAATTCTTTACTATGCTATAAATGGTCATGTAAAAATAAAGTGCTATAGTTTAGCAAAAATCCCAACCTTGCACTCTATCTTGTCGAGAGTCATTTTTCCATCCAACAAAATGAATAAACCCTTAGTAGTGAAGGGTCAGTCTTGATCACTCTGAGGTGTGGTAAGGAAAAGAACAATGAAAGATAATCCTGAATTATTAAGAAGGGAGGAATTGATTTAGTCTATCACTCTAAACTTTTCCCTGTTTTGTTAAGTGCACATTTGAAAATATGTTATTGGAGAATGGAGCCTATGGTATCTACAAATAAATAGTAAGTGAACACCAAGAAAATGTGGGAAGAAGAGCTGTCCAAATGGTTTTCTAAGGAAATTGTCACAAACGTATCTTCCAATTTCTAGAATTTTATAGTGGAGATTTAACTGGGAGCTGTAGCATTCCAGTTTCCAAAGCTTTTGTGGAGTAGAATAACTTTATAAATTCCTTAGAAGGACATGAAAAGTGATGTTGGCATGGTATTTTTTAATGATCCTGAGCAGAGCTCACAAGCAGTCAAGAGCTCTGCAAAAGACATTTCAGAACCCCTAATACTTGGAAAAATCTCAAATCTCATTCCTTTGATGTGAAAGATGAACTTCGGCATTACAACATTTTGCAACCAGGTGGACAACGAGGGGAAATGTTCAGAACTATACTCCAAGATTTCCTTTGCAATAATTTCTCAATACTCTATCTACTTTCCCACCCCCGCACTCCCCACATACACCTTCTTCCCACCTTCCCCCAATAGAAATGTGGCAGTACATGATCTCATCACAAAAATCACATTGCTTTCTTGGTCTAGCAGGAATTTTTAACCTAGAGTCCATGAACTTTTAAAATATAACTGACTTCCTTTTCTAATACTATGTTTTTCATCCTGCATTTAATGTTATTCTGAGAAAGGATCCCTAAGCTACAACAGGTTCTCAGAGGGGTTCATGACACCCACAGAAAAGGTTAAGAAAACCTGGCCTATGCAAATGATAGTTGATGCATCTGTTTATATGATATTGTGCATGTGAAATTTGAAATTGGGACATATGCCCCAGAATAATTGGACCCCTACATTTCATAGGCACCATTTCAGTGCCTGTAACATTGATAGTATCATAGATAAAAAGCTCTAAGGGACTTCAGAGGCCATGTATTCTAGCATTTTTTTACAGATGAGGAAACTGTGATTCACTGGTAATAAGTGTTAGCCAAGAATCACATTTAGGTCCTATGTCCAATTTTAATGCTCCAAATTCAATGCCTTTTCCACTACACTTCCTGTTTCTGTCCATTTCATGCCAATTGACAGTTGTAACAAGTGTGATCAACATTTCACATTTTGATTATCAGAGTGTATAGGTCTCCTCTCCCTTGTTCAGAACACCTAAAAGCATCAAATACATGCTCAGGAAAAGAATATATGCTCCTCAAAAGCTTGTTAAATGCCTGCTCGTTTTTATGAAAATTTTTATTTTCTGAATTTCAGATGTGTCTTTGACAATATAATAAATCCTACTCTATTTCATTCCATCCAATTGATTCAACCATTCAACAATATTTACTATTTGCCAAGTAATGCACAAAGTAGTACTCAAAGGTTGATTATAATTTTATTAATTCCAAATGATTTTGAGTGACTCTAAGAGATTTTTATGGTTATCTGCTGGTGGTGCCTGAGAACTAAGTTGACATCCAGTGCAGAAGATGAACTGTAAAATATTTTGCTTCCATATCCTTGCCCACCAAAATTTTCATGGGAGAAGAAAAGAGAGATTCTTTTTTGGCAAATGGTCACATAATGTCTCAGTAGACTCTTCCACTTCTAAGTTCATTCTATCCTTGAACTTTTCTAATAGCTAAAAATTTGGATAACTGTTGTAACTAAATGATAACTAAATGAAAGAAAAAAATTATTTGTGGAATCTGTGCTTCCAGTTATATTCAAGAGGTTCAATATTCCCCAAGTCCCTGAATATCTCCAAGGTTTTGTGGGACTAAATTAAGAAGATTTAGCTTAAAATTCTGTGTCCACTGGATATCACTTATATGACCTTGGAGAAGTCTCATAATTTTCCTGAGATTCAGTATTGCCATATGTAAAAGGAGGTTAATGTTACCTGCCATATCTACTCTAAAGATAAGTAATTTAAGAATCATTGGACTACCTGAAAATCATGACAAAATACAGATACATAGATATACAGATATATATAGCTATATCTATATATGGATATGTATTCATATATAGATATACATATGTATATCTATATATCCATATATAGATATATTCTGGGCATCTGATTTCAAGAAACCATGAAGGAAAACTGTCTAGAACTATTAGAACTAGAGGACAAAGGGGAAGAAAAAGAAAGAATTCACTCATCGCTTCCTAAAAGAAATCCCAAAATGAAAAATCCCAGTAATGACATACCCAAATCTCAGAATTTCCAGGTAAAAGAGAAAAAAATTACTCCAAGAAACCAAAAAGAATTAAAAGTATCAACGAGACACAGTCAGAATCAAACAACCATATATACATATATGTATATATATATATATATATATATATATATATATATACAGAGAGAGAGAGAGAGAGAGAGAGATAGAGAGAGAGACAGAAAGACAGAGAAAGAGAGAGAGAACTTCGGAGTACAATATTACAAAAGATAATAACGAAGTCTTCATTTTGCTTTAACTAAATAGACACACTTCTTTCAAGCAGCCCTCATGAGATGCCTTCCAGTTTTCTCACCCTCCTGGTTATCTTTTCTGAATTACTCCAATTTGTCAATATCCTTCTTAAAAAGTGGCACCAGTTATGAATCCCATGGTCCAGATATCATCTGCATGGCAGAATTCAGGTGGACCATCCCTTCCATCACTGAAGTTTGCATTTGACCCTGGAAGAAAGATAGAGTCACCAAAGGAAAGTCACCTTGGTTTCTGTGTGGAGGGTGGATTTGAACAAGAAAAGATATGTCACAAATATTAATTAGGAGACTTGGGCAGTAAGACCTAATGGAGTGACAAGAAGGATGGCGATTATGTAACTGGATGGAAGGGGATATAGGAGAGTTATGTTGTGGAGTCAAAAAACCAAGATTTGACAGTTGACTGGATGTATGGAAAGAGAGAGAGGAATGCTTCAAGGATACTGAATTAAAGGAACCATGATAAATTTCAATAGGGAATGTATGCCGAGCTTGTAGCCCCCAGTAGAATGTAAGTTCCTTGAGAACAAAGTCTTTTTTTTATTTTTTCTTTTGAGTACTCAGGACTAAGCACAACGCCAGGCTTAATAAATTGTGTTGTTTAGAAATGTGGGGTGATTGAGAGTGGTTGAACAGGTGAAATTGATACCTAGGTTGCGTAGAGATAGGCTTTTGACAGAATAACCTATAAATTTAATTGCATTTGCTTTTACAGCGTCTACTGTATATTTATTTACATGAGAAGCAATATGGAGTAGTGGATAAAGAGTAGACAATTTAATTAAAAAAGACATGAATTCAAGTACTACTTCCACAACGAATTTGCTGAATGACCCTGGTCAAGTCTTTTAACTTTTAAAATGCTTTAGTCTAGTCTCTAAGTTACATAGAACTTGCTGATCTTCAGTGGCAGAGAAATCTCTCTCCCAATGAAATCATAGATCCAGTCCCTATTCCTATAAGAGTGTTAGTAGATAAATTACTGGATTTGCAACTAGAAGGAGAATTTAAATTCTCTCTCAGACAATTACTAGTGCGTGATGCTGAACAAATCGTTTAACCTCTCTGTGCTTCAGTTTCCACCTCTCTAAAATGGGAAACTGAGACTCAGTAATGTCTAAAGTCCTTTAGAGCTTTAAATACTGCCAGTAAAATGTAAGCTCCTTCATTTTGTCTTTTGCATTCCTAGAGACTAACACAGCGCTTTGCATTTTATAGGCACAATAAATGCCTGTTGGATTAGACTGTTTTCAATAATTTCATAAACATGGGTCTGTCCTAATGCTACCAACTGTAACCCGTTCATGACTTTTTGGCATGTGCATTTCTTGTCCACATTCTCTTCTATCAATCATCTTCCAAGGAGCCACTGAACATGGTACATGTTTTCTTCTAGGTCTTCTTTTAAAAAATATTTGAAGGGTCCTAATAGTATACCAATACTCTGAGTACAGTCTATTATTTTCCTTTCTTCATGGCCACATGATCACTCCATTACATTTTTCATATTACTGAGCAGCAAAGGAAAGTTCAAAGCAAAGAGACCAGATTTCAGACTGAGCATTTTCTTATTCTAAATTTGAATACACCACTTGAAAATTGCAAGATGTACCTGAGAGCATTCTTACAGTCTAGAGTTCTTCCTCCTGCCTTGCTGTGAGAGGTCTACTCCCCTGGAAAACAAGGAGAGACTGAAAGTCAGAGACAGGCTCAGAGCTGCCCGAATTGATCTAAACTCATTTTGTCCTGACACGCAGGGTAGGGAGGGAAAGCAGTGAGCCCAGAATTGAAGGGCTGTAGCTGAGGAGAGGAAACCAGGGCAACCCCCTCACACACTAGACCTGCCTCGAGCATTTTGACTGCAATGTGTTTTTCATTTTTTCTTCCCACAAAGCAGAGTTTGGGGGATGGGGTAGAGGGTTGAGAGACTTGGATATTTCATCTGCATTCCCCTTTTGGTCCCCCTCCAGTCAAGGGAATTAGAAATGGTGCTAAGAGGAAATTCAAACCAGAGAGTCTTAACCCTACTGTTAAATATCTTATCTTCTCCAGCTCTGCATACCCTGTCCCATCAATGTCACCATCTGATAAAGGCATCACTCTACCCAGCAGTAATAGTGCAGCAGGTGACTGATAATAATTAATAGATCTCTTCAATTACAGCCTCTGACAACATTACTGATAGGCATGTCATGGGTAACGTTACCTAACAAAAGATATGTTGAAAGTATTTTGTTATATGACTACTCCATCATTTATATTTCCTGAATCAGCTTTCTTGAATTCACATCTTAGCAACTGTCTCGTTTGGCATCTGTAAAGGTCCAGCCATACCTCTCGGTCCACATTTTCAAAGGACAAGGATGGATTTGCCCAAGCAGAGCCCACTTTCAGATTTTCAAGGGAGATGGATTTGACTAAATCACAAATAACCAGACATGCAAATGTTAAAGTCTTTTTAGCATAGCCTGGGAAAGAGGAGACTGGCATCTGAATCCATATTTTTTGTTGCTGTTACAAGGAAAAGTCAACCCTTTCCTTTTCTGTTGTTTTTCTTTTTTTTCAAATTTAGCTGTTGATGTTCATTTGGCCATCTCAAGGGGAAACTCAGGCATTGCTGTTTATTTTCTAAACTAATCTAATTATAATTATTTCTATACTTAAGGATGATCTGCAAATGTTTTAAATCAGGTCTTGTTCCCAATGGTCCAACTTACATAATACCATTGTATTCACGCTAATGGATGGGATGAAAACATAGTTACATGCTCATGGGTCCACTGATGCTCACCAAAAAAAAATGCTTATATGCTCATATATGCTTAAAGACTTCAGAGATCAAATCACTCAGTCTCAGGACAGAGGCAAACACAGTATTTTAGAAAGGGAGGTGGCCTGGAGTGACAGAATCTGGGTTCAAATCCTGACTGCGACATTTACTGCTTTGTAACCGTAAACAAAGTCAGTCAGCTGTTCTGAGTTAGTCTCTTCAACTATAAAATCAAGGCATTGGATGAGATAATTTCTAAAGAGCAGTCCATCTCAAAAGCTCTGGTTCTAGAACTTTTTCGATCCAACATGAATATATTAGAATTCATAGAGTGCTGGACTCAGAGTGTAGAAGACCTGACTTCGAATTTTATCTCTGCTATTTACTAACTGTGAGAGTATGGGAAAACCACTTACCCTTGCTGAACCTGTTTCCTCATCGGTAAACACCTTTCATTCCTATCTCACAGGGTTATTGTGAGACTCAAATAAGATCATGCATGTCAAACACTTTGAAAACTTTAACATGTTATAGAAATATCAATAGTTATTGTTGACATTAGCAGCATTATTACCCAATATAGTTATTTCAGCTCCTTACGGGCAAGAACTATGACTTATTCAAACTTCATATCTTGTGATTTGCATATATTAAAAATATCTATGAATGAATGGATAAATAAATGAATTACCATTTTCTTTGACTATGTCTATAAAGTCAAACCAAACAATATAATTCTGATGTAAAGTATCCTCTTCAGTGTTTGAGTTGCATCAATGCATCTGTGCTGCTGTCCATGTGAGTTTCTCCTTCCAAAGGTGTGGATGACATTCATTCTCATCCCTTGTCACGCTTGTCCATGACTTTCTGTAAAACTTCCAAAAAGTTCCACCCTCCTTCCCCTGGATTTTAGAACTTCCTGGATACCAGGAGAGCATGTAGACTATCCATCAGTTATCTTTTGTTCTCATCACATGACTGGTACACCTTTTCCAATTTCAAATACTTTCTTTAGAGTAGGGGGTTGGGAGAGAGAGTTGGATTTTTCATCTGTGTTCCCTCTTTTGTCTCTTTCTTCTATTTCTCCTCTGTTGTGTTTTTAATTCTTAGGAGTCTCCAAGTTATCTGTTATCTGGTCTCCAAGTTATGCTGTTTAAAGAGACTGGTCAAACAAACAAGGCAATTAATTGCCCCCTCTCCAGTTCCCTTTTGCCTGGTCTTTAGACTTCAAACAAAGAAATGCATCAGATCTAACAGTGAATAAAAAAGACCACAAAGTTGACAACTTTAGGTGACAGCTAATGCTTGTTCCCAAACCTTTGCTTCTCCAGTTCCTCACACAAAGTTACCTTGGGTCAGAAATCCTTCTCTGAGATGTTAGAGGCACTTGGAGCTGCCATTTTCTCATTAGTAGTGGTATTAGTATAGGGTCATAGCGCAAGAACTGTGAAAGATCTAAACGACCAACTGGTTGGAGGTTACTCTCATTCTATAGATGAGAAAAATGAGTTCTAGCGTTGCCCAAAGTCTCACAGGTAGTAAGTATCATAGGTGGGATTTAACTCAGATCTTCTGCCCCCAATGCAGCAAGTCTAATCAACTATAATTTATTAAATGCCTACTATGTGCCAGGCAGGGCTAAGCACTGGGGATACAAAGAAAGGAAAGGAAAAACAAAAAACAAAAAATAAGTCCCTCTTCATTTTCTATTGTTCTTTGTGTGATTTATCCACTGTCACAGAGGATCCCTATTGGAACTGAAAAGTCTTGATCTTACTATGAGCTCCGAAGTCGAAGGAAATATGTTGAATTACTCCAGGGTGTTCACAACATGTTTAGAAAGGCACTTGGGGGAGAGTTTGGAGTGACTCATACACTAGTCTCTACTAGCATAACACTCTTCAGGAGACCATAGTTTTAAAATATTGTATAGAGGAATATGTGCACAGAGGCTTCTATTGCTTCTGGGCCCTTTGTGAGATGGCACAAACAGTATTATTTCTAGTAATGTTGTATTTGAGCTCATGCTGTTTTCATGTTTCTCCCCCTCCCTACCCCACCCCATCACACTCAAGCAGATTTTGTGGCTTCCTATAGAAACTGCTCTTTTCAGCATTTAAACCCCTTCACAATCTGGCTCCTATCTATCTGCCCACATTACTCCCAATAATACACTCTACATTCCTGCCAAACTGGTCTGCTTGCTCTGCCACGTATATGACTCTCACCTCCATGTCCCCAGTGCCTGGAATGTTCCCACTTCTCACATCTGCCTCTTGGAATCTCTTGGTTTTTTCAAGTATCTATTCAACAACCACCTTATACAAAAGCAAGTTTTATCTCCCTCCCCTCACCCAGTAGAGCATACGTATCATTTACATTTACTTGTCTGTTGTACTATGCCCTGCCCCAGCTCCAGCAAAATATAAACCCTTTGAGGGTTGCAATTATTTGGTTTTGTATATATTATATTGTAGTTGCACATATTCTATATTTTGTATATAATTCTTATTTCTATAGAATCTCCCTCAGTTCTTGGAAGGCAGGCATTGTTTTTTTTCCATTTCTTGTATCTCTAGTGCTTAGCAGAGTTCCTGATATATAGTAGGTGCATAATAAATGTTTGTTGACTAACTCTTGTGTGCATTCCTAGCATCTAGTCCAGTTACAGTCACCTCCTTGTTGTTATTGTTAAATTAAACTGAATTAAATGCTACACTCCCTTTAGGTACTCATCAAAATATTATTCCCTCTTATGATGTAGATCAAAATATTCCATCCATGTCTACACATTAAGGGAGTTCTCATCTTTTTCCTGACAAGTTCAGGACAGTAGGTCCTTCTTTGAATCACATTGTCATTGAGAGATATGGGCTATGGGTTACCTATTCGCAATTCTTCTAGCCCACCATGTGGGTCACACACTTCTAGCATGGTCTCTCTTATTCTGTTTCTCTTGTGTAATTCCAAGCTTCCATCTTATAAAAATATTAGCAATATCATCTAGATGATTTACAACATAAAATACTTTTATAGATATTATCTCATTGGATCATCATAAGTGCCCTATAAACATAACCCAAAAAGTCTTAATTTTCACTCTACAACAGCAACTCAAAGAGGTTATCAGATTCACCAGTCACACAGTTAGTAAATGATGGGGTTCAAACCTCTCTGTTCCATTGACTTGGACAAGGCAATTCCCCTCTATGAACTTCAATTTCCTCTTCTATAAAATGAAGTAATGGTATTAGATGACCCTAGTGGTCCTTCTAAGACTGAATCATATCTGAGCTCACACATTGCATTTCTTTTTGCCAGATTCTCAGCCTCCATTAGGGAAGTTAGGTAGCACAATGAATAGAGTGGAGGGCCTGGAGTCAGAAAGTCTCATCTTTATGAGTTCAAATTCAACCTCAGAACTTACTAGCTTTGTGACCCTGGGCAAGTCATTTAACCCTGTTTGCCTAATCTGTAAATGAGCTGGAGAAGGGAATGTCAAACCACTCTAGTATCTTTGCCAAGAAAACCCCAAATGGGGTCAAGAAGAGACAGATACAAGTGAAAAAACAACTGAATAACAAGAATAAATCTCCTTTATAATTAATATTCAATTCAACAACCATTTATTAAAACACTATATGAAGAAAAGAAGCTCCTTAAGGACACAGCCTAGGTCATTTTTTATTATAACATGGGGCCATCTACATCCACCATCTACATCCCCTTCATCTTCCTGATCTCCGAATTCTGATCCTGGAGAGCTGGACTTTGATAGGTAAATTTTTGTTTGATCTTGCTCAGAATCAGACCTTAATCACTTTCTATGTCACCTAACCTCTGTCTGACTCAGTTTCCTTGACTGTAAAATTAAAATAATAGTAACATCTACTTCCCAGAGTTGTGAGCATCAACTGAAATAATATGGGTAGAGTTCTTGCCCCAATGTTTGACACATGGTAGGTACTTAAAAAATTCTTGTTTTCTTTCTTCCTTCTTTCCTTCTCTATCATTTCCTGGCCAGTTTTCCACCATGTTGCCACACCTGTACCCTATAGCCTGTCCCCCTTCCTACCCTTTATATACTATCTTCCCATAGTTGGACTTTGAGTTACCTAAAGACAAGGACTTCCTTGTTTGCTTATGCTTGTGTTTCTAGTGCTTAGCATAGTGACTGGTGCATAATAATCACTCATTCATTTGAATTCCCAATTCCTTGCACATAGTAGGCACTCGATAAGTGATTGCTGGATGAATTAAATGAGGCAACAAGGGAAGGAATCAATCAACTTATTAGCTAATTAATCTTTACATAGCCCTGAGACAGACGCTGGGCTTATACAAAAAAACCCTACCCCTTAACAGATCGTCTGTCTGGGTGGCACACTGCTATACAACATTATAACAAACAAACAAAACAAAACAAAAAAGGTGTATTTTAAGTGAGACTAGCCTAGTGAATCCCCTGTTCACAGACAATGTGGAAAACAAAAGAAGCAAGGATTCGCCTGCCCGAGTTACTTGAGTCTCTAGGGTTCACCACATAAAGACATAGAGAAAACAAACCACAGAAAGGCTTCCCTCTATGGAAGAAAGGGAAGAAAAAGATACGAAAAGCACAAGATGAAGACGCATAGTTGGGTTTCAGTTTGCACAGATGAAGGGAATTTGTTGTTATAGTTCAGCTGTTTCAATCTTGTCGGATTCTTTGTGTCCCCATTTGAGGTTTTCTTGGCAGAGATCTTGGAGTGGCTTGCCATTTTCTTCCTCCAGATCATTTTACAGACGAGGAAACTGAGGCGGACAAGATGAACTGGTTTGCCTAGGGTCATGTGGGTAGGGGCCATATTTGAACTCAGGAAGATGAGTTTTCCCGACTCCAGGGTCCATGCTCTATCCACTGTACCATCTAGCTGCCCCACACTAAAACCTACATTAAATTTAAGTATCTTAGACTTACCCATATTTCTGTGTCTATATGAGACTGAACGTATGTACATGATTTATATGTATAGATACAGATTTCAGGGGCCTAGAGCTGGTTCACTAATATGAGGAATCCTGATGTGGTTGCTCCCTCCACTCAAACAGATAAATAATTGGCATCTAACTTATTGTAACTCCTGAAAGGCTATGACCACAATGTATGTCCAAGCTCAAAGTTCCTCCAGTACTAGGTCCCTAAACAAAATGATCTCTCAGGGTCTCCCCAACAATTCTGCCCTCTAATTTTACAGCAGGCGTGCCTTTGAGATGCTGGTAATTATGAGGTGGATTCTAAGGACAGGGGCCCCAAAGGTCCTGCAGCTTCTGGGTTGTCACAGAGACATGACTATAGAGAAGGGATTGCCTTGTCATCTGAAGACCACTCTAGCTGGAGGAAGGGTGTGATCATGTCCTCTGACTCAGTTGGAAGTAAGGGAGCAAGCATCCAAGCTCTAGGAATGTGATCCTATCAGAAAGGGAAGGGATACCAAGAGGCTGATGAGCCAAGGATCAAGGCAACTGGAGCCAGCAAGTGTGAAGAGTAAGTATTAACTTGGTGGAAAGCCAACTTGAAACTGGGCAGGCAGGCAGGGCCAGATAAGCAATCACAGCTGAGACAAATTGCCTCTGATTTCCAAGCATGTCCATACAGAGTCTTTCCTTTGACCCACTAGTATGTTGCAGTGATCACATCTCATTCAGAATCTTAAAGAGTCAGTACATGTACCACCATTTCCTAGACAAACTCCAGACCAAAGTGGGTTCTGTCACACCTGTGCCAATCTCATACCAGTCTCCCATTTCAATGTCATTATATTCTTAATAATAACCTTTTAGTTTATATTCCATTGGTACAATAAGTAATGGTAACAAATAAAAATAACTCATATCTATATACTGTTTTTAAGGTTTACAAGATACTTTGCCCACAACAACCTGATGAAGTACACATACTATTTCAATACTGCAGATTCAGGTAATTTAAGCTTGGGGAAATTAAAGTGATGCCTATGGTCACAAAGACAAAAGAGCCAGAATAAGGTTTCTAAACCAGGTCCCCCCACTCCAATCCACCTTTGACCTGGAGATTTTGTCTTTTCTTCATGAATATGGACCATCCCCAACTTGCAGTCCAATTAGTCAGTCAGTAAGCATTTATTAATGCCTTACTATGTGATGGAAGGCTAAGTGATGGAAGAGATACAAAAAAAGGTAAACATATAATGCCTACCTTCAAGGAGCCCCCATTCTAATGGGGGAGACCACAGGCAAACAACTATAAACTTACAAGATACGTACAGAACATGTTCAGGTATGTCCAACTCTTTGTGGACCGTACTGTATTAGCCTTAGTTTCCCCATCTATAAATGGGGTAAATAAAACTTAACAGTTTATTTTGAAAAACAAATGACTATGTATATACATATATATATGTGTGTGTGTGTGTGTGTGTGTGTGTGTAAAAAAGTGTAGCTATATATGTTTATATAGGCATAAGAATTTGTAAAACTTCATATACAGTATCAATTATTTATGTTGTATACAACATAATTAATATTATATATAAGAAGCATTTTACAAACCTTTAAGCAATATCCTGAAGTTAACAATCTCTTGCCAAACATCTATTTAGGACCTGCTATGTGCCAGCCACTATGCCAGATGCTGGAGAAACAAAGACAGAAACTATAAACATTCCCTGCCTTCAAGGAACTTAGTATATCACCTTGGAGAGTTACAGTAACTAAAAGTATTCATGTCCCTACATTCAGTATGGATGTGAGCCTCTCCTTATTTAACTGTGCTGGTTCTTAGAAGCCAGGTATCACTGTGTTTCCTGCATCCACTGAGTGCCTCAGACAATATATCTCCATGTGAAGGACTAGGAAACAAGGACAAACCCTCTTGAATAATCTTCTATTCCAGACCAACAAAGGGGGAGACCATGATCCATCTGGAGTCATGCCTTATCCAGACACGAACTTGGTAAACCCAACGTCATGTAAGACCTGAGCTAAATTATAAACTTACTTCCCTTCCCCTAGAACAAAGGAAAGAGTATGCCATCAAGTGTTGGGGCTAAATATTGTATTTATCTTGTATAGATTGTATATTGATCTTGTTATGTCTTTGAAACAAATGTCCTTTGGCAAATGCTAATCAATATTAAATGACTACATAGAAATGGGATGCCAATAACCAGCACCTGAAGATGGGACAAACCCAGGTGGTGGGGGCTTGAGCCAAAGGCAGTAAAGTAGTAAAGTGCTCTAGAACTCTTAGGGGCAGATAAAGCTGATTGATGCTGGGAGAGTCAAAGTATACTTCCTCAAGCACAGTGTCTGTCTCTGGGACTGTTTTCAAAGCATTTCCAGCTACATAAGGCTTAAGCAGAGGTGCTAATCACTTAAATATCCTTTGAGAATCCAGCACTCACATTGATCATCGTAAGACATCCAGAAGAACTTCAGTCGGGGGACCATCACCTAGAAAACAAATAATAGCAGAGATAAGTTAACTTGGCTTGACTGATGACTCAGGGTCTTTGCAACGAAAAATTCACTAACATATTGCAACTGACTTCTGTGGCTACTACTTTTCCCCTCTGTCCTCTGTGAAATATAAGTTCTCAGTTGCTATGTTTACTGACATTATCTGTATTTCTAATAATAGTTCCTTTTCCTCAACACCTGTATGGCAATTAAAGCCCCCTTCAATCTGACTCCAACATCTCTTTCCAGACTAATGACAACACATCCCCACCCTCTCCTTATACACCCGGTGTCCAACCAAAGCATCTTGTTTGATCTGCTTGGAAAAGATTCCATATCTTTCCTCCTTTATGCAAGCTTTCCACTTGTTTGGAATTCTTACTTCCTCCTCTTTGACCTCTTGAGATCCCTATCTCCAATCAACTCAAATGCCATCTCCTACAAGAGACCTCTCTTGATTACCCCAGTTGTTAATGTTCCCCCAAGAAATTGCTTTATATTTCTTTCTACATATTGTGTATTCACTTATCTGGGTGCATGATATTTTCTCCCAACAGAATATGAAGTCTTTGTGGGTAGAAACAGTTTGTCTTTGTTGTGTTTTAGACTTTGTATTTCCAGAGCCTAGGACAGTGGCAGGCATACTAGAGGAGGTTAATAAATGCATACTGAATTGAAAATTGAGCCCCTCTCTTTGTCCCCTTCCATTTGCCACTTACAACTACCATGATCGGAGAAACTAAATCACCAAGCTTTTTAAGAACTGAACGTTCAAGACAAGTCAATGAGACCAAATGACTTAGTGCATGGGCTTTGTGACAGTTACCGCCATTACCCCAAACCTTTCTCTCTTTTTTTGACTTGCTGGCAGTTTGGGGGTTATTTTCTACAAGTTCTACCTTGCTGAAAGACCAACTTTAAAACTAGTTCAATGTGACTCTAAAATGAAAACCACTGTGAAGCCCAGAGGCCAAGGGAAAGTCCAATAACCCATGGTAGCTCACTTTAAATTTGTGTTCGCTAGTGACTTCTCACACCCTGGCACTGACTCAGGGTTGTAGCAATAAAAGAAAGCACTTAAGTCTGCCCCCAAAGGTTATCTCTGAGCTATTCCATCTGGAAAATCCTTGACCTCCCACTGAAGCTCACACAGACTCCTAAATCTCCTCGCAGCAAGCCATCTCAGCCGCTGTCTCCTGCATCCCTTCTCCTCCCCAAAGTGTCTGTAGGCACATTGATGTTGCCTCATCTTCCTGCTTTCACAGCTGTCTGCATTATCACCTGAAATGATCTTTCCTCTTGGCCCAAAGCCATAGGATGTGGCAGAAGCTTTTCGTCATCCCAGAAAGCAAGACTACCTTTCTCATTGTAGGCTCTGCTAAGATTACCACCTTTTTGGACAGTTTAAATCTGGTTCATATCACGATCTCTAGTAAACACTGTAGGATATTTTGGGTTTCTTTTCATTTTTTTTTGTTTGTCTTGTTTTGTTGGCCATGATCATGACGATGGCTACAAACTGTTTGAATTCTATAACAGTTACTGCAAAATAATCAATTAGTCGTCCATGAATTGAGTTGAAATTTCCAACTACTGCATTATATTATGGTAAGCAAAACACATGAAGATTTTTTTCCCCTGTACCATTATTTTAACTGCATATTTTATTTGCCCAGTGGGTTTAAAATTTATAGGATGTGATTTGAGAAGAAAAAGACCTAATTGGATGAAGACATACCTCAAACTTTCTTTTCGAAGTCCATGATTAGATGAGAAAATCCAACACAATAGACAAGAATTTATGGTTAACTCTGAATCTGTGCCACCTGAGAAAAATTTAAGCCCTTTTAAGGTGAGTGAAGTCAAGGGAAATTTTTGCTGATTGGTAATGTGCCAAGGGAGGGAGGCAAAGATGCTAGTCTCTCAATTGGGTCAGGCTGTTAGCCTCCATTATTTCACATGTGGACCAGACACATAAGCCATAGACATACAGATGGAAATGTCATATGCACAAAGATTCAATGTACTCACCATGCATACAAGTGCATGCCATAGAGCTACACAATATCCACACAGAAACAATATGACAAGACCATACAAACCCAGAGATGTATATCATAGACAAAAGAAAAATATCTCCATGTTACCATACACAACATTCCATATCAAATAAATGCTCAACAAACACACAAGCATAAATACCGTGCAGCTGTATTGATAACTATGATGATATCTGTGCTATATACATAGTACATACATTATAAAAACACGGAGATGTATATTCTGCACCCAAAATGATATACCATATGCTTCTATCTCATACCCACAGATATACTGGTAATAAGGCTAATGGCTAACATTAGGTAGCACTATGTCCCAGGCAATATGCTGAGCATGTTAAAATTATTATTTCATCTGAACCTCACTTACGATATAGGTTATTATCCACATTTTACAGATAAGGAAACTGAGGCAAACAGATGTTAAGTAACTTACCCACACAGCTAGTTGCACAAGATACAAAACATAAATACACACAGGCATAAAACACACTCAAGACTCATACATCTGTATATTACCTACATCCTGCAAACACAGAATACCCTCAAATATACACAAGGATAGATACCACATACATATATGCACAGATAAGAAGGACACTGAACTAGAGAGCAGGTGATCTCCCATCCCGCTTTATTTCTGACACTAATTGTATACATGTGTTCATTCAGTCATTTATCGGTCCTGTCCAACAATTCGTGACTTTATTGGGTGTTTTCTTGGCAAAGATACTGGAGTGGTTTGCCATTTCCTTTTCCAGTTCATTTTATAGATGAGAAAACTAAGGCAAACAGGGTTAAGTGACTTGCCCAGGGTCACATAAGTATTAAATTTATGAGGTCATATTTGAACTCAGGAAGATGAATCTTCCTGACTCTAAGACAACACTCTATCCACTATACCACCTAGCTGCTCCTTGCATATATATATACATATATATATATATATATATTTATAAACACACATATGTCATCTGTATTCATGTGGCATATTTTTGTATGTATATGGCATTTATTTCTGAGTTTATGTGATATATCCAGTATGATACACATCTGTGTTTATGGGGAGGGGTCTATGTACACGTTTTGTATTTGAATATTTGTTTGATTGTAGGTATATACTGCCTACACTTTGACGCACACTCACACACAAGTTTTTGCTGTCTTCACCGCACTGTCCTGCCCTCTGTTTGTCTTCCTGCACCAGCTTCAGTCACTGCTTGTTTGCTTAATGCTGGCAGATCATCCTGGATGATCTCTTCACAGTAGCATATTGACAAGGTTAGCCGATTGATCCTAACACTCCCTGATTATCTCCACACAGGCAGCAGACACAGATGCTGGGAGGACAGCTCTCTGCCAACATCCTTTACCCAATCAACTGGGACACTTCAGGGTCTCCACTACTGCCCTCTATTTCACGGGAATTAACCCTTTGCAAAATAAAAACAGCTGTGTCCTGGTGACTGGCTGGCAAAAACTGCAAAATCCTCCATCGAGCTGGTGATATATTACAAGTCAATTCAAAGCAGTTCAACACGAATCCATGTGCCTACTATGTGCCAAATACTGTGCAAGTAATACAAAGACAAAAACAAACAATCCCTATCTACCAAGATCTTATATTCTACTAGAGATCCATGGATAAGTACAAAATATAAAGGAAGTAATGGGGGGAGGGAGTTTAAGGGATTAATAATTGTTGAAATCAGGAAAGTCATTTACCAACTTGAATTGAGTTTAGAATACCTAAGCCCATTAAGGATTCCAAGAGACAGGACTGAGGAATAATATAGCATTGTGAGCATGGGAGACAGACCTTATAAGGACACAGAGAAATAGAAGATGGAATTTTGTGAATAAGAAACTACAAGTAGGTCAGTTTAGCTGGAAAGCAGAATACATGAGAAGGAGGGAGGAGTAACATGTAACCATCCAGGAAAGATTCTTAAACTTTTCTTAAGTAGTAATATCCTTAGCCTTCACTCTCTTTAACTCAAAACTTATAATCATGCAATATGGTACTAGAAGAGACCTTGGAGATTGTCCAGTTCAATTCTTTCTTTCTTTATATCTTTCTTTCTTTTTCTTTCTCTTTCTTTCTTTCTTACAAATGGGAAAACCACAGACAAGAGTGGCAAAGATATTTACCCATGGTCACACAGGCAGTTAGTGGAAAAACACAAGTTCCCATGTAGTTCCTTTCACTTCTCATTCAGTCAGCTTGCATGAAAGTCTATACCCATTTACCATGTAGGTAACTTGGTGGAGACTTCCTTTATGCAAACACAAATGTCAGTAACTTGACTCTTATGTATTGTCTCTTTTATTAGGCAGCCAAATGGCAGCTACTTGAGTGAATGAATTCTGTGTCTCATTTTCTAAAATGATTGTTATCTCTCTTTTATTATTTTAGGATGGATGTCCTTTCACACTCACGTTGCTTTGGCGTGATACATTCATGCTGGTTTATGAAAAAATCCATACTTCAGACTAGACAATTATATAATCTTGATATAACCAGAGTGTCAGCCCATGTAATGAATGTGTTAATAAAGTGCACAGAGTGATTTCTCTGCCTTCCTACTTACTGTAGATCATATTCGTTTCTGTGCCACAAATGCATACAATACAATAGTTATTGTTACATTTTATCTTCTGTTGTCGAAATTTTTTGAAGGATCACACAACTACGGATGGGCAAAGCTCAGAAAGACTTGAATCAGAAGCTCTTTGGCCCCCCCAAACCTCATTAAAGTGGGATTTTCTCAAAAAGAAATAGCTTTAGAGATCTTTAATCTCCATTAAGATAGGGTTTCTATGCTGCTACCCTTTCTCACCTTCCACTGCCACATCTGCTGGTGATCATAGGTCCAGAGAGGAGGTGTAAGAGAATATAAAAGCTGAAACTACCTTTTCTTCATATCCGTAAAGTCTTAAATCAAGCTCAAACAGTCTAGCAGCTGGCCTATTGCTAGCTCCCTGTGTCTAATCTCCCAGAAGAATTCAGTGCTTCAGCCAGACCATCTTGGAGCTGGCCACCATCCCACCCTTTGCAAAGCCTATTTCTCAAGCCTGGAACACCTTCTTCTTCATATCTTCCCAATAATTTCTATTCTTTGATTTTGGGATCCAGACTAAACTCCCTGAAGAGTAGAGTTTTCAGAGTTGGATGGAACCCCACAGGCCATGTAGTCTAAAACATACTTAAACCAGAACTAAAATTCCCTCTCTAGCATACCCAACATATGTCTATACAATAAGAGAGACCTCCAGTGAGAGACCTCTCCTCTCAATTTGGGAGATTTCCATTTTCTCTATAGGAAGCTTAATTTTTTTTCTTTGACACTTATACCCCTTGCCCTTAGGTCTGCTCTTGAGAATCAAGCAGAGTAAGTCTAAACCACAGAATGGCTCTTTAAAAATTTGAAGACAGTTATCTTTTCCCCCTACCTGATACTGATAGACTAATTCAATGGGCTGCCCAATCCACTGCTGATCATGAGCTAAGCAATATTCAGTGTTGGGTTCCTTTGCTTTTCCTCTATGGGTGGCCAGTCTGAAGCCTTTTGAGTGGCCATGACCTTCAACAAAATGTGTGCTAAAGTTTCAACAATTAAGTAGTGTCATCCATTTATAGGAGTACGGAGAGAATCTCACCATCAAAAGTGAATTCTTTCTGCCTATATGATGTGCAGGACATGCTCCATGATAATGATGAATGCCATATAAACACATATGAATAAGCAAACATTTATCCATTTTATACTTCATTTGATGGTAATACTCTACAATGAAAAAAGATCATTGAATATGAACGTCTCTGTGAATGTGGACAGTTTGTCAAATCTTCCATGTGATAACCCTTCAAATACTCGAAGACAGCTATCATTCCCTGTCCCACCCCATGTTCTTCTTTTCTTTGAACTAAATATGCCTACTTCCTTCAAATAGCCCTTAGGGATCATGGAACCAATGTTCTTCATCACCTTATTTGCCCCTTTCTGGGGTGGCTCTATCAATGTCCTTCTTAAACAAACTTAAAGCTGAACACAGCACTTTAGATGAAGATTCATGGCACTACATCCATTGGGACTATTGTTCCCCTCTCCTGGAAATGATACCTTTCTTAATGTAGCCCAAGTTCACATTCACTTTTTTTGACTTGCCATGAGGTGACACAGTGGAAAGAAAGAGAGATGGGCTGGAGTTAGGAAGAATTTTCTTCCCAAATTTAAATCTTTCTTCAGACGTTTTTACTAGCTGTATAACCCTGAGCAACTCATTTGATCCTATTTTCCTCAGCTATCTCATCTGTAAAATGAGCTACAGAAGAAAATGGAAAACCACTCCAGTATCTTTGCCCAAAAAAACCTAGTGGGTGTCACAAAGAGTCAGACACAACTGAAACGATCCAACAAGAACATCACACTACCAACTCAAATTGAGCTGATAATTCTATAACCTCCACCCTCCCCGTCCCCCCGATCTTTCTTCAGACAAATTGCCATTGAATCCTGCCCTCTGTATCTTGGTCATGTGAAGGTGAATTTTTTGTACCTATCTATAAGATTTTACATTGATCCTCATGGAATTTGATTTTATTAGATTCAACCCAACACTCAGTCTGTCAAGATCCTTTTAGCAACTGATTCTGACTTCCAGGGGGTCAGCAATCCCTCCCAGCTTCGTGTTGTCTATAAATATGTGAAATGCAATATTTATGCCTTTTACAAATCATGGATAGAAAATTGTTAAGTAGTACCTATTACACAGACAATGAAACTGAAACTCAGAGAGGAATAGGGTTTGGGGAAGGATTTGAAACCAGGTCTTCATGATTCCAAAACAAGAATTCCATTCATTATATCAAAGTGTCCTTCCAATGCAGAGGGAAGCTAAACACATAAATTATAAAAGAAGGAAGAAAGTTCAAAGTAGACATTCAGACAAAATTGCTATGAGAGATGTGAGGAATGAAAGATCACTTTCTTTTGATTGTGATCGGAAGTATGAAGGAAGAATTCAAAAAGTTGTGATCTAAATTGGACCTTGAAGGAAAAGAGGGCTTTCATCTAGGAGAAATTGAAGAGGGAAAATCCATCATTGCAGGAATGGAAGGCAGCACAAACAAAGGAAAAAGACAAGCAAGAGTTGGATGATAACTCTTGGGAACAAAGAATAGCCCAATTTGTTCTTCATCTATGTGAAGGAAATAAAATGAGTTGACTGGTCAAGTCGGCTGGATCCAGAATTTTAGAGAAACTCAGGAGCCAGAACCAAGAGTCTATTCAGTTGACAATGGGGTCATTCAAAAGAAATCAGCCTAGTCATCCACATTGAAAAACCAGAGTATGTGAAGAAAGAATACTGCCTGAATTGTGACATTAAGTTGGACAGGCAATCCGTTGAATTGTTCCATGAGTGCATTTATCTTGAACAGAGACTATAGACAGACATTGAAATAGGATCAGAACTGAGCAGAAGGAGAAGATTAAGTTGGATTACACATCTGGGAAATTTCTTAGTACTTCCAAAGATCTCAACCTGTTTTCCACTGCAAAATTTCGTTTATTTAAACAATAGTACTCTCCTCATAATTCTCTATAGCTATAAATAATAGAACATTATGTTTATCTCCAAAGAATAAAAACTGCAGTTCACCCAAAGGGCAGTGGAAAGATGCATGATAGGCCAGAGGAAGCTATAGAATAATGTTACAAATGACCTGCATAATTACATTTGGGGAATCATAGAGGCATATATGACCTGAAAAGGAGATGGTGCACAAGGATGTCTATAGTGGAGTGCCCTAGAGATCTTCCCTTGCCCTTGAGCTATTAAATGACTTTATCAGCAACATATAACAATAACTAGCACTGTATAATGCATGAAGGTTTTCAGAGTTCTTCATTAATGTAATCTCATTTGAACTTCATGACAACCCTAAGAGGTAGGTACTATGATTACTCATTTGAGAAGTGAAGAAGGTGAAACTAAAAGAGGCTAAGTGACTTGTCCAGGGTCACACAACTAAAAAGCGTCTGTGGCAGGATTTGAAAACAGGTCTTTTTTATCCAAGTCTAGCATGCTATATCCCCTCTGTGACCAACTGACCCAGCGACTTTAGGGAAGGCATCTCTATCAAATCTGTGGACAACACACTATGTGAGCTAGAGCTTACCTGTCAGGAAATAAAGTGAGCATCCCCAAGGGTGTCAATGGGCTGGAAAATGAAATAATGGAACAAGATTAAATTTAGTAGAAGCATACGTAAAACTGTACACTTGTGTTTAAAAAGTTACCTGCATAAGGATAGAATATGAGAAAAAACACGGATCTAAACAGTTCATGTGAAAAAATTCTGGAGTGCCCAGTCTCGGGATGAGCCAACAGTATGACAGAAAGCCAAAAGCTAGTGTAAGCTGAGCCTTCACAGCTTAGAGGAGGTGATAGTCACACCATACTTTGTCCTGGCCGTGCCGCATCTGGGGAATTATGTTTAGTTCTGGACAACACACTTTAGGAAGACAATGAATAAACTAGAGTTCATTCAGGGAAGCATGAATAAAAGTTATGGGACAATGCCATACGAATATGGCTTAAAGAAATGGGGACTGTTTGGCCTGGAGAAGAAGAGACTTGGGAGTGCACGATTATTCTTTTCAAATATTTGAAGGGCTGTTACGTGGAAAGGGGGCGAGGCATGTTTTGCTTTGGTTCCAGAGGGCAGACTAGGAAAAAGAGACAGAGATCACAAAGAAGCTAGTTTCAGATCAACGTAAAGAAGGAAATTATAAGTATAATATATATACACACGTATGTGTATATATACATAAACATACGTGTGTATATATCTATGTATGTTTATATACCCACACATACATATCTCAACAATTCATGTTGTTCCAAAGTAAAATGGACTGCCTGAAGCACTTGTTCTCAACAGAAGTCTTTATGTGGAGGAAAGTTGGCCTCTTCTTGGTGGCTTTATAGCAGGAGTTCCAATAGTTACAGGTTAAACTAAACAAACTCAGAATTCCATTCCAAATCTCAGCATCACAGTCATGATTCCCTCAGTAACTTGTGCAGTGTCCTTCCTAGAAAAAGGCCATTGTCTTCTCTGAAGGGCAGAGCCAATTTACTGCTGCCCAGTGAAAGAATGGATTCCCTAGGAAATGATGGTCTCTAGTTTAAAGGTTGGGTTGTATTGGAAGGCCACCAGATGTTAATTTCCACTCTTGCCAAATTCCCATAGCACCCTGTATCATAGGCCACTAATAGCTTCCATCCCATTTTACTAGCCCCATAATTCAGAGAAAATTTGCAACCTGGGCTTCCCTTGAAGCTTTTCTGGATTCACTTGCTGCTCATGTGCCCTGTCTTATCATTCTTTCATACCAATGCTTGTCTCTCATTCTATTCCTAATTGTTCAATTATTTTAATTTCTTCTCTTAGACCCCTCCAAGTCCCATCATAGTGACAGTTCCCCTGGTGATTCTCAAGAGGGTGCAGTTCCTATTAAAACTTCACATCCTGATCCTTTTAGCTTTCAGAAATTCCTCATCCTGGGACTTATTTTGTTCAACTTTCTTACTTCTGACTGCATTGGAGTTTTGTCAGGGTTGTCAGTTCAACTGGCAGAGGTTCAGAATTATGTCTCGGGTGCTTTGTGAAAGTTCCCTCTTCAGAGACTAGGTCTATTTTTTTTAATTGTGACAGACCCTGCAACAACAGGCTTTTGTCATTTTAATGCATATGATGCAAAAAAACAAAATAAAATCAAGCATCAATTTCAGTCAGAGCTTGCTAAATAAACATTGCCCACATCACAACCACTTTTGACTTGGCTTTGTCAAAAAAAATGTTTTTCACCAATAATAAGAGTATTACCATATTCAAATTTGTGAATATACTCAAATCCTGAAAAAAAAAATTTCATGGCCTATTCATCTCTGCCTAGGGAGCTGTGCTATTTATTCTCTTTCAAAATATTTCTAGCACAAGAGAAGCTTGCCTTCAATATCTCTGCAAAAAACAGGTCCATGATACATAATCAAGTCAGAAAACATCACCAAACCTCTAGGATTATATCAAGCAATTGCAGTACTAGTCATTCAGTCTTCTTGTTCACTGATTAATGAGTCTTTATTAAGCACCTACTGTGTGCCAAGCCCTGGGCTAAGCACTGAGGATAAAGAAAGACCACTTGGGATAAATGAATGCAGGAAAAGGGCGTAAGTTTTATGTTGCACCCAATTACTCATTCAACCAATATCAATCACAATATATATTGAGCTTAATGTCAGGGGATGTAAGATGATAAGTGTATCAGGATCTCTACCTTAAAGATCCTATTTAGCAGAGAATAGCTTAGAATGCATCTCATTATTGAAAGTTTCCCATTAACTTGTTAGCACATTTTGTTGAAGTAGAACCATTTTAAGGATATTTAATGAATGACAGAATCTCATGGCTGAAAGGGACCACAGACCAACCAACCCTATATACCATTCTCTAGAAAAATATTTCTTAAACTGTGTTATAAAGAACCTCACATTTTCTTTTTTTTAAAAGAACCTTGTGTTGTTTGTTAACAGGCATTGGAAATAGTGATTTTAAGGGATTTTACTACACAGGTTCTGCCCCAAATTGACAAGTTCTACCACTGTGGGAAAGTTTTAGAACCACTGCTCTAGAAGTATCCTCATTCCCAACACCACAGTCCACAATTGGTACCTTCTAGTTATGAATAGGGAGAAGATGGTGGAAGAACCTACCTCTACTGAACTTGGTTCCTGCAAGTGAAGAAATATCCTACCCTGTAGGTCATATATTGAAGGAGTAACTTTCACAATCATGATTGGTGTAAGTTATTTTTAAGGAATCATGTGTACTGAGTAGACAGAAGTGGTCTTCAATATCCATTTCATAGTGGGTCAGACCTTTGCCATTCTAAACTAACTCCTTCCATTACCATAGCTTCCAATTTAGGTAGGCATAGCCTCAACCTTACAGGGAGAAACTGAGGTATAGCCTTGGGCTTTGCACATGTTCAGGAAGAGGACATGATCCTGCTAGAAGGAGTAGGCATCATTTATTCCAGTCTCATCTTCTAGAACTTTCCTCCTCTTTGTCTCTTCCTTTTGACTGATGACGAGAAGGGTCTCCCAGCACTGCCCCCAACATTTTCTTGTTTCATCCTTCCCAGGCAGTCATGAAGGAGTAGAAATATCCAATCTCATTCTCTGTCTTGGTTTTGTTTCGACCTGAAAGTGACTCAAAGAATGAATGATTTCCTTTTGACCTTTATCATGTCTTTGCCTCTTTTTACCTCTCTCAAATGCAAGTTAAGAAGTCCATGTATTGTCATATTCACATATCCTCAAATTAGAGTAAAATAGGCACTTCAGTACCATTATTCAAGAATAACTTTGTGTCAAAGTATGCTCAACATTATCATTTTTCTAGATTTATATTTTTCATTCGCCTAATAGATTCCCCTTTTCCATGTTCTTGGTAGTTCAAGGTCTATTAGCTTTATACATTCATTACTGATTTGACTCTTTTCCATGTCGTCTATGTCCTAAACTTTCACGTTAAATCTTTCTTCCTTCATCAAAAACACATATTAATTTTCTGGCATTCAGCTTTTGAGAAACTCTATGTCCAATGTCTACAATTGGGGATGCCCACCAATTGGGGAACGCCTAAACAAGTCATGGCATGTCATTGTCCCAGGATTCCTAGCTACTGGCATATTTCTATAATAATAAAAATAGCTAACATTGAGTTAGCACTTAATATGTGCCAGGCACTGTGCTAACCACTTGACATTTATTATGTTATTTGACACTTGTCAACCCACAGTGCCTAACAGGTTGTTATACGTTGGAAGACCTCCTGTGATAAGGAACTTAGTACCTTCTGAGGCAGCCATGTAGCCAGCTATAATTGTTAGGAAGATTTCCCTTATGTTGAATGAAAATCTGTCTCCCAGTGACTTCTTCTCTCTAGGGCAAAACAGAATAGATCTTAACACTCTTCTATACAACATTCATTCAAATACTTGGAAATACTTCTCAAGTTTCCTCTGTCTCTTACTAAGTCTACACATTCCAAGGGTCTTCAAAAGATAGTTGAAAGTCATTCTTCAACTAGCCCTTATTCAACCTCAGGAATACCTACCACAACTCCAGGCTAAAAGAGAGCAGGTGCTCTTTTTTTCTGTTCTCTTTGGCCCCTTCCATGGCCTTAAGCAATGGAGAACTCATATGAGTTGATGGATTGCTCACACACTTAGATGAAATAGGAGCATCCATTCCATTCCTTCAAGCAAGATGGAGGGCCACCATCCTCATTACTACTATGTCCTAACACCCTCCAGGTATTGCTTTCTCCTTTGCTTCTATATATTCCAATTGCCCAAGACCACCATTTGATTTAATGATGCAACCTAAGGAGCCCTGGACCTTGCCCTCTGCCATGCAGCTGAATTTTCTTTTATGTCTTGGCTCTACCAACTAGAGTGTGAGTTCTTCAAGAACAGATATTGTCTTGCCTTTCCTATTTGTATCCTTGGTGCTTGGTATAATACTAGGTAGCATAGAAAGTGCTTAATATTTTTCCCCTTCATTCTATCATTTATTTGTCTTGGCAATTCTTTTATGGATCATGTTCACTTGCCAATGCCCTTCTTAAAATGTGGCCTCCCAAACTACCCTATTCATGCTAAACTAATAGTCTACTCATGTTACAATATGCCCTCTTGGTCAGTCAACAGCAGAGGGAGGTTTCTTTTTTTTAACTGAATCACTGTTTGAATTTTGTCTTTATATCCTACAATGCATGAAACATAGTAGGTATTTTGTCAATGCCTGTTAAATGAACATACAAAACATGAAAGGCAGGAATGAAACATCAAGAGTCCTGAGTTCTTATGCCCAAAGGGCTATAAAACAGTGCATACCTTTGATTCAACAGTACCACTGCTAGATCTGTATCCCAGAGAGATAGGATGGGGGATGGGGGAAACTTATTTGTACAAAAATACTGATAGCAGCTCTTTTTGTGGAGGGAAAGAATTAGAAATTTAGGGGATGCCCCTCAATTGGAGAATGTCTAAACAAGTTATGGCATGTCATTGTAATGGAATACTATTGTGCTATAAGAAATGATGAGCAGGATGATTTCAGAAAAACCTGGAAAGACATGAACTGATGCAAAATAAATTGATCAGACCCAGAGCAGGATACATGGTAACAACAACACTGTGCGATGATCTGCTATGAATAACTTAGCTATTCTCAGCAATTCAGTGATCCAGGACAGTTCCAAAAGACTCATGATGAAACATGCTGTCTACTTCCAAAGAAAGAACTGATGGAGTCTGAATGAAAACCAAAACATACTATTTTTCACTTTATTTTTTCCACGTTTTTTTGGGGGGGTGGGTGTCTATGTTTTCTTTCACAACATAACTAATATGGAAATATGATTGCACATGTATAACCTATATTAAATTGCTTACTATCTCAGGGAGGGGAAGGGAAGGGAAAGAAGAAAAGAATTTGAAACTCAAAATTTTTTAAAATAAATATTAAAAATTGTTTCTACATGTAAATGGGAAAAAAGTATCAAAAAAAGAATTCTGAGTTTTAACCTAATCAATCCACTTCTCATGCTGAACTCATTAACAGGTTTGTGTCTTGACCTTTCCATTCTTTAAAATGGATCATGAATCCATTAGATTCATGAAGATCCTAAGGTTCAAGCTAAAATATCTATATAACACCAGAGTATGCTTGATATCAAATGATGTAAGTAATAACCATTAACAGGTTGATAAGTTCTTTTAGAGGAATCAGAAAGATCTGAGTTCAAGTACTGGTACTGACATATCCTGCCTCTCACCAGACCCTATCATCCCTTTCCTCCATGTCTCTTTTACAATGTCCCACTCTGTTGAATTCCTTTTGATCCTTTAAGGCCCAAATCTAGTGCCACCTTCACAATGGCTTCCCTCATCCTTGGTTGGTCATTGTCCTCCCCCTCAAACTTCTAGAACACTTTGCTTTGGATGTCTACAATGCGATATCATGTATTACACTGATCTTTATTTGGATTGTCCTCTCACTTGACCGTGAGCTCCAATAGAAGGTTCACTTTGAAACATTTCATCATCCCCTGAGTCTTGCTCGGCGTGCTTCCTGCACAAAGCATAACCTTAAAAAATCTTTACAGAAATTGCTAATGTTTTAGAAGGAAAATAGCGAACCACATAAAGGCAAAGCAGAAGAGCAGTGTGTCTCTTTGTTTTTGTTTTTATCTCCCTGCCTTAGCCTCAAATCTGTCTTCTGAAAGTCAGTCAAATATAAATCCTAATTAAGTCATTAATTTCCCAAACATTATCACTGATCAAATTCAATTCAACAACAATTTCTTGAATGACTTCTATGTGAGAAATGTAAAACAATGGATTGTTAAGTCAGGATCCATTGTCTTGACTATAGTCAAGTCATGTATGGAGAGGGAAATTGCAAACCACTCTAGTAGATTTGCCAAGAAGACCCCGTATAGTCACAAAGAGTCAACACGACTGAAACAATGGAACAAGTTACTTGATTTTTCCGATCCTCCTTTTCATCATCCGTAAAACTGGGGATTGTAATCACACTAACTTTGTAGGGCTATTGTCAGTTTCAGTTATAATGTATGGGAAGCGTTTCATGAACCTTAAAATGCTGTATAAATCCAAATGATGTAATAACGAACAGCAGCGCAACACTGGAGTGGTGTTGGAGGGATCTGGCTTCAGATGCCACATTAGACTCTAAATAGCTGTGTGACTTTGAGGGAGTCACTTGATGCCTCTGACATTGTTTCCTCATCTGAAAATGGGGGAGAAGAAGTAGTAATAATAGCATTTACTTCAAAGGATTTAATGCATTTAAGTACTTCCTAAATCTTAAGGCATACTATAAATATGAGCTATTTTATAATATATGGATTCTAATAATATAATTATATATACTATAATTGATTGCGTATCATATCATATAATGTCATATCCTACCATATTATACCATTATAATATAGTATAATACTATATAAACATAATACATATTTATGTAATGGGATTATATTATATATTGCACTGTGCTAGCTGAGATTGGCAATGCCTGCTCTCCGGGCTCACTATCCTCCAATAATCTAGTAGACATGAAGGAAAATGAGGGACTTGCGTGCTTTGGGAGTGCAGTAGATGACATGAGGCAAGGTTCTCCCATGCTAGCACAGTGCTCCTCCCTCCTTCTTGTCCAGCCTTTCTGCTCCCTAGAATGAGCCAAAAAACATTTCATTGCCTTGCTGAGGCCTTAATGAATGCTCACTGTGTATTTCAGGGGAAAAGAGCCCCATTATTGTTGAAGAAATCATTTTGCTCTGCTTTCAACTACTTGAAAATTAGTGACGCTAAATATAGCAGCAAGCTCTCCAGTACTGAGTTTTGAGCTCCACTGCCTCCGGCGACATGTAAGTTGTAGGTTTTGGCACAGTTTGTGTGTGTGTCAGTGTGGTGTTGTGGTATGTGTGTATTTCTAAACTTCTTTCCCCCAGTGGATTCAAAAGACGGATCAGGTACAGAAACTTTGCTCCAGTGAAAATTTCCAGGTCTTGGGGTGTGGGGGAAGTGATAATGAAGATTTCCCTAATATTGTCTCAAATTAAAAACAAGGATACATGGTCTAGAGAAGTTACAGATCTTTCAGTTTTTCTTACTACTTTAATCGTTGACTGTTCCCCATGTAGCCAGGATTCATCTTCCCCAAAAAGTATTTATCACATTCTTTATACATTTCGTGCTAAAAGGAACTTCATGCTTCCTCTAGTCCAACCCATTCACTTTACAAGTGGGGGAAACAAGGCCCAGACTATGACTTCACTTTTTTTTCTTTTTTAGAGGGAACTTCTCACTTTTGCCCAGGCTGGACATACAAGTGGCTATTCATGGATCAATAAGCTTAGTCTAATGCAGCTCAGATCTTCAAAGTTGCAGCAATCTACAAACCTCAGTCTGACCAGTAGCAGAGATCCTAGGGATGTGCCACCAAGCCTGTCCCAGAATGTGCTCCTCACTCACAGGTTGTGTTCGTCCTTCATTCTCTGAGAGGACCATGACATCAAGATAATGACATGACTTGTGGTTGAATTTGATTGGAGGGAGGGAGGGCTGTACAAGGTCACTAACCTTACTTTCTCTCCAAAGTCAGCTGTGTCCAGTGAGTAGCCAGAGTTTCATCAGTATGACTGGAAATGACCCAAGATACAATGGGAGACTCTGGCCATTTTAGGCAAAGGTCTTACCTTACCACTTTGAGTGAGATACATCTATTCAATGAACAGGCCTCTTTAAGTAGTTATACAAGGGATGGCCCCTTTAATTAAAAAAAAAAAATCCAACTGGGAGGGGAAGACCCTCAGGGTTCCTGAGTAAAAGAGAAACAGGTACTACAGAGTATTTACATTCACTGTGTGTTAAGAGGGTAGGGACCTGTTGTCCAATCTAAGAGCTCCAGACTGAATTGGGTTTAAGGTTTGGTCTTTGAGCAAGAAATCTAGCTTCACTCCCCTCCCCTCCTCTCCTCTCCATCCTTGTTTAGAGTGCTTTACTCAGAAGGTACATTTCCATGACCAAAAGCGGCCTTTTTTCCTTAGGGTTTACTGGCTAGATTTCTGAGGGTCTTGCCCTCCCAGTCTGATTTTTTTTTATTAAAGGGGCCATCCCTTGAGTAACTACTTAAAGAAGACTATTCATTGAATGAATGTTATCTCACTCAAAGTGAGAATGTGATAAGACGTTAGTCTGAAAGGACCAGGGTCTCCCACTACATCCTGGGCTATCTCCATTCAAGCTGATGAATATCTGGCCACTGGACCCAGGTGACTCAAGAGAAGAAAGTGAAGTTAGTGACCTTGCACAGCCCTTCCTCACTCAAATCAAAGCCAACCTCAAGTCATGTTTCCATCTTGATGTCATGGTCCTCTTGGAGAATGAAGGGCAAACAACCCAGAATGTGACCTTCTTAAGGTCACACAAATAGATAGTCAAGGGGTAAAATTGAGATTTGAATATATGACCTCAAAGTCCAAAGGTTGCTCAAAGAATAAAGTGCCAAACCTGGAATAAGGAAGATCCAAGTTCAAATCCTGCCTCAAACACTTACTCACCTGGGAGGGCCACTTAGTTTCCTCAGCTGTAACATGGATAAAGTAGGATCTACTTCCCAGGGCTGTGCTTAGCCATGCCGGCACATTGTTAAGTGCTATGTCCAGTGCTAACTATTATTAACCACCATTTTGTCATGAGAAAATGAGGGCCCAGACACTAAATTATTTGCCTATGATTGCATAAACTCAAAGTCACTTTCATTTTAGCTATATTCTTCTGGACACTCTCCACCTCATGTATATCCTTCCTAAGCTTTAGTTTGAAGACAAAATGCCAACTGACATCCATTTGTGGAGGTATGTTATCCCTACCTGCTTTATGATTTTTTTCTCCTTGAGATATTAAAGTTGGAAACTTATTCTATTTGATATTTTAAATCATTTGACTTCTAAAAGCAAATGAATGCATCATCTTTGAAAATAGAGGCAATTTTACAGTGGACATTTGACTGACTAGTGTCTTGAAAAATGCCTTGTAAATAGGAGGTGCATAATTAATTTTAGTGTAATAGAATTGAACGTAGACTAAAAACCTCATATTTTTAGAGCCACTAATCATACTGTCATATTTTGTTTTGGTTTTTGGACAAGATCAATAATTATATTGGCTGAGGGAATTTCCATTAAGGAAATTCCCTCTATGAATGCAGATTGGAAACTGTTCTGCAAATTATAGTCTTAGATGATTGGTTGGGGCACTTGGAGGTGATTTTACCTTCCCAGGGTCACTTGACCAATATGGGTCAAAAGCCGAAGTTGTACCAAACTTTGTGATTTCATGAATAGTTCTCTATACAATATGCCACTCTGTCTATTATTATTTAGAATACTAACTATAGTACCGCAATAATGAGATTTATTATTAGTATATTAGTAAGGAGTTGCTCTTGCAGCCAAAAAGTCCCAAGTCTGAATTTCACTTTTGATACATACTGACCATATGACTCCAAGAAGGTCATTTTGCTTTTTGAGTCCTCCAGTCAACTCTGTAAGCGCCAATCTGCATTGGTAAAGAGCGTTTCCTCACTGGATCTCCCTATAGAAATGAAATCCCAGGTCCAGATGCTCCAAAAAGACACAAAAAACAAAAAAAGATAACCATGTTGAAATGTTAGCAGAAGTGAGCCAATAAAAAAGCACCTCAGATTCTGAAAGAGAAGAAATGATATGAAGAAAGATCAACTTACTTGGGCTATGGAGAGGATATTGGAGTTAATGGAGACTGGAAGAAAAGAGATTAACTTCAGGTGATTGCAGTAATTCAGAAGAAAATGATAAGCAGCTAGATCAGGATTCTAGCAATGGCAAAGGAGAAATAAATTGTCTCATCTCTCTGGAGTGTTATGTCCCTGAAAGCAGAAATTATAGTTTATGCTTCATTGGATCCCCAGCACCCAGTTCCAAGCACTATGCACAGTAGGCATTCACTAAGATTTGTTGATAGTTCCAATATTGAGATAGCCACCTCCCACTCCACAATCATAAGGAGAAGTCAATCTAGACCAGCTGAAGTAGGAAGGCGAGACAGGAGTGGTGTGTGTAAGGTGGGTCAAATCACCTCCATCATCACTTTGACCAACCAACCAATCAATAAACATTTATTAAGTACCTGTAGCATTGTGCTAAGCATTGGGAATACAAGAAGAGGCAAAAGACAGTCCCTGTCCTCAGGGAGCTTGCAAGTCAATGGGGGAGATATCATGCAAATAAATATATACAAACAAGCTAGACACAGGATAAAATAGGAAGGGAAGTCCTGGAATTAAGAGAGCTTAAGGAAGGCTTCCTATAGAAGATAGGATTTTAACTGAGACTTAAAGAAAGCCAGAGGCATCAAATTGGAGTAGAGGAAGGAGAACATTACAGGCATGGAGGACAATAGGAGAAAATGCCTGGAGCCAAGAGATGGAATATTTTGTTGCCAAACAACCAGGATGCCAGTGTCACTGGATTGGAGTACATGTTGGGGGTCACTGAGACCCTTGCCACTAATATCAACATAAAGGGAAGTAATCTTTTTATAAAAGCAATCTATCAGTCCCACTAACACCAACATCAACCATCAAGCAACTGTCACCAATGAACCAGTAAACCCAAGAGCCCTGGAAATAGCAGTAATCCCCACACCACTGGTAATACTTCCAGCCTAATCATCAAAATATCATGAAGAGCCACAGCCAACAAAACCCATTGCCATCTACAGAGAGAGAAACCCAAGAGCTTGTGAAACAGCATTGACCTCACTCTCTAACCCGTCCACTGATGGTGGCCATCATTCAAAATCACAATTGGATGTTGCCTCTGCAGGTGTTATAGCCCCTACATCTGAAGAAGTCATAACTATGGGTAACAGGAGTCACCCAGAAAACAAAGTTCTTGTCATCAAAGTCAATGGTATCATCCAATGGTTCAATCAAAAAAAACTGATATGGATTTATTAACGGAATTGAGATCAGAGATAATGCATTACCATATGCCTTGTAGCTGTAGCCTATGAATTACTGGATTTCATCTCACTTGCAGCTGAAACCTCCTGCATGTATTGTCACTCGTATAAGAATGTAAGATCCTTGACAGAAATTTTTCTGTTTGTATCCTCAGAAATTTATACAGTGTCAGGCATATAGCAAACACTAAATAAACATTTTTCCTTCCTTACTTTCTTCTCTCCTTCCTTCCCCCTTTCCTTCCTTCCTTTCTTCTTTCTTTTTGCTCATCTTCCCTCCGACCTTCCCTTGCCTCTATTCCTTCTTTTTCTCCCTCCCTATTCCTTTCCTCCTTTCTTTCATTCCTTCTTTCTCTTTGCCTCCTTCCTTCCATCCTTTCTTCCTCCTTTTATTCTTTCTTTCCCTTCTTCCTTCCATCCCTCCTTCATTGTCTCCCTTTTCTCCTCCAACCATCCATATTTCCTTCCCTTCTTCTTTCCTTTACTCTTTCCCCCACTTCCTTCCTGTGTTCCCTCCTTCCTCCTCTCCCTCCATTTTTCCTTCTTTCCCACCTTCGTTCTCTTCTTCCTTCCTTCCCAAAAGTTATAAGAATGGAAGAAGAGAAGAACTGACTTCCATTCCAACATCTGAGATTTACTATCTGTGTGATCCTTAGCAAAATATTTAACTTCTTTTTGATTCAGCTAACTCCATATGGCTTATGAATGAAGTCATTGTAGGTGGGTTTCCTAAATATCATATTCCTACATATCAGTTTTTTTTGATTGAACCATTGGATGATACCATTGACTTTCATGACAAGAATTTTGTTTTCTGGGTGACTCCTGTTACCCATAGTTATGTATGTTTGCCTTGATAAATATAGTTCCCTCTCCAGTTCCCTGAGCTGATGCAATCGATGATGATGATGATGATGCCAATGCTATTGTAAAGGAAAATTACTGAATACAACATAATAAGTTGAATGACTGGAAAAGAATAAGAATCATACAGTCAATCAACAAACATTCAACAAGCTCCTACTGCATGCTAGGTACTGGACAAATTGCAAGGGCTACAAAGACCAAAATGGACTAGCCTCCACTCTTTTATATTACATTCCATCAAGGAAGACAATGGGTAGATATGTAAATATATACAGAATCAGTACAAGATAAGTCCAAGATAGTTTACAGAGAAATGATACTAGTAAGTGGATGACCAGGAAAGGCTCAGCCTGAAGAAAGTACAAAATTCTATGAGGTCAAAGTGAGGACAGAGTCAATTTGGGGACAAAACCAAAATGGCAACAGAAAAGAATTGGACAAGATCACATTTTGGTGAAATAGAAGGTGGAGAGAGGGGAAAGGTGGCTAATTCAAAGGGAAAGGAGGATTTCAAATTCCTTTTTAGTCATGGTGAGTTTGAGATGATAGCATAACATAGGAAGTAGATATGTTACGGAGAGCCTGATAAATGGAATTGGAACTTATGTGAGAGGTTGGATCTAGAGATAGAGATTTAGAAATTATCAGCAGAGAATATATCTGGAGTTGTGAGTGCAACAAGAAGGGGAATGCAAATGTATATATGGTGTGTGTGTGTGTGTGTGTGTGTGTATACATACATATATATGTGTGTGTGAGTCTGTGTATACACACACAGAACATGTAGATTTAATTATAAAAAGAAATGTATTCTAAAAAGGAAGTATGGTATGAGAAGCACTGCAACCTGCTCTTGGGTACTGACTCTAACATTTACTGACTAAGTTACACTTGGATGAACCAATTCCTCAATCTTTTTGCCTCAGTTTCTTAATCCGTAAAACTTAGATGTGCAGATAATAGTAGTTTTAAGGTTTGCAAAGTACTTAACCGAGCATCTCATTTGATGCTCACAACAGCTCTGGGAGGCAGATGATAGTATAATCTCCATTTTATGGTTGAGGAAATTGAGGGCGCCAGAGTTAAATGACTTGTCCAGAGTCACACAGTTATCTACAGTGAGAGGTGAACTCAGGTCTTCCTGATTCCCAGGATTCCCTGATTCCAACACCCTATCCATCCTGCCACCTAGGAGTTTACTTTGATTAACAACAATGTAAAGGAAAAGAAAATAATAAACTCAGTGTTATATACAGTAACCAAGCTTTGGCACTGAAGGAAAGATGAGAAAATGCACTTTCTTCCCTTCTTTACGTCAATGAGAGACTGTGGGGGAGGAACACTGGATATACTTATCAGACTTGCATTATGTGTTAGTGTTTACTGGTGTTTTTGTTTGTTTTTCCTACATTTTTTTATTGCTCTAGTTGTTTCTCTAGGTAGCAGCTAGAGGCAGTTAGACACAGTGCATAGAGCACTGGGTTTGTAGTCAGGAAGATCTGAGTTCAAACTCAGACTCAGACACTTGCTTACCTGCTGTGTGACCTCAAGAAAAGTCACTCAAGGTCTGCCTGCCTCAGTTTCCTCAACTGTAAAGTGGTCAATAATAGCACTTACCTCCTAGGGTTGTTGTGAAAATCAAATGGGATAATAGGTGTAAAATGTTTAGTATAGTGTTTATTAGAAGTTTGTCTTCCCCCATCCCCAAGAAGGAGAGGAGAGAAATATATTTGGAAATGAAGGTGATATAAAAATAAAATATGCAATAAAATTTTAAAAGCTAACTCGATACATTATTCTGTGTAACTTTTTTCAACCTAGGATATTGAAAGTAGAGCATTAGCCTCTATTACAGTAAACATTTCCTGAGGTCCGAAACCATTTCATTTTTGCCCTTGTATCTCTAATGCCCATCAAAGTGCTTTGGCTTATATCCATATAATGAAACACAACTGTGATACCATCAATGTGGACATTCTTTCAAGGATACAGTTGATAACTCCTCTCAGTGACATCATAACTGATCATGCTTGGCAACCTTTATCTATGTCTTCTGATGAATTCAACAAAGGGGCTCTGGTCCACATGCTGGAGGTCTTCCTTGCTTTCTCTTGACATAGTTCAGAAGTAGAACATGAAGTGTATCCAACACTTACACCTTCTTTTCACCATGTGATTACCATGTGTTCATCTTTTTCTTTTCCTCTTGTATTTTGTCCACTACTTCCCTTTATAAAAGTGAGTGATCATTTATTCCACGGATTAAAGCCACCCTACCTAAAAGTAATTGTATTTTTCCAGAATTAATCATAATTAAATGTGAACAGACACTGAACTCTTCCTTGAATCAATAAAGAGATTTCAATTAGGAGGCCATAGGAAGACTGTTCCTATTGGACGAGACTTGGTCATGCTTTGAGCTGAAAGCTCAAGCTAGTTCAGAACCAGGGAGAGATTTGGAGAGTCTGGCAGGAGAATGGAAGGGGTGGGGACATCAAAAGCTGAATAAGGAAGAATCAGTAGCAGAGACAATAGCTGGGAAGAAGAAGGGAAAAGTAGAGGAGAGACTCAGGACAGCTCCACCAGATGTATCCACTCCCTCAAGGACAGAGGGAAGAGTAAAGAAGTTGTTGACTCTCCACCTTCTCCTCTGTGCCTTCTTGTCTCCACCCCTTAATGCCTATTTATAGATACTGTAATTTACCTAAACTTTCCTGGTAACCTGAATTTTGCTTTAACCACAAAGATGCCAAGATTTGACTAAACAGAAAAGCAAATGTAAATCAAGGCAGAGAATCAGACCTCTAAACATTGAGAGTTTTCTTCAGAATATCTACCATTGCATTCTTAATTTTTTTGTTGATTATAATCTACCTACAAAAAAAGAGGAGAGAACCATGGATACCTCTGACCATTATATTGCTCCTAAAATTAATTAAGACTTGCATCAAAATGTTAATCTTCATCTTGTTTCTCTTTCATCATTCCTTGTTTTTAATGTGTTACAACCTGCTCATACTCAACACAGACTTCTATTGTTCTTTGAATGTTTTTCAGTTTCATCATTGGAATTATTGGAAAAGGGAATTCAAGTTAGTAGGCATTTAAATATTTAATAAATTGACTTGGGTTGGACTTAATTGCATTTGGTGATCTCTTGAGCTTTTCCGCATCTCAATCCAATGATTTCAAGGCTAAAAGGAGAAATGGTCTTTATCATCAGTCTTTGATATTATTAAATAAAGTCCTGGGAAGGTTGTACCCATTCATGATGGGTTTTTTCTTAAGTTGTTAACAAGGTATTTTAAACATCTATTTTCACCTTTTCCAATAAAAATCAATTCCTTTTCAGTGAAAGTTTTCTTATGTTTGATGGGAGCAGATCAAGATTTAACCAAATAGACAGAATTGTCTCTTTTAACCATTATACTTAAAGACTTCAAGCATGAATATAAATTTGGAACAGAAATAACAAAAAAACCTGGCATTTATACTTTTAGATTTTCATGATTTTTACAAACATTATTGAGATACTAAGGCAAAAATAAGGAGTTTAGCTGGTCTCTGTTGACCAAAATGGGGCTATTTCAGAGAAAACAGGATATTTTACAAAATGGCCAACATTTCTGTTACCTTTCTAGGCTGGAGGGGAAGGTAGCTAAGTCTGCCATTTAGAGAAATCCTACCTAATGACCTGCCAATTGTTCAAGTCATTTCTTACTAAGTATCCTTGACTTCTAGAATGTTAAACAAACTTTCCTAATAATGATAGCGTCATGACTGACCTTTCAGACTAAAGGGGAAATCTGATCTATTTCCTAAATTCATTCTTGAAGCTTTAATAAATTAGAGGATACACATTGAAAACTGTATCCCTACAATAACAGAAAGCAAGGCTTAACAATCTGAATCTTGAAATGACGTTTCTAGAGTTCTGTTGAAATTGGAGTCAAGAGACTTGGGTTTGAAGTCTATTTCTTGTGCTTTCAAGTTTGTATGACCTTGGATTGGTTGTTTACCCTCATTTAAATGTCAGTTTCTCCATCAGTAAAAATAAATAAAATATTTACCCTCTGTAGTGTTATAAGGATTAACTGAAATAATATATAATACTTTAAAAAGAAAAAGTATCATGTAAATGATTTCTGTAAATTAATGTGATTCTAATTAAGGGGAAAAATAAGAAGAGGAGAAGCAGCAGAAGAAGGTGATGCTGTCAGCATTGGAATAAGTTTCTAGGTCACATCGTCATGAAAACCTAATGAAATCAACAAAAAGTCAACACATGATTCAGATGATTCATAGAAGGTCTGGCTCTCTGTGGTTTTACAGAAGCACAAAGGATTTCCAAGACCATCTGATTCAAATGATGTTTTAAAACAGAGCCTCTATTTCTCAGCAAATAAGTGATCAAAGAATAAAAATTTTCCAAAGAAGAATTTCAAACTGAGTGACCATTATAAAACACTTTCCAAATCACTGATCATAAGAGAAATTAAAATTGTTTAAGAAATTACTTTGAGTTTTAACTTCATATACTGAAAATCTGCAAAGTTGGCAAAAAAAATAAAGGATCAGTTGACTTTGGAAGGGTTGTGAAAAGACAAGCTACATAAATATGCTGTTGGTGGAATTTTCAAGTCTAAATTTTCTCAATTTCAATTTGAAATTCTTTAAGGAAAATAATTAACCTGCCCATACCATACCACTGATTCCACTGCTAGTCACATAGCACCAGGGAGTCAAAATGAAAAACAAATATACACCAAAATATTTACAGCAATATACTTTCTGCTAGCAAATAATTAGAAATGAGGTTAGTATTCCCTTCGGTAATGGAAAAAAAACAACTATGACATATGAATGTAAAGAAATATGCTTGAATAGTAATAAAGGATGATTATGGAAAATTCAAAAAATGTGGGAAGATGTATCTCTCTAGTTGTCAATTCCTTGAGTCACAGTCTATTTATTTTGGACTTTATATCCCTAGCAACTAGCACGATGCTTTGCATATAGTAGATACTTAAGAAATATTTGTTGAATTAAACAATGTAGAAAATATTCAGGTATGTTATCTCTGTCTCTGTGCTTATCACTCTCTCTCTCTCTCTCTCTCTCTCTCTCTCTCTCTCTTTCTCTCTCTCCTACTAGGACAAGAGTCAAAGTGATTTATATTCTTCTTCTTCTTCTTCAGGATATGGACAGAAGTTCTCATCTCTTCAAGGCAGCTATAACTGAGACAATGAATCCATAGCCTGGTCTTGTACCTTCCTATTGTTTGGATTCACTATTTGGTTGGGAGATTGAGTTAGTTCAACCCTGAAGTTCCATCACACTCAATGTGTTTCTAGATGAGAGGAACACACTGTTGTGTTTTTTTTTTATACAGTGGTTAGGGAAACAATATATTCCCCATTCTCGTTTTAAAAAAACTCAAGAAATAGTAAAATAATTCCTTAACAGTGGATCTGATACCTCCAAATTAGGCATCAAAAGAATTATTAAAACCCTGACCAGACATTGTTTAACAATTAATGAGAGCAAATTTGATCAAGAGGAAGAGAATGACATGAATTACCTTTAAAATATGTGGTATATTTTTAATGATCTCAAGCTTCTCCCTGAAAGTGAGACCTACTTTTTAGCATCAATATTCTTCCAGGGATGTTGCATTACTTAGAGTCATGGAATACTTGTTTTTTATGTCTTATAATATCATATCTAAACTCTTTTTCAAATCATAACTTGCAGGTAATCCAACAATTCTTATATCATCCTTTCTCTGTTCTCTAGATCGGTTGTTTTCTAATGAGATGTTTCACATTCTTCTCTATTTTTTCATTCTTTTTCATTTGTTTTACTATTTCTTGGTATTGTCATTACCTTCCTCTTTTCTAATTAGTTGACCTTTTTTCTTAATTTTCTTGGATTGTTCCTATTTTTTCCCTAATTTTTCTTCAATCTCTTTTATTAGATTTTAAGCTCTTCCAAGAACTCTTTTTTGGGCTTGTGACCATTTGATGTTTTTCTTTGAAGTTGGAGAGGGGGGGCAGGAGGGAAAGAGGGAGGAGGAAAGAGAGGAGGAAGAGAAAGAGAGAGAGAGAGAGAGAGAGAGAGAGAGAGAGAGAGAGAGAGAGAGAGAAATAGCTATGAACAACCTGTGTGATCCATGGTTATTTTTGCCATATTAATAGAACTCAGTGTTGGTCCCCAGTGGGGATGACAGACACCATGTGATGAATTAATGATAACATATTTACAAAAGTAGCATAGGATGGGCAAACATGGATAAGTTAGGATCTTCATCACTGAAGGGAGTACACATATCCATGAGATTACATCAGAAAGCTGGGATAATGGAGTCAAACAGCAAATCATTTCTTTGAATGTAAGAACACCCACTTTCTTCTCTCTCCCAATCATCTGTCAATCACTAGGATAGAATGAAACCTGACTTCTCTCTCCTTGATGGTAGGAAGATAACTCTATTCTCAATCAATTAAAGACAGATAGAGAATGCCACAAGATATATCAGGAGTAATTAATCTCCAGCTCAAAAACAGTGACCTGAAGAGAGAGGATAATTGCAGAAGACCCCTCAGCCAATCTCAGTAAAACAAAGAAGCACCACTTAGAGAGAAAACCTGAGCCCTACCTTCAATCTAAGGATAGTATGATATGTTAGAATGGCCATCAATTCTAGAAAATTTCTATGCTGATCATTAGCCAAAAACTGATTGATTAGCTCACATGAGCCCAGAGTGACTGGTATGTAAGTCCAGCATCTATATCAGCTGCTGATATTCATCCGTGTTGTTGGACTGTTGCCACAAGATTGATGGCACAAGGAAACAAAATTGCTAACAGCTCAGGTATCTCTGGTCAATCAATTTGGTACTTGAGACACAAACAAAACTTTTAGGTCATATTGCTTGGGAAAATATCTCAATTCCTCCAGTACATCCTGCCAGTCACTCAAGTGTCACAATTCGTCAAGTAATCAACCTGTAAGCATTTAAACCAGCCTACTATATGGCAGACGCTGTGCTAAATGCTTGAGATAGAGTACAAAGAATGAATCAATCCTTACTCCCAAGGAACTTATGTTCTTTCAGGGGAGACATGTATAGAACAAGTAGACAAGAAATGAAAGGCATTTAAGGAGAGAGGGCACTAGTAGCTCAAAGGCTCCCAAAAGATTTTGTATAGAAAGTAACAGGAGAGCTGCATCTTGAAGAAAGTGAGAAATTCTAGGAAGTGGAGCTGAGAAGAAAGAATGAATTCCTAGTATGGAGAATGATCAGTGCCAAAGTACAGAGATGGGAGAAGAGCCATGTGTGAGCACCAGAGAGAAAGCCAGTTTAGTTTTAAATCACTTCTGCTATTATCTCTTCAAATGCTCATTTTTTCCATGTCTGTCTGAAATATTGTAGTGATAAGGAATTGGAAAAGTCTAATACCAAGGTAGTGGGGTATAATGCAACTGAGGGTTGCTAGAAGTTCATCCCTCATCTCTTAATGTCTACTTGATACAAGGCAACCTCTCCTCCTTCACAAGATGCCTCACCCTTATCACAGACCATGCTAGGGCTGGTAACTTTGGGGTTGATGGATTAGAGTTACTCATGTGTTATAAGGCAGTTTCTAATATGACCAGAGTTATTTGCCAATATTTCTTCTCTCATGCTTTAATCTCTGCCATTGACTCCATGACCCCCTCTAAATTTCTAGGGGTACCTTATTAAAATCCTCTGTTCCTCGTAGTCGTTTTCCTCTTTCTTCCAATAAGCAATTGAGGGATGAGAGGCAGTTATAAATATCCAATTTAGCTGGGGTTGGGGGAGCTATAAAAGTTTATTTCCAGTACTTTATTTCCAGTATCTCTTCTCTGTCTTTTTTTACCAAAAAGTAGAAAGGAGGCATCATAATCTGAATCTTTTCCTTTGAGAACCCCCACTGCCTGTGTAAATACTGCTCAGATAAATGGAGTTCTTGTCCAGTAAGATTACTCCCTTAACAGTTGTTACTCTACCTCTTAGCAGTTGCCAGCACCATCAGTCTGAGCTAGCTTTCCCAACATAATCATATTCCTCACAGGATCTTTTATCCTCTCTTTGGATGGCCCAGGTCACATGGGACATTCTCTCAACAGGTGCATCTTGCGCCTGGAAATGCCATCCCAAAATTCAAGGAAGGGATAATCTTCCAAGAAGTGTTAGATTGGTGGCGATGGCTTTTTTAACCCTGTGCATGATTCCAAAACCATGTAACCTCTAGGGACACCTGTGCATTTGCTCTTTACTCATTTGAAAAGGGTGTCAAGTGACAGGAAGTTTCTCTGCATCGGTCTGAGACTTATTTATTACTCTTGCAGAGCTAGATGTCAGATGTCAGGGGAGAGAGGATAAAGGAGAAGGGAAGAGGGGAAGAGAGGAGGGGGGGAAGAGAGAGGACAGGAGAGGAGAGAGGGGGAAGGGAAAAAGAGAGAGAAAGGAGAGGAGAGGAGAGGAGGAGACAAGAGAGGAGGGAACAGGAGAGGAGAAAGGGGTTGGGAAAGAGAGGTGGGGAGAGAAATGGAGGGAGGGAAGGAAGGGGAGAGAGGGAGAGAGAAAGAGAAAGAGAGATCAGAAAATGATTTTATCATCAAACCTTATAAATTATATATCCTTATGATGGGCTTGAGATAGGGAAGCATCTGTGACTAAACAGAGTATCTTGAATACTCAGTAGGCCCATTGACCAAGTTCTATCCCATGGCCAACTTCCTCCACTTTGGGAGATGGAACCCTTTTCTTAAAAAAAAAATACCTCTGTCTTCTCTTTTTAAAAGTTAGTTCCACAAGCCACGGTAAGTTGGTCACACTTTAAATCGTTTTCCTCGTTCTATAACTGAGCAATCCTGTGAGTGAAAAAAGAAAGAAAGAAAGAAAAGAAAAGGAAAAGAAAAACTTGCAAAACTCCTGGCCCTCAGCCTCTGTAGGAAAGGTGCACCCAAGGCTCTGGATCTGAGGAGGCATTGCCTCAGGGTATTGTGGGGGAACTTCTCCTGAGAAGGAGCCTGACTCCCAGGCCTCCCCAGATGCAGAATTCCTCCTGGCCACGCATTAGTGATAATCAGCCTGTGTTGCTATGGTTCAGCAGAAACCAGGCCTGAACTTCGCACAACTCTTTCAACCTTCCTCCCTCACTGTGTAAATGGGGAGGGCACAATAAATCTTGTTGACAATTACTTCCCTGTCTATTGGCAGGAAGTCAGCAGTGGTTTGAGCGGCAGCTTGGTGCACAATCTGTGCAGCCCAGCCAACACCCATTAACTATCTCCCTAGTTTCTCTGGTGACTCGGAGAACATGTTATTTTTCCCCAGTAAGTAACCCTTCCCAATGTTGAATTAGTAATATTAGCACCAAATACCACTAATTTGTCAGCTAGGCTGTGTTTTTCTGTAGAGCTTACAATGGGGTCTGATTACCTCCTTTTGCAACACAGCTGAGTAAAGATGAAAATCTGAAGACTTTGTATTTATATAATTTTGCCTGGCTTTACAAAAACACATTAAAAACGGGCACGGAGTTGACTTAGTTACTGCTTAAGATCAGCACCCTGACTACAGATAGAATTCTGGCACTTAGGTCTTGACCGTCAATAGATACAACCTTGTTGGGTCTCACTGCTACATTATGATTTTACAAATTAATTGAAATTTGAAGTCATTTGTCTGTTTGGCCAACATTGATTTACAACCAAGAAGCGTACCATCCTCTTGGCTAAGTAGATAGCATTCTCCTCTTGGAGTGAGAAAGACCTGGTTGGAATCTTTCTTGGAACACTTAACAGCTATGCAACTCTGGGCAAATCATAAACCTTCCTGAACTTCAGTTTCCTTTTCAGTAAGTGGACGTCACAGGACACGTGAAATCATGCAAATCCTATTTCCATATTAGCCATGCTGCAAGAAAAAAAAATACATCAAAGGATTGTTTTAAGGGTAGAAAGAGGTCACGATTGTAAAACGCTTTGCATATCTTGATGCACTATATAAATGGTATTGGATTACCAATTCTATACACGTTCCCTTCTCTCCACTCTGGTAGTCACTATCCCTAGGTCAGACTTCATCATCAACCCTTAATTTCTCTCCTTAACACAGGGAGCACCAACTGCCTTTTGAGCCTTTTAAACTGTTTATCTCAGAAACTTCAAACTCAACACACCCAAAAGAGAACTAGTTATCTTTCCCCCAGTGCTGTCCTTCTTCTCAACATCCTTCTAATTGTGGAGGATGTCACCATCCCAACAAGTTACTCAGTCCCAAAAAACTCAGTGTTATTTTTACCTGCTCAATATCTATCCCTCACTCTCATATATCCAATACACTGTTAAATCATGTCTCTTACGTATGTCTCTTAAGTATGTATGTTTCTCTAGTCACACAGTCACCAGCCTACTACAATGACCCTCCATTGTCCCCGATTGCCTAAACTTTTGCAATAGATTCCTAATTGGTTTCCCTTATGTAAGTCATTTGCCTGTCCAATCTATTTTCCACAGAGTTGCCAAAGTGATTAAAGCGGTAAATGGGGAAAGAGTCAAGTGTACAAACATTTTTATAACAGCTCTTTTTGGATTTGGAAGTTGAGGAGATGCTCATCAATTAGGAAAGAGCTGATCAAGTTGTGGTATATGATTGTGATGGATTACTGATGTGCTATAAGGCCTGATAAAGGGGATGATTGCAAAAAAAAAAAAAAGAAGACCTATGAACTGATGCAGAGAAAAGTGAGCAGAACCAGGAGAACTTGTAGACAGTAACGGCAACATTGTAATGATGATCAACCATGGAAGACTTACCTGTACCACTTGGGCAGCTAGGTGGTGCAGTGAATAGAACACCAGTGCAGGAGTCAGGAGGACTTGAGTTCATATCTCATCTCAAGACACTTGACACTCACTAGCTATGTGACCTTGGGCAAGTCACTTAACCCCACTTGCCTCATCCTGGACCATCTCCAGTCATCCTGATGAATATCTGGTTACTGGATTCAGATGGTTCTGAAAGAGAAGTGAGGCTAGTGACCCTCACAGCCCTCCCTCACTCAAATAAAGTCAAGTACAAGTCATATCATCATTTCTCTGATGTCATGGTCTTCTTCAGCAACAAAGGAAAAACATACATTTCCACACCTGCTCCATTCAATGCAATGATCTAAGACAATTCCAAAGGACCCACGATGAAAAGTGCTATCACTTCAAGAGAGAAAACTGAGGAACTCTGAGTGTCAGTTGAAGGATACTTTTTTCAATTTATGCTTCTTGCTTTTTATTTTTTTTTTGCATCATGGCTAATATGGAAATAGGATTTGCATGATTTCACATGTATAACTGATATATTGCTTGCCTTCTCAATGGATGAGAAAAGGGCATGAGGGAGGAAGAGAATTGGGAACTCAAAAAAATTTAATGAATGTTAACATTAATTAATCAAGAAAAAAAGTAATTAAGGTACAGAGTGATATGTCACTCTCCTCCTCAATAAGCTCCAGTAGCTCTGTATTAAATTTAGGACCAAATTTATATACTTCCATTTGACATTTTTGGTCTTTTCACAAAATGGCTTCAACCAACCCTTCCACCACTATGCCATCAAATATAAACTCTTCTATTTGGCATTTAAAGACTGTAGTAGACATCTATGTGCCAGGCACTGGGGAAGTAACGAACGAAATAACCCCTACCTACACTCAAAGAAGTTTACCCTCTAGTAGTAGAAACAAGTACATATAAAATATATACCACATAATTATAAGGAAAATAAACATGAATTAGTGAAATATAAGGTAGTTTAGGGGGAAAGACACTAGCTTGGGGGAGTCAGTAAAGGCTTTATTTAGAAAGTGGGGCTTGAGCTGCATTTTGAAGGAACAGAGGGATACTATGAAGTTGAGGTGAGGGGTGATTGTTTTCCAGACATAGAGGACAGCCAGTGCCAAGGAATGGAGTGATCTATGTGAGAAAATGACAAGGTCAGGTCAATTCAGTTGCACAATGTGGCAAGAAGACCAAAACATGAGTCATGGAAGATAGACGTTGGCCTTGTTGGGATGATTTTGAAAACTAAGCAAAAACTTCTATTTCCAAACTTACTACACGTTATATTCTTGTTCATTCATTGTACAATGACCTCCTTGTTGTTGGTTATCACATATAGCATTCTTTCTGCTACCACTGTGCCTTTGAACTGGCTTAGCTTGTGCCTGAAATGAATGAATGAATGAATGAATGAATACACAACGTCCTTAGCTCTGACTCTTAGAATCCCTAGCTTCCTGAAACCCATCTTCAACAGGACATCTCTTCTGAACCCCTGTCCCAGCTACTCATTTCACTCTCGAAAACTATTTCCCTGCATTTTATATAATTTGATCATGCTTGAAATGGTAGTTGATTTCCCCCTTTGGTTACAAAGGAAAATAAAAATGAGAAATCTCAAGACTCTGTGTGTAATAGTACATATATATGTGTATGTATAATATATGTGTAGTTATACATACATGTGTAGATATTACATATGAATCAATTAAGTCAATTTAGTGCTTGTTTCGTGTATATACATATACACATATATGCATACATACATATTTCTTCATCTTTAAAATATAAGATATTGGACCAGATGACCTCTACAACCCCATTCCACTCTACAGTGTTTATCCTCTAGTTCAATCTGGTGGTGAGCCTCTTTAAACTTAGCTAAGAAGGTACTCAGATCCCTTTGTCCACACCTAGAATCATATTTGTAGCTTTTGTAGCCTTGTAGGATGGCCTTTGAGAAAGTAAAGTCACTTTCATTTAACAGTGGTTCATCAAAATAGAGCTTAAGGAGTAAGGACTTAATAAAATATGTGTTAAGTTGAATTAACTACCTGACTTTAAAATGGACTGGAATTTCAGATGATGGCTTCCAAATAGCTGTTTGATGATGTTAGAGCCTGAATAAGCTACATCATATTTAGGGATTTGGGGGAAGGTTGGGAGAAGTGCTATGCAATACATCACATGGGAACTAAGGAAATGACAGAGGACAGATGAAGAAAAATGGACATCTGTAACTACATCTGAGCATCTTAAATATCACATATCTGTAATCCAAAGAGGGCTATAAAACATGCAAGACTCGTAATTGTTTTCCATGGATTTGGAAGGGCCAAAATTAATGCAAATATTTGTGTTGTTTCCTACTGGGATTTTCCTGGATACAATAGAATTTTGCTTCAGGTCTTGGACAACATTGTGAGTGGGAGTCAGATGATCCATCTATCTAAAAGATAAAGTTTCAAGGGGTCTCCATTCAGAAGGAGCAGAGGGAGACAAAAGGGTATCACAGTATGAAAAATCGAATGTAAGTTTGCACAGTATGAGATCGAACCTGGCAGCTCAGCCTTAGCCCCAGAGATGAGAAAACCAGAGAAGGCCAATAGATCTTCTTTCATCTGACAGCTCTACAGTCTTTGGAATGCCCTCAGCAAAACTGTTCATAAGCAATGACACAACCTAAAGATAGTTCAGGCATTGTACTCTCACCTTCTCTTTAGCAACATCAGAAAAGCAATCTGTCCAAATATAAAATTGAAATAGTAGCTCTTTCATGCATGACTCCACCATTGAGTGATGGAAGGTCAAGTGCATCTCAGAAAGCTGAGACACCTTCATGCATGTGTGTGGGCATGCCATAGATGTGCTTCCTGAAGGCAAGAAAATTACCCACTCGCTTTTACCCCACTTTTCCCATCCATTAATTGTGTACAATAGTAGCACCTGGGGGGAGCAACTTTTGCAGTAATTAATTCAAATTCTTGTAGACTTTTAGACTTGAGAAGAGACAGTAATTCATTGAACAGATGTCTCAGTCAGGATGGAGGAAGGAGATGCCCTTTTCCAACAAGCCACAAACCAAGATTTTTAGTCCCCTTGTGTTCTGAAGATTCAGCAAAATCAATTCCTCACTGAGAGTGAAGAGTAAGTAATTCCCTAATAGGAGGGAAATGTTTCTTATAATGATGTCTGGAGTTTTGTTTAGACAGGGAAGCAATCACTCTCTACATGTTTCAAAGCTCCAGCCAAACAAGTCATGGAGACACACTAAATTCTGAGAGTTAAGGCTCAGCATTTCACCTGCCTGTGCTGTTGCTGGCTATAACTTAGTGAGGTTTTGCCTAGTTGCATTGGTAAGAGTGAGTTTTGACACAGGAATTTACATAATGATGGAAACACAAGTTTTGTTTTGGAGAAAGAGAGAGAGAGAGAGAGAGAGAGAGAGAGAGAGAGAGAGAGGTGCACTACTTGCAAGTAGGAATTGTTTCATTCTTTGTATTTGTATCTCCTATGCTTCACACATAGTAGTGGATTAATAAGTACTGGTTGATTGATTGACTAATGGATTAGTATATCAGTGCCCTATGTTGTCAGTACATAAATTGGTTCTTATATCATCCTAGATTCTGTTATAAATTCTCAACACATATACAAACATACTTATCTCAAGCACACTCCAAGCCTCCTATCTCTACTACCTCTGCTAGAATCTCCCTAGGACTGTGCAAAGATCTTGGGAGCTCAGATATGTGAGGTAACACAAAATCAGACCAGGAATTGGACCACCACCGCTTTCCCACTTAGAAAACTCTATTAGGGCAGAGGTTTTTATCTGCAGTTTCAAACTTTTTGAACACACATATATAAATATTATATATACATATATACATAAACTCATATAAATATTGATTTCCTTGAAATCTTTTGATTTTGATTTATGTATTAGAGTCATTATGTAGAGATGGACTCCATAGGCTTTACTAACTTTCAAAAGGATCCATAACACATAATAAAAGTTAACAACCCCTGCTCTATGGAAATCAGCAGTAGGAGTTTAGTGTTCAACCACACTCGGGGCAGTACTACTTTCATCATAGAGGGTTGAGAACTCACTCACTACTTTCCCAACACAGAACTGATCCACAAATCTGTACTCAGGACCATTCAAGATATAACAACACACAGGATAGTATTAAGGGTCCACACATGGATCCCTTCATTTTTGAAACATACTTGCCTGCTCTGCAGTAAGCCCAATCAATGATCCAACTTGACATGACTCGTAGCTTCACTGTTACCATTCTCCCTGGTCACTACCTTCACAAATCCGTCTATTTGTGATTTTTTCTCAACACTCAGTCCAACTAAATACACAGTTCACACCATGTCTCCTGCACCAGAAAGTAATGAATGACAATCAAGAGCTATCCCCAAGACACAGTTCTCTATCTTACCCCAGAGCTCCCAGTCCCAACAATGAGATATTCACTTAAGCCAAACTTTTTTTTCGTTGTTTCGACAGTATACCATGATGAGCAATATGATGGCACTGCTACGTACCTGTTCTTAAAACACTCTTTCAAAAAAAGAACCTCACTTATATTGGAGTGTATTTGTTGTTAATATAGGCAGACATAGGGGAAGTGAAGACAGAATCATCCTTAAGATGTCTGAATGGGGAAAAACTCAGCTCCATCACATAGGCATTGTGTGACCTTGAGTAAGCCTTGACATTAAAGTTTTTCTCTTTCTTTATTTGTCCAATGCAAATAATAATGTCTTTTCTGCTTATTTCACAGGACTGTTGTGATCAGAGCCATGACGGTGTCTCAAGTAAAGTCAGCTGAGTTGGGGAGGGGGAATAATGGTACAGAGGACAGTTGTGCAGGGACAGAGGTGATACAAGCCGTAAGAGTTAGACAACAGACAACACAAAAAATCACAAAGCAAGGTGTGCAGAGGATGACCACTACAATGGGGAAGTGTGCCCTCTTCAGATGTTGATGACCTGGTTCAAAGTCTCATTTATCCCATACTAGTACAAGTCAGGTTGTAAAGATGGGATGAAATAGTATTTATGAAAGTGTTTCAAAAAGCATGAAGTACAGTAAACACATGGAATCTAGGAGCTAGAAGAGACATGACACGTAGTCAACCACATTCATTTTACAGATAAGGAAACTGAGGCACAGGGAGGCAAATGACTTGTTTCAGGTTAAGCTGCTCAATTTCCACCAAACCATGCGGCAGTCAGTCAATTGATCAACAATAATTTGCTAAGCATTTGCTGTGCGGCAGGATTATGCTAAGCTCGGAAGATATAAAGAGTTTTTATAGTTTCTGCCTTCAAATGAGATTCTATTTACCGGAGAAAAATGATATGTATTCTGCTTGGTAAAGTATATACAAAATATAAAAATGTGAATACAAGGTAATTCAGAGATAGAGGTATGCAATAGTAGTTTGAGAAATCAGGGAAGATCACATGTAGGATGTGATATTTGAGCCAAACTTTGACAGAAACTAGATATTCTAAAGAACAGAGGGGAGGAGGTATTATTGTAACTATGGAGATTATCTCTAGATCTTGCAAAGCACCAGACAGAATCACCAAGTCATAGCATCATTTATTTAGTTAATTTTTTTTCCTCAGACCTAATGTCTTATCTAGACTACCTCATGGCTATTCAACGAATTTACTGAAAGTTACCTATAGATGTAACCACAGAGGAAAAAACAAACAAACAAACAACTCAGCTGCTCCATGGCCAAATCAGTTGTGAAGACAGAGCCTTAATTTCATTTAATTCTGTTCAAGATTGAGCTCATCTTCTCTTAGCAACCTGAGCAAATCTCCAACAGGCAGGTATGTGGCACAGTGGAAAGAGCGTTGGGCCAGGAGTTAGGAAGACCTCAATTTAAATCCAGCTTTAGACATTTGCTTAACCATATGATCTAAGGCAAGTCACTTAACCTCAGTTTCCTCTATTGTGTGTGTTCGTCCTTCGTTGCCAAAGAAGATCATGCCATCAGAGAAATAATGACATGACTTGCACTTGACTTTGCTTTGAGTGAGGGAGGGCTGTGCAGGTCACCAGCCTCATTTCTCTTCCAGAGCCATCTGAATCCAGTGACCAGATGTTCATCAGGGTGACTGGAGATGATCTAGGATGAGGCAATTGGCATTAAGGGACTTGCTCAGGGTCACACAGCTAGTGAGTGTCAAGTGTCTGAAGTGAGATTTGAACTCAGGTCCTCCTGACTCCTGCACTGGTGCTCTATCCACTGTAGCACCTAGCTGGCCCTCTCTGATGTAAGTGGTGATGATAGCACCTACCTCCAGGGTTGTTATGAGGATAAAATGAGATACTTGTAAAGTGCTTACACAGAACCTGGCACATAAGAGAACCTAGTTAATATTATTATTGTAGAATAATATATTGTATTATAATATATAATATAATATTAACATTATTATTATAGAATGAAATCTATACCAATGGAAAATGTCACGCACTACTATAGAAGTACACTAAAGAGTCACGAAATAGAAAATATTCAATAACCAGCACTAGAAAGTACATCATAAGAGCTTCCAATGGCGGTAGACATGTAAAAGAGACAAAAGGTGGATTTAAGGACTGCCTAGGATTATCTGTGGAAGAAATCCCATCAAATGAAATAGGAAAGGTGTTATGAGTTATCAAGATGACTTCATACACTTACGAGCTATGTAACCCTGGTCAAGTCACTTAACCCTGTTGGCCTCAATTTCCTCATCTGTCAAATGAGCTGGAGGAGGAAATGGCAAACCATTTGAGTGTCTTTGCCAAGAAAACCCCAAATGGGGTCACAAAGAATCAGACACAACTGAAATGACCAAACTATACAACTTCAAAGGAACATTGGAATTTTGGAAGTTTCAAAAGAGAGAATCAAGTGGAACAGAGATATTTAAACTGGCAGAGACAATAGAAATATTTTTAAATAAATATTTCATCATTTTAAAATATTAAATATTTTAAAATATTTTAAATACCTATTTGGATAGTTTGATGAATATGTGAACACACGTGGTAAGGTCTAGATCGCAGTCTCTCATTTCTTCATCTTGGTTTGTCCATGTCCTCCCATCAATCCTCCACTGGAGACCCTACTTTAAGTTTTGTTTTTTGGTTTCTTTGTTGTTTGGTCTTGAGGAATAGGGTAGGTTTTTGTCGTTGTTGCTTTGTTTTACATTTTTAGTCCAGTAATGCAATATTCTGGTTGCTCCTTCACCTGTTGCCTTTCCCTCTTCAACGTGCCTGTCCAACCTCTTCTTCCAATATTTCCTGGATGATACGATGTCTTAGTACAATATCTGGTGCATAATAGGTACTTAATAAATGCTTGTTGATTGACTGACTGATCAATTGTCTTTCATATTACTTCTTCCACTCAAGTCATCATGGATAACACATTATATCTTATTTGCTGCTCTTGTTTTCTTGTCTTTCTGTTGTCAATTGGATCACCTGAAATTGTGATTTAGAGGTTATAATTCTCAGCCAAGTAGTATCATAGGTAGAAAAAAGGGGTTAAATATCTTAATTCTTTGCGTTAGACAGGATCTTTAGTATAATATTCTAATCCAGTTTGCCCACTTTACAGTACTAAAAGCAATCCTTCTGGATTCGGCTTAATTCTAAGCCCAGAAAACAGAATAGAGAATAAATTGAAAAAGATATTTATCTCTCAGATTTGGGGCCAGCAAGGGTCAAAATAACTGTAAGCTGTGTTCATATCCTATCATTTAATACTTCACATCCAGCTATGCTGAGCACTTCTTTCCAAAATAGAACTACAAAATAGAATTGTCACTCCTTCTATTCATTTGTTATTAGCCCTTTCCTTCTTGGAGATCGGTCAGCTTTTGTTTTTAAGTGACTTGACTTCCCAGATTCCAGGAAGGATGTCTTATATATATATATATATATATATACCAGAAGCAGAAAAGGAAAAGTTGATGATTTTTTTTGCCTAACGCCAAAAAAATTAGATTCAGATTGGAATAAAAAAAAACTGAGATCCTATTTGACAAGGAGAGGGAATAATGATGTTAAGACTAATGAAGGAGTTTTTTAAAAGTCATACCTATTGCTCCCCTATCCCCACCCTCATGCCTACTCTCACCCAGTTCTGTAACATTAGGAGCCTCTAGGGGAATAGAGGGGTGGGGGATGTGGGAGAACACAAAGAAAGAGGCTTTCTTACTGCCTCTTGCATCTGCTTGCCCCATTTTGGTTGCTTTATTTCAGACACTAACTTTGAAATAGCAATTATAAACAAATGGTGCCCAGCATGAGAGCTCCTCTGGCTGCCTCACAGGGTCAATTGGCCCAGGCTCACTATTGCATCAGCATACCCATGTATCACCCATTGGAAGTCAGCACGAGGAGAAGCTGAGAAGGCAAGTCGCTTGTATATGATTTAAACCCAAGCTCTTCTTTGTGTCCTCCCTGGGGGATGGCATCTTGAAGAAAGCCTGTACAAAGCTTTGCCACTTGAAAATAAAAAAATGGAAATAGAATATATGATGAGGGGAGAGGGTGAATCAAGATGTGTGTGTGTGTGTGTGTGTGTGTGTGTGTGTGTGTGTGAAAGAGAGAGAGAGAGAGAGAGAGAGAGAGAGATGGAAATCATTTCCCATAATAATCCTGGAGAATTGCCTTACAACTCTAATATAGATCGCCTGGGAAATAATTTAAAAGCATTTAAAAATATCTCCCATTTTCTATTATAAGCCTTCGGAATTCCACATTTTGAAAGAATGTGTATATACACATAGACACACACACACATATATGTGTGTGTATGTATATATAGGCATATATATATGCATATATAAAGTTCTTTTGTTTTGTCACAAATGGAAGATTATGGCAAAGCCAGGTTATGTTGCCAAGATCGCTCAACTGAAAGATCCAGTGTCAGTCGGAGAAGATTCTGCCTTTACCTCTATGTCTTGCTTCCGACATCTTTGCTCCACATTCTCTTTGTTCCTGTCAGCTTACTAATTAGCTGTAATTTTTTTTAATGCCCCTTACACTAGGTTAATTTTGTCTAACTCACCAGCAGGGGTTTTTGTAATACATAATTCACAGAGCAACGTCAATGATTAAAATTCTTTCATTAACAAAGCACCTTAAAAATAATAAATAGGAAGATTTCTGCTACCAGATCCATGGACAAGGAGAACCTAAATTTTCTGGGAATGAAAATTCACCCTCAGATCACTTTACACCAAAGAACAAAAGCGATTCTGAGTTGGGGTGTATCGCAAACCCAGAGTCAGGCAAATCAAAGAGCATTTATTATGAATGCTGTGGTAGGCTATGGCTTTTCTAGCGGCAGTGGGGGGGGGGGCGGTGCAGGGTAGGCGAGGTAGAAGGACTCTAATAATGTACTTGAAGCATGCAAAACATGCATTCCAAAGACTAATTTCCCAGCATTTTTGTAGGCAGTGCTGGAGACACACAGATAATCAGCTGGAGGGTCAAGATGCCTTAAGCTGAAAGTTGTCAGGGAGATGGGAGGGAAGGGTTGGCTTTAAGCGGCAGATGCCACCTCTCTTCAGTCTACACAAGAATTTAAACAGGTTTCATTTGTCAGGATCTGAAGAGAGCAGTGTGGTAATTAGGAACATGAGATGAAATTTCATTTGGAAAAGTTTTAGTAAGTCTTAGAACATCTGTTCTATTGAACTCCAGTGTTTCCTAGAAAAATACCTTTCCACCTACACCCTAATGATTCTTGTGTTTCATTTTGCTAAGTGCATAAGATGTTTGCCTCCTCTAATTCATTCTCGTACAAATAGTATAACTAATAAGAGATGTCTTAGCAACAGCAGTCCTATATCATAGAATCTGGTAACTAAGAGTTGCCTCAGTAAGACTCTCCTCCCCATTAAAGTATTGTTTTTTACTTGTTTTTCTTCAGGAGTGAACCAGAATTGTTAGGAGAGGAGAAGGCTGCTTATTTGTGTGTGTGTGTGTGTGTGTGTGTGTGTGTGTGTGTGTGTGTGTGTGTGCGGACATCAGTCAGATTTCCAGGTGAGGATATGTAATTTTTAATAATAAAAAGCATGATGATATGCAGCACTTCTCAATAACTTGCCAAAGATTATGAACAGATTTTGGATTTCATTAGCATTTGGAATTCTCAGTGTTAAAATCCCCTCCACCGAGGTATATAACTACCCATCTTTGACTTTAAAGACCTAAGAAATCTCCTGAAGAAAATCAAACCTTTCCTTCTCTCTATTCAATTGCAAAATGGATATTTCCAAACTAAGAGTGTGATGGTGTTACTCCCCAGTTCAGAGATAAAATACTTGTTTTTCTTTTAAAGCCACTCATGATAAGACCCTGGTCTACCTTTCCAGTTTCTTTCACATGCTCTGTGTTGGAGCCAAACTGGCTCACTTTTAATTACCCACACACATTACATTCCTAATCTCCAAACCTTTGCCCAGCCTCTTCCACATATTCAAAATTAACTATATCCTTCTCTATCTTCCTTCAAGGTTCATCTCAAGGACTGCACCCTACATAAGGGTTTTCCCTATGCTCTTAGTTAATGATGCCCTCTCACCCCACTTCATCAATATTTCTTTCTATCTCCTTGCTATAGATTTTGTGTTTATTTAGCCAACCACATATTGTCGTCCCCTCCCAATAGAATATATAAAGTCCTTGAGGAAAGGTTTTCTTTTTTTATTTCTTCATTTTATTCCTAGCATCTAAGGAGTACCTGGGTCATAAAAGGCACTTCATAAATGCTTATTAACTAAATGCATATGGCACAAATGAGTTTCAGAGGTAGAATTTGAATCACATTCTTCTTGACTCAATCTAGTAATTTATCCACTATATTCTATTGGCAACAATTAAATAAGTTTCCAACATGAAATAAGTTCATCAATAATAGAAGTTTTGGGTTTGTTTGTCTATTTGTTTGAAGCAGGGATAATATTGCAAAATAATAGCACTCAGTCATGACTTGACCCAATAGCACCAAAATCATAACCCAAATCTAGGATTGTGACTCATACTTTAACACCAGGACTCATAGCATACATTTTCTATAATTAGTAAAGGTTCTGATAGGCATCTCAATAAAACCAATACCCCTCATCTAGCTGAGCCTTTCGAGGATATTTTGAACAAAAGAATCTTCAAATAACCTGAAGAACATGGTCTCCAACATCTCACCCCCTTCAAGTAAGTGGCTTGCCCATCCCAAGAGCAAGGTCAGCAGTAGGGCAGTTGGAGAAGCGTGTACGGTGCTTGGTCCTACTCTGTAATTTGCCTGGCTAATTTTGTAATTTCTGTTGTTAGTGTATGGCTGGTCCCATTGCTCTCATGAGTTCGAATAATTGCTCCATTTTTTAAAAGGGAAGAAAGCTGCAGATAGCCCCTAGTAGACCAAGCTCCTGTGCTAGCTACTGCAATTAACATTGAATGTTGCTACTGATCAACGCATTAATGAAAAGTTGAAATAAATGTTTATCTTTAACAGAGTAGGGAGACAATCTTAGCCCTTTTCACCCAAGAAGACTTTTCAAAACTAGAAGTGTTTTAATTTCACACATATAAACCAAAAAGAATTGATTTTTCCCCCCTTGTTTCCACTTATGGAAACTTGAATCTGGGTAGCTTGCCAAGCTTGGCCAAGCGATTATTGTTAACTAGAACAGATGAGGTGGGTGTGCAGTGACTGATACCCATAACTATTGGGCAATAGGTACATATGATTCCTATAAATCAAGAATTTTTTATGGATAGATTGAATCATGACATGAACCATCTGAATGCACAGCTCCTCCAACACTGCATAAAGGAGGATAGCGAAAGGCTAAAAGTTCAGGGTTGATGTCAAATCAAGCCCTGCCTGTCTATTGAAAAGATTTAGTTTGAATCTTTGATTCTCCCAGCTGCTAGTCTCCCCCCCCCCCCAAAAAAAAAATATATATATATGTATATATGGGGGGTGTTATTTTGTGTGTATATATATATATATCTTTTTATATACATATATACATACATACCCATATACACATATACAGAGGGAGCTACAAAATGGTTGTAAATACACACACATTAAATATGTATGCATTGTTTCCCCAAAATAATGGGAGGTCCATGAAGGTAGAAACATTTTGCTTTTACCTTTGAGTCTCCAGTGCCACAGAGCAGAGTACATGTGACAGGCACTTAAATGCTTGCTGCTTGCTTGATTCCTGAGGTAGCTATGGCCATACATAAGCAGATTAGCATGAATAAACAATTCTTAGGCAATCGACACACACTCCTGTTCAGTTTCCAGGATAGCCAAATAAAAGAAAAACTAGCAAATGCTCACTCAGGGACACTACATAGATAGAGACTCTAAGTGTTACCCTGCCAAGTGTACTTCCCAAGTGTAATGGGGTACAGCAAACGGGGCATTTTTACGAGTATTACAATGCTATTTAGAGCACCATTTTATTAAATGATTCCCTCATGGTTTATATGAGTGATGACTCTCCCAGACAGCTTAACTTACACCCAGAGGCAATAACCTAGTTCACACGCACAAAAAGACTGGTCTAGAGCACACCTGATATGACCTGATTAAGCCAAAGAAGAAACTGATGAGACACATGATATGTTCAGCTTCAGCGTTCCTATGAACTGTCCAAGAAGGAAGGTTGATGAGATGCACCATGACTCAATGTGGCAGGGGGACCAGACACACATAACTTTTCTTTCTTCCACTGGAATATGAAAAAGTATTTGAGACTTAATGTGCCTGTTAATAGGAGCCATGTTTTAGCCCTTGTTAAGTAATCCAATCCTCTGGCATGTCAACAATCATATTTCATTTGCTTATTTGATGGATCTAAACCTAAAGTATCCAATGTTTGCAATCTTAATGGACCAATCAGAGCCCTGCAGGATGAATGGCTCCTTGCATCACATTCTGGAAAGAATATGTTATGCTGAAGAGCATCCAGAAGAGAGCAAAGAGGATGATGAAGGAGCACCACTGCATATCATGTGAGGACTAGCTGAAAGGACTGGGGATGTTTACCCAGGAGAAGCTAAGCCTTTGAGTGCGTATGACAGTATATTCAAGTATTGAGGGGCTATCACATAGTAGAGGTATTAGACATGTCCTACTCAGACCAGAAGAGAAAATTTGGGTCAAGAAAATGAAAGTTATAGAGGTAGGTGTGGGCTCAGTGTAAGTGAAAAGTTTGGGATAAATGAAGATGATAAAATAATAGTAACACTAAAAAGAATTAACATTGGTATAACATTTTAAGGCTTGCAAAGGCTTTCATTCTCACAACAGTCTTCGGAGGTGAGGATTAGATTTGCCCCTATTTTACAGTTGAGGAAACTGAGGCAGATGCTAGGCCCAGAGTCACACAGACAGTAAGCATGTGAGTCCAGATTTGAAAACATGTTTTCTTGACTCCAAATCAGGGAGCCTTACCCACTGATCAAACCATCCAAAAGTGGAGTGGGCTGAGTCAGAAGGTAGTTTATTCCCCCTTCCTAATGGGGATCTGGAGGTCTTGTGGGAGGTGAGGGGAAATACAGGCTCTAAGTCTAGGTTAGTTGACCACTATTTAAGTATGTTATAGAGGAAACTTGTTCAGAGAGTGGTCAAAGAAAATGGCCCCTCACATACCATTCAAGAGTCTCCAATAAATACAAGTCAATATCCATAATAAAAATGCAAGTAGGGAAGAAAATGTTTGCTGGCGAAAAAATATATGCTTCAATAGTCACATGTAGATGTAGCTTCAAGCAAAGTCGTTCTTAGGCTAACCCATAAGAATCAATGAATATGACTGACGAAAGGGGCCAGAATCATGCTCAGATTAAATAGTTTTTATGGTTTAAAAACTTGATGGGACCAGGTTCACAAAATTCTACATCCTAGGATGAGTTTCTCTTCTAATGAGACTGAGAGTTTATATTACTCTGATCAAAGGCCATTATTATAGCAATTAATTATATTATTAGAGTTAGGAATACATCAATAATGTAGTTTTTCTTTTTTCTTTTGTGGGAAATATAATGGAAGAGATAATAGATTCCGTAATTATATGTACATGTATATACATATATATACACACATATAAGCATATATACATGCATATAGCAAACATACATTGCATCCGAATATACACATGTGCATTACAATTTTATATCCATGTAGCTAGGTGTCACAATGGATATAGTGTCAGGTCTGGAGTCAGGAAGACATATTCCTGAGTTCAAATTCAGTCTCAGACACATACTAGCTGTGTGACCTTAGGCAAGTCACTTAATCCTGTTCAACTCAGTCTCCTCATCTATAAAATGAGCTGGGGAAGGAAATGGCAAACCATTCCAGTATCTTTGCCAAGAAAATCTCAAACGGAATCACAGAGTCAGACACACCTGAAAATGACTGAACAACACATATATAATACTCTAGGTCATATATACATGTATAAATATGTATACAGTTATATATTTAAGTATCCTCAATGACAACAATACAATACATACAATTAAATATATATGCAAAACAATTCAACAACCATTTATTACGTACCTACTGTCAGACTTTGTGTTGAGAGATTAAAATCTTACTCCAAGCCTCAAACCTTTAATAAGGCATAATCAATAAATAAACAAAATGAAAGGAAGGAAACTTTTTCTATGTCCCCATTTAGTGCTATCTGAAATTCCATGGCCTTTACCTGCTTCCTTCTTACTCTTTTTTTCTTTTTTTTTTAGTTATGCATAGTTGGCATCAGCATCTCTGTAGTGTTGCTTTGGCTGATTATCTTTTGCATCATCTCATATAACTCTCTCCATATTACTTTACATGTTTCATATATATCTCTTTTTTTCTTTTAAATAGAATCAAAATGTTATAGTGGAAAGAATGTGAGACTTAGGTCTGGACAGCCTGGTTTCAGATTCTGCCGTAGAAGCTGTGAGACCATAAATAAGTTACTTACCTTGCATTTCAGGTAAATGTCTATAAATTATGGAAAGGTTATGGTCAACGGTCAAAAATGCTCTCCACCATCAGAAATAGAACTGATGTACTATAAGCGAAGATTGAAACAGGCCTTTTTCACTTTAATTTTTTTCTTAGTTTTTCTGGGTTTTTTGTGAGATGGCTTATATAGAAATATATTTTGTATGACTTCACATGTATAATCAATATCATGTTGTTTGCCTTCTCAATGAATGAAGAGAAACAGGAGAGGAGAAGAAAATTTAGAACTCAAAATTTTAAAAAATTGGATGTTAAAAATAAATACATTTTTTAAAAAGCTTCTTTTTGCTTCCATACATTTACTCTCAGTCAATTTCTTTATCTGTACAATGCAGATGCTGTAATCTATGGTATTTGTCTCCCAGGACTGTGGGGAAGACTAACTAAGCTAATGTCTGTGTCATTCTTAGTAGACCTAAAAGCTCTATGTAAATGTCAGTAATTGATGATGATGATGATGATGGAGATGATTCTGATGATGACCTTGGGAGGCAAACTGGTGTATTTGATAAAGAATAGACTGTCAGGAAGATGTGAGTTCAAGTCCCATTTCTGACACATCATCTGTGTGAGCAAGGCAAATTAACTAATCTCTCAAGGCTTTAGACAATTTCGTAAGACTATAAGTTGCAGAAAAGTTTCCGGTTTGCATTGGTAGATGGAGTTTCTTCAACCTGTATCAATGAAATCACAGGTATAATATTTATCCCTGTCACTTCCTCTTCTGCTGCTGCTGCTACAATAACAACATCTACTCCTGCTCCTACTACTGCTGCTACTACTACTGCTACTTCATCCTGACCTCAGTATCAAACTAAGTGTATTTATTTAAGCCATTACTATTTTTAAGATTTAGTTAAAAAGCAAAATATGTTTGCAAGGAGTGTCTAAGTCAAAACCAAAAATTCTATTTCAATCTGGCTAGGTTGCACCATTGTTAAGGGGGAATTACAATCCTAATCAAAACATTCCATGGTTTGTAAATGGAGCAAATCACAACTTTCCCTTCAAATCATAATTAAAACACTAATGAGCCTCCTAGATTTGTGTGATCAGATCAGAGAAAGAAACTCCTGGAGAAAGAGATTATAAGAATTTATGCCAAATATTCCAAAAAATGATGTTTTATCTTACTTTGCAGTGGTCCATATCAATATCAAGATAGCTAGACATTTATTCTTGATTATGCAAAGGATGAATAAGACAAATTATTCTGAAGAATTTTGATAGATTCCTACAATCAAATCAAAATATGCATTGTTATTTTTTATTTCATAATATAAAGGCAGAGAAACTGAAGCATATGTTTCAGAATTAAAATATGAGAAAAATCAAAGGTTAGCAGACTATATAAACGTCTGGTACCTGGATATTAAAAGTATTTTCTTTCATACAAGAATTTGAAGATTCTGGTTATGTCAGACAACAAAGTAACATACAAACAAAAAAAGTGATTAAAATTTGATAGATAGCAAATAACTTGTTACATTTGTAGGAGACATTTCCAAATGAGCTGTCTATGTATAATCCATCAATCAGCTCATTAGAGCAAGGATAAAAGAATTCTGTATAATTTGGATAAAATTTTAAAAAATGGACTTTGATTGTTACCACTTCATTCCAAAGAGTAATTAGCATCAAGCAATCACCAAAATGAAGACACAAAAGGAGTACAGCGACCATCTCAGCCAGCTAACCTTGATCCACTTGCCAAGAGAGAGACGTGGCAAAGGAAACACCTGTTTAGATAATACAGTAATTTACAAAACTTTACAGAAGAGGATAGGGGAAAAATATCAAAAAGTAGTCAATATGGAAACAAATCTACAAAAATCTGGAGATGAGACAAAATTCAGTTAAATTATCATAAAATCATTTGTAGATAAAACCAAAAAGAAAATAAGAAATAGATGGAAAAAATAGGGCGGATTTACCAGGGTTCTTATAGTGTTCTATTGTCATCATCAGTAAGTACGACTATCACGCTTGAATTTTCATGCCTCAGTTCCTTATGGGCTTTGAAAGGCAGAAAAGAGACTTTGAAACATAAAGTTGAATAAAATTCAGCCATCAAGTCATTTCCTCAGCAAAGTATTTTCATACAAGATTATTTTAGAGATGCAACTACAGAAACAATAATTGTTGAATGATCTTCTGGTTATTAATATCAGGTAAGACACAAAAAAGAAAGATACAAGCTTATCAAAGGTGTTCACTACAGTCTTCAAAGATGTACTCCAAAGAGTCCAAATGGAAGAATGATTCCTTATCCACAATGAAGTTTTCAGGCTCTTCTTTTGAGAGATGAGATTGAACTAGTTGCATGATACACCAGAATGCTATGAAGCCTCTTCAGTAAGACAGACCTTGTCAAAGATCACAGAAAAAGGTGAACTGAAAGAATAGACAATTCAAAAAAGAAAGAAAGAATATGGTCCAGATCATGACATGTAGTTTACAAAAGAGTCTATCAAGCTTTTCCATCAGTATTCATCTCTTATGGTGATAATATAGTGAGTAGATCCCAAAATCATCTAGCTTCAGTTTGTATACCTCTAATGGATGTCATGAAATTCACTACCAAACAAGTTGATCTATTCCATTTTCAGACAGCTCTGAATGGTAGAAAGCTCTTCAAAGAAGAAAATTTTGTAATTTCCAACCATTACTCCTACTTCCATCCTATGGGTACAACCAGAATAAGCCAATTCTTTCTTTGACATAAAGTCCTTCAAATATGTTAAAATGTCAGTCAGCCATCTTTTGTGTAGGCTAAACATACCTATCTCTTTTCAACCTTTCTATGGTGGACTTTCAATGACTGGCTCAAGTGCTTCCTATTGTGTACCCTCTTAGAGATCTGAAGTTTTTCTGAATTTCTCATTTGCCCCTCAATCCCTACCTAGTGTTATATCGATATATTATATATGTTATATATAGATCATTCACTCTCCCTTTAATGGCAGATTAAGCTGTCACTTTCCCCCGCATTTCTGACATAAGACATAGTAGACAGCTAATAAATATTTGTTGAACATAACAGACTCCTCTTTGGGAAAATCAAAGTGTTCACATCTATCCAGTCTTCTAGAACATTCCCTGCCCTCTATAATTCCTTGAAGGTTGCTGACAGGGGCTCAATGATTTCATCCACAAGTTCTTTCAGTTAGATGAAAATATATCTTTGGAATCTTGAACTCATTAAGAGTGACTAGGTGATCTCTTACTATCTATTTGGTTTCAACATCTGAACCATGTGTGCAGTGCTCTTTTTGGTCTGAAAAATCATTCTCTTTGGTAAAGAAGATGGATATGAAATAAAGCTGAAGGACTCTGCTTTCTCTCTGTAGTCTATTAACATTACGCCACTTGGGTCAGACCACAGACCTTGCCACAAAATAAATAAATTAATCAAATAAAATGAGGCATCTTTGTGCCTTTTAAAAAGTCATTACCTCCTCTTAGCATTTTTTGCAAGTTCAAGTTATTTCAGACTTTTAATGTTCATGATGAGTGTCTGCACAACCATTTTCTCTTTCTTCTTGGTTATGAAACATTCCTCTACTCATCTGAACATATCACGCTTCAAAAAATCTAAGTTCATCACAGAGCATTTTATGTAGCCATGTAGCTCTTTCCCCATGTGTATTTTTTCTCTTTATTTTTAACAGAATATTTATCATATTGTTAAGATTTTATTTTCAGAGTTCCTATTCTTCTATAGTGATTTTTCCTTTTACAGGTTCAAATCAAGGGAACATTTGACACCATTTAACTAAACTTTAAGAAATATGCTTTCCTAAAGCACATATGTTTTTTAAATCAATCAACATTTATTGATTACCTACTATAGAAAATTTTGGGCAGCTAGATGTTGTAGTGGTTATACTGCCTGCCCTGAAATCAAGTAAATTCATGCTTCCAAATTCAAATCCAGCCTCATACATTTACTAGTTGTGTGATCCTGGGCAAGTCATTTAACCCTGTTTGCCTCAGTTCCTCATCAGCAAAAAGAGCTGGAGAAGGAAATAGACAATTTCAGTATCTTTGCCAAAAAAAAACCCACATGGGTTCACAAAGAGTCAGACACTACTGAAATGACTGATCATCACACAATATTTCTTCCTTTTTCTATCATGTTCAGAATTAACTCTTAAGTAGAACTTTCTCTAAAAATTATTTTACCTCTGAGAGATTAAATTGTCAGTATGGCACCCCCAAAACTCAAAGTTTGGGATCATTAAAGTAATTCTCCATTTTCTGTGGACAATCCAGTTCAGTCTCCTCCTCTTGTACAATTCTAGATCCAATTCATTGCCCATTCAAAGTGTCTGCCCTGGAGATGTATCCTGATAGACAAGTTCTCTAAGTTAACCATTATGTCAGAATCTTAGACATCTGGCCCTGTCAGAATCTAGACAATAGTCATTCCTTATTCAGTTGGTTCTTCATTGTTCTGAGTGGTTAGAGATCTCTTCTAGGAGATCTTCAACGTTCTGGGGCTTGGTGCAGTTGAGCATACTGCCATCAACAAACAGGAACATCTGGGAATTCTCACCATCCACAGGGAATGCCTCTTTAATTCAGTCTCTGTGGCTGATCACTTCAACATCATCACAATAATATATGGTGAGCATATGTCTCCCTGTTTTATGAGTCACCTAACATTTGTGATAAGAAAGTCAATGAACAGGGCTATTTCTATTGTTAAATCATGTCATTCAAAGAATCTTGAATGATTTTTACAAGTGGATAGAAGCTATATTGTTAGAAAAGAGCCTTTAAAGCAGTGATCTGTTCTACCATGCCAAATGTATTTCAATGATTAATAAATAATAGGCAAAACAATATTTTATTTTCTACATTTTTCAGTCAGATGTGTGATGGTTAAGAGATGGTCCACTGTGGAGTATTACTTTTGAAAGCCTGCCTATAGTAGACAGATTTACGCCTATGCCTTCAATACATAGAGAGATTATTTTGATTTTGTAAAGTTTATGTAAACTGGAAAACAGACATATAGGTTGTTCTCTTTGTCTCCTTTTAAAGTATTAGTGAGGTATGAAATTTTTTTTCCCCACATCTTTGCTATGTTCCTCTAGTTTAAACATCTTGTGAATCAGACCCTCAGTACTTTCACAGTTTTGTCACCTCCAAAACAGATGTGCTAGATATATACTTAGGTGTTGCTGTTGTTGTTGGAGCATGAAGTTAAATAATGTAATATGTTTATATGTGTGTATAGTTAGGTCTTAATTAGTTAGAATAATAAATACTGTGAAGTTATCACATTATTTGAATTCACACTGAGTACTTCCATTGAAGGGGATCCATTTACCATATTTTACATAATAACAGTTTCAAATAGTACAAATTTGAATTTATGCAGCCACTTTATAGATTTCATTATTCTCGCTAATCAGAACCAAACTATAAATTTTTAAAGGCATAAATATTTTAGGATATCAAAATATCATTTTAAATCTCCTTTTCCCTTATCCTCATCAAAATGTAAGGAAGACAACACTTGAAACAAAAATGGAGAAGATACACATTGCATATACATGTGGGGGTGAGAAATCCAACAATTTGTATACCGAGTACATTATTGATATTCATTAAAAGTATATTACTATCAACAATCGTTATAGCTTTACGTTACAAGATCCAGAGAAAAAAGTATGAGGTTTTAGAATACAGACAGTTCTGCTGTACCACTTGTTTCAAAAACAGAATTCATTCTAATGTGATTGTTATTTTAGGGAATAATTTGAACATAAAACAAATTTTGAGCTTGCTTATTTCCACTTTTGTCCTTGAAAAATACTAGGGAAGCACAAAAATTATATCCAGCTGAATCAAGTTGTGAAGGAATACACAAAATACACACACATACCATGTACCACAAACATTTTCCAGTTGCCTCAGTTCACCACATATGCTGTGCTACAAGATTGTGTTTTGCTATTCTCTAGCATTTGTGACCTTTTCTATAAAAAAATAGTCATTCAATATCCCCAATATGCGTACATGTCCTGGCTCAAAAACAGCGATGCATGCAAAAGGAAAGCTTGAATACTGTGAAGCTTGAAATAATAAAGCATTTTGAAAGAAATAAGAGAACATGTGTTATCTCCAGAACGACAGACATAAAGAAATCCATATTGCACATCGTTACAGACAACACTGCAAAAATAAAAGAAATGTTTATAGCTAGAAGTGTGGTGTACCTAACTTCATTTTTCCCATAAGCTCTGTGGTTTTTATTGTGCAATTTTTGCATATCGGGGTAATTTTTAAGAGTGCATATGTCACATTATGGCAGGAATGAGTGCATAAAAAATGTAGTCACTTTATAACTTGAGACTACATTTAATAGAAAGAAAAAGTTCCATGTATATTATTTTCTAATACATGGAAATGTATTTATTTATGAAGTATTGTTAGAAAGAGAAATACAAAATTATTTCCATGTCGATGGTACAAAGTTACCTTCCAAACTGTCTTGTATGCATCCTGACTGTCCCTAGTTCTTAACATGCTAGATAACTCCATTAATGGGAGTTCCTTAAGAATAGGCAGTGCTTTTGCTTTTCTTTTTATCTCAAGGATTAGCACAATGATTTGCAAGTAGTAATTAATTACTACTATATCACTACTACATTAATAAATGTTTATGGATTGTGTTTGTCCTTTGTTGCAGAAGAAAACCATGCCATCAGAGAAATGATGACATGATTTGCACTTGACTTTGTTTTGAGTGAGGGAGGCTTGTGCAGGTCACCATTCTCACTTATACTCCAGAGCCATCTGAATCCAGTGACCAGATCGACCCAGGATGCACTGGGAGACCTTGGACCCTTTAGGCCAAGGTCTTTTCAGGCACTCACTTAGGGTGAGGTAACACCCATTCATTGAATAGACTTGTTTAAGAAGTAGTCAGGGCATGGCCCCTTTAATGAGGTCAAGGAAAAGAAAGACATCAGGCTGGTAGGGAAACAGCCACAGTTCCTATTGATAATTACTCTAAAGCTAGGGGGGTCCAGAGGGGACCTTAGGCGGGGGCCCATTGGCATCCCAGGTTTGGAGTGCAGTAGGTTTAAGGTTTTGGGGTTTAGGGATCAAGAACTTGATTTAAACTTGTTACTTTTCTCTTCTTGCACTACATTCTAAACTTCTTCTAGACACATATTTGGAACTAGTCAGTCAATAAACATTTATTAAGCATATACCATGTGCCAGGCAATATACTAAGGCCAGGGGATACAAGTACAATTAAAAACAAAGACAGTTCCAGCCCTCAAGAACATTAAAATCTAATGGAGGAAGACATAACACAAAAGAAAACTGAAAAGGCTGAGGTTATAGGGGAAGCATGACGAAAGGTTCTAAAGTAATCTCAAAAGCAGTGTAGTTGGTAAGAAAAAGTAAAACTATATGGGCTGCCCTCCTTAAATAGTGTCCCAGGAGCCCATGGCTTTACTCTTCAGTCAGAGGGTCTGAGCAGAGGGTCAGAGGGTACTGACGAGAGGTGCGTAACATACAGACTCAATCTTTCAAAGTAATGAGATTTCCCAGTGTTGTATTTCCTGAATAAGAAAGGTGTGATTGATCAAGAATTCCAAGTACAAACTAAAATATTGGAAGTGGCTCTATAATCCTTGATGAAAACAATTTGTTAAAAAAAAATGTGGGTGTTGGAAACAAGATGGTAGAGTAGAAAAATGCACATGCCTCAGTTCTTCCCCCGCAGCCCATGAAATACCCGCAAAAATGACTCTCAACAACTTCTAGAGCAGCAGAAGCCACAGAACGACAGAGTAGAAGAGATTTCCAGCCAAAGGTAACCTGGAAGGTCAACAGGAAAGGTCTATCACACAGGACATGGAACAGAGACCAGCCCTGGCTGCAGGCACTGGGAGGAACAGGAATGGAACGGGCCTCCAGGGCAGAATTCCCATGAGCAGTAGAGGGTCTCAGATCCCTCAACCCACAAATGACAAAGAAAACGTCAAAGGTCAGTGAGAGAACTTTCTCAACTGGATAAGAGGGGACCAGGGTCCCCCCCAGCACTGGCCCCAGGTGGCAGTGGTGGTAGCAGCAGCAGCAGCAGGGGTACTGCAGCAGCAGCAAAGGTGGTGGCAGCAGTAGGCATCCATTTGTAAAGCAATAGGCTTAAAGACCTTGGGGGAATTGAGTAGCTGATTTGACTCTCAGTCCCGAGCATGGTCCTGGGGGAAGGAGGAGCACTAGGACCTTCCTGTTGATAAAGGATTCAGAAGTCAAGTAACTGCCTGGGAAAATGCCCCAAAAATGGAAAACAATAAAACCAAAGAAGGTTACTTTCTTGGTGAACAAATATTTCCTTCTACCTTTTCAGATGAGGAAGAATAATATATACTGTCAGAGGAAGTCAAGGCTTTTGCATCCAGCACCTCCAAAACAAATATGGAATGGGCTCGTCATGTAAGAACTTGAAAAGTGAATCAACAGTTTGCTAAGGGAGACCCTAAAAAATGCTGAGGAAAATAACACCTTTAAAAATAGGCTAACTCAATTGGAAAAAGACGTCTAAAAAGACAAGGAGGAGAAGAAGGCTTTAAAAAGCAGAATTAGCCAAATGGAAAAGGAGGATCAAAAGCTCACTGAACAAAATAGTTCTTTAAAAATGAGAATGGAGTTCAGGGAACTTAATGCCTATATGATAAACTAGGAAATTAAAAAACAAAACCAAAGGAATGAAAAAATGGAAGATAAAGTGAAATATCTCATTGGAAAAACAATTGACCTGGAAAATAGATCCAGGAGAGACAATTTAAAAATTACAGGACTACCTGAAAGCCATGCGCAAATAAAGAGCCTAGATATTATCTTTCATGAAATTATCAAGGAAAACTGCCCTGATATTCTAGAACCATGTGGCAAAATAAATTTTGAAAGAATCCACAGATTGCCCCCTGAAAGAGACACAAAAAGAGAAACTCCTGGGAATATTATGGCCAAATTTCAGAGTTCCCAGGTCAAGGAGAAAATATTGCAAGCAGCTAGAAAGAAACAATTCGAGTATTGCGGAAATACAATCAGGATAACACTGGATCTCACAGCTTCTCCATTAAGGGATTGAAGGGCTTGGAATAGGATATTCCAAAAGTCAAAGGAACTGGGATTAAAATCAAGAATCACCTATCCAGAAAAACTGAGTATAGTACTTAAAGGGAAAAAAGTCATTCGATGAAAAGGTAAACAGGAAAGAGAAATCATGAAGGATTTTCTAAAGCTGAACTGTTTACATTCCTACATGGAAAGATAATATTTGTAACTCTTGAGACTTTTCTCAGTATTTGGGTAGGTGAAGGGATTATACACACACACACACACACACACACACACACACACACACTTCTATTCATAAAGAACACAGGTTGAGTTGAATCAGAAGGGATGATATCTATAAAAAATAAAATCAAGGGGTGAGAGAGGAATGTATTGGGATGAGAATAGGAGAAGTGGAATGGGGCAAATTATCACTCATAAAAGAGATAAGAAAAATTGTTTTCAATAAAGGAGGAAAGGGAGGAGGTGAGAGGGGAAGAGCAAATCTTACTCTCTTCACATATGGTATAAGGAGGGAATAACATGCTCACTCAATTTGATATGAAAATCTACCTTACACTACAGGAAAGTAGAGGAGATGGGGACAAATGGGGTGAGGGGGATGATAAAAGGGAGGGCAAATGGGAGAAGGGAGTAATTAGAAGTAAACACTTGAGAAGGGACAAGGTCAAATGAGAGAATAGAATAATGGGGGACAAGGTAGGATGGAGGGAAATATAGTTAGTCTTACACAACATGACTATTATGGAAGTCTTTTGCAAAACGACACATGTATAGCCTATATTGAATTGCTTGCCTTCTCAGAGGGGATGGGTGGGGATGGAGGAAGGGAGAGAAGTTGGGTTTCAAAGTATTAGAAACAAATGTTGAGAATTGTTATTGTGTATAACTGGGAAATAAGAAATACAGGTAATGGGGTATAGAAATCTATCTTGCCCTACAAGAAAAGAAAGAAGATGGGGATAAGGGAAGGGTGGGGTGTGAGAGAAGGGAGGGTACATTGAGGGAAGGGGTAATCAAAATGCAAGGTGTTATGGGGTGGGGGAGGGGAGAGATTGAGAGAAAAATTGGAACTCAAAATTTTGTGGAAATGAATGTCGAAATCCAAAAATTAATAAATAAAACTATTTTCAAAATTGCAAATCTTTTCTTTTTTCTTTTATTGTCCTCCTATTTTCATCCTTACAATGTCTCAGCAATACTTTACTTACTTGAGTCTCTTATCAAGCTTTCTTTAAGTTGACTTTACCCTATAATGTTTTGCTTTCTCCGTTAGGTGATAACGCTCATCATCTTCCGTGAGCCATCTTTGTAAGATTTTTACAAACAAATTATATTCTAAACTTGGGTTGCCTTTTGTTGACATTATTTTCTACCAGGCAAGTAAAGTTAAGTGTTTACTGGCAAAGAACTTTATCCATCTTTTTTGGTCTTCAGTTTTCTTAATTTACTCTGGTTAAACTCTCATACAAAATTATTTTAAAAGCTGACATTGCCATGTTTACTGTAAATTACCCACTTTGGTGATCAATAATTTGTTTAAATAGATCAGTATTGTTTCAATTACATGAACTATATTTTTCTCATTAATCTTTCTTCTTTCTGTTTAGTGATTCTGATCTTTGCTTTAATAAGTCAGTGATCTGACCTCTTCAGACAGCTGATTCAGGAATGATTTCCACATCAGTAATTAGGTGTGTGTTTGTTAGTTTTCTGAATGTTCAAATATAATGCATTTAATTTTTGAGATATTATTCAGTGCTCACCATGTTCAAGGTTTACCAATTCTTTTTCCAAAAAAAGTATTCATCATAAAATGGCATAAAGTTTCTAGGAAGTCTTTGACTTCTTTACCATTTTGTTATTGATCCATATTTTCAAAAGTATTTGTCACCGTACTCAGCTATTCCCATTTTCACACTGAAGTCACTAAGAATCAAGGTATATATTAACTTTTTATTGGGTACTTTCTGCTCTTCATCTTCTGCAGATGTTAATATACATATACATATATATACATATATTTATAGCAATTTTTTCATGGTTCTCTTTTTTCCAAATACTTATGAGCATAGCACAAAGTAGAATGGGAATAATGAAGGGGAGGGAAGACAGCGAGAGGGAGAGTAACAATTTAAAACTTTCCCAATGGTGATTCCCTCTCAAAAGGCTGGCTGGAATCTTTCAAAATGAAATCCTCTCCCACGAGATTGTCCTAACTCTTGACTGAACAACTAACTGATCACATTTTTCTTACTTTTTAAAGCCCCTGGAGCATGGTTAGTTTGTTTGGTTAGGTAATCACAGTTTTTCTCCTTGACCTAAGTAAAGCCAGAGTGATAAAGAAATCACAGGATATCAATAATGTTGTTTATACATTTTTCAAACCTCATCTTATCTATTGATTAATGTGGGGATTCTGAATATTATCCCTTTACAATATGTTCTTCAAGAAGACAACCTATGTCCCACTTGACTATGTTTAGTTCACTGTATTTCTCAACAATAAATGCATGGAATTTCTTCTTCTTATGTCCAGTAATAGGTTTCCTCTCAAACCATTACAAATACCTATATGTCCTACTAATTTTTTCCACAGAGCTTGAGACAACATTTTTCCAGATCTACTCTTTACAAGGAAAGTTTCAACACTGATGTGGTCAAGTCAATAAGCATGTATTAAGAATTGACCATGTGCTAATGTTAAGATGATCAACAAGAATTTTTTAAGTTCTCTGTGGCAGGCATCGTACTGAGGCAATAAGTCAATGGCACTTATTATACACCTACTATGTGCCAAGCATTAGGCTAAGCCTTAGGGTTCCAAAACTAAAGCTCTCAAAGAGCTCATGATCTAAATGGGAAGGCGACATGCCAATAACTACACACAAATAAGCTATTGACAGAATAACTGGGAATAATATGGCTCTAATCAATCAGTGTTTCATTTTCCATGTGGAGCACATTCTTCAACTTGCCAAACTCTTGCTATGGACTGATTTTACTTTCAATTCTTAGCATTGTTTTTCTTCCTATCTAGCTTTCTGCTTTGAATGATTTCTTCAATCCATCCATTGAGATAGGGCTTACGTGCCACCTTCTTCTTTATGGATCCTGCTACATGCTTTTCTCACACCTTGAAAGTGCTTTCCATTGCTTTATGCCTGCTCCATTTCCTTGTGTGTCTACATCTTGCATCTTCCAATAGAATGCCATCTCCTTCAGGTTGAGAGTCATTTTGTTTCTGTCTTTGAATTTCCAGCATGCAAAATGGTATAGAGTACCTACAATATAGGTATTTAATAGAGAGTTATATAATTAAATTGAATCAGTTTGAAGTCTGTCTAGGAATTCACAGAATAAGTAGTGGATAGAGAAACATATTTCAAATTCTCCCTGGATGCAGGTCACAAATTACTAAAATATTGGGGGGTTTTTTCCCAGCTCCCTAAGCTAGCACCCTCCTCTCCTCAAATGTAATATTTTCAACTACTTTATTTTATATTTGTTTCTTGTATATTTGAATCAACTGATCAATTAATCAATTAACAAGTTATTTCTCATGCATTTACTCTATGCCACGGACTGCTAATCACTAAGGAATAAAGAATAAAAATGAAACCATCCCTTTCTTCAAGGTGCTGACATTGCTTACATTCTGATGGAGACAACATTTCCATATTCACAACACAAATAACACAGTTAAAAAGTATCATGGCAACTGAGGGGACCAGGAAAGATCTCTGGCAGAACTGGGATGTATTTTTACTCATACCATATACATTTTCTTCTCTGAAAGAATATAAACTCCCTAAAGGCAGGAATTATTTTATCTTTTTTTATTCATATCTAGTCTTAGTACCATACTTTGCACATAATAGGCACTTAATAAAATCTTATGGATTTATTAACTGATTTTCATCAGGTTGACCCATTTACAAGGTACAATCCCTTCAAATTCCCCACCCCTCATAAAAAAATAATAAAATCATTCTGGGTACAAAATGTTGCCCCATTGTAGAAAGTGCCTAAAGAAACCATAGGTCTGAGTAAAAAGATAACCACTTTATTTGGTGCTTTCCCATTGACATTTGACCTTAATGACTTAAGTTAGACAAAAAGCACTATAGTGTGTTTGGGGGGGGAGAGAGGAGTGGTGAGGGGGACAGTCTCCAAGGGACAAATGATCCCATGACCTTTTAAGACTGATGAGATGCTATACCTGTGTCTTATTTGGCTAACTCATTTAATAGATTAATTTAATATTGAACAAAACTATGTTCTAGGCATGGGAAAGAAGTACATAGATAATATACACTGTGCCTTCCGGTAGCTTCAAAAACAAGAAAATTGCAATCTGACCTCATATTAAAGTGTGTTGTTCTTACTTCCACCCACCCAATTTTCTTCATGGGAAGCCGGAGAAGGTGTAGGTGTGGGAGCAAAAGACTTCCTTGAAATTCCTACATTCTTCAGGTCCTTTTAGTGTCCTGAAACCCTATAGGGAGCATGGTATGGAGGAAGGGAAAGGGAAAGAAGTAAAGTCCTAAAATATCTATTCCAGAATGAGCTCTTTGAGGGGTGGCATTTTGAGGGGATCTCATGCCTTTAATGTTCCTTCCTGTGTTACAGCCAAAGGAAGCCAGCAAGAAAAAGATTCTATAATCTCTGCATTTTCTTATAGGCAATACTGATCCTTAAAGTTTGAGACTACAAAAAAAACTGCATTAAATTTATAGGAGAAAAAATTTAACCTTACATTGATCGATGATTTATTTGGGTGCCTAAAGGATATTTTTGCTCCCTAAGTTGGTTGTGACTGTTCTCTCTGCTTCTGGGTGGGCCAGACTTTTCTACGGATCTCCCTTTAAGGATTTTATAAGGAACCCATTATGAAAAACCCAGTTCTGTCACTGTTATCATTGTCTTTGACGGAGCTGAATTTCACTACATCATAAGCATTCAGGACGACCCCTGCCATTGTATTTTACCATGCATTTTTAATGAGTTATATCTTATTGTAGTACATTCTTCCCATTAGCCTACCATGATCCAGTACATCAGATTTTGAAAAAAGCTCTGGGACATGATGACAAAGGTGAGAATGGACAAGAGAAAACAAAGGCCCCACCATAGATCTCATTCCCATACATTTAAAGAGTTGTATTACATCAGTCCAACAGAACCAAAGATCATGAGATTACCCTTGTAAGAAGCTATGCAAAGATTTGTCTCTTTTAGAGTCATATTTCCCAGTTATATTTTAATCTGGTTCAGGGTACATACACCACGAGTGCTGTAGGCTATATTGCCCTGAATGTTTGACGTCTCTGATGACTGTTATCCAGACACAGAGGGCTCAGTAAAATCAGACCTACAGAAAATATTTCCTAGATCACTTGCCTGATGCCTTCAATAAGAACTAACTTGCCCATTTCTGGATTTTTCATTCATCAATAGCACTCATCTATGTTCACTTAACTGCCAGTTTTTGTTCCTTCTTATCTGCCAGGGCAAAATTCCTCATCACCTTTAAGCAAGATGCCCATTCCTGAGTTCACACCCTTGTGCATCACAGTGTACTTCCAGGCTGAGCCAATTTCTTCTTTCCAAGTACTTTTCAGTGGGTTGAAGATTTTCTAAAATCCCACCTCTTCTACTCCATCAGTTAACAAACATTTATTAAGAATTTACTTTGTGTCTAGTATTTACCAGCAATATCAAACTAGGATGGGCTCTGCCCTCACTTCTCCAACTTGAAATGATTGGGCAAGCAAGTTGGGTCTCTGGATCGTGAATTCAACTTCTCTCCCCTGAGATCTAAGGGCAATCCTGAGGAACTGGAGATTATTCTAATACAGTGGTTCACAAACTCCTGTCTAAGATATTTCCCAATATAATTTAACAAGTTAACATCTCCCCAATGTCAGCTAATCAATTAACCACAATTAACTTTTTACAAAGGAATATCTCTCAAGAATGTATATCAAGGAAAGTATAAGAACCTAGCTCCTAAACCAGGGGAAGCTCTATTCCCTATATGTACTTGAGCTTTTCTCTGGGAAGAGTGGAATCTAATTCAAACAGATTGCTAGGAAACAATCCCTTTCCTGTCCAACCCTAACCTGGGGGTATTGCCTGGCCCTGACAATCCCTTCCTCTCCTTCCACAGTCTGGGGCCTTTTCCAGTCATCCTGATCTATATCTTGCCACTGAACCCAGAGGAGGGAGTGAGACTGGTGACTACACACAGTCCTCCCTTACTTAAATCCAATTCACTTGCAAGTCATGTCATCTCCTTCCTGATGTCATGATCCTCTCTAAGAACAAAAGACAGAAAACAACAACCAAGTTACAGTTGTTTCATAGCTGATGGGTCAGTTGTCTTGTTGCTGGGTGAAGAAGATTGCTTTTCAAGGCTGAGTTATTACTGCCCTGTACTCCAGGATGGGAACAGAGGTACCATGTGTTCAGGGACGCACGGTGGCCAATTGTAAAGATCAGATAGTTAATCAATCAATAAACATTTATTAGGTTCCAGGCACTGTGCTAGGTACTGAGGATACAAAAAGAGACAAAAGACCACCCAGGCGTCAAGCAGGTTACAATCTCATGGGGAGACAACATGAAAACAAAGATATAAAGCAAGCAATATGCAGGATAAATGGACATAATTAATAGAGAGGAAGGCACTGGAATTAAGAAGGGTCAGGGAAAGCTTCCTGTAGAAGGTAGAATTCGAGAAGAAGTCAGGGAGGTCTGTAGTTGGGGCAGAGGAGAGAAAGCATTCCAGGAATGGGAGGCAATCAGAGAAAAGGCGCGGAGCCAAGAGGTGGAGTGTCTTATTTGTGGAACAGCAAAGAGACCAGTGTCACTGGATCAAAGAGTACATGTCAGGGAGTAAAGCATAAGATTGCAAAGGTAGGAGAAGGGTTAGGTTATGTTGGACTTTGAATGCCAAATAGAGCATTTTGTATTTGATCTTGGAGGCAATAGGAAGTCACCAGAGTTTACTGAGTAGGGAATGACATGATCAGACTTGTACTTTAGAAAAATCATTTTATTGGTTGAATGGAGGATGGATTGGAGTGGGGAGAAACTTGAGGCAAGCAGTCCCACTAGCAGGCTGCTGCAATAATCCAGGAAGCTGCTGGTGGTGTTCATCCTCTGTTCCCAAAAAGGATCAATGACATCAGGAGCATGATGTCCTGATTTGAGCATGAATTGGATATAAATGAGACTGAGCAGTGCAAAGTCATCAGCCTCGCTCTCTCCTCCAGAGTCCTACCACTAGACTTTAACAAAGAGTGAGGAGATGAAGGCCTGGACCAGAATGGTGGAAACATCAGAGAAGAGAAGGGATATAAGGCATCCAGGGAGAAAACCCCTCCCCACCCTCAAATACTTATAGCAGTTCTTCCCCTGAAAAGTCGGCAGAGAAGAAAATAAAAGTTTATCTCCTAAAACCTTTCATATGCATTGTCAGTTATGGTTTCATAATCACCACACAGTAAGACAGCAACAGTCAGAGGAAACCAACATTTATGCTTAAGAAGGAGAATGGGCCCCTTCCAATACAGATGCCAAGAAGTAGACTCAACAACCTTGCCTGTGACTTGCTACAAGGCAGGCACTATTATGCTTACTCTCATTGGTTAGTTTCTCTATTAAACAAAAGAAAGATCAAAACAGCCCTTCTCCTCAAGGAGTTTACATTCTAATGGTTAAGGTAACATGTAAATACCTAGATACAAGATATAAAGTAGATGGAAATGAATCTCAGAAGGAAGGCAGAAGCAGCTTTGAACTGGAATTGAAATGGTGATTTCTTTATCATGACCGGACATTTCTGATCTATACCATTTTCACATCACACAAGCATTGCACTGAGAATTATACATAAATGATAACCATGATGGCTCCATGATCTCACCGAAGATCTCTTCCTTCAGTGGTGAGTGCCATTTATAATTGGGCAGCCTAATGCTTCCCACACTTTCCCCCATGGAAAATTCCTAATGTTTATTTAGATGTATTTATATGTGTATATGTTTCCCTGATCGTAGGTGAGCTTCTTGAGAGCAGGGACTCTTTCATTTTTGTCTTTCTATCCCCAGCACCTAGCACAGTGTTGTTATTTGTCTAGGGTTGTCTTCGAAGAGTGCCAGCGGTGTCACGGCGTGATATTTTGACTTGTTCATGAATTGCGTTTCAGAGAGGCAGAGTTGCACAGAGTTGACAGTTTCACTCTCTTTTGTAGAATCATCAGAGTCCAGTGACTAGACCATAGTCAAGACGACCAGAGATGGCTCAGGATTCAGTGGATGACCGTGGGGTCTTCCAAGCTCTAAGCACGCCACACAGTGCCTGTTTCAGCTGCCTCCATGGCCATTAGAACAAATTGTTCTCCATTTCTCTCATTTCTTCAGGAGACATCTTCACATGCTTAGGATAGATAGCCCCCTAACTTACTCAATCTGTTACCCTCAACCTGATGTAGCCCGTCTGCTGAGATGTTTTACTAGGGTGTGTCCACTGCACATGCTACAGCTTCTTGAAGCCACAGGTGAGGGTTGAGTGCTAGAAACTGCTCAGTCCATGGGAGGCCTTCTTCTGAGACTCTTACCAGCCCATGAATGCTCTGCCTGTTTTGCCATATTTTCATAGAATACCTTAATGGACTGCTACCCAAAAGCATGCCATAATCTCGACAATATGTATCATTCAACACATAATTTTCTCCCATGTTGATTGCTAGATGGTGATATGACTCCAGGAAAGTCACTTAGTTTCTGTTTGCCTCTGTTTCTCCATCTGTAAAAGGGGGTATAATAATGCCTACCTCACAGGGTTGTTATAAGGAACAAATGAGGTGTTTGCAAAGCATTTTGAAAACCTTAAAATGTTACATAAATGGTGGTTGCCATTATTATTGTGTGTGACAGCTGACCTCATTGAGGAGCTTGTAGGATCAAAGAATGTATAAGTGGAAAGGACATTACAGGCTACCTATTCCAAGTAGCTCATCTCGGAGATGACAGAGAATACATTATTTACCCAAGGTTCAAAAAGGTGTTAAGAGGCAGGACCATCATTAGAATTCAAGCTCAGCTTAGTATAGCAGCAAAAGTATTAAAAGTGCACTCAGAGGACCTAGGTTTGAACCATGTCTCTGCTAATCAATAGCTGTGTGATCTTGGGAAAATCATTAACTTTTATGTGTTTCTTCTTTTGTAAAATGAGGGTCTGGACTAAACGGTCTCTGAGGCGTCATCCCTATCTATGTCTGTTCTGTAATTTTTCAGTTGTGTTGGACTCTTCATGACTCTATTTGGAGTTTTCTTGGCAGAGATACTGGAGTGTCTTGCCATTTCCTTCTCCAACTCATTTTATAGAAGAGGAAACTGAAGCAAACAGGGTTAAGTGACTTTGCCAAGGTCACACAGTTAGGAAATGTCATTCATTTTGCCACTCAGCTGCTCTCTTTCTCTTACACGTACACACACACACAAATTCTTCTTTGTGGGATATTTCCTCCCACCCCTTTGTAGCTCTTTTTGGATGTATTGATTTCCTTCATTAGAATGTAAACTCCTTGAGGGTGGGGACCTAGCTTTGTTGATTACTGTCATCCAAAAGCAAGACATTTCAACTCAGGGATCCCACAACCATTTGGACTTTCCACAAGAGTACAGGATATCCTCCCTGAAGTGGACAGACATTTTAGTAAACATTCACACCCTGTTTCATGGCTCCTTTGATACTTACAAACTTAATTTATAACAACAGTTATTGACTGAGAAAGCACATTGAAATCACCATGTTGGGAATATAAAAATTGATAATGTATCGGTAGGACGTGGGGGTGAGGAATGATATAACATGAACATAGAGAAAGATCTAATGGGTTTGGGAAAAGGACTGTCTAGACAAGGTGATCTAGGGGAATTTGAGGAAGGGGAGAACCAGCCATATGCTGGACCCAGCTCCCTTCCCAAGAGGCAATAGTTAAATTTTCAATATGAAAATTTGCCCCTTCAGACATTGGAAAATGTTGTGAATCAGGACTTGAGTTAGTGTTTTGTTGATTGTATAGACTTAAAAAGTTGAAAAACTGTGAATAATGCAAGTTAAATTTAGAAATGTATCCAATGGGACGTTTTCCCCCCAGAGACTTGCTTGTTAAATATTTGTCAGTACATCCCTAGGGAACACACTTCAGCGAGGGGGTTGGAAGAGAAACAGGCTTGTTTCATGGCAGAAGTAATATTTGAGTTGAGTGTTAAAGAGAACTTTGAGATATAAAGGAGTGGATTCCAGGACTGGGGGACAGTACATATAGGTACATAGAGGTATGAGCTCCTTAAGGTCATGGAAAGCATTTCTTTTCACATTTATTTGTTTCATTGTTAACTTGTGGAATAAAACAAGCATTTCTATAACAAAATGACTGCACACAAAATTGCAAATTTCCATAACAAGATGCCTGCCCACAAAATTGCAAATCTATTCTGTACAACTTTGTTTTCCTTTGTTGTTTGCACCTTTTGTATCATCAGAGCTTAGCACAGTTCCTGACACATAGTAGGCTCTTAATAAATGTTTATTGATCAGTTGATTGATTGATTACCGTAAAAGAGTAACTACTAATCCGTTTTGGCTTGAATAGAAGTTGTGGAAGGGAATCATGTGAATAAAGCCAGAAATATAAACAGGAGCCAGAGAGGGATTTAGGGCAAAGTTAGACATAGTTATACATAATGTAAATATTTTGTTTCATATGCCTATCTGTTGATATTTACATATGTCTCCATATCCTTTAATCTACTTATGCTGATGCCATCCAATTTACATTTTAATCTCCCTGGAAACTGGGGCTATATTTACAGGGCCTTAACCACCCTTAGATTTTTCCTTAGGTGTTATCCTTTGTGGGGAGTGCTTGGGTCCAAGATGGAAGACCACAACTCCAGTTACTTAATGGTTATGTCTCCCATACTATGTTCATAGGATTTGAAACTGGAAGGAATTGTAGTATTCAGTTGGTCGTACCTTCTTATTTTTTTCAGATGAAGAAACATCCTCTGAGAATTTAAGTGATTTTCCCAAAGTTCCTCAGTTGGGAAGGAGCACAGTTCAGACTCTAAACTCAAGTCTGTTTGCTGTTAGTGACTTTATGCTCCAACACTTCTGAGTCCCTAGCATGACAGCCATGAGATCTATATTTGTTTGTCTTGATTATACAAACCTCAGTCCTGCTGTTAAACTAGGTGAAAATGGATTGGACCAGATGGCTTTAGGCATCTCAGAGGATACAGCTTTGGGCCTGGAGTCAAGAAGACTCATTTTTCTGAGTTGAAATCTGGCCTAAAATGCTTACAAGTTGAGAGACCTTGGGTAAGTCATTTCACTCTGCTTGCCTCAGTTTCCTCATCTGTACAATGAGCTGGAGAAGGAAACGGCAAATCACTCCAGTATCTCTACCAAGAAAATCCTAGATGGGATTGAGAAGAGTAGGACACAAAGAAAAAATGACTGAAAAAATAGGTGACTTATTCTACCCCTGCCAACTTTGAGATTCTGTGACCCTTAACAAATGTTTCCCAAAATAATGATGTCCCTTTAACTGCATAGTACTCCAGTGATAGGTTCCTTCAAGTATTTGTTAGTCAGCAATGAGACAAAGGAGCTCTGGATTCAAGGTGGTATTTGCTGAGTTGGAGGTGGCTGGGGGGAAGGTGGACGAAGTGCGGTTCTATCTTACCAAAATTTATTCAAATTATCGATGGAGTTTTTTATCTGATTCCTTCCTTTTGCCTGCCCCCTTCAGCCTAACTCAGAACAAATCCACATTTTTGAGTCTGAAGTTGCCCAGGTGGGAAGTTTTGTTATTTTGTTTTGTTTTGTTTTCAGTTTACCTCTCACTTTAAGCAATGGTGTCAGATAATACCAGTTTATGAGAGCAGGCATTTAAATTTGCTCCATTTCTCTAGGGCCAAACAGATGCCATGTTATTTTTATTTGGTCCTCCAAACATTGGTCCCATCCTGCCTTCATGAGGCATCCCTTCACACTTGAACAGAGCTATTTTGTCTACCCTAAGTTTTGCCCTCTGTTTATCTAAACATTCCCAATTCCTACATATCCAGCCTGTCTTCATCTGGAAAGATACAATGGATACAGGAAGACCTGAGTCCTAATCTCACTTCTGATGTCTACTTTCTGCATGACTGTGGGTAAGACATTTAATCCCTCTGAGTTTCAGATTTCTTATCCTTAAAATGAGTGAAATAATACAAATAGTACCTACCTCACAGGGCTGGGGGGGGTTTTGGTAAAAAAATTTTGTAAAAAAAAAAAAAAATTGTAAATGACTTTGCAAACTTTTAAGAGTCACATCAATGCCAAGTATAACTATAATGATATTAAGATCCTTTATCATCCTGATTGGCCACCCTTGAACTCTTTCCAATGTCCTTCCTATGTGGCCTTCACAACTGGACACAATACATAAAATACGATCTAACCAGGGTAGCGTTCAAAGGGACTCTCATTGCCTTATCTATGAAAGCTATGCCTCACTTAAGGCAACAAAAATTTGTATCAGCTTTCTTGGATTCCATATCAGATTATAGTCCAATTGAATAAGGTCACACCCTCAGACCTGTTTCGTGTAAACTGCTATCTGGTCACATCTCTTTGTTATATTTGTGAAATATCATATCCCACCTGCCTTGTTCTCACTACCGCCCCCCACCCCTTTCTTTTAACTTGGACTCACTTTCTCTTTCATCAACTCTACTGGAACGGATGGATGGGTCCCCTACTTCCTCATCTGACAGGATTTATTGTTTTTTACCTTCTGGTCTCTCCAATTCCTCCCCTTATAGTTCAGAATTGATGCCCAGAGCTGGGCCTCTGCCACACTCTACTGCCACCAGTGAAATTTGCAGGTGACTACCAAGCGGAAACAGATTCTTCTCCATCCTGGCATTTTATCTCCGATTCTCTCATCCACTCCTTTTACCCCTCCCTTACCCCACTTACCACCTACCAGCTCTGAGCTAAGTTAATATATTCCTTTTGTGTATTCTGTAAAATAAAAGATACCACACTTATCTCCCAGTATATTTATGAGAAATAATTACCATGTACTGTAGTTGGTAACAAAGTATTGCCAATATAAAATCTAATCAAAATCTGTAAGCGCTCCCTAGCATTTCATTTAAAAAAACAATCTCAATCAACTGATCCATTGGACAGCATCCCCAGAGTTTTCCTCAGTCCCCTGGCTTCTTAGAGGGGGTCCTGAAATGATGGACAGTAGCAAGGGAAGAGAGGGGGCAAAGTAAGTCATTCCCCCAAGTCACAAATGTACAAGAATCTGACAGCAACAATTTGTGAGTCAACAGGGAAGCTGAAAATGCTGAAGTGCTGTGAATCAAGATGATCCAATGATTTTATTAGTTTGCCTTTATTAGTCAGATCTATTACCTTTTTTTTTAATATGACCAGGGAAAAAACAGAGTAATTATAACCAGTTTATCAAGCAAGATCCTGGCAGAAAATATACCATTGATTAAGAGTTTGGGTTCAGACCAAGCGGAGCCCACTCTGGGATGGCCAGTGCTTAGCCTCCAATCTCGTTCCTTCCTTCTCGAACCAAAGTTGGCCTGACCAATGACCTAACCACTTCCAATGAACTGATTTCAGGGCATTAGGAGGAAGTGCTCATGTGAGTATTTGTACTTAAGATGCAACAGGGACAGACTCGGCACAAAGCTGAAAAGGGGAGGGAGAAAAAAAAACTTAATTTATCTTCAAGGCCCAGACAGTAAATATACCACAGGCAGGCACAGCAGCAGATTTTCCCTCACTTCTGCCCTCTCTCCCAATCCCATGAACCTTACCTGGAGTAATCACATTCTCGGTGGGGGACAGGGGATTCGCTTACCGAGATAGCTAATTCCTGGGCCTCCCCTAAGTGGGGCCAACAATCTCTCTAAGCCGCTCCATATTATAGATGGAAGCTCTGTGATGTAGACCGTTGTAGACGGGGCTGAGACAATTACCGAATGAAAGAAATATTATTATTTTAAGAAATCTAACATTTTAATACAATGTGAAAAATGATGAGGGAATAATAAATAGAAGTACATAAAAAGAACTAATAATAAAAAAGAGCTTGGTGAGAAATCCCGCTGTCATATTTGCATTTACCCTGAAACTAATACCATGAACATTTTGGAATGCAAATAATTCACGAGAGGAAGCAAAATGAGGATGTTAATAATCATTTTTCCCTTAATGAGAAGCTGTACTTTGACTGAAAAAGAGCTTTAAGACGGACTGAGCAAGGTCTAACAAAAGACTTTTTCTCCCCCCTCTTCTCTAGGAATACATAAGAGAATGCAGTCGAATTTCAGTCTGGGATTTAAAAGCACTTGCATTAACATTATCGTCTCAAATCTTATTTCCAATTTAAAAAAAAAAGTATTAGAAAAACGCTTCCTTTCAGTTTGGGATCCTCCTTGCTCTGACTTTTAGCTTTAAAGTGTTATTTCTTATGGGGCTTCCATGCTCTTGGGGTTTTTTTGCCTTTTTAATACTTTAAGCAGGTATTTTAAGTCAAAGCGGGTGGTAAAAAGAGTCTTCAGATGTCAAGAATGCTTCCTCATAGCAGGCATGCCACCAATGCCAATGGGCTTTTGAAACCCTTTAAGTGGACAACAAACTCGTGCAGCTCAAACTATAAAAATTGAACTAAAGCATACCCAGAGAGATGTATTTGTAGATTCCCTCTGCTCTCCATCTCTCTCTCTATCTCTCTGTCTCTCTGTATCTCTCAATTTCTGTCTTTCTCATACATACTCTCCCTTTCTGTCTCTGTCCCTCTCTCTTTCTCTCTCTGTCTCTCTGTCTCTCTCTGTCTCTGTCTCTGTCTCTGTCTCTCTCTCTCTCTTTCTCTCTCTCTCTCTCTCTCACACACACACACACACACACACACACACACACACACACACCAGAGATGGTGGTGAGATGGAGGTGGTTGCTGTCCTTTGTTCTCAAAGAGGACCAAAATGACAAAATGCTGGGGTCAAGGCACAGTGGTCTGACCATGGCTGATTAGACCAATACAAGCTTGGAAAGTTCTACCACAATTAGGCACGAAGAGTCCACATGAACATCTGGAGTGGAGATGTCTCTAAATTTCACATTTCACAATTCTTTTGAATTACTGCAATTCTGCTTTCCCCATAGAGCACAGCGTCTCCTTTGATGCAAAGACACCGTGCTGGGACATCTTGTTCTTCAGAGAGACGTTGAGAATGTTCTTGTATTGTTTCATCTGATCTCTAGGTAAGTACTTGGCTTGTCTGAGTTCTCCATACAATAGTCTTTTAAGCAAATGTACATTTGGCATTCTAACAAGGCAGCCAGACTATCAGAGTAGTGCTATCTGTGGTGGAGTTTGAGTACTTGGCAGTTCAGCTCAAGAAGGGACCTCAGTACCTGGTACCTTATCTTGCCAGGTGATCTTCAGAATGTTCCTAACACAATTTAAAAGGAAATGATTCAATTTCACGCCCTGGCTCTGGTAGACTGTCCAAGATTCACAGGCATACAATGAGGTTGGCACAATAGCTCTGTAGACCTTCAGCCTGGTAGTCAGTTTAATACTTTTTCTCTTGCACCCTTTCCTTTAGAGTTTCCAAACATTGAGCTAGCTGTGGCTAGGCAGGCATCAAGCTCATCATCTTTGTGTATATCCATGGAAAGTATCCTGCCAAGGTAAATGAACTTATCTACAGCATTCAAAATTTCTCCATTTGCTTTAATGCATGGTTCTCTGTATGAATGGTATGGAGTTGGCTGGTGGAGAAGCTCTGTTTTTTGGTGTTGTCAAACCAAAATTAGTACAAGAGACAAAGAACTGATCCATACTTTGTTACATCTCAGCTCCAGAAAGTCACACACCATCTCTTGTAGCCTTTTCAAGTTGAATAGCTAACCTTCATGCTGTTTTCATCCTTATTAAAGGAGTCTGACAACATCACTGAAAGCATCCTACTAAAAAGCATGGGATCAGGAACATAACCCTGCTTCATTCCATTGGTGACTGGGAAAGCTTGAGAGCATCATCCATTATCTAGAATCCATGTAAGTATGTCATCCCAGGTCTGGCTCAAAGTCTATGGGTAAGATCCTGGGTAGGGATGGTGAGGATGAACCCATGCATTGCCCCAATCCCAAATGATTTTACCTCTGGTACAAAACTTCCTGACCAAAGTTTTGCCTTTGTAGTCACTTCTAATAAAGACTGGCTAAAGGAGTAGAAGTTCAGGTAGAGAGAATTAGGCTAGATCAGAGGTGTGGCCTCAAGACCACATGTGGCCTCCTAGGTCTTTGGGTGCCTTTTGACTGAATCCAAGTTATACAGAACAAATCCTTTAATTAAGTGTGAAGTTTGAATGCAGTCAAAGGGCTGAACTTGAGTACCTAGAGGGCCACATGACCACAGGTTCCCCACCCCTGGGCTAGATAATCCCAAAGTGATTTTAACTATGGTTTCTCATGTATTCTGCACAACAATGAGTTTTTTGATCCACTTACTGATATTCCAAGAGCACAATATCAGACTCACTTACTTTAACTTCCTAAACAAACTATGTCCCTAGACCTTCCTGTTCCCAGTGACATTTACTGGACAGTGGAGTGGGAGTTGTCATCCTCAGCAGTAGAAGGATAAACAACTCATCCTTCTTTGGCACTTTGATTGCAAAGTGCTTGACACACTATGCCTTTTCATTCACTTAAATACCCCTATGACTAGGTCCTGTTATCTTCATTTTGCGAACAGGAAAAGTGAAGCCTGGGGAGATTAATTGATATGCTCAATGTCACATGACTTTTGTCTCAGGTAGGACTTGAACTCAGGTCCTCTTGACTTAAGTCCAATGTTCTCTCTTCACTACACAAAAGAGAGCTTAGGGTTCTATCCCCTATTGTTGTATGACCTTTCTGGATCAAGTCTGACTTTTCTGTGATTCATTTGTTAGATGAGAGCATTGGACTAGTAGATGTCACCAGCCATGCTCCCTCTTGTTCCTAACTCCACTTTCCAGACAATGTAAGATCCCTGAGGGTAGGGACCATCTTCCTTTGTTGTATTTTTTATCCCTCCTGTTTAACACTATATTTAGTCCATAGTAAGTGCTTAATAAATGTGGAGATCTCTCTTTTTCACAGTTTCTTCCCTTTCCCCTACCCTCTTTTCCTCACATCTCTTCTCTCCCATAATCTCTTCTCCTTCCCTCTCCTCTCCTTCTTTCCATCCTCTTTTTCCTCCATCCCAGTCACAACTATTATTTCTTGATAGTTTTCCATCAGAGTCAGACTCAACACTAGAGCATGTAAAAAAAGGCCGTCATTAGTATCATGATCCTTAGACTTCTATCTTCCATCTTGTTGACCTTAACTGCTGAGTCCCCGGGTCTGCATAAAGATCATCTGAAGTAAAGTAGGAAGACACCAAATAAATTCACAAAAATGAATGGCATTTCTACAGAGCCATGGCAAAATTCAGCAAGTAATGTTAAAAAGGGGAATCCCACTCAAAACAATTACAAATTGACTGGGAAACAGTTTACTAAGACATATATAATATAATATAATATAATCACATATATTATATACAAATATAATAATAACATAATATAAAAACAAAAAGAAAAACTCTTTTAAGAAACAAAAAGCAGCTTAAATAAAATGGGAGTATCTTAAATTGCCCTATAAAGCAATAATAGTAAAAATTATTTGGTATCCCTCGAAAAACAGAAAAGTTTATCAATAGGACAGAATAACTAAGAAAGAATCAGAAAAAGCCACTAGCCTGTTAATAGAAGCACAGTATGCAAAAGAACCAAGAACCAAGAAGAGAAAATACTTAAATTAACTCTCTATTTGACAAGAACTGACAGAAAAACTGAAAAGGAAATTGATACTAATTAATTTCAGAACATACAACCTACCATAGCAACATTATAACATTGAATATTAAATGACACACTCTAAAAAAAAAATAAAAGAAACAAGAACAAATATTTTTCATACCAATTGCTAAGGGAAAGAAGTGACCTTAACCATACAAGGGATGAAGGTGTCGGTTAAAGATAAAATGGCTAATTTCAATTACATGAAATTGATGAGATTTTTTTCTTTAAAGACATTAATGCAACTAGAATAAGAAATAAGGCTGTTCATTGAGAGAGAATGGTTGTATCAATTATCTCTGATAGGAGTCAGATATACACGATATATAAGAAATGAACAAAAATAGGTAAGATTAAGAACCACACTTCAATAGATAAGTGGCCAACAGATTAGAATGAACCATTCTCAAAAGAATTGTACATTGTTAAGAACCTTGTGAAAAATTTTTCTAAATTACTAATAGCATGAGAAATTAAAAAATCATAACTCTGAAGGTTCCACTTACACTCAGAAAACTAACAATGATTACAAAACATGAGAATAGTCAATGCTGGAGGGGCGGCAGAAAGGCAGGTACATGAATATCCAGTTCATGGAGCTTTGGAATGTTATTGGGTCATTACAGTTCTCTAAGAAGCCTTAATATGAAGAGTTCACGGAAGAATTTGAAGAACTCATGTCATGAAATGAACAGGACCAGGAAAATTATATGCAAAATAACTACAACTTTGCAAATGACCATAACAGCAACAATCACAAAGTTAAGAAGAACAATGTGTAATTGCAATGTCAAACTTATTTACAAAGAAGAGATGAAAAAATGCATCACCTTCCCTTCTTTCCAGTGGTAGAGTATTATGGGTGTGGTATACTGCAAATTCTTTTAGACTCCATGGATGCATTGGTTGGTTTTACTGAACCACTTGTGCCTTCTCCTTTTATTTTTTATTATGATTTTTTTTTGTTACATGGTTTACTAGGTAAGGGACAGAAGAGGAATATATTTGGGAATGAAGGTAATATAAAAGATGCCAATAATTTTAAATAAAAAATATAATCTTAAAATAATTTTATTCTCCAGGGTTCTTTCCAATAATGTTTTATTCTACCAATGTGGAAATTTTAATAATCACAGAATTATAAAGTAAGTGTCAATCAAATGTCACCTAGCACGCTGTTCTAAATTCAGGAAGTTCTATATCTGCAACATCCCAGGCTAATGAGACATCTATTTTAAAGGACACCAAAGAGGATTACAACTCCTGAGATTAGCAACTCTCATCTTCAGGAAATTCTTCTTTGTAACTAATTTAAATTCTTCAGCCTGTGGCTTAAACTCATTTCCTCCTGTGTTTTCCTCAATAAACAAAGAAAACAGATGCTCTTCATCCTTTATATGATAAATCTTAATATATTTAACCTTCTCTTCTATATATTGGATTATCTCAATTCCTTTTACTTTTCCCCCATTTAATGATGACTAGATCTTTTCATCAAATTTATGATTACTCTTGGAAGACTTTTCCTTATTCCTTACAAATTTTAGAGGCTAGAGTTGGAGGATAACATGATCATCACATTGCCTCATAGGAAAGTACTGATGCTGTGGAGATTCTGCTATAGATTAGTGAAAATAGTGTTGGATTTGAAGTTAGAGGACCTATGTTTGAATGCTGGCTTCACTCCTTCTTATCTGGGTGACTTTGGACATGCCACTTAAACTCTCAGACTCAGTTTCCTCATCCATAGAGGGTAGGTTTAGACTAGAGCAATGCCAACTCAAACAGAAATAGGGGGCACTAAACAGTGCATAAGCATCCTTGCAGGGTCTATATTGACTTAGAAAAATACTACATGATAATTTTATTATATATTTAAAAGAAATAGGAAGTTGTACATAATGGATTTGCAGTGGCATGTCGAATCATCTTTTTTATTATGTTATGGAAATGTTTGTTTTATTCCATAATTTTAAAAAAAATAAAAAATTTTCAAAAGCAACTTATTTCATTATATATGTTTTATTGAATTTTTTATTTTATTTGTTAAATATTTCCCAATTACATAATCTGGTTCAGCAGCACTCCTAGAGGGCGTGTGGGGAGTCTGATATCTCTGGAGGAGATATCTAAGCTCTCTACCCTGACACATCAGCAGTCCTCTCCTTACTCTCTGGGATGCCACATAAAGCAGTGGGTAAGGTGGATCAGGAGGACCTGCCCTCAAATTTGAACTCAAATGTTTACTAGTTATATGATACTAGGCAAATCACAGTCTTTCAGGACTTTGGTTTCCTCATTTATCAAGTAAAGCATTGGATTAGATCTAGGATTTCTTCCATTTCTAAATTCATGATCCTACAATGCTGTTAATCTATGGTAATATATCATTGTCAAAGGTCATATCAGTCCCACTTTACTCTTTTCAACTTCAAAATATTTCTTGGTTCACAATGTGAGCTTCTAAATGACAGATATAGAGCTACTCCAGGCTTTCATTGCCCATCTTCAACTCAGAAAGAGCCATTTTAATTGCTTATATATGTGTGTGTACATGTATGTATACATACATATATGTGACATATTACACACATGTGTGTACATGCAAGACTTTCACACTTTCAACCCTATGGGTTGAAAAACTCTTTTTGGATCATATATGCATTATCATACTTGCTAAGCACCAGAAGTACCCCAAACAATACAAAATACCATTACACAGTGCTTTCCCAAGTAATGTAGTTCCCTGCTATCTGTTTATATAACCTTTCTAGAAGCAGTCTAGAAATCTAGACCAGTCAGGCAATGTGGAGGTAGTGATAGACTTGGATGCAGAAAGACTGAGTTCAAATCTGGCCTCAGATACTTCCTAACTATGTGACTCTGGGCAAGTCACTTAACTTCCTAGACAATTCCAAGACTCATCTACATTGAGAAGGAAATTCCTTGGAGGGAGTTCCCAATTTCAAAAAAACAAACCATATGATACAACAGCACAAATTAATCTTTAAAATATTGGCTTAGTGACTTACCTGTATTAAGTCTCCCACCAAAGACAGAGTAATGTCTTCTTTGTTGCTTTCTACAAGCTGATGTAGAGTTCATTCTTCTTGATAGGTTAACTGTTACTTTGATTAGTTATTGGAGTCAAAAAGCACTTTATGACTTTGCGTGGACTAACTTCCAATCAGCCTTTAGATTTATTTGGCAACTCTATTTTGAAAGTTTATAAAATCAGACAACTATTCCCTGTATTTATTCCCTTAGATTTACATCTATGGAATTTCCTCTCTAGAGATATAGGGGACTTTGAATCTTTAACAACTTTTAAATCAAATGTAATAGATTTTAATTTTCTAATGTGTGCTCAGGGTAATACTCATTTTAATTATGTTTATATGATTTACCTTGGGATGCATGCTTGAAAGTCAGTCTATAAATAGATATTGTATATGTTATATCCTGTTCAATTATGGTTAAAAATCTAATCACATGGCAAATTCATTAGTCTACAAGGGAGACATTTAATTTTGCCAAAGAATTCCTCATTTTCATCCTGAATTAAGCTTCACATATTTACCTTTGAATTCTAATTAGAAGTGAATTTGATGTGAGCACACCAGAAGATGAGTTATAAATTCAGCTTTTTATTATTTCACATAAAGGTGAAAGTTAGAAAGTATACTTCATCCTTTGTGCTAATTTTATCTGAAGCATGCTGTTGAAAGTCTGAAGATTATAATTTAGTTAATTCAATTCAATTAAAATTTGCAAAGAAGATTTTAAAATAATGAGAATGTGATCTCTACATTTTGAACAAAAAAGTATTAGTTCTTTTTTACTCAAAAAAATCCCCTTTTTATGCATATTTGCTGATTCTAACAAAAAAAAGTTTTGAATAACCATATGAAAAATCTCTCTAAATGAAGAAAATTTTCATTTAATTTATCAAACATAGATATGTGTTCACCTACTTAGCATGAAGAGCAAAACCTCCTAACCCATAATTCAGTGTTTGACAGTAGCAAGCCTATGAACAGGTCAGTTGTATACAACTGCCATTACTATATATTGTTGTATACAACAATAGCCTTTATTCCACGTTTGCCCTACCTAGAAATAGAAAAGAAGGAGTTTTAAAGTTTGCTATGGTTTAAGTTATTCTAGGAGATACTGCCTATGTCCCTATTCATTCCATTACTCTTTTAGGTTTCCTGATCTAAAAGAAGGGGCTTCTCAAGGAAAGACTATGCCAGACTAATCTATCGTCAAGCACGCTAGACTTTGCGTCAGATGACTTGTCTTCAAATATCAATTCTTCACTTAACCTGTTTGAGATTCAGTCTCCTCATCTATAATAGAAAATATTAAAAGACAAGAAAAAATGAGGATTAGGATTTTACTGAATGGTTCGAATTAGTTCAGCCTAGTTCTAGGTCAAATTTTGCAGACAGTTTGACAAAGAATCCCTGAAAAGCCAAGGTGCCTGGGACTCAAACCCAAAGAGGATTTTGGATTTGGAACTTGGACTATACTCTAGAAAAAAGATATGAAACCAAGCCACTTCCCCTCCCAAGAAAGTTACAAAGGGGCAGGAAAATTGTCTCCTACCTGAGAGAAGGAAAGAGAGAAAGTTAATATATTTATATGATTATACATTTTGAAGTAAATATTTCTTTGTAGAAGATAACCTAATTAAATAGAACTAGGGAATAGGAGTTTCTCCTCTATTACAATTTAGGGAATACCATAAGTGGGAATTAGAGCCAAAAGCAATGAATCTAAAAACCCGAAATGTCCTAAAGGGTACAGGAGAACACTGGGGAGAGGGGGAGAGATATAATGTACCTTGTCTTCCAGGTACATGGGAGCTGGAGTAGTAAGCATTACATATAAAAAGGGAATATAATGAAATTTCAAGGGACAAAGCTCTCACAACAATGAAGACCAAAAAAGGTATAACATAGCATATGGCATTTGAACCAAACTCTGAAGGAAGTTAGGTATTCTAATAGACAGAAATAAGGATGGAGTCAATTCCAGGCATGGTAGATGGTCTACACAAATCCACACAGTTGAGAGATGGAATATTGTACATAAGGAACACCAAATGTGCCAATTATGATAAACCTGGATAGGTAGTCTGGAGCCAGATTGTGAAGAGTTTTAAATATCAAATATGGGAGTTTTCATATTATCCTAGAGGTAGTAGAGACACACTATAGCTTACTGAACAGGAGACACACATGGTCAAAATATAACTTAGGAATATCTCTTTGTGAGCTGTGTAGGGGATGGATTAGAGAAGATTTGAGCCAGAGAGGCCAAAAATAATTGTATATTATATAAATACATTCATGATAGACACAATAATCCACTGCAGGAAATATGGTCATTGAAATTCATTCCACTGTCACACAAACAGCAGTTAAGACACCTTTTCCTACCTGGGAGATTTTTAGGGCAACATGTGCCAGTTTATTATCTATTGGAGAAAACTGAATAACATCACCAAATGAAATTGATTACATTTTTATGGGAAAGAAACAACTTGTTCTTGAAGTGAGAATGTACAATCATTCCCATCAACTGGTTAGAGCAAAGATCAAGGTTAGTATGAAACCAGCAGAAATAAAAGTGAAGAGGGAAAAGATATGGAGTGACATTTAAAAACTCCAAACTAATCTACTGAAACAAATTATTGGCAATAAAATTGGATGCAGATGGAAGAAAGAACATAGATTCTGATTGTAACAATTCCTTACAGAAGTTTGACTCTTATAAATCAATTGTAACTATAAGGAGCTCAAAAGCACCTCAGACAGCGACACTCGTTTGCCAAACTGAGGATTTTGAAAGTCAAGAGCAACACCCATTTATAACTAAACTCATTTGAAAAATCTTGCAAGTATGATGGAAGATGATGAGTAGTATAACCTCATAAAACAGAAAAGGCAGCGGAAAGCAAAAACAGCTTTCGGAAAGCATGGGAAAACATCCAAATTAGACTAGCCATCTTCGAGGCATTGAAGGCAGGAGAGACAATAAACGAATGAAGATGGAACAGATTCTAGATGAATTTATTAAACTCACAAAAGAGGGTGAAGATACTGAATTAGACCAAGCATACGTAGAGGAGATTATACACAGCAAAAGAGACAGTTAGCTTGAAGTGTGACAACCAAGAGGACTTTGGGATATCAATTTGCAAGGTATATGATAGGGAAAAATAGCAAAGGCATTAAAACAATTTCGCACATTTTTAACATGAAAAATTAAAAAAGTGACCTGTCACTAAGATAATGTCAGTGATTACTGGTCCACATGACTATTTTCTTATTTATATAAAACTCTAGGAAAAAAACATAACTATCTTTCATGGGCGTCCTTGATGAAGACAAGAGTAATAAATTACCATTTCATTTTTTCAAACGACCTTACTTAGCTTTACTGTCACAGAACTGAAGAAAGATGTAGAGAACCTAAGGTTCCATTGTGCTTACTACTTACAGAACATTACAAAAAAAGTTTTTGATCTCTCTTCCAACAAGCCAGTTTCTATGATCATATCAAAATCATTCAAGGTTACTTAATAGTCATAGCAACTAAGACAGCATTCTTCAGCAACTACTTAATTTTAAAGACATGAAATGGAGAAATATATGTTTACCAGAAACATTTGTCACTACAATGGAAAACATAAGTGCAGAATGCAAGTTAATAATGTATTTTTTATAGATGATAATGTATTCTATGTTTTCAGGTTAAATTTTACTGGCTTAATGAAGCTTCAGAACCTTGCAACATCGCTGGCATGAAATCCATAATCAGTCAGATGAGTTTGCCCTAACCATCCACACAGGGAACATCAAGTGGAGAAGAACTTCCTATTGTCTAGATTACAGTACATAGTGAGACGCACAGTATATAAAGAACTCATCTGTCAAATCCATCGACAAACACTGAAAATGGAAAATTAGTTGAGTTCAGAATTAAATAGAAGTGTTTCTTTGGATTCCTTCAAGCCTCTCCTAAAATTCTACATTCTGCAGTAAGTCATTACCTGTTCATCTTAATTGCAGTGATCTGTTAATGATCTCCTTTGTATCCTATATAATTCCTTGAATATTATCTCCACCATTGGACTGAGCTTCCTGAAAATGGGTTCTTGTTTTTTACCTTTCTTACTATTCCTAGTAGAGTGGCTAGGTGGTTCAGTGGACACAGTGTTGGACCTGGAGTCAGGAAGGATACTCTTCATGAGTTCAAATCTAGTTTCAGACACTTAATAGCCATGTGAACCTTGGCAAGTCACTTAACCTTGTTTGTCTCAGTTCCTTCATCTGTAAAATGAGCTGGAGAAGGAAATGACAAACTACTCCAGTATCTTTGCCAAGAAAACCCAAGCAGGGTCGCAAAGTGTCAGAGGCAACTGAAAAACAACGGAACAAGAACAGTATTTCCAACATTTAGCACAGTACCTAGAACAGAGTAGTTCTTAATAAATGATAGCTGACTAACAATTGAATCACTGACAGACTGTATTGCCTTTGAGAAATTGAAAAACTCCTTTAATAACCCAAAAATTTTTCTTGAAAAAGCCCATCTTTTAATGATGATATTCTACCAGTGTTGTTACATGACATTGAAGCATGGAAAGTTATCCTCTCTGAAAAATTATGGAGTAGCTCACATAGGACAATGGAAAGGAATATGATGGATGTGAATAGGACATAATTCACAACAAATAAAGAAGTACATAAGGTTCAGAATAAAAGATACCATCAAAGAAATGGACACAAAAAAAGGATTTGACTGACTTCACAGCAAAAGAGATCACTGATGAAAAGCCCATGTGGTCCACTAACATGTTCCTGATAAGAAGAGAAAGAAGGGAAGGCCTCCAGAATTTGGGGAGTATCCCAGGTTTTGAACCATTATAAGGATATTCATATATTAGGGATCAAAAAATGGGTAAGCATAAAAGAAAAGGAATCTGCATTACTGGAGAAAGTAGCAACATCAATAACATCATAGATCCACGTAGACTGTATGTCATAGTAGAGTCAGGAAGTATGGGCTACAGTTAGGGAGATATGGGTTCAAATCTCACCTCTTCTACATAATCACTGTGTTATTCTGAGCTGGGCTCTTAACCTCTCAATGGTTAACTCTCTAAGACCAGAAGTTATACTCCTCCCAAAAAAATATATATGTATTATAATATATATTATGTGTATAATTATATAATGCACATATATACTGATATCATATATTTATAAATTCATAATTTATAATTAATTTAAATTGATAAATTATATATATACTACCTTGTTAAAAGTGAAAGAATATTAAATACCAATAATACCTCTATGCTAATGAAATCATAAGTCCAGAGCAATAACAACCCTCCACAAAATTGCCCTGGTATCATTTACTAAATGTTTATTCATGTGGAATCCTCTTACATTGGATTAATTGAGAGAAAGTTGCTCAAATTGAAGAATAAAGAAAATGCCATATTATATAGTAGGAAGAATTCTGGTCTAAGAATTAGAAAACCTGAAATCTAGTTCTGACTCTGATATCTACTAATTAATTGCATGATTTCCTGAGCCTCACTTTTTTTCTCTGTGAAATGGGAACAGAAATATTTGAGCTTCCTACTTCTTCTGATAACATCGCCTTGTAAACTTCCAGAAAAACAGCATGTTCTTCTGGAGATACTGCTGGGATTGAAAGCTGGAGAGGCCTGGCTTGAATTCTTTGATGCCTACTAGTTCAGAGACCAGAAGCAGGCTGATTCAGGTAGTTTTCTTATTTATAAAATGAGGTTGAGGATTTTAGAATACTCACTTCAGTATCATTGAGAACCTTCCATCAGATGACATTCTGGTAAAGCAATTTGGAAACCCTAAAGAGCTATAACGACCATCTTTGCTACATATACAGCACCATAGGGATCTCATCTAAGATTATTTTGAAGTATGTAACCTGAACAGATGAACAAAGGAAAATGTACAAATGTAAGAAATGGAAGTTAGACTAATTAAAGGAATCAGGGAGGCTTGTGGATGGAAATTGGGGTAGAAAGTAGGAAGGTACTTTTCACAGTAGATCTCCTCCCAGGACACCTGTAGATCATGACGCTCTACTCATAAAGAAACAAATACGCCTTCCTCAATTTTTCCTGATTTTGTGACTCAGATTCTAATTGAGTAAGGAATGATTACTATGCTACTAAATATTATCCCTAAGAAAGTCAAAACATCCAAGACTTACAGATCTAGGAAAGTTCCAATCTCCAACTTGGTGACAGAAAAGTTCCTAGGGTAATTCTGAAGCTCCATTTAACACCAATATTGTCACTGCCCCATAACATTGTGATTCTTGTGTTTCAATCACAATCCAGAGAAGGAAATGCATGCTCCCATTCGTTGGTGAAAGAAGTGACAAGAGAACAGACAGGGTACCGGAAAGTAAAGAGGGGAAGAGTTGCCCTTGATGATGATGGCGGTGAGGGAAATCTCCATCTGATTTCTGAATTTAAATTCTTATCCTCAAGCTTCATCTGCTTTTAAACGTTTTTTTCTTTCTTTTGAAGTTGATATAATACATAGCTTCTCAGTAGAGAGATAATAACTACTAACAATGGCTAACATTTATACAGCACTCTGTGCCAGACACTGTGCTAATTACTTTATGATTAGTATATTATTTGATCCTCACCGCAACCCTGGGAAGCTGATGCTTTTAATTACCTCTATTTTGCAGATGAGGAAACTGAGGCAAATAAGGGTTAAATGATTTGACCAGGGTCACACATTTGGATTCATATTCTTACTCCATTGTACCACCAACCAATTCAATACACTAGAGAAGCAGAATAAGGCACATGTCCAGTATGATCACTGTGTCAGGTTACATTGCTTAACTATTTCTTTTTATAACAAGGGAGAATTACTTTGAGGCAAGGGATTATTGGGAAATCAAGATTTTTTTAATTTAATCTAACATTTCTTTTAAAATACAAGTAGGTAGCAGAGCCAAGATGGCCGAGTGAGAGCAACTACTCACCTCAGCTCTTAGACAAACTCCCTCAGATATCTCTAAAAAGAGAATCTGACCAAATTTTGGAGATGCAGAATCCAATAGGAGACAGATTAAGGCAGTTTCACAGCCCAGGACAGACTGGAAGATAGATGAGAAGAAGCTGTTCCACGAGGGTAGAGGAGCATACAACATGAAGCATAGTGCCCCTTCCACCTGGCAGCCGAGCAGGAAAGCCGTGGGACAGTCTGAGGAAGCGGCAGCATGGCAGGATAGTAGCTCAGGGTGAGAGTGCAGCAGACCCAAGCAAGTGAGAGCTGAGGAAGGAGCCCCAGATACTGCAGCAGCTGCTCCTGACTTTCAGCTCACAGATTAAATGTCTGTAAGTCATGTACTTGAACTTCCAGGAGCCAAAATGGTCCAGTGTTTGGTAAATGCTCCCTCTCTTCCCCTTGCTGACCTTGAAAGACCATAAAATATTGCCCCAGAAAAATCCTGGATCAGTGGAATCAGCAGAAGGAGGAGACAGTCTTGTAACATCTGAGGCTAGGAAAATCACTAAGGAGTATTCCTCTTACTGTGGCAGAGGAGCAGAACTGTCCCAGACAACCCCACCTCAGTCAACCAACCAAAAGGAGATCCAGAACTCCAGGGGGCACCCAGGCCTGCCTCAGTGCTCCAGGGGAACCTGGAGGACCATAGAGCAGCATGGGATCATCAAGCCCTCAGCTTGCCTTTGCTCTAGTTCAGCTGAGATCTCCCATGACCAGACCACCCCTCTCCCACACTTAACAAGCTAGCTCCTGGGCTAATCCAAGGAAACACAAACAGAATTTACATTTGCTTTCTCACAACAGCCAGCTCAGCACCAGATTCTTCAGCATCTAGCTGAAAGAATCAGAGACCACAACACACAAAGCCTCACCATCATGAGCAAGAAGCAAAGGAGGAAGGAAAAGACCATAGAATCTTTCTATGGGGACAAGGACCAAAACACAAATAACGAAGAGGTCAGTGTTGAGACTGTATTCCCATCTGAAACTTCAGCAGGGATTACGAATTGCTTGAATGTACAAAGAGCACTCCTGGAACAGCTGAAGAAGGAAATAGAAGAAAAAATGGCCAATGATTTTAAAAGTATGAAAAAAGAATTCACTGAAGAGACCTGTTCTTTGTAAAGGAAAATTGAACAAATGGAAAAGGGAGTACAAAACCCAACTGAGAAAAGTGGACAAATGGAAAAGGAAGTACAAAAACTAACTGGAGAAAATAATTCCTTAAAAAGGAATAATTGGACAAATGTAAAAGGAGATGCAAAAATTAACTGAGGAAAACAATTTGATGAAAATTAGAATTGGACAAGTAGAAACTAATGACTCTATGAAACACCAAGAAACAATCAAAATCTGAAGAATAAAAAGATAGAAGAAAATGTGAAATATCTAATTGGAAAAACAATTGACCTGGAAAATATATCCAGGAGAGAAAAATTAAGAATTATTGGCCTATCAGAAAGCCATGATGAAAAAATGTCTGGACAATATCTTCCAAGAAATCATCGAGGAAAACTGCCCAGAACTGCTACATTCATAGGGCAAAATAATCATCAAGACAATCTACCATTCACCTCCTGAAAGTGATCCCAAACTAAAAACACCAAGAAATATTGTTGCCAAATTCCAGAACTATCCAATGAAGGAGAAAATACTATAGGCAGCTAGAAAGAAACCTTTCAAATATTGAGGAGCTACAGTAAGGATCACACAGGACCTTGTAGCTTCTACATTAAAAGATCAAAGGAACTGGAATATGATATTTCCCAAGGCAAAGAATCTGGGACTACAATAAAGGATCAATTACCCAACAAAGTTCAGCATAATATTTCAGGCAAGGAGATGGACAGTCAATGAAATAAGGGATTTCCAGACTTTCTTGATAAAAAGGCTAGAAACTCAATAGAGTTTCTTCAAATGCAGGTCTCGAGAGAGGCATAAAAAGGTAAACAGGGGAAAAGAAAACTTGTTACTCAATTTGGGCAAACTGTTTACCTCCCTATAAGGGAAGATGATACTCATAACGCTTGAGAATTGTATATCTATTAGGAAATATAAAAGGAATATACAGAGATAAAGGGAATGGATATAAGGTAAATCACGTGATGACAAAAATGTTATTTAAGCATACAAAGGGATTGTAACAGGATATGTGAAAAGAAAGAAGTAGAAAATGGTAAATTACATCACAGGAAGAGGCACAAAATTGCATTACAGTAGAGGGAAAGAGGGGAGGGAGATGAGCATTGTTTAAGAGGTACTCTCATCTGATTTGGTTCAAGGAGGGAACAATAAACTTAAGTAAATATATAAATCTAACTAGCTCTATAGGCAGTAGGAGGGGAAGGAGGAAGAAAGGGCAGGGGAGGCTAAAAGGGAAGGAAGAAGTAGTAAGGCTAAAGGGGAATGAAAGGGAGAGGGACTGAAAGAAGGAAGGTAAGACTGTGGGAGGCAGTGGTCAAAAGTTAAAACTCTATTGTGGAGGGGAAGAGAGACACAGTAGGAAATGAATCTAGGATTCTACTGTTTGATAAAGCCAAGGACCCTAGTTTCTGGGATAAGAACCCACTGTTTGACAAAAATTGCTGGGAAAACTGGATAAAAGTGTGGTGGAAACTAGGCATAGACCAATGCCTAATACCATACACAAGAATAAAGTCTAAATGGGTACATGATCTAGGTAAAAGAGTGATGTTATAAACAAATTAGTGGAGCAAGGAATAGTGTATTTATCAGATTTATGGAGAAGGGAAGAATTTTTGACTAAAAAGGGGATAGAAAGCATTATGAAGTGCAAAATGGATAATTTTGATTACATTAACCTGAAAAGTGTTTGTGCAACCAAATCCAATGCAACTAAGATTAAGAGGGAAGCAGAAAACTGAGAAAGCAGTTTTGCAACTAATGTCTGTAATAAAGGTCTCATTTCTAAAATATATAGAGAACTGAGTCAAATGTACAAGAATATAAGTCATTCACCAATTGATAAATGGTCAAAGGATATGAACAGGCAATTTTCAGAGGAAGAAATTAAAGATATCTATAATCATATGAAAAAAACACTCTAAATCACTATTGATTAGAGAGATGCAAATCAAAACAACTCTGAGATACCACATCACACCTATCAGATTGGCTAACATCTTTTGATTGACAGAACAGGAAGATGATAAATGTTGGAGAAGATGTGAGAGAGTTGGAACACTAACTCATTGTTAGTGGAGCTGTGAGCTGATCCAACCATTCTGGAGAGCAATTTGGAACTACACCCAAAGAACTACAAAAACATGCATACTCTTTGACCCAGCAATACTGATTCTAAGACAATATCCCAAAGAGATCATAAAAATGGGAAAGGATCTCACATGTACAAAAATATTTATAGCAGCACTCTTTGTGGTGGCCAAAAACTGGAAATCGAGGGGATGCCCATCAATTGGGTAATGGCTGAATAAATGATGGTATATGAATGTAATAGAATACTATTACATTATAAGAAATGATGAACATAAAGACTTCAGAGAGGCCTGGAAAGACTTACATGATCTGATGCTGAGTGAAAGGAGCAGAACCAGGAGAACTTTGTAAACAACAACGACCACAATGTATGAGGACATTTTCAGATAGACTTAGAACTTTATTGCAATGCAAGGACTTTAAAAATTCCCCATGGTCTTTTAAGGCAAAATGCCTTCGACATCCAGAGAAAGAACTATGAAACTCAATTGCAGATTGTAAGATATCACTTTCTTTTGTATTACATTCTGGTTTGCTATATGGAATTCTTCTATATAACATGACTATGGTGAAAATGTATTTAATAGGAATGTATGTGTAGAATCTATATAGAATTTTATGCCACCTCAGGGAGGGAGGAGGGAGAGAAAGAATAAATCTAAGTTGTATGGTAGTGATTGTGGAACACTGAAAATAAATAAATAAATATTAGAAGTGAGTGAATACAAGTCTTTCAAGAATCCAGAGACAGATTCCCATTCAAACAAAACCCCCAGAGATGAATTCCCCAAAAGGGTAGGTTATCTATCCCAGGAAGAAGCAGCTCCCTGCTCCATGTGAGTCCCAGTCTCTGCCACTTCACCCAAACTGTGTAGGAAAAGGGTGTAGGCAGATAAAGGAGTCCCATTAATTGACAATGGCAATGGTGCTTTCCCATTCAGCACAGTAACGATGTACACATTTGTGCCTTCAACTTCTTGATTTCCGCTCTACAAGGCATCAGGTGGAAAGCTTTGCTCGGACTTCCCAGGGGGAGTGGGAAAAAGGAGCTTTTTCATGCTGCTTATGTTGGCTGCTAGATAATGACTCAGGAAGCCACACTTAGACATTTTCAGGAGCAGTTGTGGCTCCTTCATTGTTCCCTGCACAGCAGGCACTAGGGCAGAAGTTTATCAGGAAGAAAACCTGAGGGTTAAATGGAACTGAAAGGAAATTCAAATATGGTTAAATAAAATTTCCTCTTGGGCTTTATTCAAGTCTTTGATTTGCATTCTTCAGGAAAAAAAATTAAATGATGTTTTAAATATAGCCATCCTTTTGTATCCCTCATTTAATCACAAACCTTTGACTTTGGATATTGCTAATAACATTAAATATTAGGCTTACATTGTTAGCTTAATAGTAAGTGGAAAGGATGGCTTGGTAATTGTATGATTTTTCTCACTCAAATCTTGTCTTTTAATAAGTCAGTTTAAAAATTCAAGAGACAGTCTAATGCAAGGGTACTACCAGGAAAGCTACTCAGCCAGGAAAGAGTCATTGGCGATGCAAATCATTCAAAATTTAGAAATTAATGAGTTCTACTAACTGAGTTTATCCTCATCAATTACGGAAATGCCACCTCAAATGTATATTCATTAGGAATACGATGTTCTTGGCTTTCTAAATGCTGTAAACTCATTTTCCAATAGTTGAGAAAAACCTCCAATGTGACGAAGAATCTTGAGCACTCTTCAATACCTCCATTTCCTAATGTGCCTCTCCTCTCCCCCAGGTCCACTCACTTTTAGACTCAGTCTGCATTGTAATGGGAAATAGGTTTGATGCAGATTTATAGAACCTGGGTTCAAATCCCAGTTATGGTGCCAATTCTGGGTAATTCATTTAACATCCCTAGACTTTAATCTTCTCATCAATAAAATGAAAGAGGGAGATTTGACAGCCATTGAGTTCTCTTTTAGCTCTCAATTTCTTTAAGGAGATGACCTCTAAGGTCCCTCCAAATCTATTGTTCAATGGTACTTAGTAGGAAATGGAATTCATGCTAGATTCACTCATTAATGTGCTATTGTAGGAACTATTAGATAGCTGGGATGACAGGAGAATCACTTCCTGAGCATTTTGCACTTTTTTTCATTCCTAACTAGAAAAAAATACCCCTTGTCTGTGTTCCCCTGGAGAAATGATCTGAACACGGAGTCTTTTGAAGTTTGGAAGGAGTTTGTGAAACAAATCAGTTGCAGGAGAGGAGGACCCAAGAGAAAAAACAGGCCCAATTGTAAAGGATTAAAAAACTTACCTCTATCCAGCTTTTCATGTCTTTCCAAAACTTGTTTCCATAGAGTTTGAGCCCATTTATGGTTAATATATATATATATATATGTATATATATACATATATATATATATATAATGTATATATATACATATATATATATATATATATATATATATGTATCCTTTTAAAATGCTTCAGGTTTGAGAAAAATTCTCCACTAGGCTGTGCCACAATGCATTTTTGGACTCACACCACTCCACAGTGACAATGGAAAAATAGCCACAGAATATCACTGGGATCAGAAGTTAAATATATGATTCCATTTACAAAGTTGAAAAATTATATTTCCAATTACCTTTGGTAGAGCGTTTCAACTCCTAACAGTCAAGTAGCATAGCTTTTCATCTTATTATTTATCTATTCATGTGTGCAGTTTTCATTCAGTCAGAAATATTAGACTGAGGGAAAAAGTAGGAACAAAAATTTCTTTGCCTCTTTTCCACCCGCTGTCATGCCATTTTATGTGACAGAATATGCAAATTAGATATAGAGATGACAGACAGAAATAGAGATTATAGATGAAGGAAAAATACATGATAGAGATGGATGGATGGATGAACAAACAGAGAGGTAGAAGGGGAAAAGAGAAAGAGGTAGATAGACAATAGATAGATCATAGAGATAGACAGATGAATGGACAGGTGGATGGAAAGAGATGTAGGAGGTAGAGGAGGTAGAGAGAAAGAGATAGATGATAGATAAATAGATAAATCATAGAGAGGATGGATGGATAGAGTAACATGATAAAACATCAGGTTCATTTTTGTATTCTTGAATATGGCGAATGGAAGCGTGTTAAAAATTTGAAAGTATGATATAAATTCAAGATAATTTTAGTATCATTACACATTTTCATCCACTGAAGTCCTCCTCGCATGCCTTCTCTTAGCTGGTCATGGTTTCTGGAGCGAGGCCAACGGAACAGAAGCTCTGACGGTTTCTAGCAAGTTGGAAAGACTTAGACTGAAGAATCCATGTTCACCTGAATGTCTAGTATATGAGATCTGGCCTAACTAATTTGGTGGACTCTTATCAACAGAATTTCAGTCAGAAAATATACAATTCGGGGGGCGGGGCACGTTACAAAGAAAAAACTACTTGCTAAAGTGTAAAGGAGGTAAGGACCTCTGAGACTAGTTATTAATATTAAATAGAATAATCTTTCTCAATAAAGTAGTCATTGTCAAGCATTTGGCGTCCCAGAAGAATGAATGGAGTCAGAAGGATGAATGATGAAGAGGATGCTTCTAGAGGTAGGCAGATGAACTGGGGGAACAATAGGAGTCCATTTCAAAAATTTGAAAGAGGAATGAGAACTTAAAATTACAGCTCTAGGATATATTTTCATCCTTCTGCAAATCTGTGATCTCAGTGGGGTGGAGAGAAATCCCAAACCATCCACATTTTCTCTACCTGTATAACTTTTGTCCATATCCTATTATAGATCCCTCAAAAGCATTCCATGTAATATACTAGTTTTTCCTCTCAATCTCTTGACAATACATAGATACCAGTGAAACACACTGTCCAGTTCTCTCTGCATGACTGGCTCACCTCCCCATTTAATCATAATCTCCCTTATCTAGTCTTTTACACCACTTTGATTTATAAATTTTGTGGGTCATGCATTGCATCACACCTGTGCTCATCATGCATCTTCCCATTGCCCTTAATTTCTTCAGAGATGGGCATCCCATGACTCACATCCATACAGCATCATCAGAAATATACTAATATTAGAAAGTTGGGTATTGATTCAAGAGAGAAGCTAGGGATCATCAAAAATACTGCACAATTTGTGTTTGTCTCCAAAACATAAATCAGAGTGACCATAGTTCTCAACTGTAATGTATCCATTCAGTACCTCAAACACCTGTAACTTTGTCCACGTAGTTACTCTCTACCTAGGATCTCCAGTCATCCTGATGAATGTCTGGTCACTGGATTCAAATGACTCTGAAGGAGAAGTGAAGTTGGTGACCTGCACAGCGCTCCCTCACTCAAAACAAAGTCAAGTGTAAGTCATGTCATTATTTCTCTGATGGTGTGGTCTTCTTTGGCAATGAAGGACGAACACGTGCACACACACACGTACACACACACACACACACACACACACACACACACGTAAACACACACACATACACATATACACACATACACTCTACCAATGCAGGTTGTAGGCCCTTCAGGATTTAGCACTTGGTCATACCCCAAAGTATGATGAGCACTTTTGAATTTAGTCTGAAGACCTTAGATAACAGCTATCTAGTTGATCTTTACACTTATAAAAGAAGTCTTTCCAGTGTGGTAAATCCTGGAAATGCCCTTTAAAAATCCAGTCACTATCATACCACCATGAGGAATCAGGGCAGTAGTTTAGTCACCTTTGTTATTGGAACATGCACTAGAAATTTAGACATCATTTATTTCTATTAAGAATTGCAAAACAGCCATTTTTAAATGCTTCTTTGGGTTGTCATTTCTGTTTTAGATGGTGACAGAGAAAGTAAAAGCTGCATAATGCCTCTGTTTTCATTGCTGAAGTATAATTAGTCAAAGATGAGAAAAAACTAGTTACAATCATCACAGTGAGTAGAGGCCTTAACTCACCACGTCATATTGTTTACCCATAAGCCAAAAGATAAGGCCAACATCCAGTTACAAAATAAACCTACTAAGAAGAAAGACATGTTTTTAATTGCCTAAAAACTTCAAAGTAAGTTTTGAGAAAGAAGAATTTCTACTAAGACTTCACTCCAAAACTATAGTTTGTTAAATGGTGTTAAATCAAGAGTGTGCTTGTGATATGTCTGCAGTTTTACTTTCTAAAATCTTGCTTCAAATTACATTCCTATCTTTTTAAATATTTTAGAAATAAGTTGTATAGGTTGCAGTTGTATTTCATCAGGTATGTCTTTTTTCTAGACAGGTGACTCATAGCTAAACCATAAAATCTCTAGTACATATGTCTTTGTGACTCGAAAATTCTAAGAAGTGATCCAAAATATTAGATTTTTCCCCCAAAAAAAACAAAATCTCTCAAGTTTGTTTCCTATGTCTTATTTGTTGTGGTTGTTGAGTTGTTTCAGTCATGTCTGACTCTTCATGAGTCCATTTTGGGATTTTCTTGACAAAGATACTGTAGTGGTTTGCCATTTCCTTCTCCAGCTCATTTTACAGATGAGGAAACTGAAGCAAACAGGGTTAAGTAACTTGTCCAGGATCACATAGTTAATAAGTGTCTGAGGCCAGATTTGAACCCATAAAGATGAGTTTTCTTGATTCCAAGCCCAGTGCTGTAGCCTCAGCACCACCAAAACTAAACAGACTTGGCAAAAACATACAATATTTTATTTCCAAATTCCAACTACAGTTGTAATGAGTTAGCTCATCTCTTCAACCCTGTAGAAATTATAAAGACTTTTCTACAATATCATTAAGTGATCTATTATTTTTCTCAGTAAATGTCATTTCCTGAAACAGTAATTAATAAAAACAAAGAGTATTTCCTACTGTGAGTGTTGTGTTTCCTTTTTGTCTGGGCTGCATTTCTATCATTTGTTATTTCTTATAAAAATAGAGATTATTGTTAATGACTGGCATTTAATTAGCTTGTTTTATCTTTGGTTAAACAAATTTGCAGACTTCCATTATCCTACCTACAAAGACCCACCCAACTGTTTACATGAATATTGATGTCTTCATAATGACCAGAGCCTTTTTTCTTTGGATACTGAATTACCATATAGCGATCATAAGAAAGGGCATTTCCAATGTGTAGGAATTCCTCTTGATTTTTCTCAGGATTCAAATTCTTCCTTAAAAGTGCAAGACAATAGTTTACCCTGGATAATCACAATTACATACGGGTTGTACTCAGAGAACAGTATACTTTCTGATTATTTAGAAACCTAAGTAAGGCTAAATGTTGATATCCTGTCCGTATTTATAAGGATTTCGCTTCAAATACATTTCTTTGGAAATCCACATGCCAGGAACTAATAATAATATATCAGTCAGCAGAGGCAGCTAATGGTGCAGTGGATACACTGCTTCAAGAAGACCTCGATTTAAATCCAGCCTCAGACACTTACAGGGTGCGTGACCCTGGGCAAGTCACTTACGTTCTGTCTGTCTCATTGTAAACTGGGAATAACAACAGTATTTACCTCCTTAGAATCAAATGAGGTAATATTTGTAAAAGCCTTTAGCGCAGTGACTGGCACATAGTAGACGCTATATAAATATTTATTCCTTCCCCTTCTGAGTATTTATTTATTTGGCACTTCAAGGCATTCAAAGTGCTCTGTAAATATTACTCTGAGAGGTAGGTACTATATTTTCCCCATTTTAAAGAGGAGAAACCTGAGGCAGACAGACTGAATGACTTGCCCAGGGTCACGCTGTTCCTAAATGTCTGAAGAAGGATTTGAACTCAGATCTGCCTGACTTCTGGCCCAGCATTCCAGCCACTATGGAGCTTAGCTCCTGCTAAATGTCTACCCAGGATGTCACTTGGGTGAATAACTCATTTCCAGAGATATCAGTCCAAACTTAACATAATTTCTAAAATTCAAATGGAGAATACCCAATTTTCACTGAGATTTGCAAATTGGCTTCTTAAATAATATGCTGGATGCATGTCACTTCCATCCATAGTATGGACCCATGGATTCATCCCAGCAGAAGAGATCCAACACACCAAATTATACAATGATGGGATGCATAGTACGCACCAGGGAATAAAATAAGATGCCCTAGTTGTTTGCATGGTGCATTAGGACAGGTACAAAGAAAATCCTTACTTTTTAACTGAATGAACAACTCGTCTCCTGTAGTATTTATAATTGTACCATTTATACCTGACAGTATCATTCCCTATGATAGAAGCAATATTACTGAACACATAGTTATCCAGATGCATTATTAAAAACAATAAAGAGCAAGAGAGATGCTACTGCCACTTTGTTCTCTGTGGTCCTTAAGAGCTGAAGTTCCAACAAAACACAAAATGGTTTTAAATGCACTTATGCAGAATCTGTTGAATGCCATAAAGCCTCAATAATCTGATCTACCAACAAGAAAAGCTTCAATTTGGGAATGCCTGAATCAGTTGTCGTTTGAAAATGTAACTGAATACTATTAAGGCATAAAGAAACAACAAACATGAGGAAATCAGAGAAATGTGATAAAGTTTATATGAACTGATGCAACATGAAAACATGTTATGCAATATATGCAAATGACCACAATAATGTAAACAAATCTACAAACAAAAATAATATTAAAAAGTAGCAAAGTCTGATTGGTTGTAATGACCAATCTCCATCCTAAAAAAATGATGGTGAAAGACAGTGAGCCCTATAAAGTGGAGAAGTTGGGGACTGCAGGTGCTATCAAGTAGAGGTACTACGTCAACTGGTTTTCCTTAACTGTTTTTCTCTGCTGTAAGGAAGAGATAAATGATGGATGGGATGGAATATATCAGGAAATCAATTCTATCAGTGATTATTTAAAAGAGAAAAACCAATTTTAACTTGATGCTTTGGTGGATTTCATTGATGGAAGAACTCCATCAATGTGAATGGCTGTTCATAATGCCACCATGTTTTCTCACTCTGTGCAATTCTCACTCATATTTTTTTCCATACATTCTTTCTCACACCTCTGATACCTCTTTTGTCCCTCATTCTTGCTACAAGGTTGATTTTTTTTCCTTTCTTTGCCATATAAACATTCCATAACATCCTTATTGACGCTGTTGTCATCAGTAGAAATATGCTTTGACCTTCCTTTCCCTGTCAGGTGTCTTTTCATTGCCTGTGGGCTGTTTGTAATTTTTGACTTTCTGAGAATATGACCTTCTGAAATTCTCAACCATATCAGATCACCAGTAGAATATGGGTATTGAAAAGGCAGACTTTTGTAACAGAGCAGTTTGGAATCAATGAAATTACATTCAGTTATCCCAACATCACCCAGTCAAATCTCCTCCTGCTGCATAATTTTTGGCTTAGTTCATTATCTATTTTTAGCACTAACTCGTTATACACACTAAAGAGCTACTCAAAGAGCTACCTGACAATAAAGCCTTAGACAAATCCATGATCATGAGGTATAGGTTTGGAGTTGGAAAGCAACTCAGAAATTATTAACTCTAACAACTTAATATTGCAATTGAGGAAACTGAGGAGGGAGAGACTTGTCCAAGGTGACAAAGGTGGTAATCATCACAGGAAAGATTTTAACCCAGGACTGGTTCCACATTCAGTATTCTTTCCACTCTATCATATTTGCCATATTCTCCCTGTCCAATTACATATCCAAAACTGCAACATGTTGTTTTCAGCCATTTTCTTTTTCAAAGGTGAATGCCCCTTTTCATATGGAAATGTTCCTATTTGTTGATGAATTTCAAGTTCAACATATCCATGTATATTTAATGTAGATGCTTAGATGAATTTCTTTCCCACTACTTCAAATTTCAGCAGTGAGGTTTTGTTATTTTCTAGGGCAGTATACAGTTTGTCCTATGGGGAGAATATTAGAGAAGTGAAGCATTAGCAAAAAGTCCTTTTCTTTGGGCTTTACGAGTCAGTTTCCTTGATAATGGTATTTAGGTCAATATAGCTGTCCTTATTCAACATTGACCATGTTACTCAGCAGATAATTTAACAAAGGTAATACGAGTAGTTTCTGTTGTAGAACAGTATATTGTATATATATATATATATATATATATATGTATATATACATTATATATAATATATGCAATATGGTGTATATGTGTGTGTGTTCATGCTTCATTGTCGAAGAAGGCCATGCCATCAGAGAAATGATGATATGACTTGCACTTGACTTTGTTTTGGGTGAGGGAGGGCTGTGCAGGTCACCAGCCACACTTCTCCTCCAGAGTCATCTGAATCCAGTGATCAGGTATTCATCAGGATGACTGGAGATGACCCAGGATGAGGCAATTGGGGTTGCTTGCTCAAGGTCACACAGCTAGTGAGTGTCAAGTGTCTGAGGTGAGATTTGAACTTAGGTCCTCCTGACTCCTGAACTGGTGCTCCATCCACTGCACCACCTGGCCGCCCTATATATGTATATAGTATATGTGAGTATGTATCTATGTACACACACGTACGTATATATTATGACAATAACTTTTCTTAGGAGAACTCTAAAGGGTGCATTATGCTCTTTAGTGTCAAATGCTTTCTTAAACTCAATGAGCAAAAGCAATACAAGATCTTGTATTTTCTTCACTTCTAACTTTATAACCATATGAACATGATCCACTACAGAAATATGCCCAGGAAGAACCCCATTTTTCTTATGTCATTGAGGATAACTTTGCTGCATTCACAGATTATTCCCCTAAATTTTTTAAGGAAAAGAAAAAGCCAGCATATGGTTCAGTAGTTGAAATACCTTCTCAGTTACCTTCTTTTTAGAAACACAAACTCCATCTGTGTTTTTGCAAATCATATTATATTAGTTGGTGCTTAATAAATGTTTGTTGTATGTTTAGTTGAAAATTAAAACCTGAGAGTAGATGAACTTCTGCAATCTCAATATCCAAAATCTATAAGCTTGCTCCATGAAAGCACAGATCTTTTCAAGATTTAGTTAAAAACTGAATCATCTTATTTTCCATCAAATGACAATTACTTTTGAAAATAGCTAATGATGAAGATAGCTAATATATGTACATATATTAACATGTATGTATGTGTATATGTATATATATACATATATTAAGGTTATATTATTTCAATTGATACATACAACATGTAAAGCAGGTGCTATGACACTCTAAGACTTTAAGTCACAGAATAGCCTTTGATTTTCATTGATAGAAGGAGTTTCCACATCGCGTTCCCTACCCAGATGAAATCGTCAAAGTAGAACAAAAAATGGCATAAAGTGGTCAGTGCTGCCATAGTTCTCATAACCACTATGACCACTGCTGTCCTCACCACAGTCAACATTATGATCAGCATCTTCCACATTGATTTCATTATCTTCCATTGGACCTTATCTTACATTGAAATCACTACTTAAAAGTTTTATTCTTTTGCAGTGTTAAAAAAATGTTAATGAGCATACATATGTATTGTTGTTATTTAGTCATTCCAGCCATGTCAGATTCTTTGTGACCCTATTTGGGGTTTTCTTAGCAAAGATACTACAGTTATTTGCCTTCACCTTTTCCAGCTCATTTTTACAGATGAGGAAACTGAGGCAAACACAGTTAAGTGACTTGTCCAGGGTCACACAGCTAACATATATGTATATTTGTGTATAAGTGCATACATACACATACACACACAAGCATACATACATAAAAATTTATCCTTCTTGTCTTCACCCATTAGAGTGTAATCTTCCAAGTAGGGAAAACCTAATAAACCAAAGGTAGGAAATGAGTGGGATTTAATTGACTACTTAAGTGGAGGAAAGAGGAGAGGCATAAAAGGGGGAAAATCAGATAGCTAAATGAAAAGGAATCAATATATGAGACAAAACTCCAAAACCAGGGGAAAAGGTGACAAATGGTGAATGGTGGGGATGAGGGGGAGTGGCAGTGTGGAGGTTTTAGGATAAGAGAAAGAGATTCTACGAGATCCCTTAAACTGAATTAAGCAAAAATAACTGTAGGGAAAAATACTATTTTTAAAAAGAAAAAGAAATTTTAATTAAGAAAAAAAACAACACGAGACACAGATTGGCAAAAATATAAACCTGTCTCATCACTCTCAATGTGAATGGATTAAACAATCCAATAAAACAAAAAAGAGTGACAGATTCAATAAGAAAACAAAACCTCACAATCTGCTGATTCTAAGAAATTCATTTAAAAAGTAAAAACATATATAGAATAAAAACCAAAGACCAGAACAGAATTAGTAAATAGTAATAAATGAAACTAGTAAAGCATCAGGTGGATCCAAAATATCAGTAATTGCCGTCATGCTAGAAGATAAAAAAAGTTACAGTACAGAGAAAAAGAAGGAAATTATATAATGCTGAAAGGAACCAAATATATAAGCAAACCAATAATAAAATTAAATTATATTCTTCAGAACTTACTGTGCATAATCATATGCTAATAAAACAGAATGCAAAAGAAATAGAAATTATCTTCAAAAATATATAATATCTACACTGTCAGAAGACCAAATAGAGATCACAACTAATCCAATCTCAGAAATGCTTTAGAGGGACAACAAAAGAAAAAGAAACTGAGGGTCCCTATGAGCTTACAAGATAATGCTAACAAATTTTTATGAACAATTAATATCAATACTACACAAATTATCCTCAAAAATTGAGAAAGAACATACTCTATCAGATTCTTTATATGAGATTAATATTGTCCTAAGGCCTAAAATGAAAAAGGTAAAGCACAGAATTTTGATTCAAAATTTTTAAATATTTTTTAACAGACCACCATTTTTTTCAAGAAATCATTCATTATGACCAAGTTGTATTTATTCCAGGGATGTATCGATATTAAAGGGAAAAACAATATCATAAATCATATTTTTAAACTATGTGATTATATAAGTGCATGAAGAACAATCCTATGATGAAGTATAACACTCACTTACGTCAAAACCTTACAAAGTAAAGGCGTAGAGAGATCTTTTTTTAAATATACATATATCTGTCTAAAACCAAAAGTGTTATAGAAGCTCCCTGAACAAATACAACATCAGTAAACAATGATACTTACTCACCCCACTATCATTCCATCTAGCTCTAGAAAGGCTAGCATTGGAAATAAGGGGTATAAAGATAGGGAAAGAGAAAATAAAACCATTTCTATTTACTAATGACATGATAGAATAATTAAAAAATCCTAGATAATCATCAAGGACACTAACTGAGACAATAACTTCAGCAAAGTTGTAGGCTACAAAATAAACCTGGAAAAATCAACAGCACTTCTGCATTATAATAACAATACCCAAGAAACAACAATAGAAAAGGAAATCTCTTTCAAAATAACTACAAAATACGTAAATTCTTTGGAAGTTATTTTAGCTAAGTACAGAAAATCTTAAAGAAACAGCTAACTTAAAATACCTGGAGGAATATTCAGCACTTATGCTGGACTATTTCAATACAATAAAAAATATGACCAAAATTAATTTGCAGTGTTAAGACCATATCAAACTCTCAATGGAATATGCCATAGAACTCAGTAATATAAGAGCAAAATTCATTCAAAGGATCAAAATATCTTTAGAATTCAAGGAAACAAAAAATTAGAGAAAAAAGTTAGAAATTTCAGTCATGTCTGACTCTTGGTGACCCCTTTGGAGTTTTCGTGGCAAAGATACTTGAATTATTTGCCATTTCCTTCTCCAGCTCATTTTACAGATAAGAACCAGGGTTAAGTGATTTACCCAGGGTCACATAGCTAGTAAGTGTCTGAGGCTGGACTGAAACTCAGGAAGATGAGTCTTCCTGACTGCAGGTCCAAAGTTCTATCCACTGTGCCACACAGCTGCCCAGTAAGTATAGAAGTCAGGCATAGCACTTCTAAGTATCAAATTACATTATAAAACGGTGATCATCAAAACCATTGGTACTAGTTAAAAATAGAGAAGTCGATCAATAGAACAGACTAGACAAGGGAAAAACCACAAATAAAGGAACTCAACAACCTAGGTTCTATAAACCTGAAAATATAAATTACTTAAGAAAGAATTCTTTTTTTGCTGAGACTTGTTGAGGAAAATTGGAAAGCAATCTGGTAGTGATTAGGCTTAGACCTACATTTTATACCATATTGTATAATTAATCCAACAAGATATGTGATCCGAATTATTAAAAGATCATGCCATGCAAAAAATTTAGAAGAGAATCAAATTATATACCATTCATAGATTACAAGAAGAAATATTCTTAATCAAACAAGTGAGACAGTCAATTACAACAGATTATAAGAAAAAAATTTTGTTGCATGAAATTTTAAAAGATTTTGTACAAATAAAAGTGATACAAACAGTCTAAGAATTTGCAGCAATCAAATGGGAAGAAAAATCTATCTAAATTCTCATGTACAGCTTTGTAGATAATTAACAGACATATATAAGAATAGAAGTGATTCCTCAGTAGATGAGTGGCCAAAAGGATGTGTATGAACAATTCTGAAAGGAAGAGTTGTAATCTATTAACTACTTTCTGAAATTTTCCCCCAAAATACAAAACAAATGAAGCTTTACCTCAAACTTAGCTTTTAAGGCTCCAAAATATTGAAAGAATTTTTTTCAAATATATGTTTCCAAATCTCCCAACCAACTAAAAATGTAAAATGAGACAAAGTGGGAGAGAAGATATAATTCCTATATTCCTCTAAGCCCCCCACCCATATAATTTATCTACTCTGTGACTTTCTGGACAGGTGGATGAATGGAAAGTCAGATTATAACGTCTGTTATTTTTCAAAAGCTGCAGAATGTAAACCAATTAACAGCATTTAGTATTGCCAACATTCCCAGAATAATCTCAAGTACTCACTTGACAAGGCACACTAAAAACATAGAATTTGTTCCCACCACAACTGTTTAATTCTTGCTCTATCAAATGTGTTTCTTTTTCCCCAAATCCTGGAATCTTAATTTTGTAACTGGAAGAAGCATATGGGGAAACTGAGGCCAAGAATAGTAAAGTGACTTGTCAAGTAAAGAATAGCAAAGTGACTGTTAAAGGTAGGGATCCAAGACTCTGTGTCTCCAAATCCACAGCTGTCACTGGACCCCAGATTCAAGAGGAAATCTAAACCTTTATTCAATTGAGAGAGATGGCTTCCCAGTCGTATTTCAGCTCCAAGAGTCTATCATGCTATGAATCTTTGAAATCAGTGAGAATTAATTAATTTATTCTTTCTGAATCCCTTTTATTCTGGAGTGTGATTTCTAAAGAGAAATCTTCAATCCCTAAATTGTACTCAAATTTTCAGCGTACTCAAGCAGCAAGTACGCTAGTACCCAACCAAGTGATCTCATTGGAGGGTCTTGCTGAAGACAAAGACAGAGCGGTTGTTTATGTTTTTCAGAGCCTCATTACATAATCTGTCTAGGATAAAAACAAAAATGTATAGATAGATATAAAAGAAGGAAAAGGGGAGGGAGAGAAAGAAATAGAGATAAATAGAAAAGGAGAGACATGATAGAAAGAGGGAGAGAGGGAAGGAGAGGGGAAAGAGGAATGAGAGAAAGTAGAGAAAGAGAGAGAGAAAGACAGAGAAAGAGAAAGGCTGAGAGAGGGTCAGGGAAAGGTGGAGAGAAGAGGGTAGGTAGGTAGGTAGGTAGTTAGGTGGGTGGGTGGTAAACATACACAGACAGGTCAGACAAGCAGGCAGGAAGAGACAGGCATGCAAGCAGTCATACAGAGAGGCAGACAGGTAAGCTGCAGAGAGACAGATCAGTCTTTTTTTAATGTCTTCCATCTGGTCCACAACTGCAGATGTAAAATCCCAGCTCAGATACAGCATTGACCCTTATTTCCTCCCAGATGACTTGTGTGCCTTTGTGACGGCCTAGGGGATACTGTGTTTTAATCATGAGAGCTCACAAGTTAGTGTTTTTATGTTTTCTCATGGGTTGAGCCTATGTAGCCCCAATATGAACTCAAAATGAAACAATTCAATCCATCTTTTACCTAGCCTAAGTGACTCCAATCAACTGCTTTGAGAGGCTCTCATTCATTGAAATGGTTTGGCATTTGAGGTCAAGGACTTACTCATTTTTCGTCCCTTTGATCCTAGAGTCTGGTATGGAGTAGGTGCTTAATAAATGTTTGTTCATTGATTGCTGATTGATTAGTGCCAATGACCCAGCTGTCACAGACAAGTTTGCTCTTTCTTCTCTAGCTCCTGCTCAGAACCCCTCCCACACACCCAGATTTTTTTGTTGCTTAAAGGCCACACAAGTACACTTCATGATTTTGATGAATATTGATCCAAGCAGCCTGGCTGGGCTTGCATGTCTGGAATTATCTCCTTGAAACTATTTATTTTGGGTGTCGTTGTGACTTTACTTACTGAACATGACAAATTCCAGTTTATCTTGGCCCTGTTTCAATCGTCCAAAAAGTCATATCTACAGACTTGGTTTATTTTTCCCCCCTTTGGAAGGAGGCCAAACTGCCTCTTGTGTTTGAAAGAAGAAAAATGGTAGTGGAGCTATCTTTCCTGTCTTTTTGATTCTTCTGTTTGTGCTTAAGAATAAATCTAATTTCTCTGGCAGTTTCCATAAGGAAAGATTGCCAGATTAATTGTGTTTTCTGATTGAGAAAATAGGAGTTGTTCAAAATCAACATGACTATTTTTTTCTCCTCTATTTTTTGATGTAGAGAAGGAGCTTAAACTGTGATTTCTTCAGAACAGGGAAATACTTAGACTGGAAACTGCCTCCATTGAATATGATAGGCAATACTTCTATAATTTGTATTTTAAATACACTTTGTATCCTTAGATATCACTTGGAGGATTGTCCAAGGTCATGTGGCCAACATGTGCCATAAACTGAACTTGAACCCAGGTTTCCCTAAATACAAAGTCAATTCTTGTCACTATGCATTTTCACTGAAGAATGAAATACTGTCTTTTAAGGCAACCATCTAAGAGAAGTAAAGAGAATTCCAGACAGAGAATCAGACCTTTAGGGCTGAAAGGGATACTACAGATAATTGAATATAATATTTTAAAATTAAAGAAAGTGATTCCCAGAGAAGATAGTTAACCAGTAGAGCATCACTTGGTAAGTTAAGGAGATTCTAGATGTCTCATCATTCCTCTTAGCATAGTGCCTGGCACATAACAGGCACTGTACCAATATTCATTCCCTTTCCTTTCTAATGTTCTTTTCGCTACCCTAAGCTGCCAGGTACCCACGTGGTACAGTACATTAAGCTTCTAATTTCATCTTCAAAGATTATACAGAATGTTGAAATGTCAATGATTCCTCTCCTTTTTCATTTCCTCTCTTTGTTGTTCTCTTGGTCTTCATAAAAAGTACATAAATATGAGGAAAAAGAGCAAAGATATCAAAATTCGTTATTTGCCATAAATATGGAGATAAGTGCAAATAGTAAATCTTGTGAGTACAAGTCACAAATAGATATTACAGTGATAGGCACCATAGAAACAGATGATAGACACCCAGATTGAGAGATAGCACATTCACCCACTATTACATTTTCAATACATAGCACTTAACATCTCAAAGTCTTTTGTGCACACAAGCGAGAGACCCCACTACTTAAGGCCATATCTGAATTCTGAACAGTCAGAGGTAATATTTCAATGCCTGGGAAAAATGCAACATGGAAAATATTATCCTACAACTATGCAAAATACTTTCAATTCCTAAGAATAAAATATTTTTAAGTGCAAAATAAGAGATTATTTCTATGCTTTTCTTCTATTATATATTCTCAGTAATTATTAATTTATAGACACTGCTAAGCATCCCTGGAGTACAAGAAATGATACTGAACTCTGAGCCACAGGGGTGTGCCTCATTTCATGCAGTAGAGGCAGATCTGAAAAAAAAATCACTCAAATCCAATCATATTTCAATTGCTCTGGAGGCTCTCTGTTGCCCAGAGTGATCTGATCCCCAACCATCTGTGGATTTGAAACAACGTGATGGAATCCAGAAATGTCAAAATGGGGGACGTGAGGCTCTGCTTTCTGAAATTTTACAAGGAATGAGATATTTATTGTTATTTTTAGTGAAATCAACCAACGTATAGTGGATTAAGTGTTCGACACAGTCAGAAAGACCTAGGCTAAAGCTCCATCATTCACAGCTGTGTAACCCAGGGCAGGTCCTTAAACTCTCTGAGTCATTCCCTTCACCTATAAAATGGAGCAAAGAAACTTCCATGACCTACTTCATAAAAGAGGAAAACATTAAATGATCATAAGAGATTGTCCTATTGAATATTCACAATCTCCAAGCTAAACTGGATGTAAAACTTTCAAAATGCAGAAGAAATAAAAACCTAGAAGGGAGAGGAAAAAGTATATATTGTCCCTGTCACCCTTTCTGCTATCTGTTTACTCTGAAGATATTTTCAGTAAGGCAGCTAGGTGACTCAGGGTATAGAATACCTTGAATCAGGAACACCTGATTTCAAATCTAGCCTCCCATACCTACCATCTGTGTGACCTTGAGCAAGTCACTTCAATCTTTGCTGTACCTTTGCTTTTCCATCTATAGAATGGGAATAATATTACCGCCTATCTCTAAGATAAAACAAAATCATATCAGCAAAGTGCTACATAAATACTAGCTTTTATTCATAGCTATAAGTTGACAAAAGCTAAATTTATATCCTGTTATATTTATTCATTTATAAAAGAAAGTGATTGTAGTTGCCTGTGCGATCATCTATAAAATATTAAAGATGAAGAAATAAAGCAGAATAAAGACCTACCTCAAGACCTCTCTATCTGAACTCCACTGAACTAAGATGAGAAGAAATATTCACAATTATTATAACAAAAATTTATGTCGTACTTTGAAGTTTTCGAAACACTTTAAATAAAGTTTCTCATTTTGATCTCTATAATAATCCAATAGACAGAATGAATGTGGAGGATTTTTATTTATTTCAATTGTTACTGAAGAAATATAGAAGCATATAGCATTTTGGATAGCTGCTCCTGAAGTTAGGAAATCCTCCATTTAGCTTATAAACGGGTTAACAATACTCCAAGACATGAATAACCCTTAGGGGTCATAAGAACTTTCCAGGGGAAGGCAATTCACAGAACCTCAGGGACCCAATTCCTTACAAGTAGTTATCCAGTTTTGGCTTAAAATGTGGATGATTTTGGAGTGGACCCCAAGGAATAGGAAGGAGGGGTCCCCTAAGCCTTCCCTAATCACTCTACCTTTTCCTTGAACGGTCTGCATCAAAATGGTTCTTAGAACAGTTAGCAACCCCAACCAATGCCCCAAGAGCTTGTAGTCAAGGACCAGAAACAGCCAGAAACAATTGCCTCCAAGCAATTCCAAGGAAGTTCCTGGTTAAGGAACTCTCTCCCCTATTCAGGGCAAGCGCAGTAAGGATACTGCTGCCAGACAGTTGCCTAAGTGATGAGAGGCATTCCCTAGAGCACAGGTCCAGTTTTCTCAGCTTTTGTATCTTTCTGACCATGCACCAGCTAAAACCTCAGACCCCTCCCCTACCTTCTCCTCCCATCCCCAATAACTATGTAAGCCTTCTGTCCTCCATTACCTGCCACCAACTAGTCTCCTGTTCTGCTTGGTTCTGCTTGCTTCCTGCAACAATAAAGTTCACTTCCAAACTTGAGCCCTGCCAAGTATTTTACTGGAAACATGAAGGAGAAGAGCCCTCCCATTGCAATGCTCTGATTATTTGTACACCTCTTGTATATTTATCATCAACATTATCATTATTTATAGATAAATTTTCAGGCACTGTGACACTTAGCTGCCCCAAAAACCAGAAAAGACGAAACTTTGAGAGAAAAGAGATTTGGAGGACGCCATCTGCTTTTTTGTGTACTCACCATGTCTGTGGATCAGGACATCCAATAATACTTCAGTATAGAGTATCTCTTAAATGAAACCCAAAGATCATAGAATCCATATTTAGAACTAGAAGGGATTATAAGACATCAAGTTCAACCTTCTTGTTTTATAAAAGAGGAAAATAAGGCACAAAGTGATCATGGACGAATGTCTGAGGCAGGATTTAAGCCATGTCATCCTAACTGCATGTCCAGGCACTTAACCAATATGTCCATATAAATAATGTTAAGAGAGACCTTGGTGGGCTTATAACAAATTCACATCAATAGCTCCAAATGAACTACAACCCAGGGTACTGACAGATGCTGTGGTGCTCAAGACCTGTTGGTAATCTATTGGGAATCATAATGAAAGATAATTCTGAAGATGAGACACAGACAAAGAGGGTACCAATTTGCAAAAAAAAGGAGATGGGTATTTCAAACTAAAGGTCAGAAAGTGAGGTCAATGTGGATTCTTACTAAAATTTTATAACACATTTTTAAAGAGATGGGTGAAGGACACTCAGAAACTAAAAAGGGGAGGATTGACCAATACCTGACATAAATTAAATAAGAAATCAAACCAGAAAAGACTCATTTCTGATTTGGATAGGATAAGTAAAACAGTCGTATATTACATTATATCACATTGCTGAATTTCAGGGAAGGATGGGGAGAAGAGTGCTAAGAATGGTTTGTGGGCCATATGGAGAGGTATGGAATAAATAGTACATTTAGATGGATTTGATACTGTCTGACTAAGCAAAGACAACATCAATGGATCTAAGTTTAGAAATATTTCATCATCTGCCCCTATAAAGCACTTCATTTAAAGTGTTATTAAAATACATTTATATTCCAGGGAGCCCTACATTTTTTTCTTATCTGGATATGATTTAAACTTTGAAGGTTTCCAGGAGAGTGTTGGAAGACATTGTCCTTTACTCTGTTCTCTTCAACATTTTTATCAATAATTTGATGAAGAAATAGATGGTTTGCTTATTAACAGATAAAAATTTTTATCAATAAAACTGAGATAATGCTCAATACAAATTTATATATAATATACTAATCTAATATTTTATATGTATGATACTTAAAGATAAATTTGAGACAAAAGTAGAACAAAACCACCTGGAACTACGGGCAAAAATTAACAAAATTAAATTCAACAGGGATAACTTTCTATGTTTGGATTCAAAAAATCCACTACAGGAACTACAGGGGGAAAGATGGGTACATTGCAGCAAATGTGCAAAAGATCTGAGGTGTTAGTGACTTACAAAGTCAATGAGTCAGCAATGTAATGCGACAGAAAAACTAATTTGAATTTCTATTTCGTTCATAGAAGTACAGTGCCTTTGGTAATGGGGGTGATAATCTCACTTTACTGTGCCCTTGTCTTACCAATTTGCAGTAATTTGTCCAGTTCTCAGAATTACATTTTACAAAGGATATTAATGACCTAGAGTGCATATAGAAAAGGGTTAGTAGTATATTGAGGGAAAACTGTTACATATCAGAATTACCTGGAAGAATTAGGAGGTTTTAGAAGGAAGGAAGGAAGGAAGGAAGGAAGGAAGGATGGAAGGAATGCAGATAATATGTAGATTTTGTAGGGTTGAGATTATGGCTCATTTGGCTCCAAAGTCTTTTATTAAAAAATAAAAACAAGGAAATCAGAACTGTTTGGTGTTTTGAAATTTAAAAACAGGGTATGTATCAATGAAGTGTTTTATCACAATTGGGTTAGGGAAAAATCCTGGTTTTGGATCTGGCTTTATTAAAAAATAGCTTTTCAGAGGAGGCAGAGCCAAGGTGGTAGAGTAAAGGTAGGAACTCACCTGAGCTCTCCCAAATTCTCCTCCAAATAACTTTAAAGTAATGCTTCAAATTGGATTTTCATAGAAAAAAAGGTGTGAAAGAAAGAGCCTTTACAGTGGAGAATAAAAGGGGGTGAGGAGCAGGGATGGACACCACCTGAACCTTTCTCTCATCAGAACTGGCTCAAAGAATAAATAACACGCATGGTCAGCTGGGGATAGAAATCTTTCCCTAATGGGAAGTAGTAGAGGAAATGGATAAAATAAGGAGATCAATAATAGGAGGGAGAGAGGGTTAGGAAAGGTGCTTGTCAGAAGCAAACATTTTGAGGGTGGATAGGGTGAAAGGAAAGAGAAAGGGAAGGATAAACAGGAAAAAAAACAGGATGGAGACAAATACACAATATTCATAACTGAAAAAAATTACAGCAAGTTGCTCTAATAATGGTTACATTTCCCAAATATATAGAAAATAGGGACATATTTATAAGTGTACAAGTCATTCCCCGGTTAATAAATGGTCCAAGAATATGAAGAGACAATCTTCAGATGAAGAGCTATCTCTAGCCAAATGGGGAAAATGCTCTTAATTACCTTTGATTAGAGAAATGCAAATTAAAACAACTCTGAGGTGCCATCTCACACCTATCAGATCGCACAATATGACAGTAAATGTTAGGGGAGCAAAGAATAGTTTATTTGTCATATTTATGGAGAATGGAAACATGACAAAGCAGGAGATAGAGAACATTATAAAATAAAAAATGGATCATTTTGATTACATTAAGTTGAAAAGATTTTGTGCAAAGTCAATGCAACCAAGATTAGGAGGGAGGCAGAAAACTGGGAAAGAATTTTTACAACTAATATCTGTGATAAAAGTCTCAATTCTAAAATATAGAGAGAACTGAGTCAAATTTACAAGAATGCGAGCCATTCCCAACTGATAAATCATCAAAGGATATGATTAGTCAGTTTTCAAAGGAAAAAATACAAGATATCTATAGTCATATAAAAATGTCCTAAATCATATTGATTAGAGAGATACAAATCAGAACAACTCTGAGATGCCACATCACACCTGTCAGATTGGCTAAAGTGACAAAACAGGAAGATGATAAATGTTGGAAAAGATATAGGAGAGTTGGAACGCTGATTCATTGTTAGTGAAGCTATGACATGATCCAACCATTCTGGAAAGCAATTTGAAACTATGCCCAAGGGGCTTAAAAACCATACATGTCCTTTGACCCAGGAATACCACTACTAGATTTGTATTCCTAAGAGATTAAAAAATAAAAGGGCAGGATGCTTTCAAAAAAACCTCACAAGACTTATATGAACTGATGCAAAGTGAAATCAGCTAAACTGACATTATACATAGCAATGGCAATATTATACAATGATCAACCATGAATGACATCTATTCTCAGCAATGATCCAAGATAATTCTGAAGGAGTTAAGGTGAAAAATACTATCCTCCTCCAGAGAAAGACTTAATTGAGATCAAAGCATACTTTTTTTAAAACTTTCTTCATTGTCTTGGGATTTTTTTTTGACCTGTGTTTTTTTTTACAAGATGACTAACGTGGAAATATGTCTTGCATGACTACATATATGTAACCTACACTACAGTGCTTGCCTTCTCAAGGAGGGAGGAAAAAAAGGAGAGGATTTGGAACTCACAATTTTTAAAAAGGAATGTTAAAAATTGTTTTTACATGTAATTGGGAAAACTATTATTTTTAAAAATCATATTTCAGCTGTTATAATCTAGATATATAAAAGTATGCTAATCCAAAACATGAACACTTTTGTTTTTATGCAGCTAGGATATAATAAATTAATTAAAGGGTTTTGACACTTCTAAAAATAATCTTAAGCTTCTGATGGCCTACTTTATGTAGTCTTAATTGTCTGGTTTCTCTTTCTCAACGTAAGCCTTGGAATTATCAGCCATTTTTTTCCACTCCCAGGATCACTGGCTCCTTTCTGCTAATTTCTCGATTCTTCCTCAGATCAAGAAAACATAAAGTCAAATGAGACTGAAAGAATTTCTTTGGCATTATAATATATCTCTTACACTCCTCTATTCCTCACTAGAAATCTGTACATAAACAAGCAATAGGAATGTGAATGAGCACATGTCACTAAAACTGATTGGGAGGAAATTCAAGGCCAGTAAAACAAAACTGAGATTCTTGTCTTGACACTTCCAGAGGTTGCGCAAATCAAACATTTCAGTGCTAGAAAAATTACCTTCAAAGTGTCTCTTTACATATAAATTAATCATCTGGACTTTTTACAAGTTACCTATTTAATATAAAGAAATGGAATTGTTTATTTATTTGAATAATATTCCATCCTAAAATTTCTGTGTGTAATCTCTTGCATCTGTTCCTTCTTTTCTGTTTCTATAGCAACCACCATTATTCAGGCCTTCATCTCTTCTAGCTTAGACCACGGTAAGAGTCTACTAACTGGTCATTCTGCCTCCAACCTTTCTTTACTACGATCCATGCTTACTAGATGGAGAGTTAGCATTCATTAAATAGCAATTAATCTTTACCAAAAGTAAGGAGAGAATGCAAGTGAAAGAAAGTTTACTCAAGAGAGTAAACCTTTCCTTCCATTCTATTTAGAGCTTCATACCAGTTGAAGTTTTTGTATCTGTATTTTCAAACCTGATATTTTAAGAGTTTTTTCATGCATGGGTGGGATTTTTTTCCAAATCCATTGATGGATCATATTTTTTATTATACAGCTGGACAGTGATCATAACAGACCAAAAAGTCATTGAATCTCAAATAAAGGACCTCAGAGGCCGTGTTATAGAATCTGTACTAACGAGGATCCCTCTGTATCATGTCTGTAATAAGTTACCAACCAGCCTCAGCGTGAAACCTTCCTGTGAAGGAGAAGCCATCTCTTCCTGAAATAGATTATTGCATTTATGTGTAGGTCTAAATGTTAGAAAACTTTTTTCTGCTAGCTCTCTCCTCTGTGGTCAGATGAAACCAGTACAACCCCCTTTCCAAATGGCAAGTATTCAAATACTTGAAGATAATTTTCAATTTTCTCCCTAAGTCTTCTTTTCCAGGCTAAACATTCCCAATTCATTCAATGTGTTCTTTTTTAGTTTATTTTTTGAGGATTGAGACTCCCTATCTTACTCAGGCTGCCACTCACTGACCAATCCTACTGCTAATCAACACAGAAACTTAGATCTGATCCATTTCTGATTTGGACCAGCTCCTTGCTTAAACAATCTAGTGGTCACTTGTTCCCAGGCATTCCCAGAATAAAATTCTGGACTTATTATGGACACCTAATCAGTTATAGCCTACTGTAATCCAGAATTCCCCACCTTAGGAGATCTACCAGCTAGTAGTAGGTACAATAAACATGTTTCACTTGCTTTGCCATTCAATTAAGTGTTTGATGACATGGTATCAGGTGTGGACTCTGGAACCCTACCACTTTGGCATTAAGTTTATTAACTTATAGCATCTAGAACTAACACAATATCCTATGTGTTGTCCGTCCAGGACAAAGTGCAGCAGGATTATAACCTCACTTGTTTTGGACATTCAACATCTGTTAACATGGTTAAAGTTTACAATTGACTTTTTTGGCCTCACATTTTACTGCTGACCAATATTGTACTTGAAATTGTTGACATCAGCTGTCAGTTTGCCATTACTACTCCCATTCTGTCCTTGTACAACTGATTTTTTTGTACCCAACTAGAGGGCTTTCCATCCACCCCTTTTAGATTTAATTTTAATAGATTTGACATCCTAATCTGTTAAGATACTTTTAGTTCATGGTGGTATCAATGAATATATACTTCATTCTTTAGGTAATTTGAAAATTTTAAAAGGATACCTTCTATGTTGTTACCTATCATAGCCAAAGACATTGAACAGAATAGATCCAGTGACCAAACCTCACTTAGGGATTCCCCTCTGGCTTACTATAGGTCAATTAATGAATTGTCTTTGGGTTCTTCGCCCAGGTCTTGATCTTTCTAAGTGTATTATCACCCAAATAACATCTCTTCATGTTTTCCACAAGGATGTCTCAAAAGATATGCACAGGTACCTAAAAAGCAGGAATACTTTGCATTTGACGTTCTCCTATCGCTCTAGCATCCCTCTTGCAGACTGCAGATCCATTTAGGTTCATCCAGTTTTCAAGCAAGGACAAATATATCAACTATCATTTAAACATGTTCTCAAAATTCCTCCTACAATTCCAGCGAATGTGGGAGGTTATATGTTAAAGTGAAAAGAACCTGAGACAAAGTAGTAGAAGCCCTGGCTATGTCCAGAATTGTGGTGGCACCTTTTAATCTTATAAAAAAAATACCTTTTAATATACAATTGTTACAATGTCTTGTTCTATGATTTAATATTGATTTCACAAGTTTTTTATACATATTTTTCGGTTCTTCATAGTGCAACAACATTTTTAACACACTAGACACCAAGTACTCTTTTTCCAAACAGTCCATTTTTCCAAATCTAGTTCTGGTTAGATCCCATAAGTCTTCAGAGAGATTTATATCAGGTAACTTTCTAAGCTAATGAAGCACATTTACCTTCATTTCTTGGAAACATTTTTTAACCTTTCATGATATGTGACATGGAACAAGGTCATGTTCCAAGATTCCATCTATACTGGAGAATATTGGCTTTGGAATCAGAAAGACTTGAGTTCAGATCCTACTAAGAAACTTATTAGCTGTATGACCCTGGGAATAGTACTTATAAATCATTTCTTTCCCCTTGCATTTTGAACCTAAGTACTTGCTCATCAAGTAACTATAACCTCTAATGCAGCATGGTAAAATCAGGTTGTCAGTCAACAATTGCTAGAATCGTGTTAACTTTACTCAAGTCATTTGACCTCTTATTTCCTTAATCTATAGAACAAGAAGAAACGATGAGATTGGAAGATGTCGAAAATCCCTTCAAACTTTGAATTATACTATATAGTGTTAATCAACATAGAATTTTACTAAGGATTTTTTAACCCTACAAAAAATATTCAAGATATATTCGAGCAAAGGTAAAAAAGGTATGGTTCTCCAATTTTTTTAATAACTTTAATTCTGGTTCCCTAATTTCTGGTAGGTGTAAAACATATGAAAGCATCCCTCCAATTTTTCCCCCACTCTTTCTTTTTATTCTTGTGTTCTCCTTTGTCTCTCTTCTCTTCCTGGCTTCTTCTTTTCATCCATTCCAATCCCCTATCCCCAAAGTGGGTTGAAATTCACATTCCGTGGTGGAGAAAGAACCAGGGGGGTCAATATTGTGGATGAATAGATCAGTTCCAGTTCCTTGTTCCCACAGGATTTCAAATCTGCATTACAAAATATGTCCCCTTATACTTGGATGCCAGAAAGAAAGATGGATTATTAAGTGCTGTGGAAATGGTCAAAAGCTAAATTAAGGAGCCTCATAGTTATTTGAATAAAATAACCTAAGTGATTTAAGACAAGGTAGTTCATGCCTTATCTAGGAAAAAAAATTAGTTTTAAAAAGTTTGTCCTCATTAAGCAGATATGTGCCATAAAACCCTGTGGAATTAGAGGGCAAAAAATGTTTGAAAAGAAAGTTGGGGATGCTTCCAGTATCTTCACATTAAAATTAGTCTGGGAAGAAAGGTAATAAGTCTGGATTGGACTTCTAATTTTAAGCTTAGAAATCCAGGATATTTAAATAATGTATGGAAAATATTTAGGTACTTTGTAGTTGAGTATGCAAATCAGGAATCTGTGTGTACAAGTGGATGATTGAGTGCACACAAGTTGTAGATGGGTCTGCAACGCCCAATTTGCACGCCGAATCATGAAGGCAATGATTTGGTTGAGGATTTGCACTCACATGGAAAACTCTTGCTGCTCAAAGTGGATTTTGCATATACTTTTGTAGCTTTCCCTAGCTGAAATCCAGGCAAGTGTTCCTATGAGCCTAATGCCCTTTGAGGTTAATCTTATTTTCTATTTCATGATACATGTCATTTTAACAATTTAAGATTTTGGGCCATGCACTTGCCAATTCCTCACCCACAGCTTTCTCCTTTGCATAGGAGTCAGAAGCATTTTAGGCAATCTAGCAAATTGAAAAGGGAATGAAAAAGGTGCCATTACCTTTGGATCAGTCTGTCAATATACTTTTATTAAGCACTTACTATGTATATGTGTCTGATACTGCAATAGACCCTGGGAATAGTGATACAAAAAAAATGAAGCAATTCTTACATTTAAGCATTTTACATTCTATCATACTGCTTATGCTTTCCAATTTCATCATCAAATACCTGAATATTCCAAAACAAAATTAAAATTTTTAGAAAAGTCAAAGGAAGTGAAGTATAAGTCAATATACTTAGAATTAAAATGACTCCTAACTCTTTCATTTTGCAGATGAGGAAACTGGGGCCCAGAGAGGTCATAAAGATCATGAGTTTAGGGCCAGAAAGAATCTTAAAATTCTTATAATCCAATTCCATCATTTTAAGAAGGCACCTTGGTATAATGAACATAATACTGGCTTTGGTGGCAGAAGGACTTGAACTCAAATCCTTCTAAGAAACTTACTAGCTGTATGACCCTGGGAAAGTAACTTATAAACCATTTCTTTCACCTTGCATTTTGAGCCTGAGCCCTTGTCCATTTGGTAACTACAACCTCTAATGTAGCATGTTGAAATCAGTTTGTCAGTCAACAAGAATTTATCAAATACATTGTTGTTGTTTCTAAGGTAGGAGATTTCCCTTCCCTTAAACCAACCCTCCTCTCCAGAGTGATCATTCATTTATCTGTTCCTTCACCAAATATTTATAAAATTACTAGATTGCAAAGCATCTCCATGCTTTTGTTTATTCAATTTTCCCTGTCTGACCCGTCTCCTTTTGGGTTCACCTTTCCTTCCTTCAAAGCCTAGCTAAAATGTCACTTTTTTCATAAAGCTCTCTTTGATCTCCTTACTAAATAGTCACCTCTCCTTTCTCTGAATTACTGTAGCATTCTTGATATTCTTTCTTTGGCGTTTGTCATTTCCTGCCTCATATTATTAATTTTCAGATGGACTCAAGAAAAAGAATAGGCAGCTATGTTTTGGATAATAAGGATATTGAAAAATTCAGTAAGGATAGCATGCTTGGCTCAGTACACCCCTAGGAGGTTAAATGATAGACTGCAGTTCAAGACAAGGAACCAAAAGTTATCTTTAACCCCCAGTTGGGAGCCCTGGGTTCTAATTCTTGTACCATCTAGGACATGGTAGGAAAACCAATGGTTCTAGAATCAAGGCAATGAGGTTTTGGTATTGACTCTGGCACTTCCTTCTATCTATGTATTCATAGGTAAATCATAACCTGAGCCACAGTTTTTCACCTGAAAAATGAAAATAACAAAAATTCAGCCCTGGAAGCTGTATTATGGGAGGGCATAAGAACTCAATCAACTGAGTTCTTAAAGTAAAGAATCTTAAAGTAAAGAATCAACTCCTGATTAGGAGTAATAGACCTTACTATGCTATCTTACTGACCAAACTAATTGATTTTAATGTATGTTGGGGAGGGGGGGAGTAGCACCACCATTCCCCACCTAGCCCCATAGAACAATCTGAGTTTTCATTCCATATATTCAATTGGAAACAAAAATTGCTGGGCAACACATAAAGAGATCAAAGTCCAGAGGCGTTCTCCTACTTGCCCAAGGTCATGTAGCTAATTGATAGCTACACCTGGAACCCAAACTTTCTGACTCCCAGTTCAGTCCTTTTTTGGCTAGTCCATGCCACCTGTCGGTAACCACCAAATCTAGATGGTTTGCCCAAATGACCAGGCTGAAGATTCTAACTCAGTAATAGTTTTAAACGTACCTCAGTTTGGTCCAATGTAATACCAGAAATACTAGCTTTCATTCATTTTTAATCTGCCAGATCTTTCTATAAAATCCATTCAACCAAGGTTCATTATAATTTGCACTATTTATATTATGTCAGTAGAACATGAGAGGTAGTGTGGTGTGGTGGATAGTTATCTGACCTCAGAGTCAGGAGGACCTGAGTTCAAAACCTCCTGACATACACTTACTTTGGAATCCTGGATAAATTCTCTTCCTGCCTCCATGATTCTCTAAGACTGTATGTTGCAAAACGATTTCCTCATCAGGTATTCCTTCCACCAGGGAAATCACATATCTGGCAAAAGGAAGAAAGAAAAAGAAGAACCTAAAACTAACAATCCATAGTTATTTAGATATAAATTCTCATTTCTTTCATAGGACAGCTTTTTGTGCTAACTGCAGAGGTATATGTACATATATAGTTATATATATATATATATATATATATATATATATATATATATAGCTACATATGCGTGTATATATATGCATATATACATATACACATATATGTGTGTATATATACATACAATATACATAGAAAGATATATAAGCATGTATACATATGTATACCTGTATATAGCAGTAGCTATAAATATGGCACTCTCCACCCAATCAGTCAAGAAATTTGGTTTTGATATTTCAGGGAAATGTTTCAAGCTCAAAAAAGGAACAAAAATTTGCAAACGTCCAACTCTTCTAATTCATTTTTCCTAGCTCTAAGTCTTGATGATTAAAACATGATAGTAATCTGCTGTAATAGATAATATGGGATCATGATTGATTATTGTGTGGGAGGAAGGGAGGAGAAACCAGTTCGACTCCTGATTAGGAGTAATAGACCTTACTATGCTATCTTACTGACCAAACTAATTGATTTTAATGTATGTTGGGGAGGGGGGGAGTAGCACCACCATTCCCCTCCTAGCCCCATGGAACAATCTGAGTTTTCATTCCATATATTCAATTGGAAACAAAAAGAAACAGGGTGGGGAGAGAGGAGTGAGAAAAGGGAAGAAAGGGAGAGTGATCCCTTCTACAGAGTCATTGAATCTACTTTTCTTTCCATGGTCATTTTTCACGTTCGATGGATTGGTAAGCTGAACAATATGGGTTTTCCCATGATTCAGATATTCAGATGACAACTCACATATGTCCTCTTATCCTGTGAAACAGAGAGGTAGCTGTTGACACAGTGAACGGGGCAATGAGTCTAGGGTCCGGAAGACCCAAGTTCAAATCTAGCCACAGACACTAGTTACATGATCCTATTAGCAAATTATTTAACCACTGTTTGTCTCAGTTTCCTCAGCTGTAAAATGGGGAGAAATAAGAGCACCTATCTCCCAGGACTGTTGTGAGGATGAAATTAGATATTTTCTATAACGAGTTAATGGTGGCTGGAACAAAGTAGACACTGTCTAAATGCTTATTCCCTCTTGACCTGTGAAACTGTTATTCATGATCCCTCCACCATGGAAAACCTCCCAGGGGATCCAGTCAACTTGCTGCCAGTATTTCTCTCTTTTCATGACCTGTATGTACCACTGTCATAAGTGTAAGTAGCCCTCAAGCCTACAGGACACACTCATTACAAACACCAAGCAATTATCCAGTGCTTACCATGTTCCAGGCTCTGTGCTAGATACCAGGGATGTGACAACAGCCAAAACAAGAGGTAATCCCTGAGAGCTTCTAATGAATTCCATTCTAATCACTTTCCCATGTTTTCTGTACCTAACCAGCCTACATTCTTCTCCAATCATAAATCACTCTGATGATACTCTTTATCATGCTTCTCTAATGAAAGTCTTAGTTGAAAATGTGTTCCTGCCTACTCATTCAGGCCTCCCATGATTCTCCCCATTGCTTCTGTTTAACTCTCAACTTCAGGTCTTGAGAAACTAGTGCATCATGATTCTCAGAAATACAACATCGCTGTAAGAATATTGTTTTTAAAAAGTGAAGCTTTTGATTCATGGAGAAACTTGAGGTCCTGAAGGATCTCCCATGCTTATGCAAACCATATTAAATTCCTGCAAAGATGAAACCACAAAGAAAACTGTTTGATGACCCAGAGATTATCAGTAGCAAGCCAGAAAGAAAGCAGGATTACATACATTAACCAAAGATGTTTGTCACTGTCATGGAGAATTGCTAAAGCAAAATGCCAGTATAAAAGGAGCTCTTTACAGACAGTGAGTTGTTCCTGTTCATGGATGATGTTGAAGTCTTGGAACATCACTTACTTTACCAAGTGAAATCTACAATCAAGCAAAAGAATTTAGCCTGATCATCCTTACTAGAAAAAAAAAAACAAGTTGATGAAAATGTTTATGGTTCGGTTTCTGGTTTATGTCCATTGCTACCTAGATTTCTATGAGCATTATGTATAGACCCACAATTGAACAGGACTGGGTGGGGGGAGGTTAATTGTCTTCGGAAACTACACAGTCCTTTATATAGTGGTCATAAGACATATGAAAATGCAACAGCTGGAGGTGGGATCTTCTGGACCCAAGCATCTCCCCATAGGGCAATCACTTCAAATGCCCTGACCTGGTTTCAGTCTGTTCCATTTAATCTGAACCTGGCACCCGTTGGCAAAGAATGCTTTTGTGACACAGTAGAGGTACTGGAAACTGATTAACTGCCAAGGCTTACACAAGAAACTTCCTTGACCCCAGGTGTTTTCAGTCTGACTGCCAATCCCTGCCCTCAGCAGTGACTAAAGGGAGGAAAAATGGAGAAGTAAATTCAGGAAAGTGGGCAGCACAGTGATTGAATTTATAAAGACATGGGGAAGTGAATGGGGAAAAGGCAAATGAGAAGAGCCAGGAATCAATCTATCTATCAGGAAATAGAGATTAAGTATGCATTACATTAAGCAGTCTAAAGACAAAAAAAAACAAGTCATCCCAGACCTCAAGGAAGTTAAAATTTACCAGGGAAAAGGTTGAGGGAGGATAAGATTGAGAGAAGATGGCACAATCACCAAACTTAATATGACTTGCCTTAGTTCCTGCTTCTTTCTACATTTGTTCTTTGAGGGTTCATCACATTCCCTTTCCCTGCAGGTTCTTCCCTTCTTCAGACTATGTACCTTTCCGAAGTAGTAGTCTATTAGTGTGTTTAGGATCAATTCAACAAAGTTCTACTATGTTTAAAGCACTGTGCTAAGCAGCAGAATATAAAGACAAAAGCAACACGCTAATACTTCTTACTTGTACACAGCAAGCCCTTAATAAATGCTTGTTCTTTGATAGCTTGGTTGATAATCAATGAATAGCCTATATGTTCAAAGGGTATCAACATACGAAAAAGAGAAGAAGGCTCCCACCATGTGAAGTAGACCCTATGAGGAGGACTTTTAGGAGGGAACAGATTTATACAGATAAGTAAAATACTGGCAACTAGATAGTGCAGTAGAGAGATCCCCAGGCTTGAAATCGGGAAGACTTCATAAACTTCATAAGTTTAAAACTGGCTGAAGACACTAGTCAGGTGATCCTAGGCATGTCACTTAACCCTGTTTGCCTCAGTTTCTCATATGTAAGATTAGTTGGAGAAGAAAATGGCAAACCATTCTAGTATCCTTGCCACAAAAACCCCAATATGGGATCAAGAAGAGTCAAACACAACTGAAAAGCAATTGAACAAAAACAAAAAAAAATGATACAAAATAGGGTGTGATGACAGAAAAGAGAGCTCAAAATATTCCAAGAAAATTGGATGAAGAGGAGGAAAAGGAACAGAAGGAGGAGAAAGAAGAAAGCACTTTCAACAGAGAGCATCAAAGAAAGCTTCATGGAAGAGATGGGGCCTGAGTTGAACCTTTCAGGAAAGTAATGGTTATTATATAGTGGAGACAAAGAGACAAGGTAAGTATATGTACACCTCAGATTTGCTGTGGTAGTTAAACTTCCCAGATGCCTGCCCAGAGCTCATCAGCTTGCATTAGGCTAATTCTGAAAAGAGGATTCAAATCCTTTAGTGAGACAAGCTATAAAGTAGGACACTAGGTCAAAGCCAAATGGAGAGATAGGGAGGAAGTAATGGCCAGGCTATGACTTTGATGTCCTGTTCTTTTGTTTGTTGTGCCAGGAAATGTGTCCTCTTTGAGAGTAGCTGGTTTGGTGGACTAGACAGAGTGCTGAACTTGAGTCCAGGAACACCTATTTCAAATCCTACCTCAGACATTTACTTGCTATGTGACCCTGGGCAAGTCACTTGATTGCTTTCATCCTCAGTTCATTTTTATTATACTCTTTGTGGTTGTTCAGATGTCTCTGTTGTGTCTGACTCTCCATGTCCATTTGAATTTCCTTGGCAAATGTACTGGAGTGGTTTGCCATTTTCTTCTCCAGCTCACTTGACAGACAAAGAAACTGAGGCAGAGTTAAGTGACTTGCCTAGGGTCACACAGCTAGTCAGTGTCTGCAGCCAGCTTGGAATTCAGGTCTTCCTGACCCCAGGACCAGGACTCTATCCACTGTGCCACCTAGCAGCCGTCAGTTCACTCTTCTATAAAAGAAGGAAAATAGCACCCCTCCTATAGAATTGTTGTGAGTTCTTTAAGTTTGAATACAGATGAATCAATCAACCAAGAGATGTTTATTAAGGGTCTATTATATAGCAGGCATTGTACTAAGCACTTGGAGACACTATGGTAAATGGACTGAATGAGACAATATATATGAAGTGTTTTACGAATCTTCAAGTCCTAGATAAATGTTAACTATAATTACTACAAAGCTCCCTGGTTCCCCCAATGAATAGAAATGACTGCACTCTCTACAGCCTACCCATTTCCCATCTTGCTATCTTGTCATGGGTTTTCCAACCTAACCTCTAGGGCTATACCAAGAAACCCAGGAGATTCAGTGCTGCCACTATGGATGCTAAGCTAGCCCCATGTTGGGAATGACAGTGACGATGTAGACAGTTCTCAATGTACTTTGGAAGCATCAGAAGTAGTCTACCATGGTTAGGTAAGTACTCACTTAGACAGGAATGGGAAGGGAGTTTGGGGAATGGATGACGTGTTTGCTATTTGTTCCAATTCCTTGTTATATATCTTGCATTTTGTGTTAATTGAATTTTATTTTCTACACTAAGCTGTCAGATCATTTATTCTGGACTGACTTGAGGATATTCAGGAGGATTTGGGGCTCATGAGCTTTGGATTGAGAGATAACTAATTGTCACTTGAGTACAAGGGACCCAGGTACTATAGAGGTAGGAGCAGGTAGACTGAGAATCCACAGAGAAAGGAAATAGCATGTTGAGTTTGTGATGAAAGCTCAAAATTCATGTTGCGGATAAATTGTGGAGGATTTTAAATATGCCATCTGCTCTACTCAGAACCAGTTTCATAATCAGAGCACTAATTCTCACAAAACAAGCTCTGTATTCAAATTCTTATTTCTTCCCCTTCCCTCCCAATTCAACTAAGAACATGGAAATGTGTAAAGGCAGTCTGATTTTATAATACTAAATGGTCTCACCATATAACAGAAGCTGTGATCCCTGACCCCTTTCTCCAAAGGCTCTTCTCTCTAGTCTCAGCTTTCTTCTTTCCCCCTTGACTGGAGAAATCTCTGTCTTTCTTTTCCTCTATTTCCTTATGTCTTCTGTCTTTAACTCCCCTGGAGTCCTCATGAATTGTATCATAGATGGAAAGAGCCATATTGTTCTATAATGTGTCCTTCCTCTTTGTCTCTTTCTATTTCAAAATTTCATTCAAGGAACAGCAAAGAAAGGTCAGAATGGGCCCTGACTGTCTCACAATATGCGCGATTCTTCACCTGCAGCCCAGGGGCCCACAAAAAGTGGTCATATTCTTTAATGCTTTTAAAATTATCCAGGGAAATCAAAGAAATCCCTTCCAATCCCATCTTTATCACTAGAAGTCCATTGATCAATGTACGTAAAGGGAGAGCACATCAAGGGGATATGGCATTTAGAAAGTATGATTTGATCCCTACGGCTGAATGGTCACTGCAAGCTAAATTCCCATCTGAACAGAAGGATAAATCAGTAAGAGAATGTCAGCTGTGAAGCTTCTCACTCAGGAAAACACACACACATAAGGGATCAACTCTAGTTCTCTTTAATTACTGCCTACATTAGAGTTAGACAGTACAGTGTTGTGCCATTACCATATCTATAGTGATATAAGCGAGACAGTAGGAGAGGAGGCTGCCCCAGAAACGTTCTGCTTAACTGGTTCATTAACTATGATAAATCAGCTTTAATAATCAACAAATTTAGATTCTAGATCAAATACTGCTATAAACAAAATGTCTGAATTTGGGCATGACATCTAACCTCCATGAGACTTACTTTTCCTGTCTGGAAAAGACCATTGGACTAAATGATCTTCTAATTCTTTGATTCAATCAATCAACAATTATTTATTAAGCGTTATGATGTGCCATGTATCTTATACGCTAGGTGCTAGTGATCCTAGAATAAAGAACGAAACAACCCCTATTCTTAAGGACCTTATACTGTAATGGGAGAGATAAGAATGCACGTACGTATGTGTGCATATACATATATATATTGTGTATATATATATATATATATATATATACATATATATAATATGTATTCAGACTGTAGATACATACCTACATGTGTATGCTTAGATCTAGGGGCAGCTGGTGGATGACATAATGGCTACAGTGCTGGACCTGGAGTCAGGAAGACCTTAGTTCAAATCTGGCCTCAGACACCTACTGTTTGTCCTGAGTGGAGCATTTAACTTCTGTTTGCCTCAGTTTCCTCAAATGTAAAATGGGAAAAATTAATAATCATAGCACCTGCCTTGCAGGGATGTTGATAGCAAATGAGATAATCATAGTTTGTTTTTTTCTTAAAGCACTTAGCACAGGACTTGGCATATAGTAGATGGTATGCTATATAATGCTTATTTCCTTTCCTTTCCTTATAACAGGAATAGAAGGAATACCAATATATATACAAAGTTGTTAATGATATGATCAGAATTCTCAGGGCCATTATTATTGAGTTGAATGAGTTGGGTCTCATTTTAATCACTGTGTCTTTGTTCTCACATAACTCAAATATTTTCTATTTTAACAGTAGCACTGTATAAATAATCTCGATGATTAGACTATTCTAATTATCAAGCCATGAGTGATTCAACTGGTTGTTTAGTCATTTAATTGTGTCTGACTCTTTGTGATCCCACAGACCAACTGTCCATGGGATTTTCTTGGCAAAGAAACTGGATGGTTTACCGTTTCCTTCTCCAGTTTTATGCAGGGGAGGATTAAGAAACTTGCCCAGGCTCGCAAGACTAATAAGTATCTGAGGTCAGATTTGAACTCTGATCTGACACCAGGCTCAGAGTTCAATTCCCTATTCAATACATTATCCCAAATATTCAATGGACGTATGATTTTATGATTGTAGAAAATCCCTTCAACAACACAGAATGCAACCCATCCTTGCCTGCTTATCCTTTTCTTGCCATAGTATTTTCATCAAGAATCCACCACGTTAGGGGCCCATATACCAATATGTCTTGCACTTGCCGCATGATTAGTCCATATTTTTCCACTTCTGAAAATGGACGAGCTTGGGACTGAATGAAGTAGAGAAATAGAAAAAAAAATGATGTGTTAGAACAAACTGTTACTTCCTAAAGCAGATTTTCCCTATTTAAGTGTTTAAATGAATTGAATTAAATGAAATTTTACTGGGTATATATTTGATTCAGATCCACGGAATCATAAGCTGAATGGCTTTATTGGAATGGCTTTGATATCAATCTGGAGATTTTCAAATGACTACTAATAGCTAATTATTAAAGTTAACACTTCAAAGTAGACGAAGCATTTTGCCCAAATTAGAGACTTAGAACTATTCTGTGAGCTACTATTACCCTGGTTTATCAAATGAAGAAACTGAGATTCAGAATAATTTGCCTTCACCTGTGGTTACAAAGTTAGTAGGTGTCACTGGAGGGATTTGAACTCGGGAGTTTCATATTCCAAGTCCACTCCTCATCCCACTAACCCATGCTGGTTCCCAACAATAATGTAACATTCATGTTTAGGAAGAAACTAAATTAAAAAGTCTAAACTCTCATCCTCATTTTTCTTTTCCATTTTTCCTTGAATCTTTCTGATCCTGTCTCTTCTGTCTCATAAATGCCATTTATCCCTGGCCTCTCAACTTTTGATAATCTACCAAAAAAATTAAAGTGGAAAAATTAAAGGATAAAACTCTGTTGTGACTGATTATCCAGAAGACAAAAATCTTTTCATGAGCATGTAAATATCAGTACAACACCAGATCTGCTAGACGAGCCCAAAATTCATGCTGCTTTAACCTGGTTCTCTTTCTAATCTAATTCAATCAACATCAGTCAGTGCTAACTATGTGCCTAGGAACTTTACTAGCATCATCTAGGGATACAAAAACAGAAGGAATTATAAACACTGTCCTCACAGGACTTGGAATCTACTGAATATAGAGTTACTTATAGAAAATACACATACCAAAAAGTATAGTTAGTTAAAGAGGAACTACCTACTGGGGAAGGGAGGGGAGGAGGGGTTGGAAAATCATGAAAATCTTCCTGTTGGAGTTTGCACTTAGCTTTTCATGGATAAGACAAAAAGAACAATTCCTTTAAAAGCAGAACCTTCAGAGGCAGTCAAAAAACAGTGGTTTCTTTGTCCAAATTCCATCATTCCTACATTTCATAGTCCCTATTCCTAAAATGAAAAAAAGAATAATTGATAAAGAAATTCTATTTCAACATTTTAAAATGTTTTAAATGTTATTAGTTCACCAAAACAATATGACCTGTCATTTATGGCCTTTTTTCTCTATAGGGAAGTCTCCCCTTTGTAGAAGAGCTATACATATTGGCATGTATTGAAATAGACTGAATCAAATTATCATCTAGTTGAGATGGGGATGTAGCAAGGGAATGCCTCCTTGCCTCAAAATTCCTCCAAGAGGAGCCACGGTGTCAAACTTGTGATACAGTGTCAAGATGAAATACACTTTGAATTGTATTAATAGTATGGTACACCTTTCAGAACTCCTTCAAGTGTCAGGCTGGAGCTGGGTTGAGTGTTACCAGCAGAGGCTGATGGAGATCAACATTTTTTTTTGACACTCTTGCTACCAAGTGCTTATAAAGTGTTTATATCTATAATTGTGTTAAATTATGCTAATTGAGTACTGAAAAGACACTAGTATGTTGAAGGATTCAAAAAGTGTATTACCCAGAGTGTTTCGTAGGGGCTCTTCAAGTTAGGTGCTTGGGGGACATTCCCTCCCTCCATCTATTGAACATCTCAGAGTATAATGTCTTAAATTATTGCCTTGGTTTTCATTTAAGTTTTTCAAAACAAGACCCAGAGATGCACATACATTTCACCTTAGTATGTAAAATATTAATTTTAAAAATTAACTGTTCTTCTTCCAAGAGCACTCCCTCCCCCATGAAAATATCACATTTTAATGGTTGATTACTTAATGACAAAGAGAAACTGTGTGACTTATTGGATAAAAACTGTATCTTGGAGTCAGGAAGACTTGGATATAAGTCTGATACTATAACAGCAAGGACCCTGGCATACACAGGAGAGTCTGCTGTATAGGTTCTTAGATCTACTTTTCTAAAAGGAAAGGGATCAACAATCTACTTTAATCAAGCACATAGATCATTCACTTAGTTTAGAGGGGAAAGTCAACACTCAGAACTTCAGAGAAAATTCCAAAGAAATTACAAACGGAAAGACCCACAGACAGGGCTTCCAACTGTCTGACCATGGACAATTCATACATCATTGCCAGAGAGAGAAGCCCCAACATCTGAGTTTTCAAAACTGGGGTGGGGACTCCTTAGCAGCTTCCCAAAGTCTCATCTGGCAAACCAACTTTCTTCCAAAAATTAAGCCCCAAAGTAAAACCTCACCCCAGAGAATATATACACTTTTCCAAGCGGGAGGGCAAGACCTATTGCCTCATTAGAAATTAACAAAAGGTATCTGAGGCTTATTCATACGGGGTGGAAGACCTTTAACTCTTCCCTCCACCTACCACTAACCTTGCGTTAACATTACAGATACTAACTAGCTGTGTGTGACCAGAGCAACTCACCCAATGACTTCAATGACTTGCTGAGGAATCACTGATCTATATCAGTGGCCATGGGAGTTCCCCTTGCCAATAAATCTCAGCCTTGGACCCAAAATATTCATATCAATAATTACAGAGAATATTGGTATTATTGTGAAAGTTACTTTTGTGTCCCCTCAGGATCTAGAAAAGATACTGTCATAAGTAGACAAAAGCAAGCAAATCAATGTGTGTGCATGTATATGTGTGATTATATATGTACATGTATAAGATAGAGATTAGAAACATGGGCTTTATGGAGGAGTTTTGAAATATCCATCTACATCAGATCCAAAACAAATCAGAAATTTTCAGAATGTAATTATAGAACATTCTACTTCAAGGTCTTTTCTATTGTGTGCAAGAATATTCTGCCTTTGAGGGACACTGATAGCAATCCCAAAGTTGCCTAATTCTGATGATGCTCTATTAAAATGAATTTTTTCTTACTTTTCTGTTAAACTATATTTAATCCTTTGTGTCAAAGCGTGGAGTAAGATAGTAAAGATCTATCTAAACTTTGCCTTAAACTACTTTAATCTCCCTCCCCTTCCCTTTTAGACTTTCATTCCTTCAGCTTTAGCAGTCTGATTTCAATACCTCATCTCCTGGAAGTGTTCATACTAAGATTTTCGAGTTCAGCAATCAGTGAGAAGCTGGTTTCCCTTAGACTAAATACTATTTAGTTTGGACTACACATCCTCTACAGTGCCTCCTGGAGGTCTTTCAACTCAACCTTTTTTTGAATCCCATTGGCAGTGAAGAGGCCTTTTTGTCATGGCTGAAGGGGATGGGTAGCTCAGGGATGGGGAATGGCAGATGGAATTAGTCCTGGGTAGTGGCAGAGAGGTTTCATCTATTGTGGAATATATCAGCCCTCTAGTTGAGCAGAGCAGACTGCTGAGAATACACTTGCCCCAAACCTTTGTTCCCTATGCTATGAGCATTAAAATTTAGAAACCGATTTAAAGTTCTATAGTCATTTTCCAGGATTTTGATGATGAGTTTCAGCAAAAGCAGATATCAACTGATAAGATGCTTTCTCCCCCAATGTTCCCATCACTCTTTTCTGTTATTAGCCTACACAGAGTAAACCTCTCAAGGAACATTTGCTGAAGGAACTGAGATTCAAATTCTGTTCAGACCAAGATTTATTCCTAGTGTGAAAATCTTTAGATACTATACTGCAAGGAGCCCACGGTATCCCAGGAGTTCTGGTCATTCTATGTTATTTCCATTTTACATCCCTTAGTTTAATGCCCCCAAAAGAGCCCATTTATCTCCCTCTCCCTTGCATCTCAGTATACACAATTGCGTATTCCAGAAGCAATCACTTCTACCCATGTAAAGAGATACACTGGCAGATGGAAAGATGGTTAGAACTCTCCTAGCCTAAACTAAATGACCAAATATAGCCTAGGTTAGGAATGATTACTATCCACTGGTTATTCAAAAGCAGATGAGGACAATCCATGGGGCCATGACACCCAAGTGTCTAACACAAAGGATATTTGATGAACAGGCTTTCATAGATATGAACAGCCCTTAGCAATTAGTTCCTTTTTTAACACCAGAAAGAGAGATAAAGAGAGAGGAAGAGGATAGTATCATAATAATATGCAAGCCATGGAAATGATGGCATGCTTGATAGCATATTGAACGTTTCTTAGCTTTCAAAATGAAAATTATGATTTTTTTTCAAAATGGAAGCAATTAGATAACTAGAAAACACATAAGGAATTCAATGGATAGCATAATCTCCTGTATTAAAAAATTTGAAATATTCTGTGCAACAGACACTGTGATGCCATTTCCCCTGTAATCTTGGATAGGTGGTACAGTGCCATTATATTATTCCAAAGAGTTCACAATTTGAAATATGGTAGATAAGGATTGTTTTTGCCTTTCTTTCTGTCCTCGGGGTTTAGAACAATGCCTGACCTGACACTGTAAGATATGGATATATACATATAAACTTGTCAAGTGACTATAGGATTGAAAAAGTTGCATTGTCTAATGAAGTTCTTTAAGTAGGATCACAGATTTTAAGCTAGAAGAGACTGTAGAGATAATCTAATCCAAACTTTTTTTTTATTTTAGAGATGAAGTATAGATTGAAGCAAATTGCCTAGTGGCAGAGATCCATGATTTGAACCCCAAACCCTTCACTTTAAATTTGGTGCTCTTTCCCACTGTAACATCATTTACTTTTTGAGAGTTTGTAGTAATTGATAGAAAACAGCAGGATGCTTCTGTTCCTGGAATTGCCAGGTAGTGTTTGTTTCAAAGTCAACCTATCTGACAAACAGTTGCTCATTTTTCATAGGAAGCAAAGAGCTGACGGAAAATGGAAAAAAAAGATTATGAACTCATCAAAGTTATTCCAGTTGACAGAGTATTTGTACTGGTAACTTGGATTGGTAACAGTGTTCTGAGTTAATCCTTCCCATTGAGGAAACTGAGCTAAAATATGTTCATCATTCCGATCTATCAGTTATAGCCTCTCTCTGTTTTCTCTGTCTTTCCCTCACCTCCCTCTCTCTGTTTTTCTCTCACATTCTCTCTCTCTCTCTCTCTGTCTCTGTCTCTCTCTCTCTCTCTCTCTCTCTCTCTCTCTCTCTCTCTCTCTCTTTCTCTCTCTCTCTCTCTCTCTTTCTAACACATTGACACACAGAGACAGTTACCTACACATATGAATAGGAACATATGAACATACACTATTTACTACTTGAAATTATGAATGGACTTTTTAAAAATAGGAGCAATTAATCCCCATGGGGATGTGTGGTTATCATGAGAAGCTCACATGCAGGAACTGAAACAAGACATGGTGGGCAGAATTAGAAGATGGAAAGTAATCAGACTTTTCATTTAAGATCAAACCACTCAGAGGGACTGGCTTACTGCCAATTTAGAACCTAGGAGCTTTCTAGATAGTCATCACTTTTTAGACTTTTTAGCTGTGGAGATTTATCTCATCTTATGAAAAGGAACCTCCTTTCTGTTGTAGTATGTATTTCTTTTTTTTTCCCCTGAAGACAGTCTTACAGTTAAATTTACTGTGCAAAGAGATTATTTGTAGTGAGGGTTTATATTTCTTCAGCACTTGGATTGATTTGGTTCCCAATGAAGAAAGAAGATAAATGAATAAATGAAAAAAAAATGTCATTAGCACTTATTATGTGTTAAGCCCCCTAACCTTGGCATTCTCTAATACTCAGTTCAAATCTCATTTTCTGCAAGTCAGTCAATAGCAAACTATGTCTCTATAATATCAACATTTATTAAGTACTATACGCTGTGGTTAGTTCTGAAAATACAAGGAAAGGCAAAAACACATATATTGTCCCCAAAGAACTCACATTCCAATGGTGATACCATATGCAAACAACCATACACATATGAGATATATACAACAAAAGAGGAAGGTAACCTCAGAGGGTTACCTACATACTACATGGAGATATTGGAAGATGATTTCATTTCTCTAAAAGGAGAACGTTCATATTGTTCTTGGACTAAATGATGTCTTAAGGACTTCTTGGTCTAAGAGCTGTGAGGTAGGTGGTACAACAGTTAATGCCCTGGTGTAGCAGTCAGGAATATGTGAATTCGAATCCTGTCTTGGGTACTTACTAGCTATATGACTTTGGCAAGTCATATATCATCTCTCAATTTCCTTATCTGTAAAATCTGTAAAATGTGTCAGATTTGGTGGGATCTAAGGTGCCTTCCAGCTCAAAATCCATGATCCTAAAATCTAATAATTATACAAACTCCATAAGTAAATAGAATTTGATCAAAATTTAATCCAGCAAATGTTTGTTTTACCTCCTACTGTGTGCAAGCCTCTATGCCTGGAATACAAAATTGGAATATATACAGTCCGTATTCCACTAGGAGGGGTGCAGGGTATGACACAATCATGAACAGGAACAATACAAGGTTAAGTGTGATGGCAGCTAAGGAAAAAGTCAGGCTGAATATTCCAAAGGAATTTGGAGAGAAAGAACACAGTTTCAGCTGGAGGAAGTCACAGAAGGCTTTGTGGAGGAGGTATCATGTCAACCAAGCCTCTGGTTGGGGGAAAATCCTCCTCCAAGGGGGGCACCCAGAGTACTCACCTCCTCATTTCCCACCCACATGACCTCATGAACTTCTTGATCTTCAGAAACTCATCATCCTGCAAGGTGACACCAAATGTGAAACTCAATGATCCCAGGAAGTCCTTACTCATACATCTCCTCTCTCTCCCCTTGGTTCATTTGGGAAGAGGGGGGAATGGAATCTTCCTTTGAGACCGACACTTGGAGTATTCAGTTCATAATTTTCCACTCCAGTTGAGTAACTCAATGCTCCTAAATCAGTATCCTCCCCTCAACCTTTGCAACTTCATTTTCATATGTTATCTTCTCCCTCCTCCACCTTACATTATAAGCTTCTGGAGGGCAGACTCTATCTTGTACCTGTACTTTGTAGCCCTAGTACTTAGCACAGTGTCTGGCACATAGCAGACAATTAAAAAATGTTTGTGAACTCTGATTTTGATTCTTCTTAAAACATAAAGATGAAGGAGATGTATGTTCCAGACTGGGAGAGAGCCTGTAGAGAGAAATCTGTCTCACCTTTCTGTTCAGTTCCATGTTGGTCTCATTTCATTAGCCTACAAAGGTACAGCTAAAAAAAACCCGAGACATTTCCTACTCCATGCCCCTTTTTACACATAAGGAACCTGTGAGAGATTAAGGTACTTACCCAAAATCACACAGAGAGTAAGTAGCAGGTCTAGAATGGGAGCCAAGGTCCCTCAGTCCCAAACATGGCATCTTTCCACTGTATCACTCTGGTTTGTTCATTGTCTCTAGCAGTGTGTTGTGGGCATCCCTAAAGATGCTCCAGCTCAGATTAATTTTAACAGTATATACAGCTACAAACATCCTACATACATTCAATTCCATGTGATCACGCTTTTTTAAAATTTAAATTTATTTAAGTTCCAAATTTTCTCCCCATTTCCCTCCCCCCACCCCAAAATGCTGAGCATTCTAATTGCCCCTATCACCTATCTGCCCTCCCTTCTAACATCCCTCCCTTCTAACATCCCTCCCTTCTCTTATCCGCATCTTCTCTTTTGTCCTGTAGGGCAAGATAACTTTCTATTCCCCATTACCTTTATTTCTTATTTCCTAGTTGTGAGAACAATACTCAACAGTTGTTCCTAAAACTTTTGAGTTCCAACTTCTCTTCCTCCCTCCCTCCCCACCCATCCCCTTTGAGAAGGCAATCAATTCAATATAGGCCATATCTGTGTAGTTTTGCAAATGATTTCCATAATAGTCGTGTTGTGTAACACTAGCTATATTTCCCTCCATCCTATCCTGTTCCCCATTGCTTCTAT